>OY101447.1:8965900-10165900 GCA_956483635.1 Panzeria rudis
TTAACGTTTTTACGATCGTATATCGAAGAAAAAAGGCTTTGGTGACGTTGTTTTAGTATTGGATGAATATACTTGTACATACGTTTTATCTCAAGTATGGGGCCTTATTTTTTCAATTTTTTTTTATATTTATTCTTTAGTCTTGTGTTTGCGAACAATGAATGTGAACCCCTTTTTTCCTTATTGCAAGCATGTGTGTAAGTAAGTATGTTACATACATACCCGTACATCCATACATACATACAGCATGTATTAATGTATGTTGTATGGCAGTAGCTTGTCTTGTGTGTGTTATACGGCACGATTACAATGGAGGAATCGTCATAGCAATTTTTTTATGTTTTATGGATCATTGGATCGTGCCTAAATCGACAAATGTTATAACGATCATTTGTTTTTTCTTAAAGCTTTGCCTGCCTGGCGTTGCTGCTCTGACCAGCAAATATAAAAAAATGGTTTTATTTTATGATGATTTGTGAAAATCGATATGTTTTTAGTGAGAATTTCAATTAGATTTTTAAGAATCTTGAATCTAGGGTATTTTGTGAATGATATTGGGAGTTTAAATTTGTTTCAGCTTAAATTAAAGCAGAACTAATTTTCAGTGGAAGCAGTGGTTTGTAGAACCATAAGAGTTCGACGAGCACTTAGGAAATACACCCTTCTTATGCAATCCATATTTCTTTAAAGTGTGAACGAATTGCATAGAGGATGAGGATAAACGCTTTTTCATACAAAATGTCAGAAAAGACTTCAGGATGAAGGTTGCTTTATATGAGAACAATACAGCTTGAAAAGAAATTTCCCCCGTTATTCACCGGCAACCGCAATCCATTTGCAAGGACCACATAGAAGGACACAATCGTATCGAAGGCCTGTGGTTTCTATTTGGCGAAATCAAATTTGAGTCCATGTTTGTACCGTAGATAAGTAGCAGAATTAAGTATAGGTACTGTGATGTCAAGTTAAATATTTTTGCGGTATATTAACTAATGCATTAACTTGAAAGAAATCGATTAAGGATCAATCGACATATGAAAATATATTAAGCCTTCCATGCCAGTAATAAAACGAAGAAGCAATTTTTTTTTACAAAACGGTTGGCGTCTTATTAAAACGTTACTTGGTACTATAATTGTATTTAGCCTTCCTTATGTTGGTCCCTCTTAACTTGTGCAATTCCCTCATATTAGATAATTAAAAAAATAAAAATTCAAAATTCCCAAGAATTTTAAAATTTCCTGTCTATCTGAATAGACTGCGGTTGAAACTTCCCAACCAAGTGGCATTTCAACGGTCTAAAATTCCCGCACAAATCATGATTTTTTTCTAAATCCTTTTTTTTGCTACCAAAATTATTTGCGTTTCCTTTTGCCATTCATTTTATGCTGTCCACTCTGTTCTGTTCACTTTTCTCATACTCTTGAATTTCACAATTGTGCATGTCTGCACGTTCTTTACTTTAAATATTATGAATCATCTGAAACCAGTATCGAGAAGAGTATGGCAAATAGTGTAATCGTAATGCAAACTATAAAGCGAAATATAGAAACTACAACTACAACAACAACAAGAAGTACATACAACTTATCATAACTGCCCATCAACGCCACTAGCACGCGCGGATGTCATTTCACTCTTTTCGCACGTTACTAAAACCCAAAACAACAAATACATTTTAATACATTCAAACATACAACATAGTACAAGTATCTACAACAACTATAATAATAGCAACAACAATAACAGCAGCAATCTAAATTCAAACAACATCCATTTAACGACCAAAATACAAAAGTCAGTCGTTGTATGAATAGTTGGATGGTCAGACGTTGGTTTATTTTTACTGACTGACTTGTTTGGATGGTTAGTTTTCTTTATACGAGGACTAAATGACAAGTTCCTTAAATTTAAATTAAGCGCAAGAGATTGTTTGCATTTTATTGAAATAATAATGTTTAGGTTTTAAGCCCAAGTAGAAAAGATATTCCGAATGTTGCCACGTGCTCTAGCAAGATGTCGAAAACTGTAGCGTATGCCCATGACATACGGTGACGGTATCTGTCAAGCACCCGGAGTACCAAAAACAAAATCCTCAGAAAATGTATCTTGTACTTTTCACAAGAAGATATAAGGTACCATCTTTTCCGCTTCCAACACCAAACGGATTAGAACTTAGGTTGTCTAACAGCGCGAAACATCTCGGCCCATACCTGGACTCTAAGCTGTCATGGCAGCGCAACCTCCAGTTGAGGGCGGATAGTGCCGCTTAGGCCATATGTGCAATTAGAAGGGCCATAGGAAAGACATAGAATAAATCTTAGGAACTCCAGATAGATCTTTAACACAATAATAAAGCCCATACTTATGTACGTAAGATGCACTAGTTTGGTGGACTACAATAGACAAGACTACCTGCTGTCGGATAATAGAAAGGATCCTTGCGTACATCCGCTTTGATGATCAAAATTTATTTTTTATGTAAGAGCAGCACTACTCTTGGAATGTATTGTGTTGAAACTAGAGAAATCGATTATGGGAAGGCCGATAGAGGGAGTAGTGCTTATGTACATTCGATTTAAACCTTCCAACATTGAAAGTGACAGGAAAGACCTTAGCACAAAGTTTATTTCACATACGAGCTGTTAGGCCAAAAATGAGTTCTATCTGTAATGGATGTGCTCTCTTAGCAAAGAATATGTTTTTGCAAAAGAGCAGATTTCGGAAACAAGTTCCCTGACTTCATTCGAAAACATTCCATTATAGTAACGATAAAACAATGAAACGCAGTCCACATTGCGTCGATGACCCAGTGAGTCAATAGAGTTGACTACTCTACTGTCACCGATGAACTTCTTCGACCTCACCTGTACGCGGTCGGGTAACTTCATAATAAACTCTGCAGCACCGGCCCATACATGAGAGCTGTATTTCATTTTCTGTCGGGTATTTGTAGTATAACTATTAAGGAGATCAGATGGAATGAATTATCTCTTACACCGTCTTAAGAAACAAAGGCACTTGAATGCTTCTTTCAATACTTGAAAAATGTGTTAAATCAATCGAAGGTCATTAATAAAAATAAGAATAAGAACACCCCATCTAAAGCACTTTTCAGAATGATGCATTGGCTCCCAGCTGATCTCATGGTTAAACAATTAGTGATCAGACTCCAAACTGATTTGCGGGAAAATATTGATTATTGCTCACTCATACCTATGTCCGATAAAAGATTTGCTGTAATGATCTCGAGCACATCCTCTTATCATCATGAGAACGTGCTGGAGATCCATATGGACGGATCCTAAATGGACTTTGGAATGCAGGCGTCTTTATTCCCTGTTACCAACAGAGGATAAGGTTTAAGCTACATTATAAATGAAGCGTGATACAGGCTGATAGATCAGTCATAAAAGGTGTTTTTATTCCTTGTTACCAACAGAGGATAAGGTTTAAGCTACATGATAAATGTAGCGTGATACAGGCTGATAGATCAGCCATAAAAAGAGCAACAAACTGGAGGAGGTACTATTACAATATACAATAAGAATATTGAAATTTGTAGTGACAACAAACCAGCGGTCAAGTGTATACCGGGTGTTTATACAACATCCAGTTTTGTGTCTTTAAATGAGATACGCAAGACATTCAAACCTGGAGCTACTCTGGGTTACATGGCAAAGCAATGTGCCCAGAAACATTGTTGCGAATGTACTGGCACAGTCCGGAGCTTGAATACAAATTCGAGATACGAATCAAATGGTTGGTATGGCATTGAAATGTTGCAAAACTTTAATTCAACAGCTTCTATTTCGGATCGCGCAGGCTATATGATTGAGCAAGTTCACCTGTTCGATATCGAGGCTAATATGGCCTCCAATATGATTGTAGCAGGTTTGCAATCTTAGAGGGGACACCTCGTGGGCAACTACGCACCCTTATGATGGTAATTAAATGGCACTGTTTTAAAGGTGCTCATGCTAGGATCTTGAATCTACCGTATAATAAGAAGAGAATGTAGAGAACCCTCTATCTATGTCGTTGCTACGCTCTCTCTAAGAAAAGGGTGACTTAACCGGGCAGTCCACTGCTGCAGAATTTAGCAGCCTTATGGGATTGCGACATTAGATGGATAAACTCGTTTATCTGGTAGTCAGTTTAGTTTAGCACTCAACTGAATGAAAAATTGTAGAGAAATCTATCTTTACGTCTCCTAAACTAGTCCACAGTTTCTACTTTGGCTTCTAATAGAGATAGTAATTGCAATTATCGATGGGAACTTGCTATGGTCCTTCGTTCCTAGTGGCAATTGCCCAAGATCTGTACTCTCCGCAATACCGAATCAGCTGAAGTACAGCAACCTGTAACAATATACTATTTCGGTCTCCGGCACGAGGGGTTACAACAACAACAACAGTCCTATCGTTGCGAACACTAGCTGGTTGGTATTGCAACTTACCGGCCGGCACTAGGAGTAGTCCCAAATTAGTGCAAATGTATGAAATAAACGTGATCCATTTCACATTGCGGTGACAAAGGGCTGGACAAAATAGCCCAATTTTGCAAGACATCGGACAAACCCAAAAAATCTGAGTAGCTATTCCATGCAGCAACTAAAGAGGGTTAGTTTTGAAACTGATTTTTAAGGGAACTTCTTATACTCGCCTACTATTGACAGCAGTGTGTTTTGATTACAAAAAAAATAAATAAATAACAAAGACTACAATAATAAAAACACAGAATCAACATTATCTTTTTATTTCAATTTTGTTGTTGTTGCTATTGTTGTTGTCTGGCTGTTTCTTATTTCTTTTCTCTTCTGTTATAATGATCGCATTATAAATGAAGTAGTTGTTGTCGGTTTAATTCCAAGTACGCGGGACCGAATGCTTTCATCATTTATGCAGCCCATGAAACCGTGGGAAACAAACTCGTGCCAGTCGCCAGTTTATTGCTGTCAAATATTATCTTGATGCCAAAGTAAGCAAGTCAGCCAAGCCAGCCAGCAAGCTAGCTAGCTAAGAAAGCAAACGAACGAACGAACAGGCAAAACCAGCAAATAATAAAAATAATAAATAAAAATAAAAAATATTAAACAACACAATATATACAATCAACGACCAAAGAAACGATCGACCCAACGGGCAAACAACCAAGCGGTGGGGCTAAATACAAAATTTAAATAACAACAACAACAGCAGCAGCAAAAGTATAAACACCAAACTCGCATCCAAGTGGGGGTACGGTAGCTAAGTTATTGCAAGTGTATTAGTGGCAGTAAGCGAGAACGTGTATGTTGATTGAATGAGTCTTACTTTAGCATGCTTAACACATACCAACATGTTTAACTTTTTGTATTTATTTCTTTCTTTTTTTTATTCACATGGACTTGAGTATGAGAACAAAATCGTTCATCCATTCGGGTAAGTCAACTTAAACTCAGAGAGGGTCAATTTTATTTTAGGTTTCCAAAGAATTTGGTTTATGTTTTTTTCTAAACGAATTTGGATAGAATTATTCGATCATTAAGTACACAGCTAAAGATTTGCAATTAGAAAATTAAAAATTGTGAAATCAGAAGGGAACTATTTAATAAACTAGGGAATTACTTAATAAATTGGTCTGCAAAGAAAATGTCCTTTAAATAAAAATATGTGGAATAGAAAGAGTTTAATGTGAAAAATTAAATTCGGTATTCAGTTTTTTTTCTATCACGTACAGGATGGGCGTGACTAATATTTTATAGATAAATTAAAATTAAAGAAATTAAAATTAAAATATTTTTTTACGTAATTTTTTATTTTTTGAACTGAATAGGTATAAGTCTGAACATTTTTATTATTTCGGCTTTCTAGTTCAATATTTTGAATTAATGTAAATTCAAATTACTTTTATTAAGAGTGGAGTGTTGGAATATTCAAATTAGATTAGCAGAACGGATCAGTACTACTGATTTCGACAGGCCGCTACACCGTCTCATCAGCGTTCTTGTTCACTTTTACCACTTATGAAGGTGGATGCTTTTTACAAGGAAACATCCGCTATTTAACTAATTATTGCCAGCAAATAGAATACAAGACTTCTTTTGAATTCGTGCCATGCATATCAGACTTAAAATGAAAAATTAGTTCAAAATTAAATAAATTAAAATTAAATAAAATTTTTTAAGTAAAAGTAAGTACATTAAGGTATTTGTATGGATGCAAAAATAAATTTTAAAAAGTCGTAGAGGGGGAGATAACTCCTCGAAGAATTCTAAACAACTTTGCCTTAGAAACCATAGGTCTTAAATTCATTTCGAGCTTGCGGAAATGCCAAAATATATTGTAAGTGAGTTAGTTCTTATAAAAACCCTAACATGTCTGAACATTAATATTTTGTGATTCTAACTTCAAATGTTTTTTTCGTGTTCGATGAAAGTATAGTAAAATATTTCATAAAATAAAAGTAAAAATTTTTAAATCAAAAATGTTTTAGCATGATATAATAGGTTATAAATATATGTAGAGTGTCCATTATGTGGTAAAAATGAAGAAGGATAATTCTGTTTATACTCTCTTCATAGAAAATGGCGTGGCCGTAATGCATGCTGCTGATTTTCCACATTAAGAAACTATGAATTTTTCCAAAAACGAGATTAAGGTTATAATGGTTTTAGAATATTTAATTTTCTCCTCTTATTTCACACATCAAATTTTTAAGAAATACTAGAAATTATAGTTTTTTAATTGTTGTTGTCCGCAGTCTTGTGTGTTGAGCGTTACGGTTTCTTAGTTCGTTTCATTACTCAGTTTAATGATTAAAATTGCATTAACAACGTACACTAAAATAACAGCGTACGATTGTACTTCTAAATATTTAAGAGTTTTGTAAACTTTGTTAAATAGTATTATATTGCAAAACATTTCATCCAGTATAAAAAAATCGATTGGGTGTTATCCATATTTTTTTAATTTAATTGAAATTTTTTAGTGAATACCTAAGGAGGTTACGCTAAAATACATCAAAGGTTATACATCTAAGTTATTTTAAATTCGAAATATAGTGAGTGTTCTGAAAAATATTGAATTCGTATAAAAATGTGTTGAGCGTTACGTAAAAAAACTTTTAAATATCATTTGTCTATAAATTTTTGGGACGTTAAAAAAGTTAACAGCAGCTGAAGGGTAGAAACGATATAAAGAACATTATTTGTTTGCAAATTTAGGATTTCCTTTGAAAAAAATATAATAAAATTTCACGAATATTGGGAAAGAATTTTACTGGAATTGCTTCATTAGCTTTCATAGTTTCGTTAGAAAATTTCATTGGATTTATGACAGCAACATTTTGCCGTTTTAAAGAAACCTGTTTAAGTTTGGAGAAAATATTTTAATTGATATTTAAAATCCTTTAAATATATACTATAAAAAATTAAAAGAAAAATTAAAAATTGTATGTTCTAGAATGTCATAATTTCAATGATATGTATTTTATTGATTTGATGAAAAGTTTCATTGGATTTATGAAATAATTATACCACATACATATTTTTTTAGACATACATTTATTTATTTCAACAGTTGGCACTGCCAATTGGCGGTCAAAAGCGAACAACAAAAATAGTTTTTTTATGTTTGTTGTTGTTGTTGTACTCTTTCTTACTGTTATACACTCATAGACATTTTGTTTTGACAGTGCTGTTGGCTGAACTAGTTAAGACGTTGCCTATAAAGCAAATGACGAGAAACAAGGGTCTGCGTTCGATACTGTGAGCAGTCATCAACATTAAAATTTCCCTGATGTGCATTGGCGTCTTCGTACGTATATCAACCATTGAATTGTCAATAAATTAAAATAGATAATAAAAAAGATAAGTTAATGAGGCTACTAAGTAATGTAATCATTTCATTAAAACAATGAAGTAATTTCATTAAAATAATTACAGAATATCATTCAAATAATGACAGAGTTTAATTAAAAGAATGAAATTATTTCATTAAAATGATGAAACAGTTTCATTAAAACAATGAAATAATTTCACTGATATAATGAAATATGTTCATTAGGTTAGTGAAATTATTACATTGGAGCAATGAAATTATTTCATATATTTAATGAAATGTTCATTAAAATAGTTTTAACGAAACTTGTTTCATTAAACCAACGAAGCGTGACGTTGGTTAAGTTTTAATGAAATTTTTCATTGGATTACTGTCAAAATAATGCATATGAATAATCTAATCCTGAGGCCCCCTTTAACTTTAGAATTTGGTCATTGAGGGAATATTTTATTTTCCTTTCTCAGCGACATTTATGTTTTCTGTGAATTGATAACAACAAAAAAAACTGCTTGGAAATTGAAACAAATCGTTACAAACATCATACGGACAGAGGGAATGCAGTTCAGTCAGAACGTCTTTAAGAAGATGATGCACTCGCCTTTTAAACAGTGGGTATATGTTAATTTCGGATCATATTTATATCCAACAAGGAATATTAACATTTTTCTAAATAATGTACCTGACCATACCATGATCAAATCCATTTCTTAAAGGAAAATATTTTGGACGCCATAATAAAGCAGTAATATTCTAAAACTATTTTCGACTTTCATTATTTTCCTGATCCACTGTACATTGACTTAAATTTGTTTTTTTTTATTTCTTCATTGCCTCTGCCTTAAATCATCTAAATGTGGCTATTTATATTTCATGCATTTGTGCGATATTTTTTCTGCCATTTCGATGAGTTAATTTTTCTACATTACAACTTTTCAATATCTTTCGTGTTTTTTTTCGCTGTTTTCATTTCGTTTACATGGTAGCAAGCACATTATTTATGGTGTAACATTTTATGCGATGACAAATTCTAGAGCAATAATTGTTTATCACTTTATCAATATGAGTTGCTTCCAAATATGACATAAATTTACTGATGAATTTAAAAAGATGATGGAAAAAATGCTTTAAAAAATGCATAAAGAAATTAATAACATTTTTATATTGAAAAGAAAATATGAATAATATTTCAACTGATGTATGTAGTAGGAATTTTAAATGGGAGTTTAAGATCATTCTAAGATCACTGTCTTGTTTAAAAAAATGGCATTGACAAGTTTTAGATTTATTATGATCATATATAATTGAAATAGAAATCGGCAAAACGTGTGTATAGTTCTCGTATCATATTTGCAGTCATGAATTGAATATGTATGTAAATAGGCTTTAAATTAGCAGCATCAAATTTTTGCATGTAATGCAAACTTTGTCGGCTATTTACTTTCACATAACACGAAAGTAAAAACAAAGAACAACAAGAGCACAACAGTGCATTGTAGCTATCAACAAAGCAAATAAATACCCACACATTTAAACAACAAATTATTTCTCGCTGGGCACAGCTTTAAGTTCATGAAATACATATGAGTGATGACGATGGAGTGTTACGGCTTCTGAAAACAACGTTGTTATATTCTTCCGTATAGGTTATGGAATTATTTATTGGTAATTTTTTCCCTTGATGCTAAATATTTTACGAGTTTTACCCTAATAAAAAGATGCTGTTTTTTTCGAATTAGTACAGATTTTATCATAATTTTGGAACGGGTTCGCCAATTTTAATACAAAGGCCAATGAAAAACTTGAAACAAAATTTCCTTTAAGTTGTTTGAGTATTATTTTGCTAAATTCTCAATTGCTTCGGAGTTATTCAGACCGCTATTGAAAAAGGCCGAAAATTTCCAATTTTGATTAACTCATTCATAAAGGTGCATATACTACAAACAAAATAAGCTTCATTTCATGAAAATCGATTAATAAATATTAATTTTATTTATAATAAATTTTAGACAAATATTTAAAAAAACGTATCCATAGAATTTTTTTGTTTCGATACTACTGTTTATTAAATAATTGGTGCATATTTATAGTCTTAAATAAAGTATACTTTAAGAATTTAAAACCAGTATTGCCATACAAAATAATGGTTTTAAACTCCTAAAGTATACTTTGTTTTGACTATGATTATGCGCCACTGTTTTTAAGAAAATTTAAAAAATATGTAAGGGGCTGTTCGTACAACGCCATTTCTTGCCGTTTTTAATTTGGTATCGGAGTGTGGCGCTGTCTATTTTTCTATTCGTTAAATATTATTGTCCGAGCTGATCAATGTGAGTGCAAAGTTTCATAAGAATATGAAACGTAGTTGAAAAAGATAATATATTTACTTTTGATGGGCATGCCATTGTTCAATTTTCTTATTATTATGATGTATTATAATAGGAACTCAATGTGTGTTCAAAGTTTCATAAGAATCAGTTAATTAAAAATACTTGTGAAAAATACTTGTGCAAATAGTAACAAATTAAAATAACAACAAATATAAAAAAGTCAAAACGTAATCCTATTGATTCAACTTGAATGCTTGCGCATAGCAGGCAGGTACGTAAGCCAACAAAAAAAATTGCAGAAAGTTCTTATAAAATTTTTAAAACCTTAAGAGAATTTAACAAGAATGTGTACTAAAGGAACTCTCGCTTATTAGTGCAAAAAGGTTTCCACTACAGCCTTAGCCAAAATTAGCCACTTTAAAATAAATATATGTATACCACAAACGATTGATTTTGCAAGCCACCTCTGGAACTTCCAGCTAATTTCAAGCTTAAAATAATAGAAAGTTCATGGACTTTTCGACAGCGATGTCTCTCGAAACACTTAACCACTTAAGATCGAATTTAAGAATTGTGTAAGTCCTAAAAGACAATCGAACGAAGAAATTAAATTTCAAAAGAACATTGGAAGTGATTTAAAATATACTTTTTCCGACAACGAAATCTCTAAAGCGATCCATTAATTATACAATATTATTGCATATATTATTGTAGGTATTATTGTCGTTTGGAGTTATACTATGCAATAAATGGCATAATATTTAAAAAAAGATATTGCCCAATGTTCCTGGCACAGAAATAGTAAACATAACACTTAACAATGTTGCCACCACAATACACAATTTTCTTGATTGTTCAATAAAAATCAAAAGTCTTTGAATTTTTCTCATTATATTGTGCCACCTTCGAATATGACATACACATTGGCGATATCATTGTACAATACGAAAAATTGCACAATTATATTGCAAATGGGTGGGCCGCTTAACGGATCAATCAATCCTAATGAAATTTGTAGTAATAGATATGATCTTTGAGCTTAAGAACTAATTAATACTTTCAATTCGATCTGTTTGGTAGCGTAAAATTCAATTAATTTTTTTTTCGAATAATTTATTTTTAAAAATTCTCAATTGGTTGAAATTAACATTTATCCATCGATTTTCATAATAAATGGCTTATTTTGCTCGTAAGACATCTTTCCTTAAGAAGAAAAGTTAAAAGGTGCTGTTTTTGTAGTTTAAAATCTTTTATGAGGAATTGTGCTGCGACTCTATCAATTGTACTATCGATACTAGCGATAGTACTATTGATAGTACTATCGATACTATCGATAGTTTTGAAATATCGAAAACATCGATAGGAAAAAATATCGATATGAATATTATTATTATTTAAAATCCAGCTTTGAAAACGTGTAACAGCAGCTATAATAACAGTTTTTCGCCGCAAGTTTACTTTCTATCAATTCGCGCTGAATTACAGAAACAAGAAAAATTACAGGTAGTGTCTATAGCTGTGCTACTTTTTTTCTGCTAATTAGAGACCCTGATGTTAAAATTTTTATATCTATACATAGAGACTGAAATGTAAAATTTTTTGTGAATAAAAGATTATGGTTATGGTTTTCTTTTCAAATTAATCTTTACATATTTTTATTTGAACCTACATACATGCTGCATATCGGCATTTCCAAGTGCAAGTCCACTTTTTTGTCGCGTGCGACAGCAAGCAATTAATCTTGTATTTCAGAACCATGTGGCCCAATTTTTCTTAAAATTTTACTTAATGTAGAGCTGCTGACGGCATACACAAATGTATGAAGAAGTAAAAAAAACTTTCGTTTTCTTTGAAAAAAACAAACATATTTGCTTGGTGTCGCACGCGACAAAAAGTTGACATTCCAGTGGAAATGCCTATATGTATGTTGCAAATAGAAGCAAGTTTTATTTCATTGTTTTATTCAGTTATTGAAATTAATAGTTGTTATACAAATGTTATACTTAAAAAAATATGTTTTAATTGACACCAGCATAATTTTTCAAAAACTGCCACCTAAAATAACGTGCGTAAATACAGACAAAGCTCTTATTTAAAAAATATAAGATTTATACTTTCAATAAAGTGATAAAAACAACGAGCTGCAGCCTGATAAAAAAATCTTTAAAGTTTTCTTACTCATGTAAAAACATTCAGTCATTAGTAATATCGATAGTGTCGATAGTGAAATCTGGACTATCGATAGATATTGATAGTCCAGAAAAAAAATTTTGTTTTGCATGAAAAAGCACTTTTTTCAATATCAATACGTGAATAATTCTGAAAGCATTGATCAAATAAAAAAAAATATATTAAGAAGGTTTGATGATATTTTGCATATTTTGATTGAATTTGGTCATACCGTTCTAAAGTTATGTTTGTGGGGGTTAAGATTAGAGTATGCATAAACCGGAATTTTTCATGAAACCGGTTTTAGAATTATTCGAAAAATTGCTTTTTTTTAAACCCCGGTTTCGAATACGGTTTTGTACAAATAAATCATGTGATCTTTTCCTTGAAATAAGTTGTTTCAACGAAATTTAATTACACAACCGCTAAAAAATAGTGTCCTCAGTTTCTTCCTATGTGCTAAAAATTTTTTTAATGGGAATATCTAATATTTGGATCAATAATAAACGAAAAAATGTATGAAACAATTATCTGCAAAATATTCAAAAGTAGTTTTATAATTTGATCAACTCTTTCAGAGTTATTCACAAATTAACAAAACATTTTCTTTAAAGAAACTCATAAAAAATTTAAAACTGCTAACACCTATTAATTATTGTTCTGCAGGACAGGTGTCTTACGAACAAAATAAGCCATATGTTATGAAAATCAAAGGACAAATGTTGATTTTATCAGCAATTAAGTGAACACACTTAAAAAGTACTTTCGTTTAAAATTTTTTTTTTCAAACAAAAAATAGATTTATTTCTCAAAGAATGAAAACGCTGCGACCGATTTGTATGATTCTGTTCTTTTTTTTGTATGAAAAAAAAATTTTTATGCTACTAATAAGGTAAAATTTCGCGTTTTCGGTAAATGAAATTTTTAATATTCGTTTGAAATCTATTAGAAATTAAACTACTAGAGCGATATTTATAAAATTTTCAGTTTGTTACTAATTGTCCATAAAGTAGAGCACGCAATAAACTTTTTGATATGTAAGGTCGGACGAGTCGGTAAACCATCGGCACTATTCGTTTTCTCCCTGCACGGAAACACAAAGCTAGCGTTTATCGTCAAACGTTACGATAAACGCATTAAAATCAATTTCGACTCGAAGAACTGATCGAGCGAAACCAGAGCGAGCAGCTAGTTTTTTCATAGATAAGGCGGCAAATTTTAATGCGTTATCAATAGTAATTAAAGTTTTTGTTTCAAAACAAATAACCAATTGCTTTAAAAAATTAAATTGATTTAGATTTCAGTAGCTTTTAGAGAAACTTTAAGTATGTAATACAAATTTTTTTTTATGTATTTGGTTTTAATATGTTTTTGAAATAATATTTTAAAAATAATTACGACGAAATTTCAACGGATTTTTTTGCATACATATTATCAATTAAACTTGAGGTAAAATAAACGCTCGCTAAAACAAAAGTTTGAAAATGAAAAAAATCACCATTTGTGGAATCTTTTTAAAAAAGAAAAATTTTTCAACAATATCTAAAAAATCATTTTCCGTGAAAAACCCGGCTAATCAATACATAAAAACCGGCATGCCGAATTATTCGAAAACATAAGTTATTCGAAACCAATTTATTTTCAAGAAGGCAAAAAATCGGTTAACCGGTTTTCGGTAGTGGTTTTTACATACTCTAGTAAAGATATTTTAAGATATTCTTGATGTCATGAAATATCATTTAATTTAATAAAATTATTCAAAAACTAGTAATTATTGTCCTTAGCAAGCTGTTCTTCAATAGTTTCATTGATATCCTTGCAGTTTTTTTTTATACTATTTTGCCTCTATTTGAAAAAGAGAATTTTTGCTTAAGCGACACTTTGCAGTTACAAAAAAAAATGTAAACAAATTAAAAATTTAAAGGGAAAATGCATTTAAGCTAAAATTTCTTTTGCTGTATTTCCGTAACGGTACTTTACATGACTTTAAAACTTTGACAGAAAATGCTTAAGCATGTCGCTTAAGCTTTTTTGGCGGTTAAGGCTCGATATACTGATGTACCTACCTAGCGAAAATATTAGACATGGACACAGAAAAATTTCATATTAAAATTTTTATTAGGCTAAAGTTCATAACATTTTATTGAGAAAATATTTAAAATGTTAAGTAATTCAATCCTACACACAGAATGATTGATTTAAAAAATTGTTTTAATATTTCTACTACTGTCGCTTGCCCTAAATGACTGACTGGCAATATTTGCAACAAGTTTGCAAAAAAGTTTGTGGAACTTTGCTCTAAACTATTTGTACTCTAATTAAGTAAATTACTTTTAATTGAAAAACATTTCGCAGACAATAGAACTATAAACGCAGTTCAACATTAAGCCACTGACTGCAATTAATTTGCATATTCATATATGACCGTCCTTCCATAAGTGCGCCCAAATAAATACATTTATCTTTTGAGGTACATTCCACTCAAGCGCATTTAAAATACCAGTAATAAAAATTGGTTTTATTTTCGTCTATGGTTTTACAAAAAAAAAAAAATAAAAATAAAATAAAAAAAAAAAAACTAAACATTTTTGTTGTCTGATTGTTTGTTGATCGGTCGGTCGGTCGCCTTGTCGTTCCTCTGTTGAGTGTGTCATTGAGTCTGTTGGTCTATCTATTGGTATGTGATGTTGTAAATGTACAATCTCATGGACTCAATTGAATGTGATTGTTTTTACGACTATAAGCTCCGATTGCCTGCCTGGCTTGGCCTGGGTTTTTATTTGTTGGCTTAATCGTTTGCTGGTTTGCTTGCTGACTGTATTTCTTTATTATTTGTTTGTGGCTTTTCTCATATAAAATTTTTAGATGTTTGTATAAATAAAACCGGATTTTTTTTTTGTCTCCGACGTCAATGTACATTAAATAAATGAAAAATACAATAACAAGAAGGAAAAAAATGTTTATAAATATATTATTGGCACGTGCTATCAAATAAGCAAGATTAAAGACTGGAAATTCATATAAAACTTAAACGTACAACACTCATTTACTAAAAAAAAAACAGGCAGACACACAATGGTCCATAAAAAATATTATTAATGTTTTATTGTGTCATTGAATTTTAGGAGATCAATTAACAAATTAATTTATTATAAACTTTATGTGATTAATGTTGGCTGGTTAATTTGTGTTTGATTTGTACAAAAATAAACGACTTAAGCAAATTGGAGCATTTAGTTAATAAAAAATTAATGTTACAGCTATAATTTTAAGAATGAAAAGAGAAACTATCTATTACTGCCTCCGTTTTAGCACCTCTATAGTGCTGCATCAGGTCTTCTGAGCAATTGGATATAATTAAAATTAATTTATTAACTCTCCGTTTAATAAGTGATCATCCTGATGTGTACAAGGACATACGTCAGTAATTAAATATAGAATTCCAATGTCATTAAAATGCATACATGCATGCATGTGGTTACTAAAACAAAGTGTTTATTTTGGTTTTCGTTTATTTTTACATTGTATGATGAAATTAGTGACGCTTGAATAAGTGGCTCATCAACTTTTTCAATTAAATTTTAATGTGTGTCTTACTTAATTGTGAATAAAATCAAAAGGTGTGCATCGCTTTTAATGAAATACAGTTTGTTTTGTTTGGAACATATAAACCTATCCAGCAAAAACTTGGTATTGAGTTGTCATTACGGAACAACATACTTTTCAACCACAAACTATATACCGTCTGAATTTCTTAACAGTTGTTGAAATATTAGCCAGTGAAAAAATTGCTTCCAATAAAGCAGGTTTCTACTGTTATGTAGTAAAAGTAGCGCTGGAAATCCTGCTGATATCGCTGCTGATTTTTATATGGCGAGTTCCCGGTTTGGAGTATTACATTTTTACTAACAAAAGCGCTTTTAAAGCGCTGAAAGTCATCAAAATTTTCAGCACTAAAACTGAAAATAAATGAAAAAAAATGGTTCGATGTGGATTGACGGCATTAACGCCATTTTGAATTTATATTATTTCGTAACTTTATTTATTTTTATTAATGTCATAAAGCGTGGCTAAATTTTAAGGGCCGATGTTGAATGTGAACCACACCTAAACGTCAAGTTTTTTTCTGCATTTCATTTGACATTTCTCAATTTCAGACTAACTCAATTTGAACCATGGAAAGATACACAATCGAGCAACGCGTTAAAGTTATTCAGGCTTATTATGAAAATGGGCGTACAAATCAGAATGCATATCGTTCAATTCGTGATTTTTCGGTCAATTTAATCGTCCAAATGTGCGTACAATCGGAAAAATCGTACAAAACTTTGAGCAAACCGGGTCTGTAGGATATGTGAAAACACCAGTGCATGCTCGTACAGCTCGTTTGATGCGGTTTATGGGCTGGCGGCATCATTGGGCCGTATTTTTTCCAAAATAAGGCCGGTCAGGCATTTACTGTGAATGGTGTTCGCTATCGTGAGATGATAACGAACTTTTTATGGCCCGAATTGGAAGATATGGATGTGGACGATATGTGGTTTCAACAGAACGGTGCCACTTGCCACTTGCCACACAGCTAACGAAACAATGGCTCTTTTGCGCGACAAATTCAATGGTCGTGTTATTTCACGTGGTGGCGATGTCAATTGGCCGCCAAGATCATGTGATTTGACACCGTTGGACTTCTTTCTTTGGGGTTATTTGAAAGAAAAGGTGCACGTCGATAAGCCAGCAACAATTCGAGAGATAATTCGGCACATTAACGGCATAGAGCCTCAACTATGCCTCAGCGTCATCGAAAATTTGGACCATCGGATTAAGGTGTGCCACTGAGGTCGCGGCGGTCATTTGGCCGATATTTTGTTCCATACATAATTGAACCATACCATATTATTATAGTAAAAAGAAATGACAATAATTTCCTAAATAATTTGTGTTTTATTCAAAATCAACATCGCCCTTAAAATTTAACCACGCTTTATTTTTACTCACTGTTTGTTATTTGAACTTCAACTAGTATCGAACTAAGATCCTTCAGGCCAAAAACACTGTTGCAAAACGGCACCAAGAAACTCAAATAAACTTACACTTCTTTCTCGCTTAAAAACCTACATTGGATCAGCAATATAAAATCATATTTTTTTGTATAGCTTGTGTACGAAGTTTTTATATATGTAAGTAAAAACCAATAATTTTTTTATTCACACTACCCATTAGATGTGTGTACATTTGCTAACTTTCTCGCTTTAAAACCTGCATTGTTGTGGCGCTATGAAATCAGCTTCTGAACAAGCTCATATTTTAAAGCGAATTATGGTGCGCTTTATTTCTTTAGTGCTTCAAAAAACATGAAAATTTTTTACTGGGTACTTACTTGTAATTAAACAAGCTATCTATTCTCTTACTGACAGAGTACTAGTTTATCTGCTTATCATACAAAGGATAAACAGTTCAACCCGTAGTGAGTAAAACACTTGGCATAAAATAACACAATAACTGAAAACGGCATGTGTTCAATGCTTAGCAGAGACATTTAATTTTTATTACGTTTTGTTTATTCAATGCCTTCTAAATATGGAAATTTATAACCTGTTATTTGTAATCAAATATGGTAAGTACTTGCCTCCGGTGACATCGCCATATTAAAGTAATTGGCTAAAATGCCAAAGTAGAAGTAGTGAAGGGTATGTTTTTTACCATTTTAACTCATTACTTTGCCATCAAAATTTTTCCTGGGCATAATATGTCTCTGAAAAAATAATGGGATTTTTTGGAAATAAAAATTGTTATAAAATCTTTTTGGCACAAGTTCCACGATATCTCTGAAATTGCTGAGCAGCTTAAGAAATAATGTTGGTACGACTTCAAGGTAATATTGTTGTCGAGTTTCTGATTTTTTATTTAACTGAATAGAACAAACCTTTCTCCAGTTATGTTAACATATGTTGTGCAACTGCTTCCTTCTTGACATATCTCGAAAATTAGAATCAATTTGATGATTCGAATTCCGCACCCCAAATAACATAAGAAACAACTCTCTGCTGGTCCGCAGTCCATTTTTCGTAATTTTTTTTTTTTTTTTGTATGCCAAAAAGGTATTTTCCAAAGCTAATTGGAGCGAGTCTATCAAGTAAAAATACGAAAATACAAACCAAAAATAAAAAATTTTAAACCACACCGGGGATTCAAAAAGTTCAATACATAGTTATGTAAACATATGCACATATATGCAAGTTCAAGATTTTAAGATGAATAAAAATGCATGCAAGACTGCCTGATATGTTTATTTATATACATCAGATTAAAAATTTATAAAACTCTACACTTGTCGCGAAAAATAAGAAAATTAAAAAAAAAGACAATTAAAACAACTGTCAGGCATACGTTGCATATTGACACAAATCAAATTTTACAATGACCTTACTTGATGTTTAAAGAAGGAATGTACGAATGCGCCTTTAAAGCGCATTTTAGGGAGTGCTAAAACATTTTTATTGTAAACACTTTAGAACTTGTGGCAGGCACAATTGATAGGGTGTGTACACTGACTGGGTTTGACAATTGCTTAATAGAAATTACAAATTTACAAACAAAACCTACACACGTGATTTGGAGAGTGTTAACGACTTTCTAACGTTTAGAAAACTGTTAGCTTTTGTTATGCAGTTGTAATAAAAGAAAAACAAGTTGAAATAAAGAACGTGGGATGTACTTACACACACGACTTGTGCTTACCGTAGTTTTAAATCACGGTAAATTTATTTGATGAGGACAAGTGTTAAATGTAAGTTTTATGCGGTGAACAGTAAAGTCTATATTTCGGGCTTACTTCAGAAATTAAAGAGATTAGGAAGAAATAATTATGTACGAAATGTGCAAGAATAGATTTATTGAAGACAATATGATACTGTGGTTTGATTGGATAAATCTAAAAAGGTGGCAAGAGACAACTATTTGTATGCTAGTTCCAGTGGTGCTTAATGAGTCCTCGTTGTACCCTTAGCTGACTAACACTATCTTTAAGACTATACCATTCGCATATTTTTATAGTGATTTCTGAATTCTGCAGATGAAAATATATCAGAATTACTTATTTTGATCTGCGAAAATTTATCATTGTTGTGTAGTGTAATTGGGCATTACACAGAAAAAAAAACTCAAATTAAAAAAATTTTAAACAATATATGTACACCGAAAAAAATCCATGCACCATATGCACAAAAACGCTCGTACATATTACAAAATATTTCGTAATTTCTCACCACGAAATATTTAAAAAATAAAAGTGAAAAAAAGTTTGGCTCAACCGGGGCCCGAACTCGCAATGTTCATACTTCAAGGCAAGTACTTTACCCACTGAACCACGTTCTACTTATTTTATAAGAGCTAAATATATATTTTATTGACTTGCATCTGAATGTTTGTTTATTTTTTTATTTCAAATATATTTTTTAACAAGGAAAAGTCTTTACGAAAGGTTTTCGTTACTTCCGTAAATTCAAAAACATATTGCCTAAACTTTCAATATATACGAAAGCTTCGTATATTCTACGAAAAAAAGTAACTATGAACGTTTTTTTCGTAAAATGTTGCATGGACTATTTTCAGTGTATGTATTTATGCACTTGCATTGGCGTTTTGAAAGTTTAAATCTGGGATTCCTTCGAGGAGGAGTTAAAATTATCCCCCCCCCCTACCCTTTTTCACATTTTTATAGCGAATAGACATAGAAAATCTTGTAATCCTTATGCTTATAAAAGCTGGATTCATATTTTTTATGCAGAAAACCACGTGCAACATTTTTGTGGAATACTTTAACCCTCTAACTCTTTTTAAACTGGATCTTTTTGTTCCTCTCTTAAAAAAGGGGGCAAAAACTACCCTTAATTGCCGATGTAGTGAGCTAATATGTTTTCCAAAAATATTTGCCATCAAATTCTACTATAAGACACCAAATCTCAAAACTCAACTTTAACGTCAGAAATAATATTAAACTTAAAATGTGTTTAAGAGTTAATTTCGTATTTACTCGCAATTAGTACTAAAATATCCCAGAAAAGTGGATTTTATGAGGCTAGTTTGAATTAAAAAATATTTCTAACGTAGATTTTCACTATAACTCACATACGAAAGATTTTGATTTTAAGTAATTCCATTTAACCGGGTGTGACTATTTTACATACATTTTTTATTATATATCAAGAATATAATTTTTTTTACTTAAAAAAGGACATTAAGCTTAAAGTCGTTGAATAACGGGTAGACACTGATAGAACACGATTTCTGCTCAGAATGGTCGTCAGAAAGCTGCGACGGGAGTGACCTTACAAATATTTCTAACGTAGATTTTCACTATAACTCACATACGAAAGATTTTGATTTTTAGTAATTCCATTTAGCCGGGTGTGACTATTTTACACACATTTTTCAAGAATATAAAATTTTTTACTTAAAAAAATTACATTAACCTTAAAGTCGTTGAATAACGGGTAGACACTGATAGAACACGATTTCTGCTCATAATGGTCATCAGAAAGCTGCGACGGGTGTGACCTTACAAATCTTAGTTTTAAAGAATTATGACTTTAAGTATAAATTCTGTAAAATTTTGGCTATAAGATACACAATTATTTTGCTATAGATATCTGTTCAAAGTGTTTTTAATTGTATTATATATGTACTGTTTGAAAAAAATTATTTTTCTTATAAAAAACTGTTTTTAAGATGAGACGGGTGTGACCGACGGGTGTGACCTAGTACGAAAATTTAAAAATTCGAAGAAATAAAACTTTTTATTGATTTAATTAATATAAATAATATAAATATAAACTCATAAGAAAATAATAAGACATTAAATTATTTGCTATCCGTTATATTATAGGCAGCAGAATACTCTTTCTGAATATTTTTTTTAAATTCAATAAAAAGCAAAAAAATATATATTCTTTTCAGAGATAATTAGAATTGAGATTTTTCTTAATAATGAGAAAATGTTTTTTTTTCTTGTATGGGGCCCTTTTACGTGGAATCACTCGTTTGCAGCGCATATTTTCATTTTAACTCATTACTTTGAAATAGAAATTTGTGCTCGATTGCAAGCACGATCTCGGTAATTTTCTTTTTCTACTTCATTCGATCCTGCGAAAATTATTGAAAAACATATTTTAAATAAAAACTTATGCTTTAAAATACAAAATTGAAAATAAAATAATCTAAAAATAGTTTGATAAGCGGCGCCCCTCAGTAGGTTCGCTGATAAAATCGAATTGCCTCCTACTTAGCAAGATCGAGTAAAGAGTTCAAATTTGAATTAACCCAAAAGATTATTGAGCCCAAAACCAACTCCCTCACCAAGAGTTAAGGTTTTAAGAATTTTAAATTCCCTCCAAGAGAGAAATAATTTGATGGGGCGGTTGATTTATGGTACATTACACGTTGAAAAGATTTAAATAACATTTTACTTTAATATATTGCAAGGAAAAATGTCAATTGTTACTACAAGATTTTGTGGTATAATTGCCGAGAGTTTAAAACAAAAGAACTTTTATAACGTGGGAAAATCAAGAAAATGCTTCATAACCAACAGAAGTTGTTAATAAAAATGTCACAAGTAATTGATGTTTCTTAAACATTTCTTTATAATTGACAAAACGTTTCAACACCTTTAATACACAATAATAACAAATACAATTTATAGCACATACATACAAACAAACAAAAGCACACTTGCAATATTTAAGTGTAAATAGGGGAATAATTAAACAATTTTCAAAATAACAAATGCCTTGACATTAGTTTATATATGTCCATGCAATGCATGAGACCATCAAAGACCCTGGGAAGATTCTCCCCTAACTAAAATTTAAACAACAATTGTAATAAATTTTAACGCACTAAAGAACTGAATAAAAAGTAAACTCCCCTCTTTTAAAATAAAATGAAACAACTGCATAAATGCAACAACATATTTTTACATTAAGTAATAAAAAGGTATTAATTGGTTGATCTTTTTTCTCTTCACTTATATTAAGTGTACTTACACACTGCACATTGCCAAACCAAACGAGTGTGCATGAGGCATACTGATGATTTTACTGACGCTGATTATGATGATAATGACGTTGAGGTCGCTCACTTTATACGCTTGCTTATGGCATGGATGGAATGGCATCATGAAGTACATACATACTTACTTCACCCAGATGACGACGTAGTGATGACTCGTTGCCAACATGTTGCTGTTGTTCCTTGTGTTTTTATTATTGTTGTAATTTTGTGTGATAAAATTCAACCAAACCCCCTGAATTTAATGCATACAAATGTTTTACAATAATAATAATAACAATAACAACGATATAAATACCCTTACAGGATAACGAGTATCCTGATGTTGTTCTGTTACTTTATGCGTGGGAATGCTACACAATTTTGTTAAAGTTCCCACGGAAATGTATGAAAATGCAATCCCTTTTTTGTGTTGAATTGCTGTTTTCTTTTGAATCCTCTAGAGAAGGGTTCTTGTTGTTAATAATAATATTAAAAAAAATTCCATTAACAAAAACCTGCAACAACCATACGGAATAAGATCTTCCGTAAATCCTTAAGTTAAAAAACAACAACAATAACATGGCCTAAAACATCTTATAAAAACAAAAAAAAAGTCCCTTTAATGTTTCGAAATAAAAATCATGAGAAAATTTTGTTACAAACACCTGCCAATTTTTTTTATATGGACTTTTTCTTTCTCCCCCTGTTTATTTCTTTTTCCAAAAGGAAGATAACGAGTAAAACGAGCTCGAGTAAAAGTAAACACTTAATGTATTTGCTACGGACGGAGAAAAGGACAGAAACACATACACACACAGAAAAACAGACATGCATTTATCAATAAAACTTATTGTATGTAATTTTTTTTTATATATTTTTGTTATCGAAACTCCAAAAAAATTGAATATTTCAAATAATTTTCCCACACTTTCGTTCTTGCCAGACTTGAGTTCTTTTTTGTGTACAGGGGTTCGATCCCTTTTAAAATTGTTTCCTTTTAAGCAACAATTCCTGCAACACTACACTTTACTACCGCAACCACCATTCTCTACCGTTCACTTGAAAAACTGCCAAAGGGGATCAAGAGAGAGCAAAAACAAACTCTCTTTTGCTACAAATTTTAAATCTCAAAAAAAAGGAGAACAAATAATAATAATAAAAGTAGACACTGCACTACAGGTATGGAAAATAAAGATTTTATAATTTAACTGAACAGTTTTCTAGTAAATACTGGAGGCTGTATAATCGCCCTTAACAACCGAATTTTTTGTATATGGAACGACTCTCCACACGATACAAATACTAAATGGTTGTATGCACAAAAATTAAGCTTTGAGTAGGAATTTTGTTCAATATTACTCCAGAGGTCGAGGATCCGATTCCTGCCAAAGACCCTGGGAGTTTTCGCAAACAAGCCAAAAAGTTTCGAGAGCTTTCTTTATTAAAAAAAAACTTGTTCAAAAACTGCGTTGGTGATCCTATCGCCTTTAAAAGTTAACTTTATTTTGGTCCAAATTAAATGATATGGGCGTGGATCACATATGGTTCCAGAAGGACGGCCCTAAGTCTAATATAGTGAACGCAATAATCAAAACTTTGAGTGAACGATTTGAGAGTATGCTTGCCTCTCGCAGAGGTTGCTTGAATTTATCACCAAGATCTAGGTATTTATTTGACAGCTTTTAAGTTCTTCTTGTGAAGATTTCCGAAGTCACAAATAGATTTTCCCAATTTTCGAATTGTCTTTCAGAAATGTTAGGTTACATTTTAAAGTCCTGTGCTTCAGAAGTTGTCGGTTGTGGTGTTAGATTGGTTTGGAGATTCATCATGAATAGAATAAAGTCGGAGCAACGTTTTTTAAATTGTGCTATCAGAAGTGCGGTCTGTACCTCATCGTAGTGACAACTAGAAACAGGTTCCTTCATGAATGTCCAGGAGTGCCGACTATGACTGGAGCTAACAATAATAATTGCGATGTCCTTGAGTTAACTCTAGTTAGAGCTGACTGGATTTAATAACAACGGATAAACAACGATCTACTGTAAGAGGTTAATTCCTACGTTAACTCCAATTTGTGTTGACTAAAGAGACAATGTGGTAAATGACTGGAGTTAACAACATAAGATAGAGCCTAAGGTAGCTCCACTTAGTGCTGACTATTAATAAGGATGGACAGCGATGTACCGCAAGAACGGAAGCGGTTAACGCCTGAGTTAAGTCCAGTTAGTGATAAACGATCGATTTCATTACTCCTGAGAGAAAATGGGAGTTTCCTAGTTCGGATGCCCTGGTTCCTGGTGGACAACCTCTACTCTAAGTCAACACCTAACGGTAAGTCCTGCGGAGATGACTCGGAGTTGATACATATCATGTATAAACGTGAGGATCTCAAACGAAGGACGAACTGCGTTAGGAATAATTTTTGATTGAAGTGAGAGATGCACAACGGTGTATAGTGTTGTAACGGGGCAAAGATGCTAATTTCTTAACTTCAGTCGAGTTGATGTGAACACATGGGTACGTGAGGAGCTAAGACAAAAGAAAACCCGGTTTAGGAATCATTTTTGACTAAACCGAGGGATAAAAAATGAAGTCTGTCATAACAACGGGGTGGAGATGTCAATCTCTTAGCTTCAATCAGGAATCGTTCTGGCGCCAACTATTCGAAGTTGATGTGGACACATGGATGCGAGAGGAGCTAAGACGAAAAAGGAACCGACGACTCGGAGTTGATGCAGATCATGCATAAACGTGTGGAGCTATAATAAAAGAGGAACCGGGCTTAGAATCATTTTTTACCGAAATGATAGATGGACAATAAGGTTTGGTATAACATCAAGTCGGAGATGTTGATCTCTTAGCTTCAATCTGGAATGGCGGTGGTGCCGACGTTTTGAAGTTGATGAGGATACGTGAGGAGCTGAGATGAAAGAGGAACCGGTATAAGAATTATATCTGACGAAAACCGAAAGATGAACAATGACGTGTGGTATAACATTCGGTTGAAGATGTTGGTGTACGTACGTGGCTGCCTGTTACGCACAAGCATTCAAGTAGAATCAATAAGATTCCGTTTTGACAATGAAGATGTTAATCCTTTAGTTTCAACTCGGAATGTCTCTGGAGCCGAAGACTTGGTTTGATGTGAACAAGTGGATATGTGAGGAGCTAGCATGAAAGAGGAACCAACATAAGAATCGCAAGCGACGGAAAACATTAAATTCAAATATATCGTCCAACAGGGATGCAAATTGGGTATTGGCGTACTCTGCCTGGAGGAAGCTGAGACGGTAGCGTACATAGTGGTATTGCCCACCACTAAGACAGGCTCGTAGTAACATTTTGTATGCGGGTTCCTCAGACTAGTTGCTAAAGATTAATATGGACTCAGTGATGAAAATAGAAGTCGATAGATACCAGTCGTCTGCAAGAAGTCACAAAAGTCAAGAGCAGAAACTGGCAATTGTGCGTGTCAGTGATTAAGGATCAGTTCGGATAGCTTTAAGGACGTAAGAGGTCGAATATATGAACCTATGAGAAAATATTCGAATGATCCTAAAACAAATTGTTTAATTCGAACAACTTTTAGAGCAGTTAACGAGAGAAACTATCAATACGTTTAATACAACCGATAATATGAAACGCGTAAGACGAAAAACAGGTACACAACAAAATAGTAATGGTTTGCTGATTGGTGTTTTGATAATACAAATGCAACAAATTCTCATCGAGTTCATAAATATTGTGCTTGGACTACGGGAATAAACTCTGAAATGAAGTTTGACAGCAGATTTAGTGCCACCATCTCGTATATGGCAATCTAGAAGGGAGGTGCTCTTCTATGGATCCTAGACTTCTTGAATAGTTTACGGATATATTTACAGCCGAAGCTGGAATTTTAGAGGACGTCCTTGGGCCGACCAGAAGACAGTCAGTGTTCATGGAAAAATAATCCAAGTAGTTTCAAGCGTAAGTTCATACAATCTACAAAATTGTTTAGATTATTTTAGATAAGCGTTTAAAGAACGCGTGAATAGATATTTCTCCGATAGCCAGCCTGATCTAAATGGGAATTTTGGTCCAGATTTGTTTTGACATATTTCGACATACTCGAGAAACCTCCATAGGAAATGAGACTTTTATGTATTGGATAATCGACCACAGTAGCTGCCATAAGGTATCGCAGTCAGGGTCGTTGGATCACATTTATTCTACCGATAATAAAAAATATGGAGCTCTTATTTCCAACTTTATGTGTGTTTTCAGCATGACGGTGTCACACGTAGCCCGATGCAATCAGGTTACACAAAGAAACATGTGATGAATGATAAATTTCACTAAATGGACCCTTAACTGTCCGCCTTACTCGTACAATTTGATGCCATTAGATTATATATGTTCCCGTCGTTCCTAGAAGAAGCAACAAATTTCCTCCATTCTGGTCTGTCAATGGTCGTGTTCTTAACTTTGTTCCAGATTTTTCTCACCTTCTTCGCCTCAATGGCATTCGTTTCCTATATTTGTCAGTTCTTTTCGGAGAGTGTGCACGATCCAATTCCATTTTCGTTTACGGATTTCATGACATATTGATTGGTGGTTTGTGTGGTTCCATAAATTGTTATTAGTTATAGTTAATGGCCAAAATATGCCCAATATCCAGCGTAGAGACTTATTTACAAGAACTTGCAGTGCCTGATTATCTTAGATTATTTGCTTCGCAAATGTATTAAGTCATATCTATATGACGATAAGCCAGAAACAATTAAGAGCCTGGAAACCAACAATCGACACGTTGTTGCCGAGCTACTGCCCGTTTTAGTGCGAAGAACATCTGAAAATTTGCCTTTTGGGATGGTTTTCCCTCATCCCACGTCAAATTTGGTTGATAAGCAGACCGGTTTCGGTTATATGCCATCTTCAGTGTTCTTTTGAATTGAATTTGCCCTCCAATCGTGCCGAGCAAATGCTCGAAATAATATCCGAACAGTTTATTTTACATGGGTGTTAAATCAAAAAGTACTATAAAACATAAAATAGCTGTGCGTTTACCATCTCTGCTGTACAAAACTAAACAACCACGTTCTTGCTATGACTTGAATAATTAGGGTGAGGCAGACACAGTTGTGCGTGTTGAAGGTACTTTTTTGTTTTTGCTGTTATTTTAATTTATGCTCTTGATGTTTATTTCCTTACAATGAAATTCTCCCTTTCCGTAAGCCACTAATACTCACTCACTCTCTAGAGGAAATGCAATCGTCACGAGTATAAAAAGGCGCAGGTATTTTGAAAACAACATCATTCAAAACTCGTGTTTAATACAGGCAACAAGTACTTACAACTTCCATTAAATTTTCATTTGAAAAATAAAAAGTAAACAAATCATTTAACGAAAATGTGTCAACAAATGCAACAATTGGCCAACTCGAATAATACAGCCAACAATAATAGCAACAAAATGAAGACTGCCTCTTACAGTCTTAAGAAAGTCTTGAAAACTTTCTTTAGGAAACAACAAAAATCTTCCAGCACTGAAACTTTTGACGGTTTGGAAAATCTACGCAACATGCAAGCCGAACAGCAAAAATACTTCACAGAAATCGAAGATAATTCCGCTAATGAAAAACTCTCTGTCATGGCCTACGAACAACAAGAACAATTGTATGAAGAAGATATTTATGTTCCAGTACGTTTTGCCCGCACTGAAGCCGGTACTTTCTTTTGGACAACCAATTTACAACCTATTACCGGTACCATTATACCAGCCGTTGATGGGGATTTATTGCAGCCTGCCTACTGCTATAGCCACAATCAATATCCTATAATGCAATACCAAGATCGTTGGGCCCAAGCTTAAGCTGTCATCAGACTTCTAAAACAACAATTAAGAAAAGCTTTAAAACAAGAAATTGTTTTAACAATTGTATGTGATATTTGGCAGCAGCAGGCATTGCAGCGGCAGCAGCGTGGTTCAAATTAGTTTAAGTAAATAAATAAAAGTCTTCCTTTAGTATTTAAGAAAAAAGAAATCATTGATATTGTATTTAAAAAAAGAAAATCTTTATTGATTAGGTTTACGCTAAAAAAAGATGTGATAAAACAAAACAGCTTTAACAATTACTTATAAATAAATTTTATTATGAAAATAAAAAAAAACTATAATCTTTTGTTTATTAAAAAAAACAAATAGTTTTCAAAAGAAGATTTATGAAAAAAAACACAAGCAACATTTCAAAAGAGCCGGTAAAGTATTGATAAAGTATTAATTTTTTAAATATCCAGTAAATTTATAAGAGCTATTAAATTTTTCTTGGCACTATAACAACTTTGTCTTTATGTAGATAAGGTCTAAGCCATGAATTCGAAAACTAACATCAACAACAAAAAAAGATTGCATTCTCTAATACAGCATTTCACGATGACTTGTTTGCTTGACTTCTTTTTAGGGGTTTTTTGTTGTTGTTAGTAAATGACAAATACCCGCGAAGCGATTTAGACTGTCTGCGGAAAACACCCAGGGTATATGTCGTTAATCGAACCCACGACCTCCGAACTGACAGGCTAGCATTGCTACCAATCAGTTATAGCGGCAATTATTCATAATCTGGCTGTACTGCAGTGTAAGCAAACATTTAAATTTGGGACCGTAAGAGGAGATGATTAGAATGACTTTATACTTCAGAGAACTGACAGATTGCCTACAAGTAGTTTTATCCTACCACCTTCTTATCTTTATGAACTCCAAATTATCTTAATTCGGGATTATGGTTATCCTGACCAGACATCTGGCTTTTGGTGGAATCATCCCGTTTTTTGAAGGTCGATCCCCACTTAAAATTCTTATCACGCTTTTGAAATTTGAAAAACCCCATGGACGCGGGATTTTTATATTAAAAGTAGGATAACATTTTAAAGCGGGATCGACCTTTAAGAACCGAGATGGTCCCGCCAAAAGTGGGATGCCTCGTCAGGCTAGTTATGTTTAACAAATTTCGCTGGTTCCACTTTTCTGAGCTCATCTGCTGACTTCTTACGCCGGTTCCTCCTTTGTTGCGGTCTCTTAAGTTTCTACATGATCTAATCAGATATATCGTCTTCCTTCAATCCGTTAATCATACTCCCCAGAGCATATCTGAAGATAGAGGTCCCCCCCCTAATGATATGTTGGTGATCCCTGAATTAAGGTGAATGTTTGATATCTTATGATCCGCACATGTCTTGCAATTAACAATTGGCCTCTGGTTAATATACTTTTCTGAAAGGCCCTTGTTAACCGTCTTTAAAAGGTTTTTCACTACGCAAGGTGGGGTTGTAACAATAATTCATTATTTCGCCGTTATTTTAGTTCAGAACTTCCTAATATGTCTCTTTAAGCCTTAACGATCCTACCAGTTCTAGGATCGTGCCCTCCCTCTTTAGTCTGTCAAGCTGTTTTTGCATTTTCTCAAGTGCGTTACTTACGCAGCTAAATCTTTCTTCTTGGCTTTTCGCATTTCTGTGTAATACGCATAGACCTGGCTCGTTGTCGTAGGACCTTCACAAAATTGAAGTTAACGTAGAGATTGAACTCTCTACAGCTCCTAAGCCATCGGTAACCATACTTTTCTGTTTTCTTCACTCAAAAATTTCTATATTAAGCCTCAATTAACTAATTATGAAGCCTGCCGATCAAAGTGTTCAACCATTTTATAGTTCGAATGTTTTAGAGCTTCCTTAGCCTAAACAAAGTGCTAATGATTACTGGAAACTTATTGCTAAGAATGGTAGCCGCATAAGTATAACTCAACAGCCAGAAATGACTGTAGTCTGTAGCAGTACTGTACTCAGCAATGACAGGTTAGGTCGAGTACTGGTTAACTGGGTCAGAAATTATTGGGAAATGCAGACAGGATCCAAAAGTGTCCCAATACAGCAGTGGTCAGCTTCGCAATGTAATTTTAATTTAACTTACTTGGAAATATTAGTGCCTCTTGAGCCGAATAGGTAGTATACCAACCAGTTATTACGGAAGCCATAAGCTCGATTCTCATCAAAGACCGGACTTAAAAATAAAGCACAAGTTGTACTCGCATTTGTGCCAATAAAAAATTAAACAAACTTTAAATTTTTACTCCATTATTATAGTTAAATGTCTAAATAATATTTGTACATATAATTTATATTTTTGATCACTGATTAAGCCTCTATAAAATAGTCGACTGACACGTAACATCTGCATCTTGGTGATTCTTAACACCTTGCTGGGGAAAAGGGCAATTGGTCTTTCCGGATATTACCTTTGGCCAATTTCTACGCAATCTTTAAAATAACGGGGGAACGGCCGTGCGTATAAGTATTTTAAGGAAGTAGGTAGCCTATGCGAGTCTAAAAGAAGGCGAAAAGGCATCTAAGGTCTCGACTAAGACCAAAGTTGATAGAAACTTAAGCTCTAGAGGTTTCCTTTCAAGGCTCTACCTGTAACCATACACTGGTACCAAGGGAACTAGTAGCCACACAGATGATCTGCCTTCTAGAGGTTTAAAGAGATGATGCTCGCCATTCGCGACATCTTCTTGGATGATGTTCGTGATGGGTATACTCTGTTCCTATTAGGATGGGTGTGCTGGTCAGGGATGCCAGAATTCGTTCACCAATGATGGCTAAATGAAGACAAAAAAAAAATTTATAAAAACTAGCCAAAAAATGGTTAAGCGAGATCGAATGCAGAAAATCATGAGTATTAAGCAAACGTAATTAATATATTATCTTTCACATTAAACTGAAAACATTTTTTTTAAGTAAATAAAACCATATGGATTGCCATTATTTCGCTCACCGAAGTTTTTTCTTTTTATTAGGAAAACTTTTTTCAACGATTTTTGTAAATTTTAAAAATTTTGTCGGGTATAGCTTATTAATGTAAGTATTTCAGAAAGTGATAGCCCCTGTTTTTAGACATTATTGCGCTCACCGATAATTTTTATTTTTATAAACGCACCACTTTTCGGAAGTGTTTGCCAATTTTGAAAAGTTTGCTGGGTATAACTTATGAATGAAAGTATTTCAAAAAGCGACAACTCCCGTTTCTCAACAACTCCCGTTTCTCAACAACAAAAGTTGGACTGTCGAAATTTGATGAGGGTTAATCTGAGAACTAAGGGTACCTCTAATACAAACTAATATCTAATTATCCTATATCTGGAGAGCCACCATAGCGAGTATCTCCAAATTTGACGCACGTTATACCTTTGCCTTTCAAGCAGAAGCCTAGATGTATAGGAGGATGTGACGGGTACCTCTCACACATGTGACGGGTACCTCTCACACGAACTAAATTGTAATATTCTTTATTTGGAAAATCACCATAGCGAGACTTTAAATTTGATGCAAGTTACACTGAGAACGAATTGGGTTTTTACAATGTGAAATAACTGTGGGCCTGTAAGGAACAGTCTTTTCGGCTAGTATATGGTACATAATTTTGTAAAGTCGGTTTGCTATAATTCTGTTTAATTCTTCCATTTTCAAGTAGCTATACTTTGCGAATCAAAAAGTGTATTGAGCCAAGATTGTGCACTAATACTAGTTACGTCAGAGGCATCAATCGTAGCAAATTTTATAAAAATCGGAAGGGGGATATTAACTGATTTGTTGATTTTATTTGTTTTAACCCATTCATATATAAAACTATATATCGATTTGCGCGGGATAGGAACGTATTTCCAACCTATGGTTTTTTGGCGAAAATTTCTTAGAATTTTCCGTAGATTACGTTTTTGCTATACGTCGTGGTTTGCCACTTACAAGTCGACAAGCACTAATATACATACCGTTCCCTTAATATAGAAACGTCCTAACTCATTATTTTTCCAAATCGAGTTTTTTGCATTACATATTTCAATAGATTAATCCATAATTTACCGAAATAGAAAAAATATTCGATTTGAAAAACATAATGAGTTAGGGCGTTTCTATTTTAAGATAACGATATGTATGTATATAAAATTAAAAAGAAAAAAACTGTAAATATAAAAAGGTCAACATGAAAAGAATAACTAAAAATTCGTCAATTGCAACGAGTATATTAAGTGGCATGACTTATTTTAATGAAATTGCTGCCAGCTAAAATTATAAACGACAATAACAAAACACTTCAAAAACAATTGACGCTTGTCATCAACGATTGAGAAGCATGTAACGACAAACATAAGCATGCGCAATCAAAATTCAAAAGAAGAAAAATCAAAACAACATTCCAACTCGTACTAACATTACGGACGCATGCGTTCTTGGAAAATTAGAGACGGACAGGCAGAAGGACAGCCACACTTCTTACATATAAAAATATTAAAAGATTTATGTCCATAAATAAAAAGAAAACATAAAAATTATTTTTATTATTTGTGTTAAAACAACAACAGACACACACATATACCGCTGAATTAAAAGAAATGCTACAAACAAACTTATTAATTGCGTATAAATTTAATTTTCTTATTATTAATACTATATTAGTTATTTTTATTTACATACAACAATTTTGTTAAATATTCATGCTGTTAATTTCATAATTATTTTATATGCACATCAGCATATTTCACCTACGCTTTGTTGCTGTTGCGCTCGCTCGTGATTGCCGTTTCTTTGGTTTCGACAACAATTAATAGAAAAACTTTATTTGAACAATAAAAAATCAATGCTAATAAGAATTAAAGAAGTGATAGCAAGGTAAGAGATGTTCATGTGAGCCTCTGTAAGCTTCTCAGTTGACCACGTCTTTAAGACATTATTAATGACGGGTGCACGGCAATGTTAAATGCTCCGCAACACATGTCGAACAGTGGTTACAATTGCAAAAAAAAAAAGGATAATTAATTTGTATCTTTGAAACTTGCGATCTGATTACAAAACGATGTATATAAAAATCAAAAAAAAGGACGACCTAAGCAACAAAATTTAATTAAGTACAACAAATTATTTCAGTTGATTCAGAGATACAAATAATTTCAAACCATTACAATTCATTTTTAAATAAAGGAAATTTTCGAATTTTCTCTCTCAGACCCGCCATCAGATTTTGAACTTACATACAATTTCCAACTTACAAATTTTTTTTCTTCTTCTCAGCATTTCTTTAATTTCTGCGCAGAATTTGTCTATTGGGCGCAACTCAGGACGGTTAGGGAGTTGCAGTCCTTTTACTGTTTTATGAAAATCGTGATTATAGTAATTTTGACTTGGCTGTACAATCAAGTTTTCACGATTTTTTGTGCAGATAAGTCAAAAATGCTGTTAGGTTAAATGTACTTACCTGTCTTAATGTGTACGTATTTAATGTGTGCAGCTAACCTTAATTTCTTATATGAAAATAATTAAAAACTGCCAAAAAAATATGTTAAATGTGCAGTAATACAGAGTGCACTTAAAATAGGATTTTGAAGAATAATCACAGAAAACAAAAGTTTTGTGCAGTTAAGTCAAAATGCAGCTAAGATTGATTTTTTGTATGAAAATAATTTCAAAATGTCAAAAATGTAAGGCATTTATCTTAAAAGTGCAGGTCATTTTTATCAACTTTACATTTCATTTCAAATCAACATGACTATAGCTTTAATTTCAAATAAATTGTCTGTTAAATTATCAAATAATAATGTCGATTCAAAATTTAATTCATATTACTTATGGTGGTGTTTATTTACTGTATATCTAAAGTAAAGTTTGATGTTGTTGTGGCTGTAGTGGTTATCTATGTCCATACGAGTCAACTTTTGCTTCTGCAACTTTCTTAAATTTTCTTTTGAAGTTGCATTCGTGTCCATATAATGAAATTCTTGTTGCGCAGCTTTTGTTTTTTTACACAGATTTTGTTGTCACGAAGAAGAAAACAAAAGAGAATTGCATATACATGAAGCAGTATACCCCTTCCCAATCTTCTCGCCTCTCTCTCCCACATACCCAAAAGTTGCGCAGCAAAAGTTGACTCGTATGGACATAGACTTATCGATTTGACTACCAAGAAAGTGGCCAGAGTTCAAATCTTGGCTGGGGCAGCCAACCACAACACAAATCTTCTTGATGGCTATAAAAATAAACATCACGCAATTAAAATAGTTAATTAAATATCTGCATTAATTCATATTATTTCAGCTAGAAATAAGTTTGATTCAACATGATACTTCGTGTTATTTCGGTATAAAATTTACATTGTTTCAGCTTGAAATAACTTTGATTCAAGATGATTCTTCGTGTTTTTTTTTCAATATTAAATTCACTTGAAATAACTTTAATTCAACACGATTCTTCATGTTATTTCAGTATCAAATTCACATGGTTTCAACTAGAAATAAGTTTGCTTCAACATGATTCTTCGTATTATTTCACTCTCAACTTCATTTTGATTTATTTCAAAAGGAAACATAGGAAGAATTAGTAAATGCAGTAAATTTGTGCAACCGGTATGCAAACTATTGCAGCATTAATAAAAATGCTGCCGTAGTTGCAGCAATCTGCAGCGGCACTGCCAATTGCTTGCTTTAAAAAACTTTCGGCGCAGAAGAGTATAGCTAAATGATGGTTTTCGAACGCAGGACCTTAACTAGTGCACAATTAGTGAATTTACGAATGTACCCATATTCTTTGAAGTGCATTGTAAAATCATGTTGAATTAACATGAAATACCTATGAAGCAAAATAACTACCGGTAAATATTAATTAACCTTGTTTTCGCTGATTTTAATATGAAATTTTTCTGTGTGTACACTGTTATTGGTGAAAACCACAGAAGGAACCAAATTCACCTTACCATCACCGATGAAACTAATAAAAAAATCTCAACAAGCCATTCTAGTATTTAGAAGCTAGCAGCAACACCAATTGTAACCAGCTATTCTTTTCAACTAAATAAAATTTAAACTTTTAAATACAACACGTACCACAACCATGCCATGTCATGCAATACCATGTGGCAAGTAAGAATTTCCAATTTAATCACTAAAAAAAGGTAGTGTTACGGCCTTCGGCGATGTGTGAAGCATATCAAATGACCAAAGTTGGTCACTCACTCAATCGGTTGGTGTTTAGCTTGCAAGACATTTTATTTTTATATTGAAAAATAAAAATAAAGACTGTTGACTGTTTAATGATAATTTAAGATAATTTCTATCAATTGGAGATTACATACAATACACACATTCATACATATTTAAGTATATAAAAGTACTTGTATATATTGTATAATGTTTCTACAATTCATAAACATTGAGGCGAATCCAATGACCATCAAACGACCAACAACACAAAGGAATTTATGGCCTTGCCATGGGTTACATATTCATACTCAACAAGTCAAGTCAGCCAGTCAGGTTCTTACTTTCCCACACTTTTTAAAGTATGTTTGTCTTCGAAAGCAACAGCTACGAAGCAAAACAATAATAATAGTGACACACCCAGCTAAACAGCCAGGCAGGCAGTCAGGCAGTCAGTCAACCGATAAGTCCGCTCATGAAAGCAGAGACGAGTACAATTGTATTATGAGAAGAGTATTTATTTAAAGCGTTTTTGTATTCCAAAAGCATTTAGCGCTTTTGGCCGCATGTTTATCATATTTTTAAACGGATTTCACTTTGCCCGCCAAAAAAATACAACATTAATTTTTAATAAAGAATTCAAAATTCTTTTAAATACTCGCATGTATGTCAAAATATCACAACTTTTTTTTATCTATAATATTCAAAGTTTTTATCTGAAAAGAGTTTTCTTCTGCCCAATTTAATAAGTTAAATAATATATTCTCAATTAATAAATGAGTCTGTATTTTCAATGGAACTAAAATTTTAACATTGTTACATTTTAAAGTCATTTATTGCATGTGTGTGGTACAAATAACGCTTGAACAACGCGGTTTCTTGGATCCGAAAGATATGTTCATATCGTCCCTATCATTTCCAACTATCCAATATTCAAAATTCAATTTTTAGATTCGTTATCATAGTACTCCAATTTATACGATATGCCTCGTTTCAAAATGCTGAAATTCTCATAGAAGATGGATAACTCAAAGATAAATATTTTAAAACTTTTAGAAATACGCTGATTTTCAGTTCACAATTGACGGTTCTTTGTGCTCTTCAGGAAAGTACAAAATTGCATATTGGATAGTTGGACACGGTAGGGACGATATATAAATCAAAGTGTCGCTGTCTTATAAAGATGTTATAAATTAAAAAGTTTTGGTTCGTGTTTCAAAATAAGGCCCCACACAACTAAATTGATAGTTAACTTGTAGTTCTCAAATTCTTATTATGGATTAAAACTTGACTCAAATTTCAACAAAGTGAGACAACTGCTTTTTATCAGTTGTGTTTTTGTTTTTATTTCGACTATTGTGTTACTTTCGTTTAATTTTAAAATGGCGATTTTAAAGTGCTCATCATTATTCCAGACACCAACCTATCATATTTGTCAACCAATATTGTTACCAAATGCATAAAACATAAATAAAAAGAGTAAGGCCAAAACTAAAAATATTCTGTGATGGCTACTATGGTTTCAAAAAACATAGAGCATCGATAAGAACTTCATTTCGAACAAATTTTTCGAAGACAACAAAAATTGGTTGTGAACCATAATACAAAAAAAAAAAAAATAGTTGAGTCAAGTTGTAACATTGACAACTCAATTTAGTTGAGTTATGAATCATAATAGCGGCCTTATTCTTTTAATTTTTTTACATACGAAATAGAGTTGAATGTTTAATTGTTTGAAGAAAACCATAATGATGCTATTATTGTTAATTCTAAAGTTTTGATAAAAAAAATTTACTGCATGAGTCATGGCATGATATATGGAACGATTTTAAATATATGTATAGATTAAAATGCGCAAATTAGTGTTTAAAGTTCATTTTTTGTTGACAAAAATATTTAAAAAAGACTGATTAGAATTTGTATTGATATTAAAGCTGATAATAAAACAGTCGTTAGAAGAAGAATTGTAACTAAACTGAATATGGGTCTATTAATATAAATTAATGTCTAGTTGCATGTATGTATGTAATTCATTGCTGCCCAAAAATATTTTGCAGCTGTATTGCTAAGAGAATTTTGAAGTACAGTGACACGATAAAGTAAACGCAAAAATCTTCATTAAAATTGTATCACATGTTGGTCGTAAAAATGTTTAATAATGCAATTCACACTAAATTTGCTATTGCACGCCTAATAAGCGAAGCGTTGAGGTGGGTACTACTCTCACTTCAAGCGAAACTACTGATTTTTCAAACTTAAAATGGCTCTATTATTATCATATATTGCACTTGTAAAAAATATATACACACATATTAAGCAAAAATACTATTTTTAAGACTCATGACATTTTTAATGTCATTTTTATTATTTAAACTAATTAAAAAACTATTTTAAAAAGTTCTGTCTTGGACGTCCGTTTGTCTGTACGTACGGATCCTGTATGTGGTCACGATAACGACCGAAAGACTTCACTAATCGAGTCCTTTTTTTTCCTTTTTACGCCTCAGTATAATTAGGAATAGAAGTAGGGATGTAACGAATACCGATACCGATACCGATATATCGGCGATACTTCAGATTTTCCGATAGATCGGTATCGGCGATATTTTACTGTCGATACGACGATACTTTTAAAAATTTTTTCAGAGTTTTTTTTTAACAAATAATTTATTTTTGTTCGATTTTACCACGAATTAAATTCACATCGCTATTTTTTAAATCTTATTAATATCAATTTTAAAAATTAATAATATTTTATGCTGTTATTTTGTAAAAAAATTATTTATTTTTGTTAATATTACCATGAATTCAAGTTCAAGTCGTTGTTTTATAAATCTTATTCCAGCAAAAAAAAGATACTCCAAAGAAGTCATGAAAATGTAGAATTCGCGATCTGGAAGTATTGCAAATTTGGATAATTTCTAATTAGTTTTACATATCCTTGCCATTGCAAGAAGTTCTGTTTTTCGATTACCAATTCGGCGGAAGCGATGCTAGGACAAATTCCTTTTTCGGTATTCTATAATGATTTTTCCTCAAGGAAAAAGGATAAAAAATTACCTATTTTCACAATTTTTTTATGCGAATTTAAACTCAGAACTGTATTTTCATGTAAATTTAAGTGAATAAATATAAACTTAGAAGTCTTTTAATAATTAAGCTATTAAGTTATTTAGAAAAATATTAGTTGATAAATGTCCTTTAAAAAAATCGATTTTTTAAAAAGCATGGCGAGTATTTCTTAAAATTATAAAGGAATTAAAAATTTTTCTTGCTTTTCTACTAATTATCAGCATATTTTTAATATAGATTTTTTGGAAGCAAAGAAAATGTAGCTCCTTAAAAATTACTTCCAATGTTTTATCAATTTTAAATATTCTCTCTTATAATGTAATTTTGTATAATAAAAAAATTGCGCTTGAGTTTTGTTAATCTAAACTTAAACTCAATTTCATTATTCGTATCGGTATCGGAATCGGTATCGGTGATATTTATTTTTAAATATCGGTATCGGTATCGGATCGGCAAAACGGCGTATCGTTACATCCCTAAATAGAAGCCTATTTAATTTCACGGTCTAATTGAGATTATGAGGTGTGCACTTTTGGACTTTCCAAACTATTTTTTACTTGGTATAATGGCGAGATTTTTAAAACATTTTGCCCTAATCCCCTTAGTTTTTCCAAAAATATCTTTTTATTTCTAATAAAAGACACTTTCTTTTCCATCATCATTTATTTTACACACTGTATGTGGCAAAATACCAACACAGCTACTATGCATGTACTCTAATCGGTCTCGCATTAAGGACTAAATAAATAGTATAAAAAGAAATAAGGAGTTTTAAGACCCACTCCTCCCCCTACCCCCTTCGTAACGTTTTTTTATAAAATTTTCCGTATAATTTATCTAAGCCGTAACAAATCTATACCCAGCTTCTAAACAATTGTTTGGTGAAATGGGCATATCTGATGTAGTTCCATTGTATGCAAGAAAATATGAGAAGAAAAAAACATTTGATAACGATATTTGTAAACAAGTTACACTATGTGACAAAATCGAAAAATTTTAAGACGCTTTTTGAAAGACCTAGTGTAAGTTGTAGAGATACTTGATTAGATAATTCTACCATTTTTAGAAATTCGATTACATTCTAAAAGTTGTTGATGAAACACGATTTTTTGGGATTTCACGGATAAAAAAAATGCAACTGCATTATTTCTGCACCAATTTTTAATTGTTGTCACAGACTTAAGCTTTCCCTGCACAGAAAAAACTAAATTTCATTTTCTGTGAAGGAATTCAATGAAATAGTAAATATTTTGTCTAAGAACGGACCTACAAACAAATTTGTAAATATAGACAAAAATATCTCAATAATTTCATTGAAAAAAATCGTGTTTTTTTTCAGTGAACAACTTGTTTAAATCTATGAAATAATTTGTCCAAAAATATTTGCAAATTGTAAACAAAACAATTTACTAAATCAAACAAAAAGATTTACTGAATTTTCTGAAAAATATCAAACAATAGTCTTGTCTCAGTTTATAAAATAATTAGTCTGAAAATACTAACAAATATTAAACAAAATAGTTCACTTAATTAAACAAAAATATTTACTGGATTTTTTGTAATAAATCAAACAAAATTTTTGTTTGGGTCATTTATCATCATCATTATCCATTAAGCATTTACGAAATTTCACTTTGTTAAACGTGTTCAAGTCTTAATGTTTATCTAAAGACTCTAAAAAAATGAATGAGAATTAACGTAACGACGGATTGATTCACTCACAACTCTTCAGTAAACCAACTTGGTACAATCGCATTCCTTTTGCAATCATTGTTGTTGTTATTTGTGTGAATGTCGTCATCGGGGTTGGTTTTTGGCGACGCAGTTTTTCTTATTGTTTTTGGTGTTTGCGTCCAAAATAAAAATCGAACACGCAATTCATTGATTATATAAAGAACATTTACTGAAAATGAAATTTATTTTTAAACAAACTTTTGCTTGAAATTTTTTTGATGATAATTTTTTCTGTGTGTGTATTTATACTAAGTTTCTTATTTTGTTACGTTTTCCCAAAAAAAAATTTATTTGTATGGGGCAAAAGGGTACTGCCCTAAAATTTTAATAAATAAATGAGCCTGTTTGAACTTCACAATGGTTAGTGAGACAGTTCCAAATTTTCAACACGATCGGTCTTAAGCCGCCCATCCATTATTATTGCATATGTTATTGTACATATAATTGTCGTTTTAGCCTGTACTATGCAATAAATGGCACAATACTTTCAAACATAATATTGCCAAGTTTTCCTGAAAGTGAAATAGCAAACATAACAGTGAACAATGTTGCCAACACATTACACAATTTTCTTGATTGTGCAATAAAAATCAAGTCTTTTGATATTTGTCGATATATTGTCCCACCTTCGAATATGACATACACATTGGCAATATTATTGCACAATACGAGAAATCGCCCAATTATATTGCAAGTTGATGGGCGGCGCCGGTTTATCATTTGGCTTCCTAAAGCCTAAGGCGCCACCTGTTGCGATTTTTTTACATTTCTTATTTCCTAAACCTTCGGGTAGCAATAACGAACAAATCCGCATAAGGAAATATCAAATTTGTTCTAGTCGTTTTCAAGTGTTAAGCAGCCGAACAAACCAAGATCCATTTTGTTTAAGAAATTGTAACTTTGCCACTTCCCAACCGATTTTTATAACTTTCCGATTATTTTAATCGGTATAAGATGCAATAAATTGCTTAATAGGGCTTCAAACAAAGCCTTGCAAAAAAAAGACATTAAACTTGATAAAATCGGGAAAAAATGAGATGCCCTTTTTTGATAATATTTCCACGAAATATTTGTCAAAATAAAATATTTTAAATGCACACGGAAAGCTTAAGTCATCCGTTCTCTATTCGACACCGTTTAAAAATTAAAAATCAGTGCTGAAATAACGCAGTGACATTATTTTGATCGTGATGTCATCGGGTGTCATCGAATTTCTAAAAATGGCAAAATGGTATACTCAAGTCAGCCTATAACCTATACTAGGTCATTTCAGAACTGTATTTTCTCTGTCACATAATGTTATTATTAACATGATTGGGAAAACTACCAATCTATTTTTTACTACTTGAAATTCTGATTATTTTCATATCAAAACCATGGAACAAAACTATGTTCTATTTCTGTAGTTCGGAGGTAAACTAGACTATGTAATTTTAGTCAACTTTTCAGTACGTAAGTTTTAATGTTGTGAAATACATTGAACAGCGTTGAAAATCGTACTTTATTTCTTATGCTGTCCTTAGTTGTGACGTCATTAATACATGTTATAGGTCTCGATGAGCTGAATTAAAAAATGGAACTTTTGGAGAATAGCACTATGTCGACATAGTACAGTTTAACTGCAAGGTACAGATTTATTACAGGTAGTATTTCAAAAATCTGTGATCAAAATCAATAATAGATAAAGCATTTTTTATGGTTCTTATCGTACTAAAAAGTACAATCAAATTGATAAAAATAAACCAATTCGAATGTGTTATTCAGTATATAAAGACATCAGCGAAACAGTTATAAATCGTTAAATATTGAACAACAAGTACTAACAGAAGAAAGTTTGAAAATTAGTATTGAAAAACAATTAAATAAATCATAACTACAAAAAAACTCAATCTATACAAAATGTTTCTAAAATCATATATAATTGCTTTAGTGATTTGTGGCTTATTCGCTTTTTGCACTGCCAACACAGTGTCTACGGATACACAAGAATGCCCTCAAATATGTCCTGCTGACTATTCTCCTTTGTGTGCTACAAATGGCAAAATGTTTAAGGAGTTCAGCAATAGCTGCAACCTTAAAGCCAGTAATTGTCGTTTAGGACGTCTTGATCTACAAAGTAATTTTATTTATTTTATAGATTTTTATACAATATCTCATATTAAAATCTTATCTGTAGAATACGTGGCCACTGATATGGACTGGTGTAACACCGAATTGGTTGCCAATTTAGATCTTTTGACACAAAAATTGGACAATGTGGATTTAGAAACACCTGATTGCTTGGGAGCTTGTCCCATGAGTTATAGCCCAGTTTGTATTTCTAATGGCAAATATCGTATTGTAATAAGCCATAAATGCATCATGGAAGGCTTGAATTGTGTCTTGGCTAAAAATGGTTCCTCAAAAGCTTTTAGAGTTTTGAAAAACGATTCTTGTTAAAATTTTATAAATACATATACATAAAATTTTTTTTTAAGAAATAAATTTAAAACGTGAATGTGATTCCAAATACAGTAGATACCGGATACAAGCATATCGCATATAATAAAAAAAAACCGCTTTTAAGAAAGTGGACCAAAAACACTGTCTTTTTCTGTACTTTCCATAGAAAAAATTTTCTATAAAAGAAAATCGTATATAAGAAAAAACCTGATATAAGAAACTTTTTTCAAACACCAAAGATGATAAATAATTATCTTTTGTTTGAGCTATTTAAGTTAGTTTTTTATATGAACTGTTTCGCACATAATAAAAAAATGTTAGCTATCGAACTTAATTTGTTTTACATTTTATAGCAAAATATTACACATGTATGCTTTCACAGAAAAAACTATTTTTAAATACAATTAATTTTTTGTTATATTAATCAAATAATTAATTGATTTTGAACTTACAACGATTTTTGTAAATACAATTACGAAATTGTAAGTTAAAGGAAAATCAGAAAAAATTGTTAACAATATTTTTGTTGATTTCAGATTTATTTCAATTAAGATTATTATTATATCCACTATGTGAATTGTTGATTTTCCGAACAAATTTTAACTAACATAATTGTTGTATTAACAATATTTTTTATACAATCATAATTCTCGAAGCGACTTTTTGCTTGTCTGCGAAAAGCACTAAGTGTCTTTGGGAGGAATCGAACCGGTGACTTCTGCACTAATAGACTAACGTTCTTACCTCTCAGCTACAGAGCAATTCGTTTTTAAATACGCAAATAATGAATACATATAAAGGGGAAGTCATTGTTCAGGAATTACTTCCATGGTGTCAATTGGTGTATACTGTTTGCTTTTTTAGGGTTCCGTATATCAAAGGCGAAAAGGACCCTACGGGGCTGAAATTTTCACAGAATATGTGTAACTATTGCCGCTACAATAACAAATACCAAAAATTTATTTATGAAAGTTTAAAACTAAAGGGTGTTCTAAAGGAAGCAACAAAATCCTAATGAAATATACAGACACTTGACATTTTCAAAGTTAATGCATTATTATACAGACTACTTAGTACACCAATAAAAAGTGAAATTTAAATAAAATAAAAATTAAAGGGTTTTCTATCAGTTAATGTTATTTTGACCTTGTTATTTTGACAATGAGCTATATTTGGAAATTGTAAGAGGCAGTAACGAATGCTAAGAAGCAAAAAATACAAATTAAAGGGTATTCTATCAGACAATGTAATTTTAAAATTAAACTGTATCTTATGAAACGTAATAAACAAACAAAATTAATAATTAAAGGGTAAATTAATAACTAAAGCGGTCCCTTCATGTAATGCAAGGAACAATCCGAAAAGTAGATTGCCGAAACGAGAAAAATTGTCAAAATGATAAAAATCGCCGAAACAAAAAAAATTTTAAAAATAGCCAAAATAAAAAAAGCACTAAAAAAGTCTTTTAAAGGAAAAAATCGCCAAAACTAAAAAATCGCTATAGCTAAAAAAGTCGCAAAAAACGAAAAAGTCGCCAAAACGAAAAAATTGTCAAAACAAAAAAAAAAACAAATAGTAAAAAACCAAAATTACACAAAAAGTCCAAAACAAACAAATCGTAAATGAATAAAAAGGCTAAAACAAAAAAAGCACCAAACCGAAAAAATAATTAAAACAAAAACAAACGTCAAAACTAAAAAACCAAAAATTAAAAAAATAGCCAAACGGAACAATTGCGAAAATGAGAAAAAGCGCTGAAACAAAAAAGCACCAAAACGAAAAAATCGCCAAAACTAAATAAATTGCAAGAAAACGAAAACAACAAAAAAACTAAAAAATTAACCAAAATAAAAAAAATCAACATGAAAAAAGCGCTAAAACGAAAAAAGCATCAAAATGAAAAAATTCGCTAAAGCTGAAAAAATCGGCAAAAACAAAAATTCGTCAAAACATAACGAAAACCTAAAACGAAAAACACTAAAATTTAAAAGTACCTAAAAACAAAAACAATCACCAAAAAAAAGGATATAAAGGGTCCGCCATCTAACGTTTTTTTTTTCAACTAGTGCTTATTTCGTGAATGGTGACACTTAGCTCATGCCTGATTTGACAGATTATTAGTTTTATCCTTCCGCTGAACGAATATGGTTGTGTATACGCTTGAATAACGCTGGTAAATATTGCGACATTACTTTGAAAATCATGGTAATGTTGAAGAATGTGTGCGAAAATTGCGTACGGATTTTGGAAGAAGAGAAGCACCGTCAGCTCCGTATGTTCGTTATCTCGTGAAAAAAGTGAAAGAAACTGGCATCCTTATCGATAAACCAAAGCGTGAAAAGCCAAAAACAGTGCGTACACCCGAGATTATTGCTGCTGTGGCAGAAAGTGTGCGTGAAGCGCCATCAACATCAATTCACCGTCGTTCTCAACAATTGAACATTTCATTGAGACGAATTTTGCATAAAGACCTTGGTATGACGCCATACAAAGTCCATTGGTTCAGGAGTTGAAGCCAACTGACAATTTTTAGTTTTATTTAAAGAACTTGTTATATACCTGCCTGTTCGAGCCGATTTAAAACGAATCGTTTTAGAAAAATTAAATCCACTAAAAGCAAAAATTTTTCTGAATTTTTTGTAGTTTTCTACTTTTTAGAGTTTGATATATCACATCCGATATTAATTCATTATATGTATATGATCATCATAGTTATTGCTACAGGTTTTTCGTAGAAATGAGCGGGTTATCATAAAGAAAAAACTGTAACTTTTGAATCTGTTTTCATTCATACTTAAAGACTTTGTACAATAAAGGCCTGTCAGTTGTAGTTAACTCTGTAATAAATATAATACAAATGTCAATGCAAAGATCTTATGTACCAAATTAAGAAACCAACGCGATTTTATGTTGGATCAAATGGTGTGCTTGTCTACAAATGGGGTGTCCACCCGCAATTTTTATAGTACCAAACCTTTCATGTCCTTTCAAGTAAAATATTTTTAAAATCTGTCAAGAAATGTGATAATTAATATATCGAGCTAACACTTTGTCCGCCCGATTTTCACTTCTATCAGATCAAACTGCAATTAATTTATTTGAAACAAAAACAAAATTTGAAAATTGGTTCATAAATGGTGGATTATGAGATAATCAATATTTCCGAGGGATATACAGATTTTTGAAAAAAAAAATTTTTTGAAAAGCGGTTCACATATGACAGACTTATGCTTGGTGGAACAAATTTTCCCACCATTATGCAACAAAACTGCAGGCAAAACCTTTCAAAAGCAAAAATCGGTTACAAACGGCAGAGTTTTGATTGAGGTGAGCGAACTTCCTCACCGATTTTCGAAAAAATTTGTGGAACCAAGCAACAAGCAAACCCTTTCAAACAAAAAAAAAGAACTTTAAAAATCGGTTCACAAATGACAGAGTTATGCCAAGACAAACATAAAAAATATACACCAATTCATAACCTCCTTCTTTTTTATGTCGGTTAAAAAATTACAAATACCTTTTGCAGGATACTTTGGCATTTTAGAGGAGTTTCTAACGGGAAGCTATGTCATTTTTAATCAATATTTATTAGGAGGAGACTGAAACCTTTTGAATGAGACAAAATTTATTAATATCCGATGACGCGCTCTAAAGTTATTCAATCCTGAATATGACGAACATTTCTCAAAAAATGGCCGAGATACTCAAGCTTAGACGGCTATAAGAAGAAACCATAAAAAGTATCGTGCTAGTTCTTACGCCACGTGATGCGCACGTATGAGTAAAATATAATTATGTTTGTGTATGTCAAATTTCGTGAAAACGGAAAGTTTTTGAAATCTGAAGTACGAAGCAAACGAAATACGTAAAAAAATTAGTTTTAATGGGGTCCGACAATTACTGCCTGGCTCACGATGTCGACAAGTCGAGTTCGTTCTCATATTTATATTGAGTACAATAATGAAAAAATTAAATTTGTTTTTGTTTTCAATATAAATATGAGAACGAACTCGACTTGTCGACATCGTGAGCCAGGCAGTTAGTTTTAATGGCGTTCGACAAAAAAGACAAAAGCTGAAGCACCACTGATTGCTCGAATTTATTTTTGCATTATTCTGCAAGACTGCAAAAAACATGTTCAGGAACTACATTAGCAAAGAATTTTACACTTGAAAATTTTTTAGATAAAGAAATTAACTTTTGAATTTTGGGTTTAGTGCCACCGTCAAATAATAAAAGCACCAAAAATTTTACAAAAAAAAAGCACCGAGCACTAACTCCAAAATTTTTCGCGTCGAAAAGTTGAAAAAGCACTAAAAACGGTGCGAAAAGCACTGAGTTGACAACGCTGATGTTCTGGTTCCTTTTAGGTATGGAAGTCGATTGAGCACCGTCAGCCTGTCCTTGTAATGTGCGACGATCAAATACATGGCAGAGAAACCAAAAATAGTTTATGGACTTAAATTTTTACTAATACATCGCACAAATATTTTCCATATCTTCCCCACAAATTAAAAAATTGCTCAAAAACCCTCAAAAGTAATTAAAAATTGTTAAAGCTGTGAATAAACTCGACATAAATCAATGGAATGAAGAAATTTTTTTAAAGAAGGCGAGCCAAAGTACATTAGAGTAAAAAAATTCTAAATTTGAAAAAATTACTGAAAAAGTTAGAAATTTTTTTTATCACAAAAACAGGTTTTTTGTTTTATTTTGTAAATATTCATATTGAAACTTAAAAAAGCCGAAATATGCAGGAAAAAAGTCAAATATGCCACAAAAAACCAAAAAAAGTCCCATACTATGCAACTAATTCGGAAATATGCCAAAACATACTGTTAAGGGTAAAATATGCACTAACCAATCGATGCCAAAATTCTTAAAAAGTCCTGAAACGTATAAATATCTTATTTGTGCATACGTACGTCGCATAGGAAAAAACATGCAATTGCATATTTGCGGTTTCCCTGTTAATAAAGTAAAAAAAATAGTTTCTGTTATTATTCAAATGTTTTCTTTAAACGTATATTTTTTATGTCTTCCTTTTTTATATTTTTTTTCCATTTTGCACTTCACTTAAGTCTAACAAATAACTAATAATAACATTATCACATTTAAATTATTATTGCAAGAAACAACAGTTTAAATAATCAATTAAAATATAATTATTAACTAATTACATTAAACATACAATTAAGCTTAAGATGGTTTGGTAAAAATAAGAAGATTCACTAACAGATTGAGCAATATTAAGTTTTGAGATCCTTATTGATATTTTGTTTTAATTTAAAAAACGACAAAGAAAAACATCAAAAAGCAGCTCTGTGAGCATAAGCACAGAGTTGTTATCGATGAAGTGGCTGTACCGTATGTTTTGTATTTCTTCAACATATGGTTGCATTTTCTGCAAACTGCCAAGAGTTTTGCCATAACCATTCTCGTAAAGCACTTTCATCCATATCTGCACTATTTTCGGACCAAACGAAGCAGCCATCTTCGGCATCAAAATAATTGAAATTTTGTAGGAGGTGTGGGTGTGGATGAGGTTGGGCGTTGGTGTGTGGCTGGCTGGTGATATTTGCATACAATGATTCTGTCTGATGGAATTGTGTATGTTGGCAGTTGCGACCATAAACGCAATTTGTACACGTATCCAGGGGTGTCTTGTCAATGCTGGCCTTGCTAATGAATTCCAAAGCTTGTGTTGAGGTCTCTTGTTGTTGTCCTGAGGTTTGGTATTGTTCTTCCTGCTGCTGTTGACTTTGCCAAAATTCCGCCAAAGGCAGTTTGTGTATCATATAACTACTGCTGTCTTCTAATGATGATAATGTATCCTTATTTACACTCGAGTACTGGGGGGCATTATTAAGATTTAAATTGTTTGGTATGGTGCTGCTGTTATTGTCACGTTTGCCATTTTTCGCTAATGCAGATTTCCGGGACATTAACCGTATTATGGGTTTCCACATCTTTTTCAATTTAAATTTGTCATCATCCTGAGGGTGGGTGTTGATTTGTTTCGCTGCGGCATTTGTTGTATTGACAGTTAGATTTGCCAAATTCTTAGTATCGGTAAACATGTTGTTTATTTGTTTCTTTTGTTTTATATTAAATTTGTATTGAAAACTCTAATATTCTTTTGAAAAATTTTAGAATTTCCGAAGAAAATTCTTTAATTTTAATATTTTGGAAATATTTGTGTTGACGCTGTGAAAGTTTGTTATGAACTGATGCTGGTTTGCTGAGCAGCACTTAATTTTATATGAACATCGGACTTGAGTTGATCAAAACATTCAAGAGATCGTATTAAAAACCTCGCATACATGCACAAACTACACGCACATTTAACATAATTTATACACACAGGCATAGAGGCAAACTCTGGGAAACGAAAACAGACAGCCAAACACAAGAGTGCTGGGCTGGCTGGCTGTCTGGCTGGTGCACATTGTGAGAAACAAACTGCACTTCCCATGCACATTCTAACAGGAATCGTTCGGTTTTTTCTTGATGTTTTATTCATTTTTTCATTTTCTGTTGTGTACATTTCCCATGATTTGGTTTGTCCATGCTTCTTTGCCATGGCATGGTACGAGTATAAGGTACTCATCATCACACTCATGTTTGGGGCGACTCAAATAACCTGTAAGGGCAATAACAAAACGGCCAAGAAAACAGCAACAACAACAGCAATATCATGGGCTACGTTCAAACCAGCAGTAAAAGCAACAAAGAATGAATGCAGGTAGCACACATCGATTGCTTGTCATCGTTCGCAAACAGATTAACTAAACAGCAAAAATAGCAACAACAAAAACGAATTTTAAAGGCAGCAGTGAAAAAAAATGATCCGATATACAGTCTACGTATGTACATACTACAACAGCAGAGTCCCAAAAAAGTGTGGGAAACAGTTTTTATTTTTTGAAATTTGTGTCTGTTGTTATTGTTGTTGTTTTGTACTAAATTTACCTTCTTTCTGACAATGTTAAAATTATAAAGTTAACAAAATCCAGTAGCGTAGTCAAAGACCATGTGAAAGTTTGAAGGAATTTTGTCGGGAGCTTGAAATGAGTTGGGACATTGGTGTATGCAGACTGGACAAAGAAACTTCCTCAAGGCCAAGACCACAATTTCCAATTTAGGTATGAGTACAATAAGGAAGTTTTTGATAACAGGCACACAACAGAGTGGAGTTCTGTTTCCGCTCTTATGGAACCTTCTTTAAATTGCAGATGACGTCGTACTCATTATCAGAAGTAAATTTCTGCCAACAACTAGTGAAATCGCGGCATCGGCAAACTACTTGAATGGTCAAGGGAAAGTGGTCTGGTAATCAATCCTACGCAGACTGAATTGGTACTTTTTACCAAACGATAAAAAATTCCGAAAATGGCACCACCATGTTTTGGTAGTATTACTCTGGAACTCTCGAGAGATCCTAAAAACCTCGGCATAAGCCTCGACCCCACGCTCCACTGGAAACTCAATGCGGAGGACAGGATAAATGAATATATATGCGCTTTCTATTCGTGTGCATGGCTCTTTGGGAAAAGATTTGGCCTTAACCCGACCTATTCTCAGCTATAGATCGCTTGCGTGGTGGAGAATAGTGAACAAGAGTACGCATGTATGTATGTATCTTTCTAAGCCAGGTAAGGTGAAAAGGATAGCATGTCTTGAAATTACTGGTGCAATGAGGTCAACTCCTCAGTCTTGTCTGGAGATAATACTTTACTTAACTTCCCTTGATGTTTATATCAAATACATCTACATATCTACCCTTATACTCAGACAGTCAGGCGACTTAAAGCATGAGTGTATTGGACATGACCCTTTTCTATGAAAAGTATGAGGGTAAGACCTGGGAAGACAAACGGACTACAAAGCTCCTGTCATGGTTGACTTGAATGGATAATGCATTCTCAGTCTTTACGTACGGCCCCAAAATGGACCTCGGTACTGGATCTGGGTGCCCAAGGGGGGACTAATTGTATAGCAATTTCATAGATAGTCCGTCCGTAATTAGGGCCTTCAATTCAAAGGTTATGAAATCGAAATGTATACTGGCATGCATTCAATCTCTGGCTTGTACTACATAATATCAAGATAGTTTGGATTGCAGGGGATGAGGGCAATCAGGGGAACAAAATGGCTTATAAATGCGCACGAGCAGTCTCGGCCTTAAACATAAGATACTTTTTATAAAGAGATATTGATATTCCACTCAAGTTATCCGCAATTACCACTTGTAGAATATCCAAAACTATTTGGCCATCACTTAGTAGAGTTTGGACCAAACAACTCCTAGCACCTGGAAGAAGATCGCTTTTACTCATGGTTCAAATTATTATGGGACACTGTATGACCGGACGGATGTCGGAACGTTTAGCGTTTTTCTATGATGGTCACGGCAGGAACTACTTTGACGAAGAAGAAGAAGAGTCTTCTATCTGATGGCCCGCATCGCTAGGAATGTAGGCTTTGGCATCTAGGCAATCGTTTCCTGCTGGACCTGGACTATCTCAAGGATGCACCACTGGCTGCCGTGTTAGGATTTGTGAAAAGTTCTGGCTGGTTCACAAGAGCTGAATGCCCAGAGCTTCGAAAGAAGATCTGTAGTCCTCTGGTTAGTACAATGGACCTAATGGCTTTCGACTGTACTCGCTAGCATATGGGCTGTACATCTAGCATAGCCTAAGCTAGTTGATTTTAAACTTTACGCTAAAAGAAGTTTTATAAAAAAAGCTTTCTTTATAAAAAAAGCTTTCTCACAAAGTGGGATATAAATTTAAAAAAATGGAAATAAGTTTGATTTTAATAAAATATTACAGGGCTCCAAAGAAAGTATATCTGAGCTTAGAAGAAGGATTCAGTCCAACATCTTCTCTTTGACTACCTAGCTCTCCAGGAACACAGGCTTAGGCATCTAGCCAATCGTCTCCTGTCGAACCTGGACTTTGTCAGAGATGCACCACTAGCTGCCCTGTTATTGTTTTCAAAAAGTTCTGTAGTGCTCTGAGGAGCTAGAGCTGCGTAGCAATGTCCTCTGGCCATCAAAATTTTACATGGCTCTAAAGAAAGTGTAGATGATTTGAAATTTTAATTTTATGTCCTTAATTGGGACAAGGCCACACAATACCTCAAAGTAGGGCACCTCGTATTCGATTTAAAAAATTTTACTACACGTGAACTCTCCTCATCGATGCCCAAAAAAACAACATTTTTGCACTTCTATATGGGACAGAACTATGAACTTCAGAAAAAGAGGATGTTATCAATTCGTGTATTTTTTTTTTTTTTTTTCCATTTGTGGAAAATTTTTCGAAATTCTTTTGGAAAATCGGAAGGGCAATTGGATCGATTAAAAAAAAATTATCCAAAATTTTTTTAATACGATATTCAAAATTTTTATTTGTTGACCTTTTTCTTTTGTTTTTATTTAAAAACTCGGGCTTTTAATTAGTTTGGATTAAGTTCGTTTTTCATTTAATTAATCTTTCGATTAAAATATTTTTTATTCAAGAAAGAAGTTCTAAAGCATGTAAATATTGAATATTCAAAGAAAAGTTTGCCTGTACGGAAGGTCGAACTGTCATCAAATGTTTCGAGACCACCAAAGTCTTCTCATCTGAGCCCTTTTACCTACATGCCAGCGACGGAAGCAACAACAGCCCAGCAAAAATTATAATTCTTTAGAAAACACAATTAACAGATGTTTGACAACCTCGTGACGAATAGCACCTATTACTGAATTTTTGTAAAGGCTGGAAACACTAAAAAAAATCTCCTTAAAAATTGTTATATGCCACAACTCTGTGCACAAAAGATTAAATGACGTCACATTAAAAAAATACATTTCAATAACTTGCAGGAAGCATCTCGTATCCATATGCACGTATCGTACCAACAAAAACGATAATATAAACAACAACAAAAATATGTAATAAAATAATAATACAGGGCCAAAAATAAAAAACAAGATTTATCAAATAAATCAACAAGAGTAAAATGAAAATTTTCTCACATTTCATAACGATTGCAACAAGAGGCAATTAGAAATTGGGAACAAATTACGAAAATAAATGATAATGGCAACAATTAATTATAACAAAAATGAACTTACTGCACAAAGAACAATAAGAAAGAAGGCATTTGAAATTTTGTTAAAAAAGAAAGTATTAAATTTCATTTTGTACTTAACATATGATCCAATTAAACTTGCACAAGTTTAGCACACCCTGTATATAGTAAGTTCATGTGCAGAATGTGTGTCTAGAATATGTAGCACGAAGTAACAGGTGGGTGCGCTCAGGCTAAAATTCATAATAATTCTATATTCTATCTCAGCAAATCGATTCTTTTCCGCTCATTATTACCAACATTTCATCATTATCATCATAATCATTCTTTGCAGCAGCAGCAGGAGCATGTTCATTAACTTCTATACGATTTTAGGTTCTTGCTTTTAAACAGTATTAACAAAACAAAATTTTAAAAATGCCAAAAAGGAAGTTTATAAGTGTGGGAACCTACCAACAACCACTGTATGCTTTAGAATGAGTAGCTGCTTGACTGACGGACATACCGACGACTGACTACCTTAAGAATAATCTTGGCAAAGTCTCATTCATACTCATCGACGTAGTACAAGTTCCGTTTATCTGCTGCGTATTACTGCAAAATACATAAAAATAAGCAGCCATGCAGCAACAACTATGCAAAAATACTACCACGATTACCGCTGTACTCTGCACTCGTTAACCAAGTTTTACTTGTTTTTCCCCCAAAAAATCTCCGAAGAAACACAAAAAAAAGGAATATTTTTGTTTTGATTTTGTTAAAAAAAAACAAAATAAATCGCGGCGTTCACTATCTGTACTCGTAAGCGGGGCGAAATATACATACGATGGCAGAGTAATAATTTTTTAAAACTTATATGAGTTGTAATTGGATTATAACGATAGGTTGGATGCTAGTTTAATATACTATGACAGCAGATCTCTTAATAGACTAGGTTGGATGGAATACTTTGTATGGGCATTCGATTTAAACTTCTACACCTCAAAAATTATGGAAAAGACCTCAATAGTAGTGCTTTCATTGGTCAATCGGCTACAAATAGTGAGAAATGTACACAGATGGCTCCAAACGCGAAACAAGAGTTGGCGGTGGTGTCTACATTGCGGAATTTGTAATCAAAATATCCTTCAGGCTCCTGGACATATGTAGCGTTATACAAGCAGAAATATCCAAATTAAATCGGTACTCCACCGGTAATCATGGCTCTCACCGGTGTGTTCACTACATCCAATCTAATTCTAGAATGTCTGACATTACTAAGCGCGAGAACGAGTCATTCAAGCATCACCATCACATGGCTAGGTGGATACATGAATACATTTCAGGCAATATCATCGCGGATGATATGGCTAAGAGGGAAGCCCTGCTTCGGCATGTCGATATTGACACTCTCTGCGGTCTTTCATCCTCATCCTGCTGGAGACGCATTGATGTTCCTCCTATGAAGATGGCTAAAACCAGATGGTACAATGAGCCAACATGCTATATAGCGAGAAAACTCAAGTCTCGCCTCAGCAGCAAAAGAACTAAGCAACTCCTAAACTTCCCAAAGTTGCACTTGTGAAACCTCACGGTAACAGGCCACTGAACTTTCGGAAACCAAGCTAAACGTATAAGGTCTCCCTTATAATCACTACTGATTCAGTAGTGATGAGGAAGAAGAAGAAGAAGAAATTAATATGCACCTTTTGTGCCTCTGTCTCACTCTGGAGGATCACCGCCTTCGCCTTATTAGACAAAAGCTCCTTCAGTAGCCTCTGAAAGCTTTCAGAAGCATAACTTACTATATTAGGAGAGCTAACTCCCCAAATGGAATTAATTTATAAAACAACCCCTCCACAAACTAACTTTTCTCTTTAAACCCAACACTTCTCTTTTTCTTCCACAGGTATCTCAAAGAGATCATACTTTTGACCCAAGTGGCATACACAGATCCGTTCAACTATTTTTAACTATATAAAAGCACAACCAGTGACTTATTATTTTCTGGCTACGGCAGCCTATGTTTATCGTCCTTTAACAGAAGAGCTAATACTACTCTTTTATCGAAAGACCTACTTCCACGAGGAACAAATATGTCTGAAATAATTGTGAGTACCTGCCAATACTTTATATTGCACCTAGCACTGATTGAACTTAAGCTTCTTCGTATGGAAAGATCACAAAGAAGTCAGGTTTTGGCACATTACTGCGGCGAACCATGTAAACACACTTTGCTAAAGACCTAAAGTCGCTAGTCTCTTCTATCAAGGAAATTCATTACTCCGTCCAATCACCCAGTAGCTTATGTTTCAAAGAAAGACCACTCGCATATTTTATTGGTAATCATCATTTAAACAGTCTCAACCCCCTGCGGCTTACCTTTCTAATAACCCACCAAGATAAAGATGTGTTAAAGAGCAACAGCACCCAGACATATTTATTGGGTCGAAGGCTAAAACACGTCACTAGCACTAAACTGAGCGCCAACCATCTAACCAATATCCAGGCGATTGAGGTGTAAGTCACAGCCACCGAGAATAATACTCCATGTTGGCTGTTAGATCAAACTCCCATGGCAAACTTCATGCCAGAAGTCCTCACCGAGGCAAACATCTTCTGGCTCAAAATTAAGTGTGGCAGTGACTCTGGATTTTATAGATCTGCTGTAATTTGTAACTCAGCTTCAATTCTCATATGAGGCATGCTCAGTCCGTCCAGAATCTTCAAGTGTTTGATTTCTTTGTAATAAGGGTGCCTACAACGCTTCCTTTGAAATATAGGTGACAACTAAGACAAAAAAATGCTACGATCCAATATGCTAAATTTTATTCTATCGACTAATTTATAAATTCATCAGATTTCGTTCGTAGAACTACTAGAAGTAAATAGTACGAACCGAGATATATATATTTTAGCTCTCGCTCAGCTCACTACGATTATCGTTTATCTACGGCAAGTGAATAATCGGATTGGACGAGATAAACTCTTCGGTTCTAAGTCAACTAAATACGATTTGTTATAAAAACATTCAATATATCGAGATAAATTCTTCAGCTCTCGGTCGTCGAACTATAATAATAAAATAATATGATTTGACAAGATAAATACTTCAGTTGTTGTTCGGCTATTTAGTATGGCTATTGGTATTCAATAATTAAGGAAAGTCTTGAGCTCTCTTCTGTTATACACTGTTGCTCGTTCACAGTTCTGTATCCTGATGATTTACATCCGAAACTTGCTGCTAAGGTTTCTGGCCAAAGGATAATTAGGATTTTCCAGTGCTTTACCTTTTGCCGATTAGCCGTAAATATTCATATATGTCTTATTACTTAATCTCTGTACATGATACCTCTTCTAGACTTTGACAGCACCTTCAAAGTCCTTATTCCATCCAGACGAGAGTGGAAGGGAGGTAAAATAAAAAAAGACTTCAACTTTAGGATGTATACTGATGGATCAAGAATGATCTGCGGCGTAGGCTTCGGAGTCTTCTCGAATGACCTTGGGATAAAACTCTCCTTCCGACTTCCCAACGAAGCGAATATATTTCAGTCTGAAATCCTGGCTACAAGGGAGGCGGGCAGAGTGTTAATTGACAGGAATGTTCATGGGAGAGTCGGCATCTTCGTCGACAGTTAGGCGGCACTTCTGTCCCTAAGGTCACACACTACTTATTCTACTCTAGTTAGCCAGTGCAAGGACATGCTATCCAGATTAAGTGGTCAGGCAGAAGTCACCCTCATCTGGGTTACTGCACATAGTAACTTGCTTGGTAATGACAAGACGGATGAGCTGGCGAGGGTTGGCTCCGCTATGGACATTTCCACTACCGAATCGGTAGCCATGCCGTTTGGCACTATTAGAAACCATATTTTCAAACAGAAATCTGAAGACAGGTGGCGCAAGTTGAGCACGTGTAAGGTGGCTAGGAAGATGTGGCCTTGCTACAATGAAAAGTGCACAACACAATTAACTAACAGAAACCGTAGGGACATCTCGAGGCTCGTTGCAGTAGTGACGGAGCACTGGGCGATCGGCAGACACGCTAGGATAGGCCTTTCCTACAATGCGTTCTGCCGTGGCTGCCGGGATCAAAGTAAAGAAGAAACAGTTTTTCACTTTCTTTTCGAGTGCCCGGCCTTGCACCTCTCGAGCCACAAATTCTTGGGGAGTAATATACTAGACGATCTATCAGAGCTAGCAGAAATCGGTCTAGGTGACCTGATTAGGTATCTCAATGCGACGGATTGGATCTAGTACATAAAACCGGATCCGAGATCTGGGTTCGAAACTACAAGGATTGACATTGACGAGTGGAGTGGTCTATCAAAATGGAATCTTATTGATTCTACTTAATTGCGTGTGTGCAGTAGGCAGCCACGTATACCAACCAACCAACCAACCAACCAACCAACCAACCAACCAACTTAATCTCTGAAATATGTAGCAGAGCAACAGGCACGAATAGAAGTATACAGAGGAAGTAGGATGACTTATACCATTCTGATTCTAGTTCAATTTTCACTTAAAATTACCGCCCAGATTTAATATCGACAGAACGTTAACCTTCAGGGTTACTGGTACCAAAGTGTCAAGGAGATGGTGCTAGTTATTAAGATATACATGAAGACATATTCCATACCAACACGGACTTTCAGATTTCGAAAGTTGCTTTGATGAGTTAATGTTATCATTTCAAACATAATTATCTTTTCAACCGAATTTTGCATGATATGGATATTGTAGTCAAAGAAACAAAGTTTCCAATTAGAGTCCCGAGCTTTGCCTAGCCATAACCCAAAACTTTTCATAGCTATCTGAGAAATATTATGAAGTGCTAGAAATGGCAGAAAATATGTAGCACGAACACGATAGATTTTCTTCATAGAAGACAGGCTTTGGAAGCATTTTCTTACATTCACCAGTATTGCAGACTAATTAGACCCCATGGAATGTTCTGTGCTATAGACATTTGGCATGTGATTGTCATTGAGATTCCAGTAGTGACCTCAGAACTATTGTCTTACTATTGACTAGGTAGTTCTTATAGGACCACATTGAGACATTAGGACCAGAGATTCACTAGTGCATTTTAATGATTCTAGTCAACACATATGAAACTTTTTACTAGGTAAGGCAATTAAATTAGATTTTTTATGAAAATTTTTATTTTTTCAACACAACAAAAAGAGATAATAAAAAATTGTTTTGTAGCTGTCAAAAATTTCTGTTCCCAGTAATGACAAAACAAAAAAAAAGTTTAATCAATTCGTTGAGAATGTCACCAAAAACTTACCAAACTTGTCAACAAAACTGATGACTTTGAGACACTTGACCCCAGGCTTCCTTCAGAGTAACTATAGATTTCGAAAAAGGTTCAGGATATGGGGCACACATATCTAAAATAATAATATTTCGATAATAAAGGTTAAAATTGAAATTTGTTTATAAAAACAAACAGCTGGTAATGATCGACTTAAAAAGCTTAGTTGAACGAGACAAACAGATTAGTGAAGTTCCTAACCGTTAATGAAAGCTGAGGGGGAAAATCCCACAAGATGGCCTTCTCAGACGGAATTAAAGTTGAATTATTTTAAAATACTTGGTTTTGGCGGTTGTGTGGCAATAAAAATTCTGATGAATAGGCCGGATGGTCTCGAAATATGTGAGTTCAACCTTTCGCTCAGCCAAAAAATTTTCTTTGTCTCGTTATTATTACATGCTTTACAATTTCTTTCTAAAAAATAAAAATTGTTTAATTGAAAGATTAAATTAAACGAACTTACGCCAAAGCGATTAGTACTAACATATCCCAATGCACTTCACAGCATCCTCCTTCGTCGGTATTGTAGCAGAACCGTCCGCGAAGTAAAAGAACTAATAAAATGGCTACACAGCTTAAACAACTCAATGCCTCTACTTGACACCAGAGGGGCTTGCAACACTGCTCTACAAAAAACGCGCAATAGCAGGGTTGTAAATGAATTAAGCTTTCTATCTCTCTCCCACTTCACCACCTGTTCTCTCTACACTATCCCTTTCCCAAAGAAGGTAACACATTAATTAATTGCATGATTGTGTTACTTCTCTTAAAAAAAAACTAATTAAATAACTTTGTATAAAAAATAACTTTTGAACATAATTTTCCAACTGCCCTCATTCTTACAGACGATTGACTACTTACTCACACTCAAATTGTAATTATAATAATAATCCAAAAGGGCTCGCTGAATACAACAATAATAAGAAACAAATACTTTTAAATACATGTGCATGCATATGTATCGTACATGAGCAGATTTTTTTTGGGTTTCTTAAGTCCAAATGAAAGCAGGTTGTTGTCTACAGTAGATTTGTTGTTGATTTTCGTTTTCAATCCGTGGGAATAAGGATTTTCGAATAGTTCCCACGCAGCCAGGACTGCATAAGAAACAATAAAAACAAAAGCCAAAGAGCACATCATTATAATTCAAATCATGTCGTTTTCTTTACTTTGTTTGGTTTAACACTCTTATCAGCTGTTCTGTTCTCTTCTGGTTCTATTCATTGGGCTAAGATTTCTTGTAGATTTGTATGCACGTGCATCATACAGTTCCCTAAATACATGTACATACACACACACATACATATGTACTTATACAAATACGTACTTATTTACACAGCAAGAATGCTCTTTCCACTGTGAAGGTATAGTAGATAAAGGACTGTTGTAAAAACAAATGTAAATATTACAATGTTATGACAAAATTATAGTAGACACAATATTTATGATCCTGCTGTGAAGGTAAGTAAGTAAAGTAATTCAGATAAAATATCAATTAAATTTTATTTTTTGGATCATAAAAAAACAAGAAATTTTTATGTGAGGTTATACACGAGTTAAAATTCTTGGAAATGTTGGCAAATTAGTAACTAATTGTGTCTTATAATTGCAGCTAACCGAAAATGTTTACGATTTTATAGCAAAATACTTCTGAATATAATGTTGCCCGCCTTGTAGTAGTGAAGCATGTTGTGGTTTCAACGAAAAACTCAATAGGTGACACTAAGAAGAATAAGAAGTGTTTAGTAGCTTGGGTTCCGCAAAACAGTAAAAAAAGTAGATATTTACGATTTTGTCCTTGTATTTAACTAGAATTAAATAACTTTGAATTATTTTGTCTGGTATATATGGCAGTTTGCTAAACAAGTTACAATTGAAGAGTGCCGCGTCTTCCAAAACTCAAAAAAAATTTCAATATCGAGTCATTGATGTCATAAAAATAAAACACAGTGGACAGGTCGAAAGACCACGCTGCTTTCACTGTTGAGCAACAGCTTTCCAAATTTTAATATCTTTGTAGTGATTTATTAAAAGTTCAAGGTAACTATATAATCTAGTAACACTTTTCCAATTCGTTGATCACAATGTTAGACAGCGAACATTAATAATTCGACACAATGGTCAGGTATGGAAATTTTCGAGAAGCTTTTTTTGCAAAACATTGATTCAATAATGTGGAGTATAAAAAATATAATGCGCTGAACTCAAATCCATTTTCAGTTTTTGCCTATCATGTGCAGATTTTTTTAATCCTCATGATTAATATTTCCACTAGAACGAATCGTCCGATTTGAATAAATAAGCAACCAAATTATGCGGAATAAAATTAGTTTTAAGTCATCCATACTAAGAATGGACAAAAATATCGATATTTTCTCAAAAACATATCGATATGCAGTGAAACCTCTCATAACCGGACACTCACCATCGCAGTATTTTTGTCCGGTTATGGGAGATGTCCGTTTATGAGAGAGGCACATTTATTATTTAAAATTCTTTATTTTATAATGTTACATATTATTAAAGCAATGGAGAACTAGTCTATTGTGACTCGAAAATTTTGCTTAGCGAACCAATCAATCAACATTTTGTCTATTTCAGAGCCACTCGCTCTAACAAACATATTTTAATGAACATTTATTTCAGCATGTCAATTGTGGTAACATAGGAATTAGCAATTTTATTGGCATTAAGAGAAATATTAATTATAGTTGAAAAAGAAAAGATGAACTGCCTAGCCTGGAACTAAAGTGTTCTAAGTAACAATTTTGGTTAAATCCACTTATGAGCATTTTCGAGCATAAAGACGATAAATCAATCCAGGAAAAAGTGGCCTATGTGTTATTACATCACCCAAATATGGTTATCGTTACTCTACCGCTTTTTTCACTTTTTTCACTTTTTTTCAACTTCTAAAGCTGTCTAACTCACTATATTTAAAATGTTACTTAGACCACTATAGTTTCATGCTAGCCGACTACATAAATATTTAATAACACCCTGGTGTATTTCAACGCTTCTGTCCGCTTTCAAGAGGTATTTTGAGCACCATTTTCTAAAATTTAGTGTCCGCGTCCGGTTATTAGAGTGTCCGCTTATGGGAATACATTTTGTATGGAAAAACTGATGAAATCTAAAAATTCTAGGAACTTTGTCCGGTTAAGGGAGGTGTCCGGTTATGGGAGGTGTCCGTTAGGAGAGGCTTCACTGTATATCGTCAATATTTTTAATTGCAATATATCGATATTTTTAAGAAATATCGACAGTATCAAATACTTTACATCAAATACTTCACTTTAAGTTTGGCTTCGTTTCTCATGCAGTTTAAAACAAAAATTTTACACAATCTCCTTCAAATAGAATATACCAACAAAATCTTTAGTTTTATTTGTAATGTTTTGTCTAGGGATGTAATGATATGCCTTTTTGCTGATATGGTACCGATACCGCTACTCAAAAAGAAATATCAGCGATACAAATACTCAATTCAAGTTAAAATTAACAAAACTCAAGCCCAGTAATTTTTTTATTACACAAAATTACATTGTAAGAGATTATTAATATTTAAAATTGATATTAATAAGATTTAAAAAACAACGAATTTAAAACATGACTATAGCAACCCTTAAGAAGTCTCCACATTTGTGCAGCATAAGGCAAAGTGTTCCCATAATTCTTAATAAATCGCTTCAAGTCGACTCGTAGATCAGCTAGCTTATCCCATTACCTTGGTAATTGACCTCCTCGTGGTACCCTCTGCCCCATTAAGTGGGATAATTGGCGGTAATCAGCTAACAGCATGAATAGCCTAAATAGATTCAAGAAAACTGAAATGAAAGTAGAGGCAATAGGATCAGCCCACAACAGACTTCGTTCGAAGCCATTAATTGAGACCGTGTGCTCCCCAACTGGAGAACAGCGGAACATTATCAAAAGTAATATTAATAAGATTAAAAAAAACAACGAATTCAATTTAAATTAAAATTAACAAAAAAGTTAATTATTGGCCCTGTTCTGTAAACCAATCCGAGTAAATTTGTCGTTTTCAAAACGAATTAAAACTTTTGTTGTGAATCCAAATTGATTATTAGGCTAAGGTAACGTTATATCCAGAAAGAAATGGCCATAATTAATATTCCAAGGAACAAGGGAAAAATTAACATCAACTTCATTTTTAACGTACACAGCAGAACAGAGTAGCGCCACTTTCGGAAGCCGCTACACTTCCATCGTCAGTGCTTACGTGTATTTTGCTTATCGCCACTTGTCAGGTGGCTCTGTTGAATGTTATTTTAATTCTTATATATACAACTTTTTAAATTGAATACGAGAATTAAATCACTCTCAAGCTGATATTAACTACACTTTCCCACTGTTGCCATCGGTTTATTTTTCTTCATTCCCATTTTTCAGATTTTTGTTCTACTCAAGACAAACTTTTTTGGTTTGATTTTATACTTAAGTATATATGAACATGTAAACATGTGAAAAGCTCGAGCCAGTAGCTAATTGTTATTAATATAACTATTTCGAACGTATTTGCTTTCTGTCGTGTGGTCTAAGCGGTAAAAAACTCTGATGAGATTAGCGAGAGCTATCGAAACGTCAGTTCAACCCTCCGCGCAATCAAAATTTTCTTTGTCTACATGCTTGACCTTTATCTCTAAATAAAAATTTTATTTAATTGAAAAATTAAATTAAAACCGAACTCAAGCCAAAAATAATTAAATTTCTTTGGACAGTTCGACTATACTCATAACATAATTTTTAATAATTTTTACTTAAAAAAAAACATTGTCTCTACGCAAAATAATAATCTTTTTTTAGTAAAGAAAAAAAAAACAAACAAAAATCAGAAAAATGGGAATGAAGAAAAATAAACCGATGGCAACGCTGGGAAAGTGCACTTTAATATCAGATTGAGAGTGACCTGACAAGTGGTGATAAGCAAATACACGTGAGCACTGACGATGGAAGTGTAGCGGCTTCCGAAAGTGGCGCTACTCTGTTCTGCTGTATATGTTGAAAAATTAAGTTGATTTTAATTCTTCCCTTGTTCCTTGGAATATTAATCAGGCCCAATTCTTTCTGAATATAACATTACGAACCTTAGCCTAATAATCAATTTAGATTCACAAAGCAAATACTTTCGAAATAATCATATTAACAAAGAAAATATATTTCACTACGACATAGTATTTAAATATCATGTTAAATTAATAAACAAAGCTCAGTAGAGGAATGTTGAACTTCAAAAATAAAAGTTTTGAAGTTTTGTATCCTTCAATCCAATTGCGATTTGGTGTGTAAATAACCCGCACCACTAAACATTCGTTCGCTCGGAACACTCGGTGATGGTGTCACTAAATATTGCCTGGCTGTAGGTAAAAGAATTATTTATTTTCCACCATGTCAGTGGGTCGACGTTATTTGCTATCCGTTTTTCTGCTAACTTTTTTCATCGGAATGTTAAATAAATAGCTATAATATTGTGACAGTTTTTCTCTATTGTTATTGACGCAAAGGGTAAATTTTTTCAATTAAATTGGAAATATCAAGTGGCACAAAATTTTTAGATTGAATATTTGTATTCGTATTCGGCGAATATTGGTTCAAATTAGGGATGTAACGAATACCGATACCGATACCGATATATCGGCGATACTTCAGATTTTCCAACACATCGGTATCGGCGATATTTTACTGTCGATACGACGATACTTTTAAACATTTTTTCAGAGTTTTTTTCTGACAAATTATTTATTTTTTGTTAATTTTACCATGAACTAAACTCATTTCGTTATTTTTTAAATTTTATTAATATCAATTTTAAAAATTAATAATATTTTATACTATTATTTTGTAAAAAAACTATTTATTTTTTGTTAATTTTACCATGAATTCAAATTCAATTCGTTGTTTTTTAAATCTTATTCCAGCAAAAAAAGACACTCCAAAGAAGTCATGAAAATGTAGAATTCGCGATCCGGAAGTGCTGCAAATTTGGATCATTTCTAATTAGTCTTACATATCCTCGCCATTGCAAGAAGTTCTGTTTTTCGATTACCAATCACCGAATTGGAAGCGATGCTCGGACAAAATTTATTTTTCGGTGTTTCATAATAATTTTTCCTCAAGAAAAAAGGATAAAAAATTACCCATTTTCACAATTATTTTTATGCGAGTATGGCGAGTATTTTTTAAAATTATAAAGGAATTAAAATTATTTTCTTGCTTTTCTACTAATTACACTATGCGACAAATAAAGACTTTTGGAAAAACACAAGAACTGGGCAGTACAGGTTCGATTGTCCTACAATGGGGTAGTAAAACCCTTTACTCAGTTTGGCGAATTTGGTGACCAATTTTTTTATGGACGTCGAAAGTTTCTGAAAATCAGTGGGGCCTCAAAAAATGGTGTCATCAGTATTTGGCCAACAGCTAATTCAAACTTTACAATACCGCTTAACTATATATGTCAATAATGTAGCTGAGTCTGTTTAACAAATTTTTTTTTAACGTATTATGCCAAAAAAATTTTTTCGTGAACTTTTTGTTGACAAAATTAAGGAAAAAAATTGTTTTTTCACTTTTTTCAGAATAACTTACAGTGACTTGTCATTTTTAACAAACAATATTTGGCAAACTTATAGTTACGGTAGAGCTGAACAACTTTTGTGAACATGTCAATACAATCTGCACGTATCTAGGCACTCTAATAGCTCACACAGACCACTTTTTACCTTAAAAATTGTAGTTTTTCACTATTTTTTATGCTAAAAAAATATTTTTTTTTTTTTGAAAATAGTATATTCAAGTGCATACTTCGCTGTTGTGTTTCACTAACATTTTGTGGCCAGAAAAATTATATGTTCCGGTATTTTTTTTGAAAAAAATTTAAACAAATTATTTTATTCACTTTTTTGAGTATAACTTATAGGGACTTCAAATTTTTCATTACCATTATTTGGCAAAACAACAACAAACAATAAAAAAAGTAAATACTAAAATCAGCAACATAAGAAGTGGAATAACAAAGAAAGCAAAAAAAAATGCAAAAAAAACATAGCCTAACTAGTAAAAAACTAAAATGTTTAAGGTAGAAATTAGTTTTTCTGGGCTGTTTATGGTGCCCAGATACATTCAGATTGTATTGACATGTTCACAAAAGTTGTTTAGCTTTACCGTAGCTACAACTTTGCCAAATATTGTTAATAAAAAATTACGAGTCCCTGTAAGTTATTGTGGAAAAAGTGAAAAAAATTTTTTTGCTTAATTTTTCAACAAAAAAAAACTGCACGAAAAAATAATTTTTTGGCATAAAATGGTAATAAAATCTGTTTAGCGAACTCTTAGCTACATTATTGCATATATAGTTAAGCGGTATCACCAAGTTTGAATTTTCTGTTGGCCAAAAGTTGATGCCACCTTTTTTTGAGGGCCCGCTGATTTTCCAAAACTTTGGAGGTCCATAAAACGAAATTGGTCACCAAATTCGCCAAGCTAAATATAGGGTTTTCCTACCCCGTGGTAGTACAATCGAATCTGTACTGTCAAGTCCGTGTGTTTTTTGGACTGTTACACTGTGTTATCTGCATATTTTTAATATAGATTTTTTGGAATCAAAGAAAATGTAGCTCCTTAAAAAATACTTCCAATTTTTTATACTGGGTTAATATCAATTTTAAATATTAATAATCTCGTACACTGTAATTTTGTATAATTAAAAAAATTGCACTTGAGTTTCGTTGAACTCAATTTCAATATTCGTATCGGTATCGGAATCGGTATCGGCGATATTTATTTTTAAGTATCGGTATCGGATCGGCAAACCGGTGTATCGTTACATCCCTAGTTCAAATATTCGTATTCGCGAATATTAAAAACTGATATTCGTAACATTACTAATATACATACACATGAATGTAGCTGAGAAGCTTTTTTATCAATAAAATGTTTGTAAATTTAATACATGCAATTATATTTACTTACAACTGTTATCAAAATTCCTGGAATCAAAATAAAAATTGTTAACAAAAAGCTTGAAAAAAAATCCAGCACCATACTGGGAAAATAACACTTCTGGAGAAATTCATTTCAGTGATTTTACTCGCACAAACAGTTGAACAAAAATAGTTATTGTAATTTGTTATTGAAATTCCAACCACTTAAAAAAAGCCAGCACATGAGGCATGCATGAGAATCTCTAATTCAAATGAAAACTAATAAAAAAAAAAGTTAAACTGAAAAAAAAAAAACTTTAAAAGGCATTTAAATGCCAAAACAAGTATTAAACTAGACAACTTGTTTTAAGCAAAAATAACTAAAAAAGAAAAAAACATAAAACATTCATTTCAATAGTAACTATTTACACACAAAAAAAAATCTGCAACATTCAATGACTCTTAAGATGACTGGTTGGCTGGCTGGCTGGCTGGTTGACTAGCTGGCTGTTTGGTTAGTTAGTAAACTGTTTTCTCTTTAAGATCTTTATATGTTGCATATAGCTCGTGCCAAATATCCGCGTGTGCAAAGTACGTTCATTAGTCCATTTTGTTTATTTTATATCTACATTAACAATGCTGCTGCAAGTAAAGTTCCATAAACTAAAGTTTTCAGAAGAGAAAAAAAGCAAATACCAAATGCTTGCAACCACATATAAAATAAGGCAACAACAGATTGCTTTTACACAAACACATTCAACAGGCCTTCTTTCCTTCAATTTGTTTATAAGATTGTCTTGGCACACTATAACTTCCAAAACTTAAAAGTACTCGCTCGTACAATCATGGCGTATGGGAAATGCAGGATCTGCTATTTAAAATTATTGTGGAAAAAGAAACGAAATGAAAACCAGTTTTCACTTATGCCCATGACGATGAAGATGATGACGAGATAACTTTTCACAAACCACAAGCAATGTGAATAAGAAAAGAAATGTTTCTCATGGCACAGAAGGTAAAAGTCTCAACTTCTTGCATAAAAACTCGTGCCATTCCCGTTTGAAAAAAATTTATAAACGTATTAAAGAAAAAAAATGTGACGTCTGGGTATTATAGTAAAATTTTAATAGAAAATAATAAATATGTAATATTTACTGTCGTATTCCAAAACAAAAAAAAAAATCAAATAAAAAGATGTATGAGATAAAATCAATGAGAACAGGGCTGAAGTTAGTAATGAAAAATTCAAAGCGTTTTAATTAATTCGAAAACTTGTTTTCAATTCATAGACAAACTAATCGAACGCTACTGATGCTAGTGTTTTTTTGAGAAAACACCCAGAGTCTATGGCAGGATTTGAACCTATGACGTTTTGACTGACAGGCTAGCATCGCTATAAATCAGCCACGGCGGCACTCACAGGTCTAAGGCCACAAAAATCAATTCTTAGTGAATATCTCGTTAGCTGTCTTCAATACGACATTGGTGTTATTATAAAATTCGTAGGAAAAAGAATTTCCTACAAAGCTATATCGTTTTTTGTGAAGGAGTGCGTAGAGGTATATTTGCACTGACTTAAGTTTCTCACCCTGTTTAAAATGAAAAAAAAACGCACGATGTTGTGCGATACCGGGTAGAAATTAAGTTCTTTACGTTTTATTTTCTTGATAAATAAAACTATGTATATGTTATATCATGATCACATCACATGATATGGCATGAAACGATATAGAATGACATGGCAAAACATGACATGATAGGATATGATATGTACATCTGAGGAGGTGTAGTAGCTCCTCGGATGTAGTAGTGCCACCCTTCTCCTTAACCACACTCCAACTGCGTCTCAACCCGCTTGGGAGCAACCACTGGAGCAACTGCAGTGGTCATTAGTGGTGCAGCATTATGCGCCCCAAAGCCAGCAACATTAGCCGTAGAAGCCATAATCAACCTTGCTGGTGGACTGGCGGTCGCCAACCGTTCACTCAACTGCTCATTCTCAGGTAGGAGCTCGTACTCCACCAAAATAGTAGGCACCTTGCGAGCCAGCACTCTACGCTATCAGCTACAGTCAAAATATTCTGTACGTAAAATTAACTCAATTAAAAATCGGTCTACTTAGTTTTCATTTAAATTTTACGAAAAGTTTATTTAATTTACAATGTTAAAAGATTAACTGAACTGAGAACGTAAAAAATATTGGTTTTTTTTATAAATTTTGTTTATTTTAAGTTGCAAAAAACAAGAAACTAAACGACTTAAAAATTAATGAATCTTACTTTATGCGGATTAATTTAACTGTCAGAAGAACTAATCACAACTTTCATAACGTACAGAATATTTTGAGTGTTTGTGTGTGTGTGTGTGTTATTTTTGTGCATATACTTTTTTAGTACTTATAACATAAACAACGGGCAATAGTAAAAGCAACCGAAAATCCTTATTAGTGTTTACTTAATTTTTTTATTGAATGTTAGAATCAGTTAAAAATAAAATTTCTTAGAATTTTAAATGTTTATTCTTTTAAAAATTACTGCACGGAATGCTTCTTGAACAAAATACATTCCGTTACACCTCCCCTCATCAGCCGCCCAGATACCAGTTGACGTACCAGCAGCATAATCAACCTACTAGTCTAACCCACGACACCAGAAAAAAATGCCAGCGGAAGCCGGACCAGAAACAGCAGGAAAAGTTGAAGCAGTAGTAATAGTAGCAGCATCGGTACCATTAATAGCAGCACCAGCAGAATCCTTTGCACCAGCAGCATGCTTGGCGGCAGCAGAACCCTGATAGTAGGCGACGTTGACTTAGCATACCTCCTCCTCTCACTCTTATCAAACTCGTTATATGTGTCACTATGCATCACTTTCTTAATATGAGCAGGCAGCACCAGAACCTTAGAGTTCGACATATCCCACGTCTCATCGTCGTTGACCCCCTTCGGAATGAATTCCTCCAACAAACTTATTTGAAAATAAATTCCACTTAACCTAATAACACCAATCATTCGGAAGATAATAATTTTAACCTCCAGATGATAAGAAGGAGACACTTTGAAAAGCAGTTAAACCAAATTTTAAGATACTAAGACGATACTTAACGCCAACTAGAGCTATCACAGCCACAAACCACTAAACCAAGCCTGAAACCAGTTAGCAAGGACACAAGCCAGTTTGAAGATTCTAAAAACAATGCCAAAAGTTCATTATAATATATGGACATGTAATACATAATTGCAGGTGTTTTATTTTTGTATTTTATCTTAATTAATTTTATTTGCATTATATTTTGTGTGACTGTATTTTGAAAGGGTTTCCAAGAGATTTTTCATAACATCCTTAGAGGCATTTGAACAACTTTTCTATGAAGCTAGTTGGATCAATAGCTTAAAAGATATTACTTTTAGTTTTTTAAACAAACTTTTTAGGACTCAATCGATATTCGCTTAATTAAAGTATAACTCACTCAAAACGTTCTTTTTCATTGAATATTTTTGTAAAAGTTTACTGCAAAATTTCTAAATAAAACTGATTTTTCAAGGATCTAAAATTAAGCATTTTTATTTCAACTTTCATTATTCATCAATAAATTTATATACTACAAATTCAAATAAGTTTCCTCACACACAAGTTTTATATTTACATAAAATTATTTATACATATATATGTATGTATGTATGTATGTCCGCCTGTCTGTCCATTGAATCACAACTCAATAAATATTTTGCAAATAATCGTATGAAATTGTAGACATCATCGCCGCCATCGCAATACCAATAATTTGTGATTTTTATCACTTTGATATTTTATAAATTCAAACAATTTTTTTCCTTCATATTTTGTTTCAAATTTTATGTGTCCACATCATAAATTAATTTTTTGTAAATCTAGATCTTAAAAATATGCATAAAAAAGCACATTTAATGCACAAAAATCATTCATTCATTTGTTAGTTCGTTTGTTGCTCGTTCATTCCTTTAAGATTTTGTTGGTGTCTGTATATTAATGTTGTTGGAACATGTGCTGTAGCAAAATTTTACACTATCGTTATTATCATTAACGTCATACATATAAGTATAGCAAGCAGCACTGTGCAACTTCAACAAAAACAACAACTATAATAATCATTATCCATCCGATACATATATGTATGTATGTATGCACACATATATATGTTTGAACTTACCCCGCCACTATTGCAGATATACGCAGTAGGCCACATCTTTAAGACATCATCAATGACGCGTGCACCCATGCACAATTTTAAATCCTCGACGACATATATCGGACACCCCGAACAAATCATCAAGGAAGTTTTCGAGCAAGTGTCGCGAAATCGTGTATGATTCAATGAGCGATCATGTCGCTCATAGTATTAGTTTGAATACGTATGTCGTAGTTTGAATACGTATGTGAACGACAATCTGAACGAGATTGTCGCTCATTGAATCGTACACGCTTTTCGCGAGCTATTTTGTCGTCAATGACTGATTATATAAGTCAAAATGTCGCCTGTCTTGTCGTTAATGATTAAAAAAGCGACAGTGTCGCTTATTATGTCGTCAATGACTATGTAGGCTACAACATCGTTTATCTTGTCCACAACGATTACATAGCGACAATGTCGCCTACGTAATCATAGAACGGACTTTAATTAATATCTTGAACACAAAAATCTAACTTTTTTGCTTACCTGCTTTTTTCCGTTTCAATTAAATTGTTGACTTATTTCACTGGGACTCGAACTGAAGCTGCATGTTTATAAGTTTTCGGTCTTACCACCATGCTGCTGCACCACATAAAACATCGTCAACCAGAGGCTTGATTGAAAAAAATGTATGACATTAGCGCTCATATTGTCCTCAATAAAGTTGGATTGAGGACAATAATTAAGACATTGTCGCTCATTTTGTCCTCCACAATGTTACTGAAGACAAAATGTAAGACATTGTCGCTCATATTGTCCTCAATAAAGTTGAACTGAGGACAGCAATAAAGACATAGTCGCTCATTTTGTCCTCCACAATGTTACCGAAGACAAACTGTAAGACATTGTCGCTCATATTGTCCTCAACAAAGTTGGATTGAAGACAAAATGAAAGACATTATTGTCGTCAAAAGTCTTTAGTAGAGGACAACATGCAAGAATTTGTAGCTCAGATTGTTGTGAACGACTATTCATTTAAATTGTCGATTAGAAAACCTAATCGACAGAAGGTAAGTACGCAGTTGGCCAGATTGCCTTGCACAACATTGTCATCTACGACTTTTGTGCGACTTAACCGCTGTCGAAATCGTCATTCACGACAATCTGAGCAACAAATTCTTGCATATTGTCCTCTATCAAACACTTTTGACGACAAGATGAGTGACAACGTCAAACGTTTTGTCTTCAGTAAAATTGTGCAAGACAATATGGGTGAAAATGTTTTACATTTTGTCCTAAATCCAACTTTGTTGAAGACAATATGATCGACAGTGCCTTACAATTAGTTTCCAGTAACATTGTGGAGGACAATATGAGCAACAATCTCTTATATTTTGTCCTCAGTCTAACTTTGTTGTGAACAATATGAACGGCAATATCTTACATTTTGTCTTCCATCCAACTTTGTTGAGGACAACATTAGCGACAGTTTCGTACGTTTATCTTTAGTAACATTGTGAATGACAAAATGATCGACAATGTCTTATATTTTGTCCTCAAGCCAACTATGTTGATAATATGGGCCACACTTTCTTACATTTTGACTATAATAGAATTGTAGAAGACAAGATGAACGACATTGCCCTATATACTGTCCTCAATCGAACTTTGTTAAGGACAAAATGAGCGACAACGTCTTACGTTTAGTCTTCAACCAAACAGATGAACATTTTGGGCTCTTGTCAATATTTTAGGTGGTGCTGTAGCAAGTTGGTAAGCGCGAAAAATTATAAAAATGCAGCTTCAGCCCGAATCCCAGCTAAGATAGTCAATACTTTAAACTAAACGGAAAAAACAGGTAATCAAAAAGTTAGATTTGTGTGTTAAAGCTGTTAATTAAAGTCAGTTCTATGATTCAATAGGCGACATTGTCGCTATGTAATCGTTGACGACAAGGTAAATGACATTGACGACAAAAAGACCACAACGCCGCTTATATAATCATTCATGAGACAAACGACAATATCGCATACGTATTCACACTAGTATTATGTGAGCAACAATCTAATCGAAACTTGTTCGAAAACGTCCTTGATACTTTGTTCCGGCTATTCGACATTTGTCGTTGATGATTTAGCATTGATGATGTCTTAAAAACGTGGCCAACTGGGTATACTTATATATAACAGAACGAATGCATACATTCATTCCTATACAGTTACAACTAAATTCAACAAAATAAAAGAGCAAATCAGTGTAGTACAAATAGACAGGACTTAAAAGGAATTAAACATTTGGAGGATATGATTTGTGATACATAATTATAAATAATTCTTTTTTAGCAAAAGCGATTTTTCAAGCGCTGATACAGTGGAAGGGAAAAAGGGCATTTTGGGACCCACTACCCTCCGCCAGTAACTCATTGCCACTTAACGAGTGAGACAATCTAAAGGAGCTATCCTAGACTTATGAAATTATCAAGGAAAAACACTACAGCTAAATATGTAAGTATTTCCTGAATAACGGAATAACGATTTGGATATATAAAGTTTTCAGAAAAAGTATACGTATTATTTATATTATTACTCATACATAACGTGGTAATATCTACAAAGTGGGCAGAATATTTTGGAAATAAATCTGCCATTTCGAAACGTACAGTCCGATGAGTATAAAAAAAGTTCACATAGATAGTAGCAGAAAATGTGCTTTACGTTGCTATTTGCTTAGACAAAAGGTTAAATGCAGGAAAATAGTAAATAATTAACAGGTAAAGCTATTTCAGTATGAGGTTTTTTCCAAAATTCCATTGATTGTACACGCTCAAATGATAAAGGTAGACATATCACATGTCAAAATTTACAAAATTATATGTAGTTTTTTATCAGTTTATTCAGATTTTAGCAATTTACAAATTTTTTTAAAGACTTTTTGCAAAATAATGGGACAATCAAATTGTGTTACGTGGCTTTTGTGCATATTTAATTTTTCCTTTTGCTATAAAATCGTTGATTGTTGGTATTTAAATGCCAAGCAATTGCGGAAAATTAAGATTTGATGCGGGAGTTTTAGAAATACTAAGAAAAATCCCAAAAGTGGAATTTTGATGGTTTTGCCCATAAAGTCAACATTTGGTCCATGGCTCATTAAATACTTTGGCAAATAAATGGATATACATAAGAGGTTCTGCAGGTGGTCTTTAAGTTTGAATTAAGACTTTGAGATAACAAAAGGGCTAAGCTCAAAACTTCGCAAAACTTAGGCTAAATAGGTATACTACTCTGCTATGTCAATGCGAAACTTTATTATTGTCAGATTTAGCAATTGCGGATTTATTTCCTAAAATTGTTGATTCTACACCAATGTGCATAATAGCTTGCCTATCATCATATAAAATGTAAAAGGGCCTATCTACATTTTTTTTAATTATCAGGAGAGATAAAAAACTTAATAAAAAGCAAATTATTGTGATTATCAAAACGATTTTTTTCTAGATAGCATCATTAATAAATTATTAATTCAATACTATGCTGAAAAAACGATTTTTTGTAATAACAATAATTTCCTTCTTATTAAGTCTTTTATCTGTCCTGAACAATTTTTAAAAATATAGATAGGACCTTTTGCATTTTATATGACGCTATACTGAAATTAAGAAAGAATGCTAAGATGCAAGAACGGAATACTTTAAATAAAGTCAAGTCTCTTCCTTTTTAATATTATGAGTTTCGTACAACAACACCAATTTAAAGCAGAGAAAAAATCTTGTATTGCTATTATCTTTGAAAAAGAAAAATCTATAAAAATATATGCTTGTTTTTTTATTTGTTAGTTGACATGCGTTTGTATTAGTAGCAATTTTAAACGCGTATAGCTCCAAAATTACTGAACCGATTTTAACTATACGATTTTTTGTACGTCTGTAAATAAATATATTTGAAATAGTATAAGTTTGGTCAAAATCGTCTGCATAATGCAAGTGTAAATTGCATAACAAAAAACAGTCCCGCCTATTAATTATATAGATAAAGAAAACGTTAATTAAAAAATGTGTTTTTTATCGATGATTATTAAATATTTGGCGGATTCGATAAATATGTAATTACTTTAGTGCACTTTTTTCTTAAATTTTCCTGTAAGTATATTGTAATATCTTTTAAATTATGTCAATTAAAAAAAATATTATATATTTTTGCCTATAGAACAATTCACTGTTCTGTATTACCAGGAGTATCGCCTTATCCAGGATTCGTGGGAGTAGACACATAGGATTGTACTTTGTCTTCAAAGTATCTCCGGCATGAAAACCGGAGATCATGTGAGACGCAGAACAAGAACAGGAACTTCTAGTGACACTACACTAAAAGAAAAATCACTCATTCAGCTAATGAAGCGGCGTCATTGATATTTCTGCATCATATGAAAGAAATGTTCCATTAATAGAATAATAATTTTCATTTGCTCAATGAAATTGTTTTTTCTCCAATCGTTAATTTTTTAGGTTTCATTGCACTTATCATAATGTTTTCGTTGATATTATGAAGTTAAATTTGTATCCAATTTTAAGAAAACTAAAAGTTTATCTCATTAGATTTGAGTATTTATTGCAAAAACACTTTATAATACGTGAAATAAAATAAATTTTAATACAATAAATACCCCTTAATCGATTTTTCTCAAGTTCACTAAAATTCTAAGAACATATGTTATAAATACAATGAAAATGTTTCTTGCATACAATGAAACAGTTTTCATTAAAAGCGTTGAATGCACGCTGTTTTTATAGTGCTGTTAGCTGAACTGGTTAAGGCGTTGCCTACAAATCTGATGATGAAAATGAAGAGTCTGAGTTCGATACTGTGAGCGGTTGTCAGCGTGGTAGCATTGGATCGTAATCGAGGTAAAATAATTAATAAAATGTTTGAATAAAGTGTCAGTTAATGTGCCTACTTAACAACATTTACAAAACGTGCAATCAATGACTTAATTTCATATTGGTAATGAAATTATTTCATTCATTGAATGAAAAAGTTTCACAAAATTAATGAAGTGTTTTATACGAAACTTTAACATAACTTAAACATTCCTCATTAATATAATAAAATATTACGTTAGTTCGTTTTAATGACATAATTCATTGATCCAATAAATAAATTCATAGCTGGCACGAAGATTTTCCTTTCAGTATAGTAATGGAAATTTTTTCCTATTCCAATGAAAAATCCTGCAATATGAACGAAATTTCAGAAGTATAGTGAAGTGGTATGTCTGCGTGCTGTAGCACCACGAAGACTGACAGTCTTGCTGGCACTGTGAGATTAGTTAATTGCTACTCCGAAGCAACGAGTATGTTTATGGCCAATGCCAGCATGAAGTTCACGCCTGTTTGTAAGAACGGTTGCAAGTACGTTTATGTAAATATGTTTCAATATCAACAAGTGGTAAGATCGCTGAGGTAAGGCCATCTTAAAAAGCAGTCACGCGAATCTGTATTATATTTGAAGCGGTCATATAAACAGTTAACTTAATTATAATGCAAATTAATTCACAAATAGCCATCAAGCCTACAAATCAACTGTCGAGCTCTAAAGTTAAAGTATCATCAAACAATTATATAAATGCATGTAAAATATAATTTACTTCTTTTTTTTTAAGCCTGCTACCTGTTTTCCCACGATTTTCTTATTTTTATTGTTACCACAAAAATAACCATAATAACAAGCATTAATACTGCAATATTACATTTAATAATTCTTTTCCTATTTAATTTCCGAAAGAAATCAACTTTCATGTCAAGTATGCTAATTCCATTACAATTCTTTATCTTTTTTAACACTTACACGTCCACATCAATAAAACAACAAACCGTGAGAATAACATACGAAATTTATTGTCATTTGAAGATATTGTAAAAAAAGGGCGTCAAAAGGCGTATTAATTTACAAAACAACCAAAAGTATTTACAAAAGAAAAACCATAATTTGTTAATTATAATTATTATTGTAATGCTAATATCATGCAATCATTACACACATTTTTATATCTGTCCTTCTCTCTGTTGGTAAACATTTTATTTGTTTCGTTTTAATTTCTTGTTGCTTTTGCTTTTGTTTTTTCTTTCTTTGAGTAATCCATCGGATCACATCGCATCACATCGCAATTCATCCATCCGTCTATCGTGTGGGAAACACACGACAAATCTGTTTCCCACGGTCTTGTATATTGCGTACTTAGGTTACAAAAAAAATAAACGAATGAATATAAAAAAGCAGCAAATAAAAAAAGCTTATAAAAAATTTACAAAAAAAACATACGACAGCGGCCACAGAGAACTGTCATCATTGACAATAAACAAGACATGCCCAGCTTTGATGAGTATACGGTTTTTGGTGCGATCAATGGCCAACTGTGAGTAAGTACACTTACATACGGGTGATGCCACATTGCTATTCAAAAAGAATTGGAGAATATTCCCAGGTGCAAGGAAAACTTAACGTTAATTAATTTCAATCTACACGGTAGAATATAACAACATTGATTTTGTACACATCCTCATGGTAAATTTAAATGTTTCAATTGAATTTATCATTTTCAAAATATATATTTACTTTTTTATTTTAAGTTTTTTCAATTTTTTAATAAAAATTTAAATATCATAAAGTATGCACTTTTAGTTCCAGAAATATTTATTCATTGCTAAAATATGCAAAATTATGCATTTAGCACCAAAATATGTCGAAATATGCAATTACAAATCCAATCCAAATAAGTTGAAATTTGATGTTAAGAATAAATAGCACTGTACAACAAAACCAAAATCAAAGCTTTCCTATGCCGAGTACTAATTGTGAATAAGTACGAAATTAGGCCTTAAACACATTTTAAATAAGCTTTGAACTTTTAATTTGATTACTGTCGTTCAAATGGAGCCAGGAGCTTGGATGTATTTAAAGACACATGGTAGAATTTTATGGCAAATATTTTTTAGAACAATATCAGCCCACTGAAGGAGAGTTTGCCTTCTTTTTTTAAGAAAGGAATAAAAACACTCATTTAACGAAGAGTTGGAGGCTTAAAATGTTCCAGAAAAATGTTTCTTGTGGTCTTTTACATAAAAGTGCTGAGCATATATTTTACCTTAAATCTAAGGCTTGCAAGATTTGCTTTGCCGAGTACTGATTGTGAATAAATACGAAATTAGCCCTGAAATGCATTTTAAGTTTTGAATGAATTTTGGCGTTTAAGATGAGTTTATAGCTTTGATGTCTTTGAAAACTTATAGTAGAGTTTTATAGGAAATATTTTTTTAAAATATTTCAGGCTGCTACTCGTCGTTAAAGAGAAGTTTTTCGCCCCTTTTTAAAAAGGTCAAAAAAACCCATACAGTAAAGCTTTTGGAGGGTTACAATGTTTTACAAAATTGTTCCTCGTATGCTGAACACATCATATACAAAAGTAGACATTTCGGGCACGTAGAATTTTTCAGCGAGCCCTGGCAATGACTTTAATCTGTGTATACATTTTTTTTTTCATAAAAACCGAGTTTCATCCATTAAATTTTTTAAAATTATTATCGATACCAATTCCTAATTTTTTATAAATCCCTCTTTCTGGCCACTCTTTATTGTCTGTACAGTGCAGATAAAATGAAAAATATGCTCTTGTTGGCACAAGCGTAACATTCGACGAAGCCAAAGTGCATACAATGATCGGTAGCAATGGGACTTCAATAAAGTAGTTGATTTGTGCACAGAGAGAAGAGAGATATAATGAGCAATAAATGAAAAGGGTTGCCATTAAAATAATTTAATATGAAACATAATTTTTAGACAACAATACTATGAATGACAAACTAAAATTTAAAATTGGTTTGATTTGTCAGTTTAAGGATCAATTTTGGCATACTCATATTTTTTTCTTCGCATGAACGGATCCAGCAAAATGGATATTTTCCTCCCAAAACGATCAAAATATGTTATTTCTGTTCGTTGCTTTATAAATGTTTTTTTTATATTTTCGCGGATCTGAGTCTCTTTTTTTTTAAGGAAAAAGTAAGGGGCACAATAGTGATTCTAGATAAAAACCAAATCTAGGTTTTCTAGCTATACCGTGCGCCTTAATAGAATCACGGTACGATTAGGTTGCCCTGTTGCAACTTCAATTGGTGGTACGTTGTTCCACCACTTGCAGAAAAATTTCAAACCAAACTTATTTTAAAAACCATTTACTTAGAGCTATAAAGTCTTGGACGTACACATAGAATTTAATCCAGTTATTCCCCTTCAACTTCATCTAAACAGTTCCTGTATAGTCTTCGTGTGGTGGGAGTCCCACCATACGGCCATCTCAGTTTCATATTAAAACTCCTGTAAGAATGATTAATGAATTTTTCCGAAGGAATGAGCTGCTATTCGTACTCTTTTGCCTTACATTCGGCCACAAAGACCCAGATTGTATACTTGCCTCGTCAATGGCGTATACACGTTTCAGTTTTCAGACACTGCTTCGGAGCCTACCCTGACATACTCATCTGCTATTTACCGTTGGAAAGAATATTAATATGTCCTGGCACAAAGATTACTGTGAAATGTCCTCTGATATGAGCAAGCGAATTTATATAATTCAGGACAAATTTTGATTCAATGATTCTGGTTCTCAAATGTCATACTGTCTACATAAATTTTAAATTTTGATGGGGAGATACGCCTTTTCAAAATCCTATCGCCTTCGGTGCTGTTGGCAGATTTGGTTAGCGCGTTGACTACAAACCCTGAGGTCTTGAGTTCAAGATTAGTTTCACGCAAGCCAACAACATTATGAATTTTTCTGATGTGCATTGGTACGTCATTCTGCGTCGATTGTTGTTGAACTGTTAAAGTGATTAAGGCATAGCACTGATTACTTTGACAGTACCGGCAGAGATTAATGCTGACATATCCTAATGCACATCACAGTACCCTCCATCGTCGGTATTGAAGATGAGTCGTCAGTGAAGTAAAAGGCCTAAAAAATGTCTAAATAACAAAAACAAATTAATGCCTCTACTTGAGGCTAGACCAAAACCTATACACTGGTACCATGGGTTCTATTAGCCCCATAGATTACCTGCCTGGTAGAGGGTTAAAGAAATGATGCTCGCCATAGAGCATACTCTGTTCAGTGGGAGTGGATATGCGGGGCATCATGGTTTTAGATGATGTTCGCGAAAGTGATACTCTGTTTAATGAATGTGCTGGCAGACTTCGTCCTGCCCACAACATGAAGGTTGATGCTGTGACCGCTCATTGGTGATGTCTCCTTCGGGAGTTCGCGTGGTGGTTATGCTTGCTACCAAAATCGCTGGAAGAAGCATTGGTAAAACGACTGATGATCTCCCAGGGTTAGTGGCTGGTTGGACTTCGGGCAACCATATAACCATATCTTTGTGCTGCTGCTAAATCAAGATTCTGTATTGGTGGTACTTTGTTGTCGGGTGCTGGGGAAGGCAAGTATAGCTGTCGTCTACTTTTGTTGTAGACTTCTGGTGGTTGTTCTTTAGTAACTTGGCTGCATCGCGTTAGCTGTTGATCTAGTAAGAATTTCCATAGCTCAAACATTCTGGCATGCTGTTTATGCATGGTGTTTGATCCATGCACAAGAATTTACGACTTGTGTGTTCCTAGCACGTCATACAGGCGGCCATCGGGGTCACCAACACAACTGTACACCAACTTTGCTTAAGTTTCTCCAACAAAAACAACAGAATGATGCCAGGAATCATGTTGCTACTAGAATGGCTTTTTCGAGTTATCCAAAAATAAAAAACATGATATTAAGAAAGAATCAGGCATGATTAATATTCGAAGGAACTAGGAAAAATTAACATCAATTGAATGTTCAACATGCACAGCAGAACATAGCAACGCTATTTTCGAAAACCGCTACACTTCCATCATCAGTACTCATGTGTATTTTTGCTTATCACCACTTGTGAGGTGGCTTTGTTGAACGGTAACACTGGGAATTGGTGTGGTGAAACAGCAAATCCATTCAATTTAGTACTGATTTAATTCTTGTATGCAATTTTCACGATAAGTTTGTATACATAAGAATTGTAATCACATTCAACAGATCCACCTCACAAGTGGTGATAAGCAAATATACACATGAGCACTGATGATGGAACTTTAACGGCTTCCGAAAGTAGCGTTGCTATGTTCTGCTGTATATATTGAAATCAAATTGATGTTAATTTTGCCTTAGTTAAATTTTCCTTAGTAATGCTACGAACCTTAGCCTAATAATCAATTTGGAAAATCATTTTGCTTAATATATACTTATGAGTTGTACATTTTTACACTTTTAGATAATAAGATCAAAGTTTTTCTTAACACACATTAAAGTAGTGAAAAGAAGATAATTATTTTATCGAATATTAGAATTTCTGCCGGTGATTAGCCGTTTCAGATCCAGGTGAAGGTAAAAGACCGATTTTGGTCCTCCCTTTTCCCAAAATGAATAACATATATTTTGTTTCTATTGCCTTGCTAAAATGATACAAATCTAACTAGATCTAGTGGAACGCACTAAAGGTAAACGACTTTTTAAGGTTCAATAACCAAATGAAATCAATTCGCAAGCAATTAATGGCAACCCTGGTGACATCTTTCCCAATGGGAACAAACACATGAATATTTCTTTTTCAGTATCTGTTTGTATGTTACGGTTCGCTTAATACGTTTAATAACACAATCAGACAAACCGAAAAGACAGCTCAACTTAAAGACCAACTTACCGACCAACCGACAGAAAGAAATATTTATTCGTTCGTATCTATGGATTCACAACAAACAAAATAACAAGCAACAGTGTGAGAAAATAAATATAAAACACAAAAAAAATGTTAACACAACTAGGAGAATTTTGAAAGCATAATATAAAAACTAAATACCAAACAAGATTAGGTCTCATTTCAAACACAAAACTCGAGCTTTAAACATCGCGCTGAATACATTCGCAAAATAAAACAAGAATACGTGTTTTATGATAAAGTGCAAAAAGAAAAAAAAAGAATCTTAAATAAACCAAATAAATAACTAAAAGAATTTAAAATAACCAAAAAATTATGGTCATGGAAATGTCCAAAACTTATCAGTATCGCAAGGTTATGAAACCTTTGCTAGAACGTAAACGTCGTGCCCGCATCAACAAGTGTCTGGACGATCTCAAGGATTTAATGGTGGAATGTTTAACGCAAGAGGGTGAACATGTTACACGTTTGGAAAAAGCCGATATACTGGAATTGACAGTAGAGCACATGCGCAAATTGAAACAACGTGGCAATTTAGCTTTACGCACCACTACTCTCAATGCTCATGTTGAATCCTTTCGTTCGGGTTATGTTCATGCAGCCGATCAAATATCACAAGTACTACTACAACAATATATCGATGATGAGGTCAAGGGCAAACTTATGAAATTCTTATCCTCGCGCCTTATGGATATGCAACACAATGTTTTAGTGCAAACCAGCACTAACACAAGCTCCTCATCGCCAACCATGCAAAAGACTTTCTTTGACAATATCATCCTTAGAGAACAAACCAAATCAGCAGCAACAACAACAACTCCTCAATACAGCACAGTCAAAAGCAATCATCTCACAGATAATTCCAGCACAGATGAGATAAAAGAGAACGATATGATTGATATAATTACAGTGGACAATTGCAATAATTCTGTGGATACAAATTCAGTATTATCAACCGATTCAAATGGTTCCGACAGCGTATGGCGACCTTGGCAAAAGGAGTCTACAGAAATGTGCAAAATCTGAAATTCATCACTTCATTTATTACTCTCTCTTTTAGTTAAGTTACTTTAAATTATCCTTCCATTTTCAAAGAATCGAAGAAAATATTAACAACAGAATCTTAAGTCTTCCATCATCATTCTCTTTGTAAGTGGCCTTTGAAGCACCAGTGAAAAATCTACTTTTTAATCGTGTAAATAAACTAAATATAAAAGCTGTGATACATTTAATTACTAATAAGTTTTAATTAAAACTTGAAACTATTATAATTTTAATTTGCAAAGTTTCTGACGACTTGTTTAAACCAAATGTAACTAACTGCATTCAAATGTTTATAATAAATACTACAATTGTAGAATTAATAAAGATTAAAATATTTTTAATTAAGAATAAAATACATTTTTGCAAATTATCTGATGTTACCAAAGGGTAATTATTTGTCGAAAATGTGCTGGTTCAAGGGAAATTTAAAAGTTATTTTGAAACTGATTTGTTAAAAATTTCGCAGGTGTGCAATTTTCATATCAAAAAAAAGAGACTTTGTTACCAAAAATTTTAATTTAAAAATAGATATGCAACATTTTTCCCCTTGTTCTCACTTATTACGCTTTAGGAGGACCACGAAGTCTAAACGGCAAATTTAAAGATTCATAATTACATTTTATTATAAATAAAATTTTCGGTTTATGCTCTGCCTCAAATCGCCTTCAAGTCTATGTTGCAGGTTCTTCTGTTGTCTTTCCCACAGTAAGGCGGGTGGCAGAATAGGGCTGTATGAAATAACACACAACGAGATAAGTAAAAAATCAATTAAGTAGTAGTTATCAACTTTCTGGCAAAAAAATAACATACTACAAATCATTAGCAACGTCACACAGTGCTTCCAATTGGAAAAAATGGTAATCTGCATATTTGAAACATACGATCCGATTATAAAACGATGCATGTAAAAATCATAGAAGAAGGCCTAAGCTTTAAGAATAATGAAACATAGACCACCCTGTTGAAACACACTGTGAGCTACAAGGTGTCAAAGTTGACTACCTCGGACATGAAAAACCTTGTTGGCCTCATAACTTTTACAAATATTATTCGATTCTAATGATATCTTCAATAATTTCAGAAATAATTGGCTTTTAATTTTAAAGTTTTGGTTTTTGGCCTCGTCTTTGTTCCCGATTTCGTTAATATCTCCGGTAATAGCATAGTCAAAATTTGCAAAAAAAAATATTTTATGATTTTCAACAAAATCCTTGATAATATGTTGAAGGAACTTTTAAGTTATCTTAATTCATGTACCCTGTGACAAAAAATCAAAGTCAAGACTTTGAAATGAGGCTGAATTTTGACAAAAATAGAGCTAAAACTAAAAATTTTTATTTTCAATATTTCAAAACAATAGACTTCAAAAATGACTGCAGCTGAAATTTTAAGTGGATTAAAGCATGCACGCTACATCCAGCATAGGACGAAACCAATGAATTTTTCTACGAAATTCCAAAATAGTCGTTTTATGTTTTATGTTTTTTAATAAATAGTAAAGAAATAAAAACTAAAAAATGCAGTTTGGTACTATTTTCATGCAGGTAAATAAAATGCTTCTGAAAATTTAACTATTTTTAGAAAATCTGCTCTTCTGGCCACATTTTGCCCGGGTGGGTGACAATTAAGAGACAGGTTAATTATATTAAATGTATCTAATAGAATTTGAAAATAGAATAGAAAATAGAATAGTAAAAATTTCATTAAAATAATATAATAGTTTCATTAAAATTATGAACCAGTTTAATTAAAACAATGAAATAATATCACCAATATAATGAAATATGTTCATTAGCTTAGGGAAATTATTACATTGAAACACTGAAATTATTTCATTTATTTAAAGAAATTTTCATTAAAATAATTTTAACGAAACTTGTTTCATTAATCCAACGATTTGTGGCGTTGGTTGAGTTTTAATGAAACTTTTCATTGGGTTAATGTCAAAATTTTCCGGTGCGCCCGGTGGTAGCGCAAAAGACCGTTGCATTAGAAGCTTCACAGCAATCCAAATACAAAAAATTTTTACACAAAATCACTTGCATTGATCATTAGAGACACCTGTTAACATTTTCAAATTGTTTGTAGGTCAGTTGTGTTTTGCGTTTAAAAAAAAAGTTGACAAATGGTGAAAAATGGATTACATGAAGAAGTAAGTTACCTTTTCTTTTTACCTGTGTTGTGCTTACGAAAAATATTTTATTATAAATATACAACTGAATTGTCATATTTAGTTGTAACATAAATCAACACATTACAAAATATATATCTCACCCACTTTTGACGCGTTACATTTTTCCGTTACCGTATGGGTGCATCAGGCACTATATGGAAATTTTTCTTGTTTTCTAGTTTGTAGATATTCTGTGGAAAACATTTATTATTGAAATGGAATGTTCTTTGTTTGCAAAACTTACCCTTAGTGAAGCCGTTGGCGTAGATAGGCCCTTCTGGGGAGGGATAAGCCCCCTTTCCTTCAAGAAGCTTAAAATATTAGAGTAATTTTGGTAATATAAGCGCAATAGAAAATTCATTTTAGTTTTAGCCTCTCCCCTCTCCACCAGAAAATATTCAAGCAACGCATATGAGTGAAGCATTGGATTTTTTGGATGAACTTGATAGTTAAAATGACGAAAATATCGTATAGCGAATTCCTGCAAGTTCAATTGCATAGACCGCAGCAGTATTCCGTCACATGAGTAGTTTAAAATATATTTTTTGTGATGTCTTGATCCAATGTATTATCTCTAAGTCAAATGAGTATGCTGTTTTACGCGGATAAAAACCACTAATAACCTAAGAAGATATGAGGGTATAATAAGAAAACTTACTCGTAACGGGATATAATGGGTCATCAATGTCGATATATATGTGGTCTGCTGATGGCGATTTATTTAATTTAAAAATATATGTACTTGCGTATTTATAGAAGTTTTTTCAATCATGTTGCAATAAAAACACATATTTATTGAGAACTTCTAATAATTTTCTTTGACCAAAAAAAAAACCTGTGTAGTAGCGGACGTGACCATATGGTAACGGCCTATTATGCCCGACCCAGAGGCCATATACAAATTTTAAGCACTAAGTTAACGTTCTTAGATCCTATAGGTATAGATTTAATAGCTTTTATTTAAATTTAAAACAAAACATATTCCCGGACAATTTGGGTTATATACACACATACCTAGACATGCATAAATACCCGGTTGGCCATATCTTTCAGACATTTTGCAAGACCGATGCATGAAAGTGTCGATGACCTGTTGGTGACAGCTCAAACAGATCAGTGAGGACATTTTCGGAAAAATGGCCGCTAAGTTCATATATGACAACAAGAGCGACACTGTCACCCATGTTTTCATTAATGACCATGTAAATGACAACATCCTCAGAAATGTCCCTATTACGTTTTTTTCGTTTGTTTCTTTTTTACACGCGTTCTACAATAATAATTTGAGGAATTTATCGCTCAGAAAGAAGTTTTAATAGACTTTGTAACAGAACTTTTCATCAGCGCAATTTCGCTCAATTTTAGCAAGCAGTAATGTATCAAAATGATTCAAACTGGTGACAGACTAAGCGACAACGTCCACAAGAAGTTCATTTGCTGGCATACGAAGAGTAGTTTTTTTTTGTAACGAAATTATACAAATTTTAAATTGAACGTTGTAAGACTAGCTTGCAGACAATATCTACCAACTACACTCTAAAACATTACTTCAAATTTAGGACCATATAGTATATATGTATATATAATTATTATCTATATATATTATCTAAATTTATATTATATATATTATCTAAATTTGTGTTGAAATTTTTGTAGTTATTTTATTAAAGAAAAACCTTTCAAATTAAACATATTTAGTCCAAGTGGAAAATATTTAACATAAATTATAATGGCTAAATGTTAGATACGTCAGACTATCAGTCAGAAGGTCGCGGTTCAAACCTGCGCGCAGCCAATCGCTTTTTTAGTAAAAACATTTTGTTTAAAAATAATGCGTGTGTAATTTTTTAGGTCGATAGTAATCGGTAAAGCGTTGCCGACTATTATCGACCTTATTTTCAACAAAAGTGTTTTAGAGTGTAGTTGCAATGACCAGTTGTGTAGTACTTCCTTTGCCCATTCTTTGACTACGGTTTCTGTTAGATTGTCGTAAAATAAACTGTAACCGACAAATATCGTTCATGACAAATGTCTAAATTTCCATAAGTAGTCGTTGATGAAAACGTCCTCTACGACGAGTTTGCCAACCGGGACATATGTTTGTTGTATGTATATACGTGTCCCCTAAAAAAGAAATCGTTCACCCTCTGACGGCAAAAACATGAACTAATAACATAAACATTTTCTTACTATTTTCTTCCCTTTGTTTTAAAGGATTTATCTAACTGGAAATGCGATTGAGTTTCTCAGCAGGTAAACTCAACTTTATTTATTTTAACAGCTAATCATTTACTGATAAAGCAACGACCCTTATGAAATAAAACCAAGATAAAAATTAATTTCTACCCTCATTAAAATGTTTTTATAGTTCGAACTATATGACCTGCTAAACAAAACAACAAATTAATTTCGATTTGAGAATGTAAACTAATAGTTTGTTTATCTATTCGTTTTTGAGAGTAAAAGTATTTGTTTGTTTTTGGTGATAATTTAAATTAGGGAATACCCAGCCAGACCTTCTTCTATCAATTAATCAAACAAAGATAAAAAAGAAAAGGTTTTTTTGTTTTTTTTTTCTTTATTTTTTTAATATGACTTAAAAGTAATTTTTTAAGAACTAAATAAAAAATTATCACAATTTTTATAAAGCTATTAGTAATGTAATAAAAATGTTCTAGTTAGATTTCCTATTTTTTTAAGAAAAACTAACAGAAACAGGAAGACAATGATGATGATTTGCAGTTGATAAACTTCATATTTAAAGAAGCTGGAACTGCACGGATGGATGAGTAGTTTAATGGAAGACTTTGAATTGCAGGTTTCTTTTACCAAAGAAAATATGATTTAAGCCTGAGCCCAACGATCTTGCAAGACTGCTAATTGATTGTAGGTGGAACAGAACAAAGGCTCAACTAAATCGTTATCGGCGGCTATGTCTGAGGTTGCAGTCCAGAAGAAAGTACCGTGTTCAGTGCGCACAAAATGTACTGGCACGGTTGCAGTGATTTCACTAAAATCAAAATCTTCTATTTCACAGGAGGCAGCTTCAGCTGAAAGACGTTCATTGATGTCATTTTCAAACGATTCCATAGAGACACCACATTCTTCGGCTTCAATGTTGGCATTGTGTGTATTTTCCAAAGACTCAAGAGATTCTAAGGATTCAGCTTTTTTCGAATTGACCAAGTTTTGTAAAGTGATGAGTTTGGAGGATTTTTGTTGCTTGAAAATCTGCTTCAATATCTTCTTAATGCTGTACGAAACCTTTTTCGTATCTTTCATTTCCATTTTATTGAATAGTTGCTGTTGTTGTTGACTTGAGATTTCTACGCACATGATGAAATTTGAGTCTTGATCGTTTTGAACGGAGAGAACAAAAAATTTTATTTTGTGGTTATTTGCTTCTTTACTAAACGATGTCTGGTATGAGAATGATGTTTTATCCTGCGTTTGCTGGCCTTTTTATACTCCAGCAGGTCTTTCGAAAAATACCAGCACACAAGTAAAACCATGTCCGTCCACTCATAAATTGTGGGAACGTTAAGGATACGTTTTTCGAACAAAACAAAAAAATCCATGAACAAAAAAAGGGCAGGTGTGTTTTAAAATTTTAAATTTCTTGAGGTTAAAAAGGGAAAGCAGGTTTATTTGTCTGCTTCTTGCTCGTTAAGGACTTAAATATGAAAATGCCATAAGGGACTCAAAACAAATATAAATTTTATCCTTTGTAAGGATCGTGAGAAACGAACGTTTCTGCATGTTCCCACACTTTTGGTAGAAGAAGGTTGTTTTTATAATTTTCGTTACGAAAAGGGACACGTTTTTTCCTTTTCAAGTGTATCCTTAATATACGTTTTGCAGTTGTTTTTTTTTCTTCTTTTGGTTTTTTTTAGTAGTAAATGTAGTTAAATGGTAAAGATCTCTTATTACTCTTCTTATCTTTCAGTTAAACTTAATAAGAGTTGTTGTTGTCTTTTCTTTCATTTCAAAAGAATATCAGTTCAAATGAGTTTTTATAAAGATGATTTTGAATAAAGAACATTGAACACGTGTTCATTAGGATCGTGGGAGAAAATTTTGTTTTATTGAAGAATTTCAATTTCTTTTAAATGGATTCTTTTTTTTTTGTAAAGAAATGTTCACGCTTTTATCCGAGTTATTAGGAGGAGGATAAATTGTTTAAAACTGTTTTGAAATGCCTTTACATTCAAATACACACGTGTGGGTTTCTTAACAACTTTTAAACAATAAAGTTTTTTGTGATTTTAGGGACCCTTTTTATGTTCTCCAAATTAATATTCCTAAAGCATTTTTACAGGGCAGGCCTCTTTCAAAACGTGGGAACATATTTTGTGAAACAATATAAAAATTTTGAAGAAAAGAACTAAAATTAAAAAGGAAACAATGACAAACAAGCATTAAATTATCGTTTGGGGGGAAAATAAAATTGAGCACCAAATTATATATGAAATTGAAAAAAAAATAAAAATATTGTATATAAATGGTGTAAGTGAGAGTAAATGTTGACAGACAAATAAGTGTGTTTAGAATGAGTTAAAAGTTAAAGTAAATTAAATGTATGTTTGCGGCAGACGTAAAATAAGTTGCTGTCAGGCTGATTAATTAATTTAAAAAAGGAGCACATCCATACAACACAAAAAGTGTTTTAAAAGTGCGTCCAACATGCGCCACTCCAAGAATTTTTTGTCAGGGAATAATAATATGCTTTATAGACATTTTTCTCAACACAAAGAAAAAAGTATTTCAGTTTCTTTTTCCATTCACACTTTATGTTCTTTCTTTCAATATTAAACTCCACTAGCATTAGAAATCTCAGTTATCCATTATCCCAAGACTAGACAATGACGTTTAAATGATGAGATGATTATACTGCAAATTATAGCAATTTATTGATTTCTTATCTGTGGTATCATGCTAGACAGCCAAACAACATGATTACTTCACACAGATCACTTAGTGTTCGTGATGAATGAGTCAGTTTTAAGTCATCGGTCTAGACACTTGTTGCTAAAAAAAAAATGTTATGAATTTCTCATTCATCTATATGACATTTGTTGAGGATTTAAGTGACATATTTCAATTATCCTTGGCGCCAAATAGTAAATAGAAATATACTTTTATCTATATTGTTGCGATTTTTTAGGAGTTTTCTGCTGCTTGTGATAATTTAGTGAAATTTTCTTATTACTCACGTTTGATTAAATTTGAAAGTTATTAACAGACACTCATTAATCACTATTAATTTCTATTCATAATCAGCAAAGTATTTGAAAACAAAAAGAGCAGTGTTTAATTTCAACATGCTGCTGTTGTATTTTTCTAAAAGCGGGATTATAAAAATTTTGAAATTGCTTTGAAAAAATACCATAAAGAATTTTGATATTTTTATTATCTAGATTAAGTACTACTGTTTTGCTTAGCGTGTATCGCAATCGTACTGAACAACAAAATCAAAGATGATTGTTTTAAGAAAGGTCGTATACAGCGAAGTGGAAGAAGGTTATATTGTTCCACAAAAATATTCCTCGTGGTGCTTTACATAAAAGGGGTGAACACACATTATACATAAATATAAGGACTACAAGATTTTCAATGCCGATTCACTACAACAGTGTTCAAAAGGGGAGAGCTTTAACTACCCCTAAGATAAATCGCAGATGTAAATTTTCAAAACATCGCGGCGCAACGATACACTTATTTTTTTGTGCCCTCTACCAGAACCTGTCGCCTGAGCCCTATCAATTTTTTTGAATGAAAAGTAAACAAACAGGAAAGAAAAACGTTCTATGATTAAATAGGTGACATTGTCGCTATGCAATCGTTGGCGACAAGATAAACGATATTGTCGCCTACAGTCACTGACGATATAATAGGCGCACTTAGCACTTGGCAAATATTTGACAAAATAAGCGTAACCACTACTTTTGCTCAAGGCTAGTGCTATTTAACATGGTTTTTATATTACAAAATAAAATTAGTTATGCTGCAAAAAGCTCGTTTTTTCGTCAAACATTTGCCAAGTGTGATCGTATCTTTAGAGTACTAAATTGTTATATGCAATGAAAATGTATGCCTTTGGAATAGCTTCAGATTTTTTCCGGGGATTAATAAAAACTCAATTAAGTGGGATAATTGTTTTACTCGTGTCAATTTAATAGACATCTTCTAGTAGAATGATTTAGAAAGACATATGATACAAATGTTCATGTTTTACATGATTTTTTTCTTGATTTAAAAACGAATCCTCTAGCTTATCGTACGCCCAGAGAAAAAAGTCAATAAAAACTATATTGATTCAATAAGAAACATTAACGAAAGTCTATTCATGTTGAAAAATTTTATTTCAATATTGAACCATATTTATCCAAGGTTGAAATTTATTGATTAAGTGTATTTCAACAAAGTTTTTCTTTTTAATTGAGAATTATTGAATTAATATGACGAGTTTTATTTTTATATTGCCGTTTTTCCCTTAGTATACTCAAAGACTTTGTAGAAAGCGAAAATAACTCTAAAGCGCTTATAAAAAAAAATAAATTAGTTTCATATGCGTATCGCGAAAAGATACTAAATATGTATGTATGTACATAGTTTGTATTTGTATAATCTTAAAAGATATTGATAGCTACATATTTATATCGCAAGATGCTCGCTCATATGTAAATGACTGCATAAACAACTTCCATCAAGAAGGCTCAATGGTCTAGGGGTATGATTCTCGCTTTGGGTGCGAGAGGTCCCGGGTTCAAATCCCGGTTGAGCCCAACTTTTTAGTTTAACTTTTTTATATTTTTTTTTAAGTATGCGACAGTATTATACGAAAATTAATAGATTTTTTTAATTTCAATTAATTTGTCAATTTGTCAATGAATAAAATAAAAAAAATATTTTTTCAATTAATACATAGAGAAAGTTATTCCTAAAAAATGTTCAATGAATACACTTAATTAAAAATTAAAACTATTTTCAATTAATTTCGTAATTGAATCAGTTACTCATGTAATCAAAAATAAAATGTTCTAACAATTTTTAAAAAATTTGAGTAATTTAAATTTTAGCGATTGAATATACAATTTTCGTCATTGGTTCAAGAACAAAACTTATCGAATCTGCAGTTTTCGTAATTGAAATCGTATTTCACTTTTTTCTGTGTAAACAGAAAAAATTATTCGTAAAAAATTTTGAATTAATAACTTTAATCAAAAATTAAAACTAGTTTCATTTAAGCCCGTAATTGAATCAATTACTCATCTGAACAAAAACAGAATTTTTAATAATTTTTAAAATTTTTTAGTAAATATTGAACATTCAAAGAACGATTTGGATGTATGGAAGGTTGAACTGACATCAGATGTTTTGAGACGACCACAATCTTCTCACCGGAGCCCTTTACCTACACTACCAGTGACGGCAGCAACAACATCCTAGCGAAAAGCCTAATTATTTTAGTAAGCTCAATTAACAGATTTTGTCGCCACGTCGCGGCGAATCGTGCCTATTATTAATGAACTTTTTCTAAATCTTCGGAACTTCACTAACTGTCTTTTTCTTCGCATGTTCAACTATTTTTAAGCTTTTTTGGTTTCTGACTTACCAGTGTGATATATCATCGATATTTTCAATGCTGGGATTTTTGAATGTTTATTTTGCCCAAGTTTTTGGTACAGTACACATTCATGTTTTAGCTAAGTGCCTCTAGAGTTTTAATAATTGAGCTATTAATTTTTAGTCGAACTGTATGGTTTTTATCCAAAGTTATTTCATTAGTTCGGCTTAAGTTCGTTTTCAATTTAATCTTTCGATCAAATTTTTTTTTTATTTAAGAAAGAAATTCTAAAACATGTAAATATTGAACATTCAAAGAAAAATTTAGATGTACGAAAGGTTGAACTGACATCAGATGTTTCAAGACCACCACAGTTTTCTCATCAGAGCCCTTTACCTACACTACCAGCGACGGCAGCAACAACATCCCAGCAAACATGCTTTAAAATTTCTTTCTTAAATAAAAAAAATAATTTGATCGAAAGATTAAATTGAAAACGAACTTAAGTCAAACTTATTAAATAACTTTGGATAAAAACCATACAGTTCGACTAAAAATTCATAACTCAATTAATTTTTAGTAATTTGAGTTTTAGTGATTGAACTACAATTTCCGTCGTAGGTTGAACTTCCAGCTCCCGAAATAATGAACCGATTGTAAGAAAATAAAGATATTGTGCACATATTTCAATAAATATCTTTTAAATAGTATACACACAGAAAAAAAGGAATGTAAAAGCCATATGCCGCAATTTTGATTGCAAATCATATTAAATTTACAAGAAATGATTTGTCATTTGAGTGTGTTAGTGTTTACTTGTTTTGTTCATTGCTACAATTCCCTGTTCTGCTCAGTTATGTGACTTGTTGTTGTTTATTCTTACATGTGTCGTCTATGTATACGACAAAAAACGAATTACCAGCGAATATTTACTGCTGCTGGTTTAAAATTACCATTGTTTCATATTAATTTTAAACGGAAAATAATTAATCTAACCTTAAATCACCGTTAAAACAATTTTGTTATAAACGTTATGTTTCATTTTCAATCGACATGACTATAACTTTAATTTCAAATAAGTTTTATGTTAAATCATCATTTAAACCACGTTGAATTAAAATGAAATGCATTTTACATACGATGGTATTTATTTAGTGTATAAGTAAAGAAAAGTTTGAAGCTGTTGTGGCTGCAGTGGTTAGCGAGCAGACTAGCATGCAGGTGGCACGAGTTCAAATCTTGGCTGGGGCAGTCAGCTAAAATGAAAAGTTGTCTGATGACTATCACGTAAGTAAAATAATTAATAAAATAGCTACATTAAAGTCATGTTGTTTCAGCTTGATATAACTGTAATTCAAGATGATTCTTTGATTCAACATGATTCTTCGTATTGTTCCAATATCAAATTCACGTTGTTTCAACTCGAAATTACTTTGATTCAATATAATTTTTCGTATTATTTCAGTATCAACTTCATTTTGATTTAACTGTACTAGAATATTCAATCAACATGAAATATAGTTAATTCAAAACGAAAAATTTTCTTTCAGGATTATTGTAAATCATGTTGATTTAACATGAAACACCTATGAAGCAAAATCTTTACCGAAAAATTTTAAGTTAACCTGGTTTTCGACGATTTTACATAGAAATTTGTCTGTGCGTACGGTTTGTCCAAATCGGCTATGAAACGTGAGCATAACTTGCAGCACAAAAAATAGTCTCGCCCTTTAATTATATATATTAGATATCTAAACAAAACAATCAAAACGTTTATTAGACATTGCAATTTTCTCGAACAGGTTTTTACGATTTTTTTTGGTATTCGCGATCCATGTGTTTTTCTGAGATGTTGTTACTTCTTACAGTTTTAAAACATTTTCCAGCTTGATTCGCATTTCGGAAATTTTTAGAACTTTTTCGCCATATTCGCGATAGAAATAATTTTCGGGAAGTATAATCGACTACTTAATCAGATGATTAATCGAACATAAAAAATGTGACAAAAAAATTTAAAGAATAATTGAGTTAAATTTAATTTTCTTTTTATATCGCTGTCTTTATACTGTCTGATTTTTCGTATGATTTCAATAGTTTAAAGAGATAAAGCGTGTCTATTTTCATCTGATAGACAGTATTCATTTCAACAATCATGTTCTTGGAATTCGATATTGATATAAACTGAAACACCTTAATCACTCAAATTAGAATTTTCCACCAAATTTTGAACTAAAAATTATATCTTCCGTTTTAGTGAACAAAAAAAAAACAAAGTGACAGTTGAGCTTCTCAGTCTAAAAACTTAGCACATGCTCTAACATGATTCATTCACTAAATTGGGAAAAAATATTGCCAAATAATGAGAAGAGCACGTTCTAAAATAACTTGAAAGAAAAAAAACCCAAAAATAAACATTTGTTTTTCACTTGCTTGTAAAATTGAATTTCTCAGCTTCTAACTAAATTTAGCACATGTTTTAACACTGACTTGGAAAATAGCACTGCGTAAACATGGAAAAGGTCACGTTCAAAACTAAAATGTTTTTATCTCCTACACTGACCAAACGAAACAAAAAGTTGTATGAAAAAACCAAGCAATTGCACTCCCACTTGCCTGTGATTCCGTAATAGATTTAAAAATTAAACACATGTCAATGTTATTTTTTACACTCGACCAGACTAAACGAATTGTATAGACCCAACAACGGTTAGGAAGATTGAATCACGTTCATGAAAAATTTAAAACATGTGTATTTCACTGACCACAAACGCCGAAATTTCCTAAAATTTAGTCAGCACAACCTCACAGCTCATAAATATAATTTAAATGACACGTACTCCGCTCCGTTTGTAAATGAAAACATATGTGGGTAAAATGTTTAAATTTTCATTAATTTAACCTTAAACTAACCAACAAAAACATTTTCAAATTGTAGTCCGTCAACGCCAACCGCCAGGAGGTAATAAAAACAAATAACATCACATTTACGCATCCCTGCATTTTTCTTCTTTCGTTTAAAAGATAATAATTGATCACATAAAGCACGTGTTCTTTAGAAAATTTGTCTTTTTGTTTCAAGCATGATGGTAACCAGATGATGTTGTCGAGGACGAAATGTAAACCATAACTAATTGTAGAGACCGACAATTCTAACGTCTGAAAATAATTGACTCGAATATGATAAGTACACATATGTACATGCGAATGTATTTTAAGCAACAACATATTAAAAAAGGATACAGGGCCAGTTTACTCCCTCAATTTTGTAATGCGAGACCTTGCAGTTTTATCGTTTAGAAAAATAATTATTGGTCTGTCTATAAGAGAAATTTGAGAAAATGTTCCTTTATAAATAAGTTGAACAAGATATTTCATTAACTTCCAGGAAGTTTGAGGGTAACAAATTAAATTTTCGAATTAAAGAATTAATTTATGGTGTTTACTGCTGATGATTTTTAAAACGTTCATTTTGAACCAAAAAAAAATCTGAACAAATAACACGAAATATATTTTCACAGTGCAACACTGGTTTTGCTTTTACGGAATTTATAAAATCCGTTTTAAATTTTTTTCTATCACGCACAGATTTTTTAATGGGCCTTACTAATATTTCCACTATGTATATCGGTATATTTTACCCTAACTCGAGAATAGTATATCCGATTTTGATCAACAAAACGCCAAATTATGCATGACAAAATTACCTTAAAGGTTTCTTAATGTAGTTTTTGTTATTTGATCGACGTTTTAGATGTTATTCACAAATTAGTATCGAATAAAATTTTTTCCATGCAAAATTAAAAAAAAAATGTTTTTCTAAAAACTCGTAATATATTTAAACCCGCAAATAATTTATCTCTTAACCATTGTTCTTAATGACAGATGTCTAACGAACAAAATAAGCCATATATCATAAAAATCGATTGATAAACGTTGATTTTATTAGCAGTTAAGTGAATAAAACCAGAAGCTTAAAAGGTTTTAAATTTATATTTTGTTTTGAAAAAAAGATACCTTTCCTTAAGAACCGTATTTAAAAGATAAAGTTTTTGCAGTATTAAACTTTTATGGGTTTTTAGAAAGAAAATAATTTTTAATTTTGCGTAAAAAAACACTTTTTCCTCAAAATAATTTGTGAATAACTGCAAAAGCGTTGATCAAATCAAAAAAACTATATTAAGAAACTTTGTAGAACATTTCAGTACCCCTGATTCGACGTTGAAGGGTTTTTTTGCCCCTACTTTTAAGAAAGGGTCCAAAAAGAACCAATACAGCGAAGAGTTAGAGGGTTAAATGTTCCTCAAAAGTGTTCCACATCTTATATTTTAACTCAAAAATAACAAGATTTCCTGTGCCGATTCACTATAGCAATGCGCAAAATAGGGAAAACTTTAACTTCCTCTAAAATGAGCCCCAGAAGAAAACAGGCAAACTCATACTCGCATAATTTATTTATGTTACTTATAGAATAAACTCGATATTAGCTGAATCAATCAATTATTTATTTGAGACTAATTGCGACTTATTTTGTTCACCGTTCGATTAAACATCTGATTAATCATCGATTAATAATTTTCCCCCATTATTTAGAGCTTTGAGATCTCATGAAAATTCAATAATTTAATCCAAAAAAAATTTTATTATTTTCAAGTTATGTATTTTAGTCGAACTCTATGGGTTATAATATAAATCCAAAGAAATTTTAATTATTCAGGCTTTAGTTAGTTTTAATTTAATTTTTCAATTAAATTAATTTTCTGATGAGACCGTGGTTGATCTCGAAACATCATGATGTAAGTTCAGCCTTCCGTGCAACCAAATCTTTCTTTGTCTTTGCAATTATTACATACCTTACAATTTCATTCTAAATAAAAAACAATTTATAATTAAACAGTTTTTTTGGGAACTATTGAATTAAATTAATTTTAATATTGTAACGTACTTATTCCCAAATTAATATTTTACTATTTAGTAAAATATTAAAATTGTATTAAAATACATTGAAATTGATTATGGAAAAATCTCATAGAATAAGAAGTTCAAAACAATATCAAAGCTTTAAATAATTTAATAGAAAAGGTAAACTAAAAACGAGTTTAAGCCAAAATAATTAAATTTCCTTGAATTAAACCCATACCCAGCAAAAATTTCGATGGCAAAGAATGAGTTAAAATTATTATGAGCATACCCTTCAGTACTTCTACTTTGGCATTTTAACAAATTACTTTAACACTGCGATGTCATTGGAAGGAAGTACATACCACACAGAAAAAAATAAGTTTCGTTTTTGATAACAAAAATCCCGGTATTCAATAATTTTTTTTTTAATTTCCTGTGATAAAGAATTCCCCTATATTGATAACAAAATTATTTCAAAATAAAAATATGTATATAAATTAAAAAAATGTTGACATGGCTGGAATACGAACCCGGGCTTTCCGGACGTAAAGCATACACTCTCTAGCTGAGCCATATCCCATTTATTTTTTTATGGGATACAACTTGTTTTAAGTACTTATGTATAAAAAGAAAAGAAATAACCGGCATGGAAAAGAAATACTTACAACGAAATATTTTATTATGTTAAAGATAAATGTTATTGAAATTCATATTTTTTTTAATAACATGGTTTTGTTGAATATAATTCTTGTCTATTTTTTTCTGTGCACATTAGGTTATAAATAACAAATTAAAATTTTTAATATTATGAAGCCATTGAATACACAAAACATAATAAAAATTAAATGTATCTACTAAGCATTGAACTCATGCCGTTTTCAGTTATTATTGTATTTTATGCCAAGTGTTTTACTCACTGGTCGACTGCACAACTATTTTGTTACGAGCTTAACACATTTAAGACATTTAAAAAAAATCATTTTGCTTCGCCAGGGCTTGAACTGCTATCATCTGTGTGATAGGCAGAAATACTACCATTTTGATCATAAGACAATAAATGGCTTGTTTATTTACTAGTAGGTGATTGATATATCTACTGTAAAGTAATGCAGACGGTATGTAGTTTGTGGTGAAAAGTATGTTGTTTGGTAATGACAACGCAGTACCAAGTTTTTACTGAGTACATTTCGAATAAAATTTTATAACTAAATTCAATTATAAAATTTTTTTTAGATACTTTTAATAGAAAAAAACAAAAAAAAATTTTTATATCTCCAAATTATAGATAACAGCTAATCATCTAAGAGCTCAAATTCCTGCAGCGTTTCGTTTTTAATAAAAAATCTTTAGTTAATCTCAGAAAATAATTGGAATTTTTTTTTAAGTTTCTAAGAATCGTTTTCTTCGTATGTTTTAAGTTGATTACCATGTTAAGGGATTCAAACCATTTCTCTATCAATTTGCTCCTCTACGATAAAAAATAGGTTTTTATCTTTTACTAATTTCTATTTAAAAAATACTTTATCAGATTAATTTTCCAGTAAAACTATTTTCAACGCTCCCCAAGGAATGAAGAAATTTTCCCAAATATAATAATCAAATACGAGGGGGATCTGCACATAATCACTGAAAGGAATGCTAGAAATTTAAAAGCAAATCAAGTTCTGAGAAATGTTAAGCTACAAAAGGCGACAGGAAATTTTTAGAAAATTATCTATCAAATCCATAATACAGTTTTGACCACGCTCATATCATATGTACCAGTGGTTTCAACTTTGCATAAAAAATTTATATGGGAAGATGTAAATATTTTGCTCATGAGAAATTATTATATTGCATCAATTCAGTCGCCGATACTAGGTAGGGGAAAACGGGATATTACACCCCCTCAAAAACGAGTAAAATATACCCAATTTCTATTGAGTTTCTAAAAAATTTTTAATAAATTGACGTATTTTTCAGATGTAAGTGAATAAAACAAATTTTTAGCTCTTATAAAATAAGTAGAAATGCCTTGAAATATGAAGATTGCGAGTTCGTGGCCCGCTTGAGCCATACTTTTTTTTATTTTATTTTTTGATTATTTTCGTACATTTCGTATATTATAGGAAAGAATTTCGTGGTGCGAAACTACGAAATATTTCGTAATATGTACGAGCGTTTTCGTGTATATGTTGCATGAGCTTTTTTCAGTGTATGTTTCAGTTGGGTGCCCCTGTGGCTGAGTGGTGGCAATCCTAGCCTGTCGATCCAGAGGTCGTGCGTTCGATTCCCGCCATAGGCCCTGGGTGTTTCCGCAGACAAGCTAATCGCTAAGCGGATTGTGTTTGTTTATATAAAAAAAGTTCCCCTCAAGAAGCATGCTGGATCCGCGGCTGCATCAATTAAATGCTCGGGTGTAGACTTGTGCTATTTCAATGACAAAAACAGACAAGTTCAGGTTCGAATTAAAATTTTGGCTTCTAGTGACTTTTCGTTGTTTATAAATTTAGAAAAATTAATCGGTGGAAAAAATTCAGGTAGAACTAAATTTTATATCTAGAACAGAACCGTATTGCTGTGCGGCGAGCTAAAGGAAGACAATGCTGAAAATTGAAAGGAAGGAACTCCAAAAGAAATAGATTTTTCTATATATATTTTCCAAAGGACTTATTAACTTAACTCTCCCTCGTAATAAATTTAGTAAGAAATTGGTCCGCTTGATCATGTAACAACACACCACAAACTAAAAATCCATGACATGCTTAAACGCATTAAATATAAAATTAAATAAATTTAAAAACGTGCCATCAGTGGCATTACATACAAAATCAAAGGGGGATCATGCGTGACATTTAGGCATAATATGATTACTAAGACACCAAAATACCATTCTACACAATCTCCTACACTTGTTGTAATACAAACTTCATGTTGGTCTTTTAAATTTTTTCTTATTGTTTTCCCTTTTTTATCTCAGTGGTGGCATAGTATTACATGTCAAATATAATACTTGCAACACATTGTACGTACCACCATTACAATAATTGACAACATCAACATGATGATAAGCATCATCGGACTTAAACACCACACGTGAATAATTCAAGAAATTACTTGGAAATGAAAACAAAAAATTCACTACAAATTTGAATATTGAATGGAGTTTGTGTTAAATGAAACAATACTCTTGTAGAACATTTGGGTAACAAATACAAGTTTAAAAAAAATAAACAATGAATTTTAACACTTGTGTGTATCAGCATTTTTTATTGCAATAATATCAGAAAAAAGTATCTCTAGATAGCTGGAACTATCAATATTTGAATGCATGGTAGAGAGTAGAGATTCCTTTAAACCCAAAATAAATAGAATTTTATACGAAGAAATACTTGTAGGAGTTCTTTCTAAAGACTTTCTGTATACATTGTGCATACTTGCATTGTTGTCTGTATGATTTTACTTCTTTAAATCACACGTGCAGCGCAAAAATATATATATATTTATAAACAAAAGCGAGGATCATTCTTTACTCGACTCCTAAAAACTACCCTCTGGACACTAAAAAAAACATAATATGTACTAGTTTTTGTTTATTCCCAAATATTCCGTTACAGTACAACACGTGCAAACCACCCTTAGCTTTAGACGAACCATTTGAACTAATCAAGGATTCAAAATTTTATAACGTATTTTTAGGTGAAATAAATTCCACCCCCGTAGAGTTTATACTTTCGATTAGTCCCTTTTAATATGATGAGCCAATAAAACAAGTGTTCTTTTTTTACATTTTGTATACAAGTAAAGTATAAATAGTTATAAAAATGCCGTTTCAAAAACCACCCCTAGTTAATTTTCCGTTATTAGGTTAAATCAAAGTTTTATTTATAGTTTTTTTTCAACCACTAACTACCCTTAAGTGTGGTGGCACTGTAAATATTTATACAGTATTAAAATACATATTATTATAAGAATTCCTTCAGGCATAAACAAGTGCAAAGAATTTTTATATCAAAGAATGTAAGATTCTCTACACAATCCTAAACACATTTTGATGTCATTTTACTATCCGGAGCATAGAAGTAGTAACTAAGTGTAAGCTTTGTTAACTTAAAAAAAAACAAAGCAAAAAAACAAATATTTAGCCTGAAATAAAGTGAAGGAGGAAGATGGTATTTCTCCCTGGTGATAATAACCCTTTCGGGCATACTATCATATCACTAAAGCATCCCAGATAGTCATATTTTTAACCCAACCGTTGAAAACTAGCTTGAACTGAAATAAACTTTAGGAATAAAATGTCTTCCTGGTGATCATATATATCTAAATTTCATAATTGCTCGTATATTAGGCAATTGGACACAAAAGTTTTCAAAATATTTATTTCTTTAAGTAGTTGTAAGCCATTAGATAACACTAGCTAAGACATTTTCAACTTAATGATATAAGCTCAAAAAAGAGATGTTTTCTAAGGTGGGTCGCTGAACATTAGAAAAATTTAGCACTGTTGAATAGATATGTCTTTCCTCTTTCAGCCAATATATATTATGCGGCTTATGATTAGTTAATAAAAATGGTAAGTTTTTATAAATTTTTGAATATTAAAATATTTTCGAATTTTCCTTAAAAAACTTTATTTTTCATCATTGCGGTCTGAATAATTCCAAAACTATTTGGTTTACAAAAAAATTATTCAAACAGCTTAAAGGTAGTTTTGTTTAAAGCTTTTCAATGGTTTTTGTAATGAAATTTGACAGCCCTTTCCCAAGTTATGATAATAGCGGTGGAGCAGCAGCCTCTTCAAAACACGATTTTTTTGCAAAGATCTGGTAATTTCACTTTATTGTGAATAAAATCATTGTCTAAAATTAAAAAAGTTTATAAAATTTTTAAACTAAAAATTGTTTATTATCCAACTAAGAAGGAATATTTTCATTAAATTATCTTTTAACAATTTGATATTTTATTATTTAACTAACAAAGAAACAATCGATTGTTATTTGCATCCAAATGATTATACCTCACTAACTATAAAAGATAAGTGCTTAACACACAGAAAAAAAGGAATTAAAATCCACATGCCGAAATTTTGATTGCAAATCATATTAAATTTACAAGAAATAATTTGTCGTTTGAGTGTGTTAGTGTTTACTTGCTTTGTTCATTGCTACAATACACTGTTCTGCTTAGTTGTGTGACTTGTTGTTGTTTATTCTTACATGTGTCGTCTATGTATACGACAAAAAAACGAATTACCAGCGAATATTTACTGCTGCTGGTTTAAAATTACCATTGTTTCATATTAATTTTAAACGCAAAATAATTAATCTAACCTTAAATCACCGTTAAAACAATTTTGTTATAAACGTTAAGTTTCATTTTCAATCGACATGACTATAACTTTAATTTCAAATAAGTTTTATGTTAAATAATCATTTAAATCATGTTGAATTAAAATGAAATGCATTTTACATACGATGGTATTTATTTAGTGTATAAGTAAAGAAAAGTTTGAAGCTGTTGCGGCTGCAGTGGTTAGCGCGTGGACTATCATGCAGGTGGAACGAGTTCAAATCTTGGCTGGGGCAGTCAGCTACAACGAAAAGTTTTCTGATGGCAATCACGTAAGTAAAATAATTAATAAAATAGCTACATTAAAGTCATGTTGTTTCAGCTTGATATAACTTTAATTCAACATGATTCTTCGTGTTGTTTCAATATCAAATTCACGTTGTTTCAACTTGAAATAACTTTGACTCAACATGATTCTTCGTGTTGTTCCAATATCAAATTCACGTTGTTTCCACTTGAAATAACTTTGATTCAACATGATTCTTCGTGTTGTTCCAATATCAAATTCACGTTGTTTCAACCTGAAATAACTTTGATTCAACATGATTCTTCGTGTTGTTCCAATATCAAATTCACGTTGTTTCAACTCGAAATTACTTTCATTCAATATGATTTTTCGTATTATTTCAGTATCAACTTCATTTTGATGTAACTGTACTGGAATATTAAATCTACATGAAATATAGTTAATTTAAAAGGAAAAATTTTCTTTCAAGATTATTGTAAATCATGTTGATTTAACTTGAAACACCTATGAAGCAAAAGCACTACCGAAAAATGTTAAGTTAACCTGGTTTTCGACGATTTTACATGGAAATTTTTCTGTGTGAACCACACAGGATTTTTTAGAATCCTATAACTGATATAGAACACAAAAAAATTTTGTAATCCGGCTTGTGAAATTTTATACCCTTCGGATTATCCGTTTAGAAATGACTGATTTATTCTCAAAATAATTTAGTTTTGCCCTACTGTGCAGCACCACTTTCTCCGTTTTTCATTTGGATTTAAAAAATTTTCAAAGTTTGAAAGAAATTCAACATTAGAAAACATAACTTTTGTCTGAGCAAATTGTTCTTTTTCTCCACAAAATTTGGATTAATTGGAAATTAATAATATTCTTTTACATACATATAATAATTTAAACAGAAATATATCCTCGAGATCATGGCCTCTACAACTTCCCAAAATACTGTTATAACTATAAGCTCTTTATAAAAATAGTTCTGAAGATAATAAAAAAAAATCAAAACAAAATAAATCCAATGTGCATCGTCTTGATGAAGTGAGGAATTTTCATATAAGATCGTATGATCAAAAAGTACAGTCATCACAAAAGGGTTGCATTTTCACTCTGTTTCTGCTTTAATTTCAACACATCAAAACAATTCAAAAATAAATTTTAGAAATTTTAACAAAACTATGAAAACTTTAAGACTCCAATTATTTTACTTACAACCTTCAGCCTTTTGAATCTAAAAATTTCCATATCTGAAACTTTTATTAAAATTGAAACACAAGTTAATTTAATTTAAATTTTAAAGCTGTTTTATTGAATTTTTTATTTGTTACATCTATTTACTAAAACTAAGAAAAATTTAAAGCTTTTATATATATTATTTATTGTAAATTGCTTACAATTAATTACGAATAATTATTTTAAAGCTACAATATTTTAAATCTTATATTTATAAAGCTGATGTATCACAGTAGTAACCCACAAAGAGTTGTAATTAGGAAGACGATTGATTAATCTGAATTAAAGCTGAACATTAAATATTTTAAAATAAAATTACCAAGGTCGCCACATGGCTTTGGCGGGAACGGGTGAAGCAGCTAAAGATTGGCGATCTTCGGCATCACTGCAGTAACCAGATGAAGCTGGACTTAAGGGAGCTTTGCTAGTGCTTCCCGCTGTAGAAGATCTGGGAAATTTTGTATTATTTTGTGGCACTTGTTGTGTGTGCAATAAACGATTGAACTCGCAGCCCAAATGAGTCATAACAGCTTTTCCCATATTGACACTCATGCCTGGAGTACCAGCCATAACACGTGATACCTCATTGACAGCATTCATAAAACCATTACGAAAAGAATCCATGGGTGCAACACTGACTTTTGAAATAGGTTGTATGGTTTTCTTGCATTCAACTTTCATAAATTCCAAAGCAGATTCCAACATCTCTGCTTTATCCATGCGCAATATTGCATCACTGCCTTGAAATTCAGCAATTAATTGTTTAAGATTATCTAAGCACTTGTTCATGCGTGCACGCCGCTGACGTTCCAGCATCGGTTTTTTCACTTTCAAATAGTGTTGAGTTTTCGAAACGAATTCTGCTGTTTGAGGAGCCATTTTTGTAGATTTTTGTGTACAAAAAAAATCGTTTTTCTTAAGATGTTGTTTTAAGGAAAGATGAAATGAGAATGATGCTGTTTTAGTGAGAGTCTGCGGCTTTTATAGCCATGCTGTTGAGATTCTCTGGGAGAGCATAGCAGGTTTTAAGGATAAGATTTGTTTTCAATATGTTTTATTTATTGTGCAAAGGAAACTCAAAGTGTGGGAACGTTTCTGTTTTTAGTTTTCTTCAATTTTCTATTTTGTATTGTTAAGGCAGGCAGGTAGTTTTAAAATAATCTGTATCAAATGCTAGAAATTTCTTAAAAGAAAATTGCTATCCTTTTGTTGTAATAAATAAATTACTAACTATTATTCAATCCTATGGGAAAATATTCGAAACAATATTTGTTTCATCAACAACAGTTTGTTAAAGGAAAAATAATGTCTTGAAAATTGGCAGTTAGTTTTGTTAACGTTAGAAAATAAAGGAAATTATTAAAAGATTTGCAGCAAGAAAGTTTGTATTACAAAAATCTTGTCTTAACATTAATTTAATGAATATTTGGCGGTCTATATATATAGTATTCCTTCAGTCAGTACTTTGTTGCACTGCCATAGATGAATATAAATGGAAGCCTCTCCTCTCATATTAGTGCATGTCAGTTTAGATTACCAATAACAGATTGCAGTAGAAAACTTGAGTTACAGTTGTTGCATTTCTTGCTGTTGATATCGTATCTTATGGTCGTATGGTTTGATAGCAATACAACATACTTAAGTGTACATAAATATGTCTGTGTATCCGTATGTCTATCTTTCTGCTTTTAAGTTGTTTGGCTTGTAAAATCGTGAGAACCAATTTTGTCGTGCGTTTCCCACGCGATGAGAACACCTGCCCATATTTTTTTTCTTATATGCACTTCATTCTTGCTGCAGTCAGCAAAACAAGCAACCAACCAACTCTTGTTAGAGCTTCATTAAATGTTTATACTCATATGAAATAACAATTCGTATATAACGCGATAGTGGTCGTTAGTTTTCATGCTTTTGCTGTGCATTCAGACACGAGCTTAAGCCAAAGTTTTTGTATGGCGTGTGCATAATAAACTACTACATTACGCGTATTCGCTCTCTGTGAGCTCTTTTATGTTCTTTTCTTTTTACTAAAACTGCTCTTTAGCTAACAAATATTAAATCCACACATACAAGAATTTATAAATAAAACTTTATGTCTGGAATACTAATTCAAAAAAAAATATACGTAGAACATTACCCAATTGGCCAGATGATCGTAAACGTCCTAGTCTTCGGAAGCCCATGCACAACTTGTTCTCTATGTATTAGGTTTTCTAACCGAAAACTTAAAGGAAATTGTCATGCATGAAAATCTGAGCGAAAAAGTCTGGCATGTTATCCTCTAATAAATACTTCTGCTGATAAGATGTGAGCTGAGGACAAGATCTCCGACAATGTCTTATATTTCGTATTCAATACAACTTTGTTGGGAACAAGGTCAGCGACACAGTCTTACATATTGTCTTCAATCACAATCTGTTCAGGTCAAGATGTTTGACAATGTCTTACAACTTGTATTCCATCACACTCTGTTAAGAACAAGATGACTGAAAATGTCTTACGATTTGTCTTTAATCAAACTCTATTGCGAAGAGCATGATTAACAATGTCTTACGATTTGTCTCAAACTAACTTTATTTGGGACAAGATAAGCGACAATGTCTTACATTTTATCTTTAATCACACTCTATAGAGGGCAAGATGGCTGCAATATTTTACGATTTGTCTTTAATTAACTTTGTTGTCTTCAATCAATCTCTGTTGAGAACAAGACGAGCGATACTGTTTTATATTTTGTTTTCAATCACTCTCTGTTGAAGACAAAATTATCGATAATGTCTTACGTTTTATATTCAATTAACTTTTTTGAGGATGAGATGATCGACGTCTTACGATTTGTCCTCAATCACAGTATGCTGAGGATAAGATGACCGTAGTGCCTTAAGATTTGTCTTCAATTGGCTTTATTGAGGACAAGATGAGCGACAATGTCCTATTTTGTTGAGGATTAGAAGACCGCAATGTCTTACGATGTGTCTTCAATTAGCTTTATTGAGGACAAGCTGAGCGACAATGTCCTATATTTTGTCTTCAATCAAACTTTGTTAAGTACAAAATGAGCGACAAGGTCTAACGTTTTTGGTTCAATCAAAATGTTGACCTCTTGTTGTCGATGTTTAAGCTGGCGCTGCAGCTAGGTGATAATCGCAATAGCTTATAAACATGTAGAGAATTAAACAGCCTTACTTTAAGTCCCAGCTAAGTCAGTCCTCAACATCAATAATTTAAATGAGATGGAAACATATAAGTTAGCAAAAAGATAAATTTGAGTATCAAAAATATTAAATAAAGTTTGTTCTATGATTGAATAAATAACAACCAGTGTTGCCAGTAGATGTTTTTTAAAGTACCATTTGCGGACGGAAAAAAATACCTGGGAAGCACTGGTGGCGCAAATATTTCCTTTTATTCAATTTAGAACGATTTTCCGTCATCCCACGTCAAATTTGGTTTGTAAACAGACCGGTTTCGGCTATGTGCCATCTTCAGTGTTCTATTGAATACTATTGAATACTAAATCCTTTTATTCAACATAGAATGTGTATGTATCTGTCCGATTTTCCCTGCGTTCCTATTTCAGTGACAAAATTAACCAGATGTACGGATTTTTCCCCACGTTCTGGCATCACTGCTGTCATCACTATGTAATCGTTGATGACAAAATATGCAACATTTTTGCTAGACGTGTATCCATTCACTCTTTTGAACTAAAATGTGCCGTTGTACACAAGTCAGAGCGAAAATGGCAAAATAATCATATGGGTTTGAAACAAGGTTTGGTTCGAATAGAGCGCAGCTAGTTGAATTGAACGAGATCGATGTAAGTCTAATTTTTGTCCATGTAATCATACTAATATTCTGTGAACGACAAGCTGAGCGACATCGTTTCTCATTGAGTCTTGCACAATTCTCGCGACATTTATTTGACCATGCCGTTTACGACTTGTTACAGTCTCCCCCTCACGTGTCGTCTATAACTTAACATTGTCGTGTATCCGTCATTGATGCTGCCTTACAGACATGGCCAACTGGGTATCGCTACCAGGGCTTTTAACGCCAAGAAAAAAACCCAACTTTTTATAAAATAAAATATCTTCGTATGAGTAAATACATATTAAACCATAGAGATACAAAATCGAATAGGAATCACATGAGTACGACTCGCTTATCGACTAACATACCAACTGTGAGTATGCATTGCACGCTTCCAGCATATAGTCAGACACACAATTGCTCTTGCTTACTACTCACTTGCATTCTTTCTCTTCCTCAGACACAGACAGAGTATCAGGTTCTCTTCTTACCATGCATTGCTATGCATACTCTCATTACAGGGGTTGTTTGGGGAAAATCCAATCAACCTGGCCGGGTATAAAAGCTAGCTGTACAACTAACCTGCATTCATTCTCACTTCCAAGTTTAGCCAGTAAACTAAAACCTTAAATAAATAAAACAAGAAAGTAAAAACTGCACAAAAATGTCTCCACAAATTGAATACGTCTCAAAAACCCAACACTATTTGAAAGTGAAGAAGCCCTTGTTGGAACGTCAGCGTCGAGCACGAATGAACAAATGTTTAGATCAACTAAAAGAATTGGTAGCAGAATTTCAAGGCAACGATGCCATCTTACGCATGGATAAAGCTGAGATGCTGGAATGTGCTTTAAGTTTTGTCAAGAAAGAAGTTCAGAAACCAAAACTAACTGCTGTCATACCCATGGATTCATTTCGTCATGGTTACATGAATGCTGTCAATGAGGTATCACGTATTATGGCCGCTACTCCCGGCATGGATGTACAGTTTGGCAAATCTGTTATGATACACTTAGGCGGTGAATACAATCGTTTGTTGCAAATGCAAAAATCAACAGAACGAACAGAAATTCAACAACAAATTTTCTGTTCAGCTCCCATGAGTCCGGCTTCTTCTGGTTATCACAGTGATGAATGCGATGATGAGAGCAGAATATCTTCACCAGCCGTTGCAGTTCCTGTGTGGCGTCCTTGGTAGACTATTGTCTTGGTTATTGGGTAAAGCTTTACAATAGTATTAAGTGCCTATGCTTTAATTGTAATCAACTGTGATAAACATTTTAGTTTTAAGATAAAGAAAGAAATACATACAAAAAGAACTGATAGTTTAAACAAAAGCTTTAATAGTTTTTAAGTTAAGAAAAATTTAAATAAATAAATGTTAACATTGAGAACAGAAATGCAAATTAATTGTATTTTTCTTAAAAGTCTTTCAGGTACTGATTTGTTGGGAAACTTTTTGATTTTTAATACAAAAAATTAACTACCAGGCCTACTATGTCGACACAATTCTTTCTTTGTTACAATTACATTTAAAGCAAAAACAAAAATTTTTATAATTTGTTTTTGTTTTATATGTAATTGTGCGAAAGAAAGAATCGTGTCGACATAGTGGGCCTAGCAGTAAAATTAAATTTGATCTAACAAGTTGTTCGTTCGTTGTGCTTCTATATTTTGATTAAAAACTTTCTTTTAACACAAAACAGTTCTTTTTTGTTGCGTGCCCAAATGGTGAGAAAATAATACTATAATTTTCGCTGTAATATCCGTCTGCCGCGGTCTTCTATGTCATGAGACGTAATGGGTCTAAAAATTATAGAAAATTAAAAATTAAAGGATGGAAATGTAACGTGTTGATATAAACATTTAAAATTTTTTGCTTTTTGTTGTATATTTTATGCTTGTGTATGTCTTCCGTATCTGGGTATCTTGGGAACTGCAGCTTCTAAGCGTCTTCACCGATTTCGATTTAGATTTTGTTTCAAATGTGACTTGATCTGAAATGATATTAGCTATGCTTTAAAAAATTGGATTGAACATTGAACCTTGAACTGATGCTACAGCGTCACCTATATGAAGGGTTTTTCAACTTTTAAATTTAAATTTGAACTGAACTTTTGTGATAAATACAAACTATTTTTGAAAATTTATTATTTCGGCTTAAAATCGCTATTTGAATTAATGTGCATTCAAATTATTATTAAGAGTGGATGTTAGAATATTTAATCAGATTGGCAAAACTTTTCAGTAGTACTGATTTCAAACTATTTATGACTGTGAAGTTATCCATAGATTTTTTGTGAGACAAAAGTTTGAAGTGTGTGGAACGCATGTGGAAAAAACATATTAAGCAATTTATAAATAAATAATTAACTATTTATATGACAAAGCAATTTACACTAGAAACAGAATCGTCAGAATTTTAAACCTAATTTGCACATATAACTACTTTCTAAGAAGATTTCAAAGTTCACTTAATTTTTTTACTAAATAAGCACATTGAGGAAACTTATGCTGTGATTTTGAAAGCGTTATATAAATGTTTACTGTTTTGCAAAAAAAAAATCCCGTTTCCATTTTTAACAGTTTTATAAAATATTCCATAAAAAAAGAGATATAAAAGATATAAATTTCATATAAAAACAATTATTTCGCTGCTGAAGATTGTTTATCTTATTTTGAAAAGTTGATACATAATATTTTGCTGGTCATTGGAAAATTATTACTTCAAAATATTTGTTGAGATTAAGCAGGCACTATGCTTCATTTGACTGGCTCACCAAGAAGCCTTAAATACATTTTTCGCAAGGCCGAATATGTATACTTGTTCTAACTGTATAAAACTCTCTTTATATGCTTTTATTAAATACAATCGGCTTAGGAAACCATGTCCATTTAGGTATGAAACATTTATGTGACACATTTCAACTCCATAACTCTTCATTGTATGGATCTATTTTGCTCTTTTTCGTGGAAAGCTAAGGGTACATAACAGGTAAAAATTTCCTAAAAGAAAACATTTGTCATAAAACTCTACTATAATGCTCTGAACATAGCAAAGCTCTAAATTCAACCTGAACGTCAAAAGTCTCGTACTTATTCATAATTGGTGCTAAAACTGCCCACAATTTCGTATTCGTGTTTGTATGAAAAATATGCTTAAGGTTATTTGGGGAAAATGTTGGCATTTTGTGTAGTACACAGAGAAAAAATAGACAAGAATTAGGTTCAATAAATCCATTTTATTGAAAAAAATATAAATATCAGTAACATTTGTCATTAACTTAATACAATATTTCGTAGTATGTATTTCTCTCCCATGCCAGCTATTTCTTTTCTTTTCATACATAAGTACTTAAAACAAGTTTTAACTCATAAGAAAATAACTGGGATATGGCTCAGCTGTAGAAAGCATGCTTTACGTCCGAGAAGCCCGGGTTCGTATGTAAATTTTTTTTTAATTTATGTTTTTTTTTTTCTTTGAAATTATTTTGTTATCAACATATTTTTTATCACAGTAAATTTGAAAAAAAATTATTGAATACCGGGATTTTTGTTATCAAAAACGAAACTTATTTTTTTCTGTGTATAATCTAACAGCTTCATATATATCAAACAGACACCCAGTCTTAAAAGATAATTCCCCTGCCTCAGTTTAGATTAAAAAAAAGAATCTTTAAAATCAATCAAAAACAAAGAAATACTCGTGGTAAGTAAAATTTTCTGTTATAACTTCACTTTAAAATGCCGCCCCAAAACACGTGTATCACTTCAAATGATTAAAATTAAGTTTAATATTTTTTTTATATATATGAGCAAATTCGAGCGGTGGGCTGCCAACGTGTGTGCGCCTCACACCATTTAAGACACGAAAAAGTGTGGCCCACACGTGACTACATTAAACATTTATTGCAACACGACGTATGAGTACTAAGCGCAACAAACACAATGCAAACACTAAGAGCACCTGATACAACAGCATTAATCGATACAAAATTCATTCATGATGAGACACGCCACTGGATGGCTGACTGACTGGCCAACAACCTCTCTCTGCCTTAAATGAATGAATGGAGTTTTGCGATTTTCTTGTTGTATCTCGAACTTTTTGTTTCTTCTTAATTAATTACACTGTATTTGCAACAAATACATTAAAAATCATATTAACCACAGCATGCATATGTACATGCATATAAAGCAGGAACAGCAAAGAATAATGAATAAATGAACGAACGACCATTATATATTTTACGAGTATGAATTATGTTTTACTCTTCTGTCCTGTTGTACGGCGAACAAGAACTGTGAACATCTGTCACCTCAACTTAAAGACCGTGGGATAAAAATATTCTCAACAAAATTTACGTTACGATTATATTAAGTATGATTCTTTTAACTCGTACAATAAACTGACTTCTTTCTTACCATGGGAACTGCAACTGCTCATCATTATGAGTGGAATAAAATAAAAACATTTGTTGTTTGTATGATAGTGTGTTTATGCAAACGAACGAACTACAGACGTCGACTGACATCCATAGATTGTGTTTTAATAGCAGCAGGGTGTGGTGGTGACCAAGTAATAGGAGTAATAAAATTAAAGTAAACATAATAAAGTGGAAAAAAAGCTATGTTTGTACATTTGTTGTTGTTTATGAATAAGGATTGAGCTCAATTTAACTAGTTTGAATAAATTTGTGTTTCATAGTTTGATTCGAAATACAGTGAAGTTCAATTTTCGATTAGTTTTTGCAGCATGCTAGACCATAAATAGTTTTTATAGATTTTTTATAACTTTTTTACTGGAAATCCCAACTCGAGTTGGGATTCGAGAGGTGTCCTTGTCGAATTTTCTCGAAAATGTGTTGGGAACAAATTTGGCAAAGAGTGTTGAAAAAACTACCTGAAATTTTATTTTCTACTACTTTTTCAACCCAACTTGCTTTCCTGTCCATTCAATTAGCAAATAAAGAAGGTTTCATGCCACCAATTTCATGATATATTTCATCATGTAAATTTAGTCTATCTAAAACGTGAAATACTTGCAAAATTCAAAACGAAATGTGTATATGTTTTAGTTTTGAGATACCGCTGACAGGGTGTCCCAAGACAGCAGTGAAACTCCGGCAGGAAGGATAAATTCCGGCTGGCGATCAGCGGTGCCACTGCATTTTCGATTTTGTGGATTTTTCGGGTTTCTCCAACATGGGGTTTCTGTCTTTTCTAAAGGGGTGGTGACTTGGCTAAGCAGTTCGTGGCTGTGCTAGCTGAAAGTCTCTCTGCTAACCATTGGAGATAAGTATCATCTTCAAAGTAATAGTTGGCTTTGCTGCTGGCGACTTTTGAAAGTGTTTTCTTTTTATCATCTCAAAATTCAAATTATTATCTTCCTACTGATTGGTGTTATTAGGTGCAATTTGTTTTTAAATAAGTTTTTTGGCGGAAGTCATTGCTGCTCCGGGTCTGCTGTCAAAGCGAAAAATTCCGACGTGGGATGTGACTGACTCTGAGAATATGGGGCCGCCTGCTGTTATTAAGAAAGTGAGGTATACGCAGTGATACGGTTAGCGAGGTTGATAAGAGTGAGAGGTGAAGGCCAGTCCAGTCGGCTGGTGTCTATCCGGCTGATAATGATAAGGCTGAGGAAGTAGAGGTATTTAATAGCTCTGATGCTACTGACAGTGTCGTAGCCTCTAGCAGGAGGAATAAGCGACAGAAGAAAAAGACGATTGCTAGTGTCTGTGGAATTAATGATGGTGTCAATTCCGTGGTAGTGTTGCAAAGTTTCACTGGTTCATTGATGGAGGCGTTCCTAGCTGATGGAAAGTGCTGGCTTGTAAGATGACAGGAGTATGAAGTTCTCTTGATAAACTTTATAACTGAAAATTAGAGTTTGAGGGGAATGCGGATAGTGTTGCGGTATTTAGGGCGCAAAATGCTGCTCCAGTAGTGATCCCTGCGGCTGTCCCGGTGGTTGCTCCCAACCGATTCAGACATGGTCTGTGGTGCTTAAAGGGAAGGTAGGTACTACTACGTCATGTCCTATCATGTCATGTCATATCATATAATGTTGTGTTATGTCATGTTATGCCGTATCGACCACAAATGGATGTGCTCTTAATGAAGAACGGGCTGTTTGAAAAAAAGAGTGGGTTTCGGGAACAAGTTCCCTGATTTCATCAGAACACACTCCGTTGTTGTAACGATAAAGCAGCGAAACGCACCGCAGTGAAGCGCGTCGATCCTCAAGCGAGTCAATGAAGCTGGCTACCGTACCGTCATCGATTAGCCCCTTTGCCCTCTTCTGTACGCGGTCGAGTAGCTTCAAAATAGACCCTACATGAGAGTTGTATTCCATTTTCGGCCGAATATAGATGGTATAAATATTAAGGAGATCAGATGGAGTGAAGTATCTCTTACACCGTCTTAGGACCCCGAGGCACTTGAATGCTTCTTTCGAGACTTGAAAAATGTGATCAGTCCATCGGACGTCACACTAGATTTCCATACCAAGAACATCAAGAACTTCGGATTCTTCAACACCCATACCATCCATAATTACATATGGAGCAGCAAGTTGAAAGCGCTTTATTTTAATAGTTAATTTTAAAAATTCGTTTACTTTTTTGGGTCTTGAAAAACTGTGTCGAATGCCGCAAATTTTATCTAAACCGGTTAAGTGGCTCGAGATATATCGTTGTCGAAAATTTTTAAAAGAAGTCTTTTTTACTACTCCAAAGATCAATGGATTTTTCAGCAGTTTGGGCGAGCAGTTCCAGGGATGGCCTGCAAGGTCAACCATATCCCATATTTGTTTAATTATATGCTTCCAAAACTTTCGTAAGATTGACCTTTTAACTTACATTACTTTTAAAGTTACCGCGCTTCGACTCCCGTAATTTTCATAAAGGTATTTGAATACGTTCGAGAGATATTGTTGTCGAAAATGTTCGAAAAATTTGAATTTTTTAAACACTTCCGAAATTATCGTCTTCTTTACGTTCGAGAGATATTGTTGTGAAAATGTTCGAAAATTTTGAATTTTTTAAACACTCCCGAAATCATCGTCTTTTTTGCAAAAAATCATCAAAACTAAAGAGACCGCCAAAAAAACTTTAAAAAACGCAAAAAACGAAAAAGCGTCGTCAAAAAGCACTAAAACTAAAAATTGTATCATCAAAAACGACAAATATCGACAGTAATTTTAAAAATCACCAAAACGAAAATAAAAGCGCCAAAACTAGATAATATCGCCAAAAAGCGAAAAAATTGCCAGAACGAAAAAAAGTGTCAAGACCAAAAAAAAGTCGCTAAGACTAAAAAATCACCAAAAACCGAAAAAATCCCCAAAACAGAAAAAAACCCCAAAACTGAAAATAGCGCCAAAACTAAAATAAATCGCTAGAACTAAAAAGCGAAAAAAACGCTTAAAAAGCCAATACCAAAAAATCGCCAAAACTAAGAAAATCGGCAAAAAAAAATTGCAAAAAACGAAAAATCGCAACAAAAAGAGAACGAAAAACTCACGAAAATGAAAAAAGCGCCGAAACCAAAAAAATCGCTAAAACAACGAAAGATAACTTAAAAAATAAAATAAAACCAAAATTAAACAAAAAGCACAACGAAAAAACTGCCAAAATGAAAAAAGGAAGAAAAACGGAAAATGATATACATATGTGTATTCGTACGGAACCCTTCGTGTACGAGCCAAAGTCGCACTTTACTTAATTTATTTTCAAACAGGAATATACAAAGTGGTTAAAAGTTAAATTTAATTTCTAAGAAGCTGTTTTGAATCAATGAAAGGAGGGATTAGTTGCAAGTGTGTGTGTTGTGTATTTTAGTGATTAATTTATTTTATTGATTATTTCCTTAAATCAATTCAAATTGTACTACTAATTTACTTCATCTCATTCCTCAATAAACACTCATGAGATGAACTGTTGAAAAATACAACCTTTAATCTTAAACAGCAAACACTTGCATTGCATAAAATAGGGGTGAGGAGTATGTGAGCGTGTCTGGCGTTGTGCATAAACGTGTGTACGAACGATTCTAAAGTACTTTGTTAAAATTACAAAAAAATGCCAAAAACATAGTCAAAGATACAAAATCGCTCACTTACTACAACAACAAGTGCATGCATGTTCATTAAAATCGAACACGTGTAATATAAAAACGATAGCGACAAGTGTCAGAATAATTGAAATAATTTTCTAAAAAGGATTCAAACTACGCAGACGCGGTAAAAATTCGTAATATACGACAACCGTTATAAAAACCGCAACTCCTCTAGGATAAACCACAGTCAGTCATAAACTTTTAAAGTGAAAACATCAGTGAAATATTATTGAAGTATTTAAAAGAAAAATGTTTGCTCTAAATTTCGCCAATATTTCTGCAGAAAAAGAACAACTTCAGTGCTGTTTTGTTAAAATAAAATTTGCTGTATGCAAAATATTCAAGCAATTACGAAGCAAGGATATTAAGCCTAAAGAAAACAACAACAACGATGAGTTAATTGAACAAGACTTTAGAGAGCCCAGAGAAAATAATGCTAACAACAAATGTTCTTTTGCTAACGAGATCGAACAAAATCAAGCCAACGAACGTCTTTTAAAAGTTTCACAACAACACCAGCAACAACAAGACCAGCAACCATATGTGATTTCCATGGAGACTGCAGTCGGTTCATTTTACTGGGACTGGGAATGTGGCATGCAACGTGATAGCTTTGCTGATTTTAACTTTAATACACATTGAACAATGTCAAGTTACTTAATCTCCAAACAAACTATCCTGGCTTAAAGTTCTTGCTAAGACAAATATATTTGCCTTTCGTTCATTGAAGAATGATCGAATATTTTATGCAAAAAAAATTTAAAACATGCTCTGGCCACAAGGACTCTTTTTGTTGGTCATAAAAACAACTTTAAACATAAGCACTCAATACAGTCATTCTTTATTCAATGGGAATGAATGAAAACGAGTGAATGAAAATGCTTTTAGCGTAAAAATGTGCAACAACTGGTTTTTGCCAACAATCCATTCAACCAACAACATGCTGCTTTTGCTGCGGCTAGTGGCCATTCATTAATGTCCACAACAGCTACGAAGCCTGTAATGTGCACAAGATATTTACGCGAAGGAAGCACGATGATGATGATGATGATGGGATGAAAAATAATACAAATATTGTGGAAAACAAAAGCATTAAGCAAACAAATAAATATGTGGAGAATTTTGCTTAAGCGGTCTTTAACAAATTTCATCGTCGTTAAATTGGACGAGTTGGATGATGGAAACTAAATAAAATTAATGATTTAAACAAATTACGAGTGCTTAACATTTTGTCACATCACAAATTTCTTAGAACTACACAAAATTTTAAGACGGCGAACTTAATGCCAATAGTACTCCTTCGATACATCTTTATATCTGCCTATAAGATTTCAACGGACATCTAAGGATTACCTGCATGATAAGCTGTGTATATTTTAAAATTCTGCTTAAAAATAATTATGTTACTTATTCTACATACATATGTATGTACATTTGTACTTATTAACAAACTTAAAGATAAATTCATGAAAGAAAGTATGTGAAAGCATCAGAAGATTGCAAATAATCGTATTATTTGGAAAAACAAAAATAACTAAACCTATTTATAAATGTATGCAACAGCAAGTTTTAAAATTTATACAGCGCTTCCTCGACGAAGCAAATGATTCATGTGTAATTTAAAAAAACGTTTACTCCAAATGAAATCGTTATTGATCATACGTCTAGCAGGCGTGCTACTTTTTCTAATACGTTATAAAAAATTACATACTCTACAAAAATATCGCGTATCATCAAAATAAGAAATTTTTTTTATCCTACTGATAACTCTGTAAAAACACATGACTTGTTTCGTTGGTGCAGCGTCAAAGTTGTTCATTTTTAAACAAAAACTAATAATAAATTTATTCAGACATAAAACATTATACGAACACAAACTATTTATAAACATTTTCGGGCCATATTCATAATAAATTATCAAATCTTAATAAAATGTTTATAAAACAGATCTCCGTACAAAATTTGTTTCATAAACTTTTGATAAGTATTATAAATAAGGAGGAAAATAGTTAAATTTAAAAATTTACCTTTAATATTTTGATAATTTGAACAACAATGCCACTAACCTGTAAAAAAAACAGAAATTAAAATTTATTGTCAAATAAAAGATTAATAAAATAATTTCAAAAATAATCTAATACAAATTTGTTTATTAAATAAATATTAATACCTTAATTCATAAAAAATTTTTCTGACTTATAACAGATTAATAAAACAAATTTTCATACAAAAATTTGTTTAATAAGTCTCTTATTAATCATAAAATTTTTTTTGAATTACGTTGTTAATAAATAAAATGAACGGAAAAGTTCGCTGGTTCTCGATTTGATTGATTCTGCCTTATTACGGTCATGGTAGTCATGGCGAAATCATTGAAATATGGCAACGCTTGCCGTATGCTTTATATGGAGTCGTTTAATTTCGAATACAACTATGACAAAGGTTGACAACTTACTGCACAACCTAAATCAGAGCGTGAAGCGTCGCGTAAGCAGCAGGGTACGTATTTACAATACATTCAAAGTAACTGTTTTGTGGTAAATTGTACTGTAAATACGTACCCTGTTGCTTACGCGACTCTCAACGCTGTGATTTAGGTTGAGCTGTTAGAACATAAAATAGCTATGCATAAAGATCATTTTAAGATAGCGGTCTCAGCATAGGGGATTTGTTCCTAAATTAGCGATTTATTTTTTTGATTGGGAATAAATTGGGCCCGATTTCGAGTCCAGACTCGGTTGCAGTCTGTTCTCAGTTAAACATTGTGCAAAATCATTGCGCAAGACATATTTTTAATAAACAACACAGAAAAAAACTGTGAAGCCGAAATTACTAAAAAAAATTTTATCGCCGATCAACCAATTTTCTCCAAATAAACTCTACTATATTGGTTTAAGAACGCTCTTGTAGACAATATAAATTTTTAAATAATTAATTTAATCGGTTTTATGTTAAATCACGACATATAGATTGTTTGGAATATTTTATATAAACAAGGTTTTTGGTGACTGGTCCACATAAGTCAATTTTTCTCAAGAACCGTTCAACCAAGTTTCTCCAAATAAACTCTATTATATTGGTTTAAGAACGCTCTTTTTTATAAAGAGAAGTAACACAATCAGGCAATTAATACCTACCAGTTAATTAGTTAATGTGTTACTTTCTTTGGGAAAGGGATAGAGTAGAGAGAACAGGTGGTGAAGTGGGAGAGATATAGAAAGCTTAATTCATTTACAACCCTGCTATTGCGCGTTTTTTTTGTAGAGCAGTGTTGCAAGCCTCTCTGGTGTCAAGTAGAGGCATCGCGATGTTCTTAAGCTGTGTAGCCAATTTATTAGTTCTTTTACTTCGCCGACGGTTCTGCTACAATACCGACGAAGGAGGGTGCTGTGAAGTGCATTAGGATATGTTAGCATTAATCGCTGCCGGTACTGCCAACGTGATCACTGCTATGCCTTCATCACTTTAACAGTCCAACAACAACCAACACAATAACACACCAATGCACATTAGAAAAATTCATGATATTGTTGGCTTGCCTGAAAGTAGTCTTGAACTCATGACCTCGCGCTAAATTTTGAATGACGATATATGAATTTTTTTAGAATATTTTATGTAAACAAGGTTTTTGTCCATATAAGTCCATTTTTCTCAAGAACCGTTCCACCAATTTTCTCCAAATAATTTAATCAGTTGACCGGTGGACATTAGTCTAATTTTCTCAAAAACCGTTCAACAAATTGGCCCAAAAAACTCTATTATATTGGTTTAAGAACGCTCTTTCAGGCTATATAAATTTTGGAATGATTAATCTAATCAGCTTTAAGTTAAATGACGATATCTGGATTATTTGAAATATTTTATTTTTTGACTGGTGCACATAAGTCCATAGCTCCTCTACAAACACTCATATTACGAATTTTTAACAGTTTGAGTTTGAACGAGTTATTTCCGATTTTCAAAATAGTAAAAAATATGTACTCTCTAAGGGATGACCACATTTTTTTGGGAAGGAGTCAACGTGGGCGAAAAAAATTATGAGGATTTGAAGGCAAGGAACTCCACTACAAACGCTCATATTACGAATTTTTAACAGGTTGAGTTTGGACAAGTTATATACGATTTTTCAAATTGTAAGAAATTTTGATTCTCTAAGGGATAACCAAATTTTTTTGGAAAGGAGTCAAAGTGGGCGTAAATAATGGTGAGGATTTAAAGGCAAGGAACTCCTCTACAAATGCTCATATTACGAATTTTTCGACGAGCTATTCCCGATTTTTAAAATTGTGAGCAATGTGGATTCTCTAAGGGATGGCCACATTTTTTTCGGGAAGGAGTCAACGTGGGCGCAAAAAAAACTATGAGGATTTGTAGGCAAGGAGCTCCTCTACAAACGCTCATATTACGAATTTTTAACAGTTTGGGTTTGGACGAGTTATTCCCGATTTTTAATATTGCGAGAAATATGGATTCTCTAAGAGATAACGACACTTTAATTTTTGGAAAGGAGTCAACGTGGGCGGATTAACTTCTGACATAGCTTCATATATTATATAGCATGAATATACCGAATTAAATACAATAAATACATTACACAAACTTGTTAAAAATGTTTGGAATATTTTTCCCTTTTTCGAATGTGGCAGGGCTTCCTTAAATGTTTACGTATGAAATAAACTTAAAAAATCTCCATTCTTGTCAAACAATTGAAAGTGGAAGACCTTATTGTTTATATCATGATACCAGCTGTTCACATGTTCGAAAATTGCCATGTGAAATGTAGTATATGATAAGGCTGAATTTAACATGCTTTTTTTTAAACGAACACATATACAGCTTAAGCCTTTTTCGGTTTTTCTGCAGAAACAATCAGAGCCTTGGCAGGAATCGAACCTGTGACTCGCGACTACCACACTAACCACTACACTTCGGGGGTGCCTCAAAAAACTTCAAAACGGTATAGCTAGTATGATCACACAGACGGCTTCTCCAATATCCGCTCAATGGGAAATCGTCCAAGGAACAATCGCCTAAGCTATATTAATTTTATATAAGAGATTTTTCTTTGCATCTCAATAGCAGTACATATCGCATATTAGGCAGAAAATCTGTTTGGCATGCCTAGAGGAGAAAATGCTTCAGACCTCTCGAAGGCATACTCATAGGAAGAGCATGTGTTCTTGGTTAAAGGCTAAGCGACTAACCTTCATTAATCGAAGTATTGAAATGGTTTTATAAGGGTCTGCTAAACAGACCCTTATGAAATTTTGCTCATATATTGAGTTCTCGTGAATATTCTATTTTGTGATCACAAAAATGGACCGTGCCACGCCTACACAAAGTAGATATTTATTATCAACTATGACATTATATTTATGAAAGTGAGCAATGAAACGGCCATACAACTAATTATTTACTATAGTATTACTAAAGAATTTATATTTATAGCCACGGCTTTCAAAGTTTATATTAATAATGTGTGCAATTCACATAAAAGTACGCGAGATAGACAGTGATGATGAATGTCAAGCGTATGTTTGAGCACCACGTTTTGTTTTAGTATGCTTAAGGTCTCTTAATACTATTTAATAATATTGCTCAGTTCATTAAGAGATGCCAGAACATAGAGAAGATCCAGGTTTAAGCAAGCACAACCTGCGAAGCTTTTGGTTATCTGAGGAAACAACCAGGACCTTCACCCTTCATTATTATTTATAACCGATTTGGATAATTTGATTTTATGAATACTGACCCCAATTTATATGGTCGATTGCTCATTTTGTCTTTTGGGTTATTCATGACGATATTTTGGGTGATATAAACACCGTTTTGGTGTTTGATCGCTGTTGATATGTACGAAGAAATAAAAAGGGTTTTTGGCTGATTCTTTTATTTAAAAAGCACATCTAACAAGATCTTTCTGTAAAACTCATTTAAGCCCATATTAAACCCTTTTAAAAATGAATCTAGATACATATTAAAATATTGAAATCAAACGATTCGCCTTATTAAAATACTTCTAAGCCAGTAGCACTATTAAAAATAACTGCCATAAAAATTCAACTCAAATTTATTTGAATTTGTTTCTTTATACCATCATAATAATCCAATTTCATACATATTAGGGATGCCAAATGTGAATGGATTTCATAAATATATAGTGGCATTTGGTATTTTGGAGTTTTAAGTTCGGAGTTCTGGATATTTTTTTTTAATTTAAAACCGATAAGTTGTAAAATTAAAATCCTTCAATTTGAATATTTAACAGCTAGCTGACTGTTGCTTTGTGGTTTGATTTGCTTGCCATCTTTTATTGAATATACTAACGCCAGATCCACGCTTGCAAATTATTGCAAATTTAAATAGACTAAATGAAAAACTTAAACATTTTTAAATGATAAATCAATACTTTCACGTGATTATTCGATTAATTGGCCACCAAGATCGTGTGATCTAGCTAATTAGACTATTTTCTTTGGGGATATGTCAAAAGACTTGTCTACGCCGATACATCAGAGATGATTAAACACAACTTTCGGCTAGTTATTGGCGACATACGACCGCAATGGCGAAAAGTGAGTGAAAATTGGACATTCAGATTGAGCCAGGTGCGGTGGCTATATGGCCGAAATCATATTCAAGCATAAAATTATGCTTTCAATAACGCCAGTTTCATTGATATTAAAAAAAAATTTCTTTGTTTTATTTTAATTTAAAGTTGTGAACCTTAAAAAACACCCTTTGGCATGAAAAATGTAATTAAGGCATTCTCGACCAAAGCGATTTGTCTGGAAGTGGCCATAAACGATGATGTAAGTTTGGTCGCAATGAGTTCATTAAACCAAATGTGTCCTAAGTCCCCTAGAAACATATATGTAACTCCTCTAAGGATATTCAAAGCTCGCAAGAAATAGTAATTACTCCGAAAAAATCAAAAATGTTCGGATAGCTGGAGAGAATTACATATAGTTGCACTAAAATAATAAGAAAAAGTTACATACCTTTAAAAAAAACCGAAAATCTCCGAAAATTTCAATTGAAAGTTGTGACACATGCATCCTCGACTTTTAAGGATAATTACGGACGTGAATGCGTTAAACAAAATAATTATATTATATATGAAGGGTGATTTATTTGGAGGAATATGTTTGTCATATAGGAAGCATCGCTTTAATCAATTTTAACTCCAGCTGAATCTTTTCATAACAGCTTACAAATTTGCCCCGATTTATGATTTACTCTAAAATTTGTTACAGAAAATAATAGGATGATCATTGATTTGCCAAACCTCAAAAATCCTATAATTTACGAAACTGGCACCCCTACCTCTTTCATATAGATTACTATAAATAAAACATATAATTTTCTTATGGCTTTTGTAATATTTGTTTCTATGTGTGTCGCTCTAATCAAGTGTTAAACAATCAACTCTTCGCCCTATTATGATGATGTTCTTGCAACACGAGCGAATCACACACCAACCGTGTATTAAAACCCAACAAGAAACTCTATAAAAAAAATAATAAAAAAGGAAAAAATCAACAGAAACATCCACAACAACCTAAAATGACACCAACAGCTGCAACCAAGAAAATTTTCTCACACTCCGAACTCAATGAAAGAAGACGTAGTAGAGTTGTTAATCAAGTCGTCGTTTAAACCAAACATATAGTTTGTTTGTTTGTCAGTCAGTCAGTCGCGCGTGGAACTGTCAAACTAAAAGTCAGATTTGAGTTTGTAATGCTCAACAGAAGCAAAACTCAACGTGGAATAATTTTTGAAGAAAGGGCAGGTGGTAGTTATTATTATTTTTACTTGCTGTTTGTTGTTGGTTATTGTTAAAACTAAACTTTGTTTCAGTTGTATTTTTAATCTTCTCACTCACTATTTGACACTGAGTGTGCCATCAGTGTTACAGTGGTTCAAAAAAAGGGCCAAAGAGATTTATATTATGTTTTGCTAACTATTCAGTACAATTTTTAGAAGGAGTTAGAACGCATTATTGCAGTAACAATCGCAGCTTACATATAATCAGGCTTGTAAGGGATAGAAAGTAAAACCTGCGCTTACATAACTTCCACTTAGAAGCTCTAAGCTTTTAAAGTAAATTTATTGCTATCAATTTGAAAATCTTTGCAATGCAATATGCTTCCCTGTAAGCGAGAGATGTAAACGCAAAAATTTTATGGTGTTTTGGCTGAAGTGGTTAGCGCGTTGCTCTTGCCCAGGATAAAACACATTGAACCATGTTTGTTGAGGTCTTAATCAATCAACCTATGAACTAATATTCGTGCTTGTAACTACCGGACCGGATGTCTGGTTGTGAAGTTAAATATGTTGGGAGATTGCTAATCTAATGCCAATATCCAAAGAGCGAGAGGGAAGCAACCCTGAAAAGTACATGACATTAGCAATTTCTTCTGGATTTTCTAAATAAATATCCTGTATAGTAAACATCAATCTTATAAAGTATTTGAAGCCTAACGGTTTTCTTAGCGGCCGAAAGTATAGGTTTCGTAGAAGAGCCTGTAAATGAGGCCTGCTAGCACTCCTCTTGGAGAGATGGCATTGCTCCCTTTACAATTTCGGCAAAAATAAGCTGAAGGCTCTAGATAATTCGAAGGCGTTTTACGGAGTCTATCCCGATGTATGTGCTCCTGCCAAAACCTCTCAATTAATATCATGCCTTCGCAGGGATCACACTATACGAGCAGATGGGATCTCATTAAATGAGTTCAAAATTAGTTCAGGAATATCATACCGCTCCAGCAGCATTTGCTATTTCCATTTTTTCAATGGTAGGCTAATTTTATTTGCGATTAAAGACACTCTTAATCACGATTTGGTCACAATTTTCAAATGGGCTCATTTAAATATGCTTGTCTTTATTATTTTAAGTCATAATATTGTATGCTTACACCCAGACGCACAATCGAACCTGTTATATACATAATTATAGGTGGGGAATATCGAAGCACACCACTACTGTTTCGGGCTCTTTTGCGACGACTTACGTGTGCCAATAGTTGTTGACACAGCTAACCGACCTGCCACTCAATCACTGAAACGAATCATGTATCTCTAGATTTTTGGTATTTCTCACGACTGGTATTTACCGACTTTCATCATCAATTACTTTATCTAAGGAACCCACATTTAAAATTTAAAGGCCATTTCCAGGCATAGTACGCAAACATCATCTTCCTCGATTTTAATATCCGTTACATGATATTTGAAGTAGATATGTGCTCTTACGATTATCACGCTACCTCCTCTTTTGTCTTAGTTCCTTTCGTATCCAAGTCGGTTCCAGAGTCATTCTTGACTGAAGTTAAGAGATTAACATCTCCACTCCGATGTTGCCACCGACGTCATTATCCATCACTCAGTTCAGTCAAAAATTACTCCTTCCGTGATCTTTCGTTTCAGCTCCTCACGTTTATATATGATCAGCATCAACTCCGACCCTTCTGAGGACTGGAATAACAGTCCGTAAAGATTGTCCGCTAGGATAGACGGCATCCGAAGCATGAAACCCCTCCTTTACTCTAAAGCCAATAACTGCAGTTAACTCAGAGCTTAGCGTCTTCACCTTTTGTTGTATACTGTTCCATCCATTCATCTTATATTGCTTTGTCCAGTCACTTGTCGTACGAACTGTTAAGCCAGCACTGCTGGACTTCGTACAGTGTACCCATCTACAAAATATAGTACTATAAACCTCACGTTCATACCCAGTAAAAATGGGAGTTTGCATAGAAGCAAGAGAGAAGCAATGCTTCTGATTAAAAACCTGTTCACAAGAGGCATGATTTTTATATGGAGTATTCCCACTTGGAAGCACTATAACTTGACAAATTAGTATATTGTTAGTGACTCGAAAGTCTTTGCAATACCTCGTGCTTACAGGGAAGGTGTAAGCACATAAATCAAGAAAGTGCTTACACAAGCGCATAAGTTCGTCACATGCATCGAAAAACCTAAAGATTGTTTACGGAGTAAGTACTTAGTATCTGCCAGCTGACAACCTAACGAACTTCTTTGACTCTTTTTGCCACGAAATAGAATGTGACGTTCCATGGATTAAGCACATTTTTCAGGTGTCAAAACAAGGTTTCAAATTCCTCAGTTTTTTTAAACAGTGCAAGAGTTATTTCATTCTCAGACGACACCAATTTATCATTTGCAGATCTGAGACCAAACTATGAAGACTCTGCGAATCGGAAGAAGAGATACCGGAGTATATTATCTGAGAATGTCCGGCGGTAGTTTTGCACAGAATGAAATTCCTTGGAGGTATGTTATTGACTCCAGGTGAAGTATACAATCTCTCACCAAGTAGAGTAATTGGCCTTAATCTGCTTCAGATAATTTGTATCCTTTGAACAAAGTCAAAGCAGAGTTTAATTACTGTACACATCTGTCTGTATGCAATTTATGTTCTGTGTCGCTACCCATTTCCTCCTCATCATTTCTGATAACGATTGTATGTTTCCCTAAAAACTTAGCAGAACGATTTATAGAACCCAGCAAAAATATAACCACAGTTAAACACTTAACATATTTATTTTTCAGGATAATCGAAATTTCCAAAAATCCACCGAAAATATTCACATAACATCCTTATTCAAACATGTGTGAGCAAGCGAACTTGTCATGTGTTTACCCACTGTGCACTTTATGTCGTCCTCCTATGTTGGTTGCACTATCAGTAACACAAAAAGGATACGACAATCCTAAAAGACGAATGGTTCATTGCATATTAAATAAAAACAACCCCATATGCACGAGATAAATAAAAATTCGAAATTGTGGGAAACTAACTAGCAAAGTGTTTCCCACGATTTGGAATTTTTTATAATTTGCTACCTGTCTACCAACAACATAACAACCAACAACCACCACCATCATCATCACTTTTATATCCCCTACAATTAATATTTTAAAACAAGCATGAACTATCTATAAGCAACTTGTAACGTACTTTTTCAACCCCTAAATTTTGTTCAACCAACAAGAACTTAAACTACACATTGGATCTGTTTAGTCTCTTTAAACAAAGTGTGCTCTCCATTAAGTAATACATTGCTCTCTCAAAGTATGTGTGTTATGCATAAGGAGAGCGTGTGTTGAGCACGAGTTTTTGGTGGTGTCCTGGGACACGTGTGGGTATATAAACCTCTCATATTCAGCACTGCAACATCATTCTCTGTTCATACGTTTAAGTATCAACATAAAATCAAGAAGTGTTTTAAATTTTATATTACAAAAAGAAAAATAAACTTTAACAACAAAAAAATGGCAACCAAATACGAAATGTCCAAAACTTATCAATACCGCAAAGTAATGAAACCTCTGTTGGAACGCAAACGTCGTGCACGCATAAATAAGTGTCTCGACGATTTAAAAGAATTGATGGCTGAATGTTTCCAAAGCAATGGTGAAAATAATGTTAAATTTGAAAAGGCTGACATCTTGGAAGTAACCGTCCAGCACTTGCGTAAATTGAAACAACAAAAAGAACAAATTGCCCACAACAATGTTGCAGCTCAACAAAGTTTCCGTTCTGGTTATATACAAGCCGCAAATGAAGTTTCTCGCTGTATGGCTTCCTTACCCAAAGTGGATGTACAATTCGGCACCAAACTTATGACTCATTTGGGTTTACGTCTTAGCCAATTGGAAGCTCCTCAAGAAATCCCCACTGCTGTTAATACACCCTTGACGGTAACCTGTTCCAGTACACAATGTTCAACATCCATGTACAGTCCTGTGTCTAGTGGTTATTCCAGCGATAGTGATTACTCTCGTTCATCGCCCGTTCTTAACCAACAACAACAACAGGGTCTACTATTGCAACAAGTTTCTACCGCACCAGTTTGGCGCCCTTGGTAAATAAATTGTGGTCACATTAACACAATTCTTTCAATTCATTCATCATAATTACAACGTCATCATCATAAAGACAAACAAAAACACCAGTAGTGCACTTAAGTTCTTCCATTACATTAACGATCTCGTTTAGTTTTAATAAGATTTATATATTTATTAATTTAATTTTTGTTAAACTATTGATAGTAAATATTATTTTTATTGTTTTTCGTTTGTACTCGTAGTAGCTTTACATAATCCAACTGTGATAGGGTAGCGTTTTAGTTTAATTATTTAGTTTAATTAATGGATATACAATTAACGGCCCTTTTCACAATATGTGATTAAAAGCTAACGAGGACTTTAACGGCAAGTTCGACATACAAAACTTGCCGTAAATTGTGAAAAGGGCCGTAATACTTGTTTAAAAAAGATACAACATAAAAATATAAGATACAAAATATATATAATTTTACTTGAGCAAACAAATAAATGGTGGCTATTTATATTTATTAATATGTACTAAAGAAATTTTTTACAAACAACAGGAAGCGAGAACTAGTTCTCAGTTCTTTTTAAAGCTGTAATTATTAAAATTACAATACAGGATAATGATGGCCTGCAATTACAAAGTCATCAAAAAAGGTTGTACATACTTGTATGGAAGATGAAAATCGTTATATAATTGGTTATTGATCTTACTGTAATGATCGTTACTGTGATTAATAAGATATAGATTGATCGGCTTCTCTTATTAAAACAAGAAATAATATTTTCAAATAAGAAAATGGAAGCAAATTAATTAAGAATATCGTGACAATTAATTTTATTTTTTTGGTAATTACACTATGCAACAAGATAAAATGCCAAGGAGTACCACTAAGTTTTTTGCAATAAAAACATTCAAAATTTTATGAATATTTTTTTTTCTTCTAAAATTTGAAATTTTTGAAAAGGCTGATCCACTGATTTTATCATAACTGGAAGCGGTTGTAAAATTTTATTACAAAAACTACTTAAAAACTTGAAACAAAATTACCCTTAAGTCATTTTAATATTATGTTTTAAATACTACGCGGTTTCGAAATTATTCAGACCACAATAACACTGTGCAACACGTTCAAAAAAATTACGGGGTTCTGTAAACCGATTCTGGTAGAGGAGACCAAAAAATACGTGTGCCGGCGTTTTGCAAGATCACATCGGAATTTTATTTTAGGTTGGGTTAAAGTTTCCCCCTTTTTGCCTGATCGTGTAGCTTATCGGTACATGGAACTATGTGTTCTTTATATCTGAGGTATAGGATATGTTCAGCAATTTTGTAGAACATATTAAAGCAAATATTTTTGTGGAACATATTAACAGTCTAACTCCCCCACATAACGGTAATTTTTGTCTCTTTTCTAATAAATCGTAAAAAACATAAATAAAAGTGGGAGTTCGGGAATAAAATGTTCTACAAAAATGTTGGCCATAAAATTTTACTATAGATCTCTACAGATAACCAAGCTCCATACTCAACTGCTACACCAGAAATCATTGAAAACTTAAACTATGTTTTAGGGTTAACTTCATACTTATTCGCAATTAGTACGCGGCAGAGGAAATTGTGTAAGTCGTTTACGTTTAAGGTATAAGATATGTTTAGAACTTTTATGTAAAACTTCACGAGAAACATTTTTTTATATTTTAACTCACAAATACAATTGAACAATGGGACTTAAATTTTCGAATAGTGTGGATCCTAAGCTTCAATTTCATATGGTAAAGATGTGCCCAAACATGGGCAAAATTTTTCAGAGATACTCAAAAATTTACTTAAGTTAAATTTTCAAAGTATTGTAAGAAAACTCACAAATACAATTAAGCAATGGGACTTAAATTTTCGAATAGTGTGGATCCTAGGCTTCAATTTTCATATGGTCCATATGAGCTACAAGTAAAGATGTGCCCAAACATGGCCGTGATTTGAACCGGGCTACTTCGATACGAAAATATGAGCCGAGCCGGATTCAAATCACGGCGGCTACAACTTAAATTTATTTTTAAATTTTTAAATGTTTTTTTAATGTTAAAATACTTATCTTTTATAAGATATTAGCACCAGGAACCGGAAAATAGATTATAGCAACCAAATTAATCCATATATTATATAAAAATGAGGTGTTTGTTTGCAGATTTTTGTTCCGGCATTACGTCTAAACGGCTGAATCGACTTAAACGAAATTACGTACACAGATAGATATTTGGCCCACAATTAATATAGGCTGATTTGTTTTTCAGATTTTGGACGAAGAAAGTATAAAATGGGCCAAAACCTCTCCCCACGCATAATTCTGTAATTTTTAACCGATTTTCAAAATTCTTTGTTGGTTTGAAAGGGTTTGCTTGCAGTTTGGTCCTATATTTTTGTTTTATAAAATCGGAGGGGAAATTTGCTTTCCCCCTTGCTTTACTCTGACATTTGTGAACCGATTATAAAAATTCTCCTTTGGTTTGAAAAGGTTTACCTGCAGTTTTATTCTGTAAAATTTTTGTGGAAAGTGGGTGGGGTGCCCCCGTGGCTGAGTGGTAGCGACACTAGCCTGTCAGTCCAGAGGTCGTGAGTTCGATTCCCGCCATAGACCCTTTGCGTTTTTCCGCAGACAAGCTGATCGCATCGCGGGTTGTGTTTGTTCTTTAAATAAAAATAAATAAAATAAAAAACTATTAGCTTTTATCCACCCGGCGATGCACGGGCTTTAAACATATTGAGGAGAAACCCTTAATGCGTTATTTATCGTCTGTCTGGTCTAGCTATATGGACGAAATAATTCTGAAAAAACCGACTTCAATACAAAGATCCATTGAACAGATTGCAAAACGGACGCAATTTTGTGCGGGATCAGATGTTGAGTCCTTCTACTAATTGTGTATCCATCCCCAATTGTTCATAGTACCAAACCTTTCATGTCCTTTCAAATCAAACATTTTGACAATCAGTCAAGAAATGGAGGAGTTATGCGATAAAAAATATATCGGGCTACCACTTTTTCCGCCCAATTGCCACTTTCCACAAACTTCAAGCGAACCCTTTCAAACAAAAAAATTGTTTTGGAAAATTTCCCCACCGATTTTTTAAAAAAGATTACATAATAAAAATGCAGGCAAACCAAGCAAAATTTTTTAAAATTGGTTGACAAATGACAACCCAGCAAAAATAAATCTGGTACAAGGAAGCAGGTAGATTAATAAGAACTGCTTCGGAGATGCGGAAAAGCACACAGTGCATCCCCTCTGCCTTACGAGGATGCAATAACGTAAGCGATCGAAGAAACTTACCACACACTCGATGAATTTGGTCGGCTATTTATGTTTTTTCATGTGTTTTAAACACGAAGTTTTTTATTCAACTCAAACTTTTTATAGTGCATCATCTCTCGCTTACGTGGGTACAAATATGGATGCGAGTGTGATTTTTGCTTCGTAATTAAATTTTTTTATTCTTCCATTGAATTGTGTATGAAAATAAATGTGCCTCGATAGCTTAGTGGTTAGTGTTCTAGTCTACCATGCAGAGATCGTGGGATCGATTCTTGATTCAATACGCGAGCAAAAAGTATTTAATAAAAGTAAAATGTAGTGTAATATAGTTTCCAATTGTGTTTGTACCACTGAATACATAAATAAATATAAAAACAACATAAAATAATTTCAAATAAAAAATTTATCCAATTGTAGGTGAAATTGTGATATAAAAGTAAAATTTTTTTTTGATTATATACATTAAAAAATACATGAGGTTAATGCATCTAAGATGCGCAAAAAGAAGCAAAAAGAAGCCTCCAGACCTACCAAGAGGGACATCCCATACAAAAATCATGTAATACGGAAGCAGGTTGGTAAGGGAGAGTACCGAAATCTCTCCCTTACAAACCTGCTTCCGGTAGACTGATATTTTTGCTGGGAAAGTTAAGTCTGGGGGAGGGAGCAAATTTCCCCACCGATTTAATAAAAAAAAAAATATGAGACCAAACTGTAAGCAAACCCTTTCAAACCAATAAAGAATTTTGAAAATCGGTTGACAAACGAGAGACTTATGCGTAGGGGGAGGTTTTGACCAATTTTAGCCTTTCTTAGTCCAAAATCCGAAAAACAAATCAGCCTATATTAATTGTGGGCCAAATATCTATCTGGGTACTTATTTTTTAAATCGGTTCAGCCGTTTATGCGTAATGTCGTAACAAAAATCTGCAAACAGATAAACAAACACCTCATTTTTATATAATATATGAATTAATTTGTTTGCTATAATCTATTCTTTCGGTTCCTGATGCTAATATCTTATGAAAAATTACTATTTTAACATTACCAAGTAAAATTGCTATGCCGAATCTTATATACATTTCTCCAACGAATGGAGTATATAACATAGAAAATATAGAAGCCCGACTCTTAGCAAATTAGTTCACAGACCCATGTCTCGAAATAGCCCGGTTCAAATCACGCCAGCTGAAACTTTTATTTTTTTTAATTTTTTAAATGGTTTTTTTAAGGCCAAAATATGTTTTTTATAAGATATTAGGTTCAGGGACCGAAAAAATAGTTTATAGTAAACAAATTAATAGTAAATAAGTAAAACTAATAAAATAGTTATTTGGGACAACATTTGTTGGTAACAAATAGAAAAACTGCAATCAAATGTTTAGAAAATCAATATTTTTTGAGCTCAAATGATTTTCTATTATATTTTATTAACTGTATATAACCTAAAAATTAATGTTTAATAAATAAAAAAATTGTAAAATACTTTGTGTACAACTAAGTATAGTTTTGGTGCTGTGAAGAAATTTTTATTTAAGCTTATGCTAATACAAAATGTTCTACTAATACATTTTTAGACTTAGATTATTTTGTTTACAACAGTTTTAGGGTCTGTGAGCTAATTTGCTAAGAGTCGGGCTTCTATATTTTCTATGTAATATACTCCATTCGTTGGGGAAGGGTATATAAGATTCGGCACAGCCGAATATAGCAATCTTACTTGTTTTTATTTGTTACTTCGCGCTATAAAAAAATGGGATATTATTGATTTCATCTTGATTTTTGGAAATCGATTTTATATCATGTCACGACTTTCTGAGATTCTAGGAAGCTGTTCTGACTATTTTTGCGGTGGTATTCATGTGTGGTAGTGTGTAAGCCTCTCGTAACTTTTGAACATTTGAGCCAAACGAAATTTGCCGCATGCGAAAGATTTTGACTTAACTTAGATATGTGTTAACATAATCCGATTCGACTTAGGCTTCGAAAATTTTCAACAAATAATGTTTTTTGATTACTAAAAAATATACAAAGACTTCCTAGTGCTTTAAACTGGAAACTAGCGGGAAGTTCCAGGGATGGCCTGCAAGGTCAAACGTTTTGAATGTTTTTTTAGACCGAAAAAAGTGGTGGCCTAAATGTCCCACTAATATTGAACTATATTCTCCATTCATTTAATGTTTTTAATTTTTAAATTGAAAGTTATTATTCAGCTTGAGTTGTTCGTTCGTCTGTCTGTCCTTCCATCTTTCTGTTTTGGATTCATTATTTTTTGGAAGAACTATTTTCTTAAGAAAGGAAGAAAGGATTTTATTTTTTCTAAATAGGTATTTCATGCTGATATAACTATCCGTCATCGAAGAAATTTATCAGAATGGCGGTAGGAAAATCCTTGTAACTCATTTGAACCATATGAAAGTTGTAGCCTAGGACCAACACTATTCGAAAATACATATAAGTCGCATTGTTCAATTGTATTTGTGAATTTTTTTTACATAACTTTGAAAATTGAACTTAAGTAAATTTTTGACTATCTCTGAGATATTTTGGCCATATTTGGGCACGTCTTTACTTGTATCTCATTTAGCACATGAATGCCGATAGCTTTTTGATAACCAATTTGTCGTACCAAATAGAAATGATTCGACCAAGTGAAAGGACCATTCGCATTTGAATTCGTCGCTCACCCAAACCATAGATAGTCTTGAGCGTTTATGTTGATGTGACATGGAATTTATCTGCAATATAAAAAGTTGTCTAAGCCAATGGATCATTAATAAAACGAAAACATACATCAAGGATTTAACTAAAACTCTTTCAGCCGCCTTATGCAACATGGCATTTTTCAGTGACCCACTTTATTTTATATGATTTGTAAGGACTAATGGACTTTCCCTCGTATTTGCAAATCAAGACAATTAGCAGTTGATCTTTCACCCTCTAAAACTAATCTTAAACAAGAAGATTACCACCACATTATATGTAAATATACTATAATTATAAATCGATAAATTTCTTTCGAATCAATACATTACAAGAAATGAATAACATACTTATGTTTACGAATACCCTTAACCTAAATTTATCATACCCGTAGTCAAATCTACCAGAATTGTAAATTGAAATTACTTCAGACACACTTAACACACGAGATTAACAAGCAATTTGCAGGCAATAAGAAGCCAACAATCACGACCGATTAAAATGCAACATTACCATCAGGAGCAACAACAGAGCACAACTGCAACAACAGCTTTACACACACAAAAAAGGACAATAAGGAATAATAATTAAATATATACATATTTTCTCACGGTTCAGGACTATAAAAATGAAGGGAAGATAAAAACAAAAATTTTATATAATAAACCAAACAATCAATGAATGACTGACTGACTGTATGAATGGATGGATGAATGGTTGAATGTTTTAAAATCCTTGGCATATAAAAGCAACAGCAATAACCAATTTTCATCATACTAAATACGTTTGTTCGCTCATACATGCACAGAAGAAAAACAATCAAGGTAAAACATTCTTACCAACAGTAACAAACAGACAGACACTTACTTACACTCCTTAACAAAATATGATCAGAGGGGACTATCTGATTAACTAAACCAAACCATACAACAAACTAAAAACTTAAAGCCAACAATAAAAAAAAGTATGACTTAGAGCAACAAGAAGAAATTTGATAATTCTGAACAAAATGATATCATGATCGTATTTATTCTACTTTTACTTCTTCTTCAATGGATGTACACTGCTCTGGCAAATTTTACGAAATAGTGACAGCTGCAAAATAATCCTTACAAAAACAATAGTAACAGCAAAGGAACAAACGCATGTGTTTTTCGTTTCAAATTGTCGAACAGCTAAAAAACACCGTGTGAGAAACTCAGTTTCAGCAACGTTCCCACGGCCACGAGCCATAAGTTTTTTAAACAATAAAACAAACAACCAAAAAAAAAACTTTTTATATAGTAAAACAATATTAAGGATGATGATTGCAGCTGCAGCTGCTTCATACACATATTAAGTAGAGTAGATGATTCAAAAAGGAAATATGTATGTGCTCTTTGGCTAAATGTACAATTTATAAAGCAGCAACAACACCAAGAGCATATTAGGAGAAATATCCACGGAGAGAGAAATAAAAGGTGAGTTTTTACTAATGGGGATAACAATGGTCATATTTTGGTACTTTTTTACGTTTCCGCTTTAAAAAAAAACTATAACTATAGCCAAAGGACGAAATTAAAAGCTAATAGCCCATTCAGCATGCAGCCAAATTAAGTTTTTCTTGATTTCGACTGAAATCAACCTGAAATTAAGTAACTTCCCATATATTTTGTCATATCCCAAATGAAGTTATTTTCCTTAATTTCGGCGAAATTAACTTGAAATTACAATGAACATACCTGTTTTAGTTCTAAAGTTTATTTTTTGGAACAACTGTGGGCGTAAAAACAATAAGTTGACATTTGTTTTAATTAAAATACAAAAATTATAAAATTTAAACGTATAAAAATATTTTAAACGAAGGAAAAGAATGTATTGTGACCATAAAAGTGCGAAATTCATAGAAACTTTATGAAATTGAAGATGTTTTAAGTGCCAAATGACAGCCGAAATCAAGTCAAACGGTACTACGAACACTTTGAATTCCGTAAGTAGTTTCGGCACGAAATTAAGTAATTTTTGTGCAGCCTGAATGGGCTATAACGGTAAAATACAAATAAGCTAATTCAATTTATTGAAATCTCTTGAGTTGTAGTCTAATTTCTTTTCTACGACAACACCAATTCAAAGCAGAGAAAAGATATTAATATCTTTGCAGAAGCAAAATCTATAAATACATTTTATTCGTAGGAACTTTAAACGCTTATAGCTCCCAAACAGTGTTGCCTGTAGATGTTTTTTTTTTAAAGGCCACTGCGTGCAATATAAAATACCTGGGAGGCGCTGACGTCTCAAATGTTTTGTTTTAACCAACCTATTTCAAAGACTAAATTATCTATGTGCAGGGATTTTTCCCTACGTCTTGGCATCCCTGCTTCCAAATTACTTGACCGATTTTAACAAAATATAGATTGTGCCCATCTGTCAATAAATATCTTTAAAATAGTATAAGATTTATCAAAATCGGCTCCATAATGTGAACGTAAACTGCATTACAGAAAATCGTCTAGCCTATTAACATTAGAAAACTAAACCTTGTAACACTAAAACTCGCCTAGGAGGCTATTTTTTTAAAATACTGGAGATTTCGCGTTTTTATGCTATTACTTTGTAGTAAAAATGGGCTCATCTTGAAAAGTATACCTTTTTAATTAGAATGTCCTTATCTCGGAGGAAAATAATCACTGTGCAATAAACGTCCACCAATAAGCTCGCACACTAATCTACTGAGTTGGCTCGAAAGCTCATGCCAGTATTTGCAAAGTATTAGTATGTACCACTAAAGTGGTTGTAAAAAAATAAAATTTGGGTTTCTTCAAGTCTCATGCCACAAATCGATGAATTTATAAATTTATGAATTTATAAAAAACTATCCTAAAAAATTCTCAGGTCAATCAGTTAAGATTAAGGTGTGACGCACCGCACGCCCACCGAAGTTTGAGCAAATGCTGTTTTCTGTGTTTTATATCTCATAAATTAATAAATATAGCATTTACCAAAAAATTTTGTTCTGTGAAGTCTTCAATAACTTTTGCATTACTGACTTTTATCTAAATCGCATATTTAATAAAATAAACAGCAATATCCAAACAGCCAATAACTTTTAAGATCTCAAAAAAGCCCATTTTACAAATTTCGGTAAGATTTTTCGTTCGCTAGATATGGTAGTAGTTTATTCGTTATTTGGGTTGCTGAACGCGATTCTTCACTCACCGTTATGTCAAAAACGAAGGCACTTGCACGATATACTTATATTAGAGTAACTGGAGAGTGGTTTATTACTCTTTTTAGTAAAAAAGAAGAAACAAACTGCATATTAGTTTCAGAGATATCGTAAAATTTTTAGCCTGAAAATTAAAAATTGTATAAGAAATTTTAAAATTTTTGTTTTTAAAAATTCTTAAAAATGAAATAAAAATATACCAACGATCCAATTTTTTGTCCAGTATATATTTCAAAGGAACTAAGACTTTTTTCGTTGAAATTGGTGCACAGCTTTTGGTTTTGTTCAGAATTTAGTCGGTGAACTTACTTTTTAAAATTTTTATGAAATTTTTCATTTTTAGGTTTAGACTTTTAGGATATCTCTGGAACTAATGGGAGGATTCAGAAACAATGTTTGCTCGGCTTAAAGATAATTTTGGTGTCGAATTTTAGTTTCTCTTTTTACTGAATAGGGCGAACTCTTCTCCGGTTATGCCAATATATGTCGTGCAAGTGCCGTTAATTTTGGTATGGCTCGGAAGATTGAGCTGATAGAGAAATACAGTGCAGATTCGCATTCAGCGATCCAAATAACTAATAACTATGATTTTCGAGTGCTTTGAGCCTGATACTAGCGGGAAGTTTCAGGGTGGCCTGCATGTTTAACCGTTTTCGATACTTTTACTTGTCGAATGGCACCGGTTCGAGTGTTAGTTATCAATGTCGAAAGAAATTTTTTCGCACAATTCTCATACCTATTTTCTAAATTGGGTGTCTCAGTAGCCAGTAAGTAACGTGGCGCCTAACAGCGCAAAATGATACCTAACACAAAAAATAGTAAATTGTATAACTGTATCTTGTGTACTACTGATCCGATTATAAAATGATGTATACTAAAAAGTTAGAGGAGAGGACCCAAGCTTTCAGAAATAGGCGCACTGTTACAATTCAAGATGAACTAGATGGTGTCGGATTATGTGGACCGATTTTAAAGATGTTTTATATTTGGGAAAGACAATAACAAACTAAAAAGAAATGTCCACCATCAATTTCTCTATCTCTTATGGTTTAGAAGACATTTACATTTGAACTCCGAAATTTTTCTTTCTGACCTTGACATAATTTAGTTTTTTGCTAATATCTTATACTGCAGTTGAGCAAAAATATTTCCAAAAATACTCTCTAGTTTCTAATAAACCATTAAGAGTGAATTTTTGACTGCGAGATTAGGGATTAAGGCAAATTTAATATTTGTATTTACTCTTGGAGTTGACTTATTTTTTAAATTTTTTTAAGGTTTAGGATTAAACCACCAACATTGGCCGGTAAACTAGCAAAAAACAGTTTGAAAAAAGTCAACTCAAACAGTGAATACAGATATTAAATTTAACTTAAGCTCTAATCTCGCAGTCAAAAACCCACTCTAAGTAATCCTGGCCAATTTCGTATAAATATTTTAATTCATGTAGGCCGTTTTTTTTAGATGTGGATTAAGTTTAAACTTAGTTTAACGTAGTCTGAAACTCTGATTATTTCCGCCGAATTGTGATTTTTTTTTTACTTCATTAAAGAACAACATATTCACCAAAACTAAGCTGTTCCGTCAACATTTTGTATACAAATTTGGTAATGGCGGCACAAATCTGTTTTCCTATTAACTAAACCTAGTTTAACTGAGATCTCAAAACCCGAGCCGTCGTCATGGAAAATGTTTAAAATCAGATTTGATAAAAAAAAGTATTTTTGGGAAAAATATTGTTCCTTTTCAAGTTTTCCTTAAAGATCTATGAAAGATACAATTTGTAACTTAGTGTATTTAAAAAATATAGGCTTCAGAAAATACGTTCAACGAAAATTTCAATCGAAAAAAGTTCACAAGAAGGTACCAAAGCACCAAATACTAACCCTTAATAGACTTATTGTGTTGCACTACTATACAGAAAACACCACAATATAAAGTCTCACTGTTTCCTTGAAGAGAACAACCCCCATCTCAAAAATAACGAAACAAGTATAAAAACCCTACTAGCAATTGAGTAGAATATCATTCACTTAAAAACCGTAAAAGAGTAGACATCTTTTTCCTTCACATTTCTAAAAGTTTAACTAAAGAAATTTTGAAAAAAGTACAAATAAAAAACATGTCCAACATGGAATACGCAACAAAAAGTGAAATCTACCAAAAAATCAAAAAACCTCTGTTGGAACGTCAACGTCGTGCTCGCATCAACAAGTGTTTGGATAGTCTTAAACAGTTGATGGTCGATTTGAATGGCAATAATAAAGTTTTACGCTTGGATAAGGCTGAAATGTTAGAAAATACCATTGTTTATCTGCGGCAACATGTTAAGCAACAAAAAGTTGCCAACCAGCAAATGCCCATGGACTCATTTCGCAATGGTTATATGAATGCTGTTAATGAAGTGTCACGTGTTTTGGCTTCAACTCCAGGCATGACTGTTGAAATGGGCAGATCTGTTATGGCACATTTGGGACGTTCATACAATAGATTGCAACAGCAATATGAGAAAAGAGAGCAGCAACAACAAAACACACAACAACAGCAACATATGCAGCAATTAACTATTGATTGTCCTTTGAGTCCCGCTTCTTCTGGTTATCACAGTGATGATAATGATTCACCAGCACAATCACCAGCAATTACTTCAGCTCAAGTTTGGAGACCTTGGTAAATTATTAAAACTGAAAATTTTGTTCAGTTACTGTGATCTTTTTCATTAAGAAGTAATAAACAATACCCTCAACTGTGATAAACACAAACTGTGATACAAACAAAATACCTTAGAATTAAATAAACAAAAGCCTTAAAAAACGTAGAAAATAAAGAAACAAAATAATTAAAAACTATACTACAAAAACAAAATATTTGGTGTTTCATTTCTTAGTTAATTTTATGCAAAAACTCTCAAGAAATAAATGATAATTAGTCCCAGTTCACAGTCAACGTTCAGGCGATGCAAGTCTTATTGATCAGCTTCTTACTTTTTCTTCTTTGAACTTTCATTGGCGTTCAGACGTTGAAAGTCTTATCGCTTAATTGTTTCTTTCTTTTGTATGAATGTATACACAATGTAAATGAATGTGTGCGTTTCTTACATTACGAATGAGAAAGCAAAACGAATTTCATGAGAACATGAGGTTGTGTACCCGTTTCTTTCCCCTTGCATCTCTCGCCTAGTCCCCTTTCAGACTATCAAAGTTTACTTTGACAAAGTTTTTTCAATTTTTCTTTAAACTTTGTTTCACTTCTGCACACGCAAAGTTTACTTTGCAAAGTTTGTGTTGTTTTGTTGTTGTTTATACGACTATGTATAGACGACGAACGAAGAACAAAGCAACTTTACGAGAACATCAAAGTCTGTACTCACCCCCTTCGTTTTTCCCTTCTCTCCATCAAACTTTGTTAATGTAAAAGGGGACTTACAAAATAAGAAGCTGATCAATAAGACTTGCATCGTCTGAACGTAGACACACTATGCAAGTCTTATTGATAAGATTCTTATTCAGCTGTGAGAAAGACAGAGAAATAAATACACATTTCTCCGTTTTTCTCACAGCTCGATAAGAAGCTGATTAATTAGACTTGCATAGTGTGAATTGGAACTTATTCTGAAAACTAAAATCAAACCATACGCAGAATTGACGGATAAAAGCTGTTGGTCTAATATTAATCGGATATTTCAAATCTAATATTAATCGGATATTTCAGAAAATGTGCAGTAACGTCGCGCAGTGGCTTAACAATTTTTTTTTTTGGAAATAGTTCAGTAACTTGAACGTTCATGTAAATCGAGTCGATAGTATGTACTCGATTTAAAAAAGTTATCTGAAATTAATTTATTATCAAGGACTTACTAGTATAACTTTTATTCGATAAAAATTGCGAATAATTATTACGAATAAATTTTTATTTTACGTATTAAGAATAATGATTAATTCCAATTTCGATTTTTTAAAATTAATGATAACTATTATGGGTACCAAATAAAAGTATTTCTCAGGCATAAATATTACTATTCGATATATATATTACTAATTATGTTTAATAGTTATGAATAAAAATAAGATAACAGTTATAACTCATTTTATACAATAAAGTTTAGTCACACAAATTGTTTTATAAAGGATGCTTCATTGTAGTTAAATTTAAACAAAACATAGAAAAAACTTGTTATTTAATTCATTACTCTATTTAAAAAGAAATAACACTTGTTTACTTTTAAGTCGTTGTTAAAATGTATAATAAAAAAGGAACATAAAGTCAACATTTCAAAATACATCTTCAAGCTGATTGGGAAAAAATAAAATTTATTTAATTATACTTTAACAGTAATATTATATTGTTTTAGGTCTAAGTAAATAATAATTTGATAAAAAAAAAAGGTAAACTAACTCATATCATTAAACCGTGCATATGATTCAAAATTTCCGAAAATTCATGAAACTTTGAATCACGTATGACTTTCTTTAAGTTTTTACAGACAATTATTATTTAAGGTGTAGAAAACTAAAATAGATTTATATTGAATATAAATTATTTGCTCGGTTTTTGTATAGTTTTCAAAGCCTACATGCTTATTTTTGAAAATCATTTATACATTTGTGAAATCTCAAATGGTTTTTAGAGGTTTATACATAAGATAAAGGGTTTGTAGTGTTTGAAGTCCATTGACGATTTGGTAAAGCACCAATGAAACGCATATAGACAATGCTTAAACACCAGCAAATAAATTTCACTCAATTATTATTTGTTTAGACCTAAATCAATATAATATTACCGTTAAAGTGTTACTAAAATATGTAGCTTTTCGGTTTTCCATTCGTTAGTGACCCACTCTAAAAATAAACTAAAAATATTTTAAATTTTTTTTTCCACCCCCTAATGCACAGGTCTATTTTTTCAAAAATTTTTTTCGCTAATAGTGTACAAAAATAAAACAATTAATATAAAGAAACAAAAAAATCTTTAGTAATAATTATCTATAAGAGAAATAAATTTTATCGATCATAATAGTTATGAGCCAATGTAAAAATATATTAATTAGATATAATAATTATGTTAAAGAAATATTTATTTTCATTACACAGAAAAAAATATTACTTATATCCAAGGATAATTTTTTTCCACATTATTTTCATTCCAGCTATGAACTTTTACATAAATTAACTCACATTTCTTTCGAAAAATGTTTTTAAAAATTCAGTATTGAACTTGTATAATCTGTCGTACTAGGCACAACCCTTTCCTTTCTGCCAAACAGACTATTTAAAATTAATTGTATTTTTACTGTATATAAATAGAAAAGCATTTTAGAATTTCTGGACAAGAAAGTTGAAAATTTTTTCAAAGCAACTTTGATTTCATAAATTTATTTACTAAAAACTAAATTCATACTGCGTATGAAATAATTCCTGTGGCCGAATCGTAGCTTTCGAAATCGAGCTGATTCGATCGAGTTTTCTTAGTTTGAGATTATGTCATACGCTATCGAACAATATAAACACATTGTTCGATATCGAATGTCATAATTTCAAACTAATAAAACTCGATTGAATCAGCTCGATATCGAAAGCGACGATTCGGCCCCTGTTTTTTTATTTATAAATTAATAAAATATATGCACAATAGATTATGGACTTTTTTCATGTGGAATTAAAATGTGTGGAATTATAAAAGCATTGTTGTTATAAACATTAATTTACAACAACAATGCTTTGATAATTCCGCACATTTTAATTCCACATGAAATACAGAACATGACCGAATTTGCACATATCGTGTTATAACCGCAAAAAAAGTTTAAGCGCCATGAAGTAAATTTTACAGGAGAAGTATTTCTTAGTTATCCTTGGTTCAAATCGAAGTAGAGCCCTTATATTGGCTTTATAGGATTGCAGTGGACTGTTATATGTAATGTTAATAGTTTTAATAAATTTCCTATAAGACAACCAACGCATGTTTGTCGGGGTTAAGATATTTTAAGACATTATTGATTTCATGAAAAATCCATTAATTTAATCAAATTATTTTAAAACTAGTAATTATTATCCTTTTCAAGCTGTTCTTTTACCGTTTCATTGATATCCTTGCAATTTTTGACACTACTTTTGCTCTACTTGCAAAAGAGAATTTTAGCTTAAGCGACACATTGCAGTTACAAAAAATGTAAGCAAATTAAAATTTTAAAGGGAAAATGCACTTAAGCTAAAATTTCTTTTGCTGTATTTCCGTAATGGTACATGGCAGGACTTTGAAACTTTGACAAATAGTCCGATTTATCGTAAATAATCGATTTTCGTGCAAAAACGATTTTCGATAAGCATGTCGCTTGAGCTTTTTTGGCGGTTATGACTCGATATGTTCAAACTTTTTTCTGTGTTTACATAATAATTAAAACCAATTTTTATAGAATATTTCTTAAAAGTGGAAAAAATTTTGGTACCTGAAAAATTAGCATAATTATTATTTAGGGTCCTTGTTTATTATACACAAGTACGTATGTATGTATGTATCGATGGGATCATTATTAAGTTTTGGAAAACGAGAAATTTACTCGAATTCGGTTTACAGAACAGGGCCGCTTTTAATGAAATTTCACAAAATCAAAATATTACTGTGGCAGGTACATAATAGAAAAATAAGTTTTAGAAATGTGTACATACTTTTTGCTTATTTTGTAGCAAAAAAGCATATAACTTTGTTTTAATTAACTTGAAATAATATAAAAGAAGCCTACTTTTACTGTTATATTTACAAACTTTTTCATACATATGTAGATACGTACATACCTTGCATACATAAGAAGAGTGTCGGCCGCTGCCCTTGCTGGCGTTTGGAATAATGTTGCTACGTGATCCGGTCGGAAATACATGTACAACATTTTTTCTTTTACTTTGCACACAAAAACACACAATTTAAAAGCAGAGTTCAGTGTTTCATGCCAATGGTCTTGCGAAAAGGAAAATGCAAAATATCGTAGCTTTTTATGAAATTTTGTGTATTTTGATGTTGGATTTCATAAAAAAAGCTACATTTTGCATTTGCACTTTCGCAAGACCATTTGCATCAATCACTGAACTCCGAAACACTGAAACACTGACACATCACCTTCTAAAAACATTTACATATTACATAAAAACTTTCAACTTAAATAATTTGGTTAAAACTCTTCTAATATATAACTTCAAAATTACCATTTTCACGAATTAGTTATCTTATTGTTCAAAACATCTAACTGATACAAACAAGTTCCTGCTCCGGTGAGACTATTGGAAAGAATCTAAATAGAAATACTATTCAATCAGAAAAGAACCACAATATGCACATAATAACACTCTATTTTATAATAGACACAACTCACATTATATATTAACAATATTTGAAACAGAATATGCATGCTTTTATAAAATAATTCACTATTTAACACAATTTTGACAAACTTTTATAGCGCGAACACGAAATAAGCTAAATGATTAGTCTTATAGGGCTGCCAGACTCAACGTTGATACAGAGCTGAATAGATAGACTGCCAAACTAAGTTAATGAATAAACGTTAAAGTTCAATTATTTAAATTTTCAAAGAGTAAAAGTACAGTTTAGATGAAAAGAAATTCCTACTGTTGCTTATTTTAAGTTTTTATATATACAATAGGTTAGGTTGAACCGGCCCACTTGGGTCCTTTGGTCCCTTTGTGATGATATATATACAATGCAACTCATTAAAATATATAGTGCCAATATGTATATAAATGGCTTTTGAATTGATTTTTTTATTTTGTCGATAGTGCTGTGGTCGTGTTAAATCTCATCACCAATTGTACCCAGCAGTACTACTATATGCAACTCTTTACAGAAATGCAACAGCCGGGTGATGTTGGATGATGCGGTCGGAAACGCATAAACATATGTAGTAAACGTTTTTCTTTTCCTTTACACACAAGCGCACATACTTTAAAGAAATATAGCTTTGAAACTTTCAATATTCTTTTCATTTACGCAAAAGCACTCCCGCTTTAAAGAAGCATCACTTGGAAAAACTTAGAAACTTTCAACTTAAGCAATTTTGATAAACTTCTTCTAATAAATACATAACTTTAAATTTCCATTGTTGTATCACTGATGCAAAACAAGTTCCTGATCCGGTAGTACGACTCTATCGGAAATAATCCAACTAGAAACTTTTTAATCAGAAAATAATCACTATATACACATATTAACACTCTATTTTATTATAAACACAACATATATTTTATATTAACAATGCCTGCAACGCAATATAATAACAAAATTTTAGTAACCTTTTAAGCGCGCAAATGAAGTGAACTAACTGATTTTTCCTATAGGGCTACCAGACCCAACATTAATATAGAGCTGAATAAAAAGGCTGTCATACTAAGTAAATGAATATTTAACGTTCAGATTATTTATTTAATTTTCAATAAGTAAAATTATTCTTTTGAATAAAATAAGTTACTAATGTTGTTGTTTTACTTTGCTATATGAACGAACAATCTAACAAACAATGTTACCATATGTAAATATTTTTCTTATTTTTGAAATTTCTTGCTGTGTCGAAGAGAAAAAAGATGGTTATCCTAAAAAAAGATTTTTAAATATTTAAAGTTTTTACTTTTCCTGCCTAAATTTTAGCAGGTTTTAGAAGAGCACTGTGATAACACATGCATCGAAGAATTTGTATATTATCTCGATATACAAATATGTGTGTTTTTATGAATTGGAATATATAAGGACTACAGTTAAGATTGGTTATTTTTTTAAAGAAAGACTTTAGATAAGTCCCTTCCAATTAATTCCAAGCTAATTTCCAAGATCCTTACTATTCACCAATATTTCATGGAACATACATCAACAACATTACACTCAAAGAATGATGGTTTTTCGAATAGACAAAATATTATATTTAAAACAAAAGATTTTGTTGGTAATATTCTATTTTATGAAGACTGTGCCGAAGTGTTTTTAAAAATTGCACGAAAACAAAACCAAAGCGAAAAAAACGAATTTGATATTTTCGATATATTTGGAAAAAATATCGAAATGTCGATATATCGAAATTAAAAATATTGACAATATATATCGATATATTTTTAAGAAAATATTGATATATCGATATTTTTGGCCCATCTCTAACATACACACACACAGCTTGGTAGAAATTTTAAGCAAACGTACAAGTTTTGACGGAAGTGATTTCATTACTCCCTAGTTATTTAATCTACCTTGACTGAAAACCAGTCAGCTGTTTGAAAATTTGCTAGTTTAGCAAAATTCAAAGCAAAATACATATGTATATATTCAACAAGGTATCGTTAAACTAACTGCCGTATTCATAATAAAATGAAATAGGTTTGAAATGTTTTTTAAGACAAAATTTCCATTAAAATTTTTCTTAAAATACATTTCAAATCCATTTTAATTTTTGATGAATACGGCAGTAAAAATGGTGTTGATAATCTTTATTTTGCTTTTTATTATTTATTTATTTTATATTATTTTTTTATATACATATATGTTTACTTTCACAACACTTGCATCTTAACTTTTAGGATAAAAAATTGGTTTTTGCTGTCCCGTACTTTTGCGTTTAGTGAGAGTAATTCTTGCTTCCTCACATTTTACTCAACTTTACCCAAAAAGTACGGGATCGGATCCATGATACAATAATACAGGTACATGCATTAGAAAATTTTTCTCATCTAGGTTGTCAAATCTTCATGTGAGTTGTCAAGAATTACATACTGAGCAACAACAAAATTCTTTGTACACACAAACAAACACGTACATACAAAACACAACTGACAAGAATTTTTGCTAAGGCATGTACCTGTATTATTGTGTTATGGATCGGATCTAATATGAGTGTATATAAATTGGTCTGTTTTTCCTGAGATATTTTTTAAAGTTGTCGATAATACTGTGCACATGGCACCTCTGGTCGTACTTAATGCTGTTATTTGCAACTCTGGCAAGAAATGCCACAACATTTAAAATTCTCATACTACTCCTTCTTGTAAAGTTTTTCTTCCTGGCCAAAAATTCTTCAGAAAATTTACTACAATACGAAAAACCTAATGAAGGCCATAAAGAAATGTCTGTTAACATTACAGTGAATGGAAAATTTGCAGAACATTGTCGATCCCATCCATTGTTGGCTGATCCCCAAGAAGTACGGAAAGCCGAAGAAAAAGAAAGAAGGAAATTGCGTCTGCTGCAGGTATATAGACCATTCTGTTTTCCATTATAAAGTAATAAATTTGTGTATATAATTCGATGAAAAAGGTACGTGAAGAATCCAAAAAGCTGGCTAAGAAAATACGTGATGAAGTGAACGAAGAAAAGAAGAGGGAGTTGCAAAAATTACAGGCAACAAAACAGCGAGAATTGGAATGTTGGCGTGAACATGCCTTACAGCGCAAAGCTGAGGATTATCGAGCAGCTGTATTTCAAATTGGAACAGCTCACAAAGCGGCCAAAAGAGAGAATGAAGAAACAGATGCCAAACAAAAACAGCAGCGAGGGTCATATAAAGACTTCAGGAAACAAATGGCTGCTAGAAAAGGTCAACCGGGAAAAGTTCAATTTAGCTGCCAACCTTTTTGTCCATGCCAACAAACTCTACCTGGTGCCAACAAACAGTTCAAATGCACTTGTACCCAAACAGAGGAATATAGCTCGAAAAATAAATATGAAGAAGCTCACAAGCGAAAAAGAGATTTTAGTTTTTCTTCCAGTGAATCGGAATGTGAAGATGAAGGTTATAAGGAACAAACCACTTTGCAACAGTCTTCAATTTCGCTCAGTTCAACTTGTGATACTACAACGTCCTTTTCTGCCAATAATCAATCTCACCCAACTTCCATGTTCGTGCCTACAAAAAATAAATGTTTGATCAAGACCCCGGCTGTGTATTTAGACGTTGAAGTAGGAACTGATGATTCTGTAACTATAAGTGCTCCAGCTGAAGTCAAAGACAAACATAGTAAGCAATTTAGTAGTATAATAAGGGTAAGTCCCCGAAAGGGTCGTCAACGTAAGGAAAACATATCCGAAAATACGTCTTTAAAACAGTCCTCAACTACAAATACGTTATCTAGTGATGTCACCGCAAAAGAACAAAACATAAAAAAGTCGAGTGTAGATAAATCTCAAAATAAACAATCTAATGCACAAGTATCTAAAGAGAAACGTTTTACTATTATATCTGAATTAGTTAAAAAGCAGCAACAAAATGAAGAAAAAGCATCCACTAGCAATAACCTTAATTATTGCCCTCCTGACAGTCAAACAATATCTACAACTATAACACCGCATCCGTCGCCCAAAAAGCAATCGAGAGTTGTGCCAAGCCAGCCACCACGACCTTCAGCACAGTCTCCGCGCAAAACTAGTGCCACATCAAAATCTTCTAGAACAACGATTACTCAGCCATTAACATCGCTACAAACAATGACCAAAACCAATTCTGCTGCCAATAGTAGCTCTGGGCGCGTACAGTTCTTTGACTATAATAGTAAGCTAACAAAAGAACAGGATCAGGCTGCAACTACGGTAGGTGTTCAAAGGCAAAGAGACCAAAGCCAACCTTCTGCTATGCAACAAGCTGCACAGGAAAATGAAAAAGAAAGAGAACGTTTGGTGGAAGAACTAAAAAAGTGGTAAGTAATTATAAAAATAATTTGAGCCCTATTTAATTCATATCCTAGCCAAATAACGGAAGAACGAGGTCAAAAGGCTTTGGAACGTGAACAAATTCGACGTGATTGCAATGAGTTAACTGAAAAACTGGAAGTGCTATCTCGAGAATATGCCAATCAATTGCCCTCAAATGTAATTAGTATAACTTTTTTTAATTAAGTAAAACCTTATGCCTTTTAAATTCCTTTAAGGAAAATCAACTTCATATATTTGCTGATAAGCAATTGCGTAAAGAAGTTAAAATGAATTCGGCTATAGAGAAATTACTTCAAAGACCTGCTGTAATAACATGTTCCGAACAAAGCAAAACGATTGAAAACGAAATTAAGCATAAACCGCCCACAAATGAAAGGAATTTAGGCAATCTTCTAAACGTCGCTTCACTAAATAATAAAATCCTGCCGGCAGATGATGTATCTAGTGATAGTTGTTGTTCCATACTATTAGGCTACGTAGACGATCAAAGCAGGCTAGTTAAACAAGATTTACAAAACAATGACGCCAAGCAAAATCTATCTAAGCAAAACCGATTAAAGAATTTACTCAAACGTTTAGATGAATTGCGCAACTCTTTAATTCAAGAGTTGAGAAATGAAAGTGAATCTAAAAATCAAAATCGGGAAAAAGAAATTTCTCAATTTCCTTCAAAGGAGGACAATTTTAAGCAAGTGATCGATAGCATCAGTGCATTGCGCAAAGAGCGTGAGCAAATAATGATTAACGAAAATGGTCAAAATCAAAAACTGTTAAGGGAAAGAGAAAAAGAATTAAAAGCTAAAGAAGCTTTATTAGACAGAAAGGTAAGGGAATTTTATGAACTTCAGAAACAAGAGAATCAATCGCAAAAAACTGAAGTTAAAAAGGACTCAAAGCGAAATATAAATAAACTGGAAATAGGTGAAAGTTGGTCATCCAATGATAAAAATAAAAAAGTCGGTGATAAGGAAAAAAATGTTTGTACTTCGGGAGAAAACCCGTTTGAAATTATCATAACAGTTAAGGGAGAAACAAAATGTGTCAAGATCCCGCAAAAACCAAAAAGAAAAATTACACTTAGAAAGAGCTCGAGCAAATTGTCCACATTAATAAAAAGTCCCAAAACTTCGTTAACAAAAGCTAAAAATCTTACCCCCAAAAAGATGGCTCAAACAACAAAACTATTAGCTGCACAAGGTGTGCTACGAAGACAAAATTCTTATGATTCCAATTCAACTTCTTATATGAGCTTGCCTCCGGAATTACCTACAAAAATTGATGATTTAGCCGATTGTATTGCCAAGGTAGGGGTTGGACAACACCATAAAACAACTAAAGAGCCAGAAATGGTAAACAAAATAACCTCAAACTACGACGAAGGAGAGCAAGACTCAGAAATATCACTAGAATCTTTGAAAAATATGCCCAGGTTTAAGCCACCGCCTCATATTAACCCCTTAATAGCTCAATACGTTCACCGTTTGTTGGGCATGTCGCGTGATGCCGTACAAAAGCTGGGTGTAAGCTCGTCTGATATTGAATCGCCTGGGTCAAGCATTATCAATACAACAGGAAATATTATTTATCCCGATGTCATCATTTCGGATGATCGCCTCGCAACTTTACACAGTTTTATTGAAGAAAATAAGAGTTTTATTAAAGATATCGAAGAATCCATAAGATCACAAAATAACGTTTCTTTGGAAAATAGTATAAGAATGTTAGACGATATATGGCGCAAACGTTTGGAAAAAGAAAATAAGAAAACCCAAGAAGTAAAGAAAAAACAAACTGATAATCTTGCTAAGGACAAAAGAATTGAACAAAAATCTTGTTTAAATACAAAAGAAAAGAAGCCATCTACAAGCAGTAATGTGCCACAGGCAACCAAACCGGTAACCAGCAAAAGTAAGCAAATAGAATCCAAAACTACGTATGCAGATAATATATTAAACGATTTTAGCAAAACTTTATCATCTCACTACTCAACCGATGATAAAGAATCAATAAATTCTTTAAAAATTTATAAACGACCAGCAAAAACTGTTGATAAGGCAATTAATGCCAAATTGTCTACTGATACCAGTAAAACCGAATCCGATTCACAAATTGCTCGTTATGCTAAACTTACCGAAAATTGTACTAATCGCATAGCTGAACTTACCGACTTAATTAATCGTGTACGCGAAGAAAAACAACGTCTTTTAGAAGTTACCCTTAGTTCGGTCAGTGATAATGGTAGACATTCTACCGAATACCTAGAACTACCTGAAGGAAAATCAAGCACACGCAATGAACAAGATGACTTAACGCGAGCGAGCTCGAGTTCCGAAGAAACCACGCAAAACAAACAGACGCTTAGCTCTAATAGTTTGCATGAAATCCCTAAATTGTCATCAGCTGATAAAAATAAATATATTGCAAATAGTCGTGATAGCGGCATAGCTGAATCACGCCCTATTACAGCCCTAGAAAATCGCATCGATCAAGAACCCATTTCACAAACATCTTCTGAAAGCGCTACAACTCAAGGAGGAGGAGTACGCAAAATGAAGCCACCATCTACACTCAAACGTTTTAGTCCACAACTGCCTGAAGATGAACTAGGTCATGAGCTTTCCACCATTTTTGAGGTGGATACACCAGGCACATCACACATTAATACGGCAGCAGGACAATCGGCAGAAGAAAGAGAAAATGTTAATAATGAGCCGCAACAGCCAATTAAATTTCCAACATTTGAGCAATACATAAAACAACTAGATTTGGATATAACACGGCTGAGTCCAGAACAAAATTTACAATTACAACAGGAGTTTACATCATTTTTGGAATGTTTACAACAAAATCGTTTGTCCGCAGGTGAGTTTTAAATATGATGTAAAAATCGGGTTTTTGCAAAAAAAAACAAGCTTTGAGATTTTTATTAGATTTTGTAAGACGAAAATCAAATCAAAATCAGTCTGACTGTCAAAAAATCTTAAAGAAAATTTTCTCATTACATTTTGTGTCTACACTATCACATTCCAAATAACACGTAACATAAATAATTTGCAATAAAGCAAATTTTTTCGTTCTTTTTCTTTATTTATGCCGTCAAACTAATACACGACTGTTTTTGTTCTTTTTATGTTTGTTTGTGCAAAAGGCAACCCTGATAAAATGAAAAATAGGATTGTTTAGAAAATTTCCTAAAAATACGAATACCATAATACTGTCAAATTTCTTTACGTATTATTTGACAAATCATAACAATTTGTTTTCACACTGTTGGATTTTTACTTAAGATTTGAGTTTTTGACAAGTATTAATACTAAATCTAATAGTCTGAAGGCCGCTTAAGTGGCTACCGATTTCAAATCACTTGTTTTGCGACCATTTGTTCATAAATTCTATAAAAAAAATTGCTGAAATTAATAAGTTGATATTAATTTTTATGATAAAATCAGATGTTCTTTAAGAAAATTGAAATAAATTTGCAAATGTTGAGCCTTTTTTAGTTTTAACAATTTTCGCGAAATTGTTGTCACATAGCCGATAAAAGTAATATTTTCGTGTTTTCGACATTTTTGCAGTTTCGCCATTTTTAACCAAAAAAACTAATTATTGCAAAATTTTTTTCGAAAACTAATTAAGATAAAATGAGCAAGAAATGAAAAGACAATGAAATCAATTTTTTCTTGTTTTTAATCACAAGAAATTTTGTAATATAAAGAACAGAAACAAATTATATTTGTGATTTTAAAACCGTATGTGATTTAAAACTGTGTGCTTTTCAGAACATACATGTTTGTTAGAATTTTTTGTGTCGAAATCGAAATATGTATGTACTATAAATTTTTTCGAAACTTGACTTTTTTTGCAAAAGTTTTGAAACATTTTCGTTTTTTTAATCTTTTGCGGACTATTTTGGCAAATCAAACTCTAAATAATTTTGTTTTATGAAGTTTCGATTTAGGCTTGGTTTTTGATGAATTTTCGAATTTTTTTGTGAATTTAACTGCTGGTCCCAAATTTCGATTTCGTTCTCATATTTATATTGAAAAAAAAACAAATTTAATTTTTTTATTATTGTTTTCAATATAAATAAGAGAACGAACTCCACTTGTCGACATCGTGGGACAGGCAATAAACTTGTTAGGGAATTTAAATCGAAACTTACATTTTTTCATTAGTAATTCTCGTATTCATAATTTGTTTAAATAAGACCTGACTGTGTTGTATGCCACACCTCCAAGGAAGTAATGTACATGTACAGCATGTTCATGTCGAAAAGGAGAAACAACGCCCAAGGACATTATTTCCTCTTTGAAATGTCCAAAATTATTCATAAACTGAAAATGTTTGTTTTTGAAGGCGTTTGTCAAACGGTAGAAGAGTACTATGGTAGAAAACTATTTGCCTGTGTGAAAAAAATTTCATGTTTCTGCTGTGCCAAATGATACCTTTTTTGACAATATAAAATTTTGACGTCTGTAAAAAATTCATGTTTCTGTTGTGCGAAATGATATCTTTTTTGACAATGTTAAATTTTGCGGCGGCGAAGCAGAAACTTTGACAACAAAACGCCGGCTACCAATAAATTTTTAAAGTAACAATTTTATAAATTAAAATAAACAATGAATTGTTCACAGTCTGACTACATTTAAGAGCCGTAAAAATCGATGTATTGGGCGATGACTCAAATTTTCAAAAACGAAGGCGGTGGTTTTACTTTGTTTTATGATACCATGCTTCTAATTTGCTGTTTGTCAAAAATTTATCTGTTGTGTCAAAAATTCTAGAGATTTTATTCACCTCAGAAGTGTCAAAAATGTACTTACAATAGTACTTTGATGCCGTTTGACACACGCCCTGAGTATATAAAATAGGGCCCTCGCTGAGTAAAGATTTTCTGAGTTGATGGCCTGGCTTAGTTAGGATTTCCTCATCTGAATATTTTCGAATGAATAGTGGCTTATTTCTATCTAAAGTGGTGGGTGGAATTAATTATCGTTAACATTTCCCTTTCTCCTTGGTCGTGACGAAATCGCTGAAATGTTGCAACGCTTGCTATATATTTTAAGTGGCTGCTAGACAGATGAATATTTAACTTCAATATATGCGTTTGCGTGCGTTTGTTATAAAATTCAAAATCGTTTTGATATTCTACAATATTTCCCCTACGTATATGTGTAACAATTTTTTGTAAATAAACGCACACAAACACATACATATATTGAAGCTAAATATTGATCAGTAGCCACTTTAGATTGAGGTTTAATTTCAACTAATAGTACGACAACCGTGATAAGAGCCATTACTAACTTCAGCCTATTAAGAGGCAATTTGGTTTACGTGGCTGTATGTTACTCACAAGCATTCAAGTAGAATCAATAAGATTCCGTTTTGACAAAGAAGAATAAGCAATTTAGTTCGGTATAATCACATTGAATAAAAAGTTTTATAGCTCACATTTTGTTAAATATATTTTTTAGTGCATATTTCATATTGTAACACTAACTTGTTTTATTTAAGACTCTCCAAAATATTTGGAATTTCCCTCCATTAACGCTTACATACAACAATTAGCCGAAAATGATATTCATCTTTGCGAAGCACTGGAAGAATCTTTAGCCAAATTGCACATTAGTGGCATACAACCCCATAAATTCCCTGCCGTTCGAGAGTACATTAGACACAATAAGTCGAAATCGTTACCGTCGGACGAGCAACAACTTTTGGATACAGAGAGTTTGGAAAACATTACAGATGTCCTAACACATACAAATACCGATAACGATACAGATTCTATAGACATTCAAGAAGAATTAAAGAAAAGAAAAATCATAAAAAATTCCTTTCGTGTTAGTGAGACAAAAAAACAACAGATATTTTCTTCAACAGCCCATAGAGATGCGGCATTTTATCAGGATATTTTAGCAGGTGAAAGTGGCGTGGACAAATTATCAACATCGGGTAATACGAGTGACCTTTTGGATAGCGATCTAAAACGTATGGTACAACAATGGCCGGGAGAGGTGAAAAAGAAATCGAAAGAAGTTAGAATTCTGAGTAGCACCACAACTTCGACAAATGCTTCGGCCTTAGCTCATTCCGCTTTAAGAGTTGAGTTTATTGTTTTTTTTTTTGTTTGTTTTACTTTTCATGCTGAATTTTATCTTTTTGTGTGTTTTTGTTTTTATTAAAGGCGGCTTCTTTAGATAATAGCTCTAAGGAAGGTGGACACGCTTTTAATTTGCGTGATTTTTTAACACGTGAACTGGAAAAACTTGCCAACAACTCTGGCTCAACCAGCAACACTAGCAGTGACGACTCTTTACGCAGTCACTTCTTGCATTCCCTTATTGGCACTCTAACTCCACGCACAAATGGCGCAGCTAGTAAATCAGGCGCACAAACTTTAGAGCGTCAAAAAACTTCAACTCCTGTTCCAATACAATCATCAAAAGCACGGTCTACTGGCAGCAGTCATTTCAATTCTTCAAGTCAACTGTTTTCCGGTGAAAGTCGTTTATCTTCGGTACATTATCCCGATCGTTCAATACATTTTATTACTAGTGAAGATGCCAATGCTGATCAAAGCTCGGGGTAAAATCTGACGAAGAGCTAATGGGCCTGATTCCGGTTCTAGAATCAAGAGTTTGTAGTAGATTAAAGAAAAATACAAAAGTTTCTTCTAATCTATTATCAACTCTCGAGTCGATTCGAGAACTGTAATCAGGCCCAATGATTTATCAGTATTAGGTCTAAAGTTTTCTTTAACTTGGCATGTAAAGGATTTTTAGGCTTTCTGAAAAAAAAGAGTATTAATTTGGTCAAGCATGTTTCAAAAACTATTAACAATTCCTTTGCTCAAAAGGCTATTGTAGCAGTAAAATTTTTTAGTTCTAAAATTTATTTGAAAAATTGTTTAGCATTTATACACTTACGCTCTCTTGGTGTAATTTTTATTAAATTATATTTCCATAACTATTTTTTAAGTTTAATTTTAAACAATGCACACACAGGTTTTAAACAAAAGTTTCAATTTATTTTAAATATTTATTTGTTGAGATATTTTTTGTAAGGATGAGCTTACAATCACTCGCTATGATTGCATAAGTTTTTATAGGTTTTAATAATACATACATATTAGAAAATTATAATTTTAATAAGCAGTACATACTTTTAGAAAAATAATAACATTATTACTTAAACTAAACATTCCCTTAAAATTTTAACATGCATATAAACAAAACATATACTACAATAAAATTAGATACCAATTAAAATTAAAGCAAGATTGTTGAAAAACAAATTATATAATAATGTTGCATGATGGATGATGTTATAAAAATACTATACAAATATATAAAAATTTCTTTGTTCAAAAATATCTATTTGTTTGTTTGAACTTTTCAGTTTTAATGGACTTACAAAGTTGCAGATAAGTACAAGTACTCGTTAATAAATTCGCCAAGTTTTTGAAGCTTTTTAATTAAATTCTTTGGCTTATAAATGCTTCGTAGTTTTGAAGAAAACCGTAAAAATTGTCATTGAAATTATAAGTTAGTGTTACTATTATTGTAAGCATTACTGGCCATCTTTTTGAGAGTTTCTGCTTCACTACCTGTAGCTTCCACCATTTGTCTCAAAACTCCATTGGGATTTCTTAATAATAAATGAGGTACATCAAATTCTCTTGCACAGCCAGCATCCATGACCAGTATACGGTCGGAATCCATGACTGTTTGCAAACGATGAGCAACCGTCAGCACAGTACAATGTTTAAATTTAACACGTATGGCACGCTGAATGAGAGCATCAGTTCTGTAAAAGAAACGCGAAGAATATTGAAAAAAATATTTTTTTAATTTTTCGCTATAAAAATAATTTTAAAAATTTGGAAGTTGCTTAAATCACAACATTCGACGTTTTTGAGGTCCTGTGGATATGCACTAGGGTGGCATTGAAAAAATAACCCCTACTATTATGTAGTATGGTACTTTGCCTAAAACTAGCGTGGTAAAAATGTTAGAAAAATTGGATAACACTGGCGTGCACCAGGGATGGGCAAGTGAAGGAAGTATATCGTTATATAGTCATCGATATATGTGATGATCCTGATGATAAGAATTGTGTTCAGAGTTGTGAGTTTTTGGAGTCTATAGAAGAGCCAATTGCAATATCCGCGATGTTAGCAATTTGCAATTTTTTTCGCGTTCTTTCGGATTTTTATTTTGGCGTTCTATTATTTTTTAGACCTTGTTTCCGATTGAGCAAATTTTCGCGATAAAAGCGACTTTTTGAAACTTTTCATTTTCTTTACAGTTTTTGCGAGTTTTAAACAATATTCGAATTTGGTATTATGTCGGTGTTGGCAATTTTTTTTAGCGAGTTTTCGCCATTTTCGCGATTTTTACCGAATTTTTGGTATTCCTTACGGTTTTACCGATATTTAATCAAAATTATGGCTTGTTTAAAAATTTTAAATTTTTCGCAAATTTTCGCTATTTTCACGACAAGCGTAATTTTTCCAGATTTTTCTTTCTTACGTTTTTATTACGCTTTGTAATCTTTAAAAATTTAGCAAGTTTTAGCGAATAGTCATAATTTTCACAATTATTCCCGAGATATTGACTTTCGTTACACTTTTAGCGAGTTTTAATCAATTTTAAGGCTTGTTGGCAATATTACGATAATTTGAGAATTTTCGACATTATCGTTATAGGCATGATTATTACAAGTTTTTGCACTTTTTAAAGTTTTTTGGATTTTTGGAATTTTCCGTTTTCTTTATTTCCGCAATATTTGTTTAATATGCAATAATAGTGAAATTATCAGCAATTATTAACGAATATTTTGTTGAGTTTTTTTGTATTCTTGGCATTTTAGCAATTTTATTCAACTTTGGAACTTGTTTCCGTATGTAAAAAGTTTCACGAATTTTCGCCATATTCGCAATAGAGGATTAATCAATCTTAGGGATTGTTTCCATTTTTAGCTATTTTTTTGTATATTTTTGTAATTTTGCAATATGATACGATTAAGAGATTTCCATCAACTCTATTTGAAATCAGCACAAAATTCGAGTACATAATCATAAAATTAATACTACACATACTTGCATAAAATTTCTAGGAATATTTTCCCTTTTTCCATGTGTGGCAAAGCTATTTTAAATATTTACATACAAACTAGACTTAAAAAATTTCCATTCTTCTCAAACAATTTTAAGTGAAACTACCTTGTTTTTTATATCATTCTTTTGTCGGTAGAAAATGGTACCCTACGTACGACTCCTCTTGAAGTGTCTTTTATTACCCGCTTTTCAGTTTTCAGTTTTGACTCAGTTTTTTGTCATTTTTAAACAATTGTTCAATTCACAAGCTCGTAATATTGTACATATATTTGTTGTTAGCAATTTTCATACAAAAGTGCGTTATAATTATACGATTGATTTTTATATGTTTTCCAAATAGTTGTATTGTCTGGGAATATTTCATTTGCTAGATTAATTTCTAAACAAATATAAGGTATAGAATGGGCACCAGCTATAACAGCTTGTAGGAGAGTTGTTCAAAAAACTTCGCAAAATTATAATTATTTGCAAAATCTAATGTAAATAAATGCAAACATCGATATCAAGGCTTGTTATAGATTAAAAGTGACTCGAGCTCTAAAAATGCCAAAAAAAACTTGAGTAAATCAAGCATATCGCGAAAATGTCGAACATTCGCGAAAAATTGCAATATTGGAAACTAGCCCCAAAATTGTAAGGAAAGTCAAACACTCGCTAAGAACGCGAAAATTTGCAAAAACTTGCTAAAATTTTAAAGATTACAAAGCGCAATGTTGATTAAAAAAAAAACACCCTAAAAATGTAAAAAAACCAAAAAATTGGGAAAATTTCGCCTGTCGCGAAAAAAGTGAAAATTCGCGAAAAATTGCAAAATTTTAATCTAGCAATAATTTTGATTAAAAATCGCTAAAACTGTGAGGAATGCAAAAAATTTGGTAAAAATCGCATAAATAGCGAAAATTCGCAAAAAAACCTGCTAACGCGGCATGATAATAAAGTCTAATATTTATTAAAAATCGACAAAACTGTAAGGAAGCTGAAAGTTTGCAAAAAGTCGCTTTTATCGCGAACTTTGCAAAAATTCGCGAGAAATTGCAAAATCTGAAACAAGCCCTAAAATTGATTAGAAGTCGCCAACACCGTTAAAAACGAAAAAATTTGGAAAAATCGCGAAAAAAAATCGCAAGTTATCGGAAAATTGCTAAATGTATTAAAGAAATCACTAAACCTGTAAATAACAACAAAATTCGTTTTTTGGCATAAATTATTTACTGAAAACATTTGAAATACGACAAAATAACGATACAACAAATTTGTCTGTTCACAAGCACATACGAGTGTCGTCTTTTTTTACACGATAAGACATACGACTGAGCTTGTGAATTGAACAAATATTTGTGATCATTTCGGAGTCAATTACGACTCATTTTCGAGAAAGTAATATAAAAATTATTTTGTTTTAACTGAGAATCGAACCAAGCTCCTTCGGATTTGTAACCTTACGTACCAAGCATTCCGCTAAGGTACTGCCTACAATATCGACATCGCAAAGCTAACATAAACTTACTTTTATAACAATAATCAAAACAGTCACGCTTCGAGCATATCCTTGATCACTTTATGATTGCGCACAAGTCTTTTTATGGGACTAATTTTTGAGTCGTTTTTGGAGCGCGCAACTGCTTAGTCTTAAAAGATTAAATTTCGAACATATGCATGATCAAGTCGTTTTCTAGTCATTTGTAGGAATCATTTTTGAGTCTTGTTTTAAGCCCGCAACTGATTAATCACTTTTTTTTATTATCTAAGGTAGTCTTAAAAGACTCCGTTTCCTGATTTTTGGTAAAACAATCTTCCAAATGATATGTGGGATCCCACATTACACTGTGATACACTAAAATTATTCAGGGGTTGTCATGCACCAATTCCATTTGGTTGGAGCCCATAGAGTAGTGAATTTTTTAACGGTAAATGTAGTAAAAAAAACTTTTCTTAAAGTTTGAACTTTAAACAGATATAACTATGATATAAAAAAACCATGCTCATAACTTCTTTAGTTTCAAAACGGATTTCTACGGCCCTTTTCAAATTTTAAAGATATGATTATTTTCTTATTTTTGAAAATCAGTTAGCAAATTGCCAAGTTATGGTGGTTTAAGTGTAAAAAAAGAAATTTTTCAACAAAATTTTACTTTCCGCCAGCTCTAAGTTGCTTATGAGATACTAAACCACTATGTGAACTAGCTTTTGTGAACAGCAACATTAAAATAGCTTTCCAAAATGCGTAATTACATTAAAATCTGTTAAAAAATAAATGAGTTTATTGTATGTTTTGTGTTTTGACTTTTTTGTTTCTTATTTAAAAAAAAAATAGGGCAGCCACGCTAATATATTTCATCATAACTCGATGACGCTTTACTGAATATAAACAGGAAAAGATGCTTTACCACACACAAGTTTTAACTGCGAAAAACTAGTTTTTTCATGCCAATTTACACATTCAAAAGCTCATAATAAAACAAAGAGGGCTAGAATTTTACATTTGTATCAATAATCAGAAATCTAGATATATTTGGAGTAAAATAATCATTAAAATCGCTCGACAAATGTCGATCGTCCGTTTTTTTCACTACATTTACCGTTATAAAATCACTTTACGAAGTGACCTAGAAAAACCATAGGTATTTTCTTTCTCTATGGGCTCCATGAGAACCCCTTAATAATGCTTTTCTCATCTTTTGGATCATAGTGTTATTTTTGTATATAAATGCTTTAGTTTTTATTCAGTTTATTTCCTTCTCCTGTAAAATATAGGAAATTCGAGACACGTTCTTTCTATATATATGTAATTTATGTGAGCGTGGTACTGCCCACTGTTATAATCATAATGTTATATTGTCACTTAGGCCCCTATTATGATTCACAACTCAACTAGGTTGAGTTTTCAATGCTACGACCCAACTCAACGATTTTTTTGTATTATGATTCACAACTAATTTTAATTGTCTTCGAAAGAATGTTCGAAAAAAGGTTCTTATCTATACTCTCTGTTTTTTGAAACCATAGTAGCCATCACAAAATATTTTAAATATTTTTAGTTTTGGCCTCACTATTTTTTCTTGAGATTTTATATTTTATGGATATGGCAACAATATGGCTTGACAAATGGGATAGATTGGCGCCTAAAAGTACCATTTTAAAATTAATTAAAAGTAACACAATCAGGTATGTGATAGAAATCGATTTTGAAAACGAAGGCATTTTAAATGTCTTTATTAAAAATAATTTCATCAAACAAATTATTAGAATTGAATACAAAATGTATTAAAAATGGCATTTAAAATGGCTTCGTTTTAAAAATCGATTTCCATCACATACCTGAATAGTCGAAATAAAAACCAAAACACAACTGATAAAAAAGAGTCCGATCACAGGGGAGATGTGTAAACATCTAGTAATGAAACATTTCACCTTCTACCGAAACATTCTTCTCATCATTCACCGTTTCAACTTCGGCGAACCGGGTTTCATCCGCTTCTTTTTCACCCTCGTACCTTCCTCCACACCCGACAAATCGCTCAAACAGATAAGCTTCGCATCAGACACCTCTGACTCACTCCCACCAGGCATATCGCCTTTCCGCTTCCCCGCAGACATAAATAATAGTATTATTTATCCACCAGCAAAAAATAATATACCCGTACAAAATAGTTGGAATTACCGCAGTTATTAAACAGTAAAATAACCAACAGTCAAAGGCAAACGCAGTCAATAAACCGTCAGCCAAATACCGCACCAAGTTCAGCAACAAATTCGGTAAAACCGAAAACCCGTTTTTTTAGCCCGGGTTCAAAAACCGAGATGAACCGGGTCGGAATCCCGAAAAACTGGACACAAAATCCCCTAAATAGAAGTTCCCGCCAAAAATCAAAAACGGCAACGCCGAAATACTCACTCAATTCAAAAACACGGCAACACAGCACCAACCAACAAACGTACGACCTTACTGCAGCAGTTTGACCTTGAGACTCCCTTTGCCAGTGTTAGTGTATTTCTATGCAGCTCACACCGCGTTATTACAATCTTACTCAACTAAGATTAATCTTACTCAAAATTAGTGATTGTATTGTGAAAAAGATTTTTACCCCCTAGCGTATAGATGTTTACACATCAAAAACTGAGACAACTGCTTTGATGAAGTTGTATTCCATAATAAGAATTTGACAACTACGACTCAACTATCAATTTAGTTGTGAATCATAATAGGGGCCTTAATTTGTATGAAGTTTCATAAATAGGCAAAAATAAAAATGGTTGATTGCGAATATTTAGTTTATGTGGGCGTGGTACCACCCACTTTTGTAATCATAATGTTGCATTGCGAAGGTTACTCTGTCATATGCATACTTACTGTGGATCAACGTTGGCAGTAGCTTCATCTAAAACTAAAATTGTATTATTACGTAAAATGGCTCTGGCAAGGCAGATTAATTGACGCTGGCCCACACTAAAATTGCCGCCACGTTCAGTAACCAAAAAATCTAAACCAGGTATAGCACTTTTTAATTCAACCTATCGAGGAAAATAAAAGAATAATTGAATAAAATTTAGCATCCATAAAAATGAAAAATCAACCAACATCTTCTAAAGCTTTCCAAATATCCGCATCAGAATACTTTTCAAATGGATCCAAATTATAACGTATGGTGGCGGAAAACAGCACAGGATCTTGTGGTATAATTGAAATTTTTGAACGCAATGACTCCAAAGTAATATCACCTGTATCTATGCCATCTATAACAATGCCACCCTCAATATAGGCCAAACGGAATAGTACTCCGATTAATGAAGATTTACCCGCACCAGTACGACCAACAATGCCTACTTTCCATGCTGGCTGTATAACGATATCCAAATCTTTAAGTACTGGTTCGCCATTGGGGTCATAACGATAATACATATGACGAAATTCGATCAGACCATGTGTTGGCCAATTAGATGGTGGTAGCTTTGTGACACTATTTTCCTGTTCCAAATCAGTGTATTGCAAGACACGCTCAACGCTGGTCATTTGTTGTAGAGATTCAGCCACTTGACGTACACCATACTGTACCATGCCAGTAAGAATCATGGCCTGTGATATAGCCAACCCCATGTTACCACTATAAGTTTCTGTAATAATATCAGCAAAATATTATTTGAAGCTAAATACATACTAAGAAAATCCTTACGTCCACTTATCAGTATAAAACTGAATGTAACTGCGGTAAGAAAGCAACAACTGACACAATCCAACCACAAACCTAAAGCGGTATTTGATGACATCGTTAATTGCCAAACACTGCTGTGTACATCTTGTAAATTGTCAAATTCTCTAGCTACAATATCCTGCAAATTACGTGATCGGATGGTGGCTATACCCGAAAGACTGGCCGATAAATGAGAAAATACTGGACTTCGACCTGAAAATAAATGGTGAATATGATTATTACAAAGTTATCTAAATCTAAGATTTGATTCAGTTCATGAAAACAAAACATTTAGGTATGTTGTGATGGAAATCGATTTTGAAAACGAAACAATTTTAAAATCTCTTTTTAATGCCCTTTTCATCAAATTTGTTTAGGCCCCTATTATGATTCACCACTCAACTAGGTTGAGTTGTCAGTGTTACGACCCAACTCGATCAAATTTTTTTTATTTGGAACGATTTTCCGTCATCCCACGTCAAAATTTGGTTTGTAAACAGACTGGGGTCGGCTATGTGCCATCTTCAATGTTCTATTGAATACTAAATCGATTTATTAGTCAATAGAACACTGAAGATGGCACATAGCCGAAACCGGTCTGTTTACAAACCAAATTTGACGTGGGATGACGGAAAATCGTTCCAAATTAAAAAAAAACCCCCGTCGGAAGAAAAACAACACTCAATTTTTTTGTATTATGATTCACAACTAATTTTAGTTGTCTTCGAAATAATGTCCGAAAAAAAGGTTCTTATCTATACTTTCTGTTTTTTGAAACCATAGTAGCCATCATAAAATATTTTTAGTTTTGGTCTTACTATTTTTTCTTTAGATTTTATGTTTTATGGATATGGCAACAATATTGGTTTATAAAAGGGATAGATTGGCGCCTAAAATCACAATTTTAAAAGCTAGCAAAAATAATAGTAATGATAAAAAGAAGTTGTCTCACTTTGATGAAAGTCGTAATCCATAGTAAGAATTTGACAACTACGACTCGAACTATAAATTTAGTTGTGAATCGTAATAGGGGCCATAATTTTTAATAAAGAAATATTATTAAAAAATATCTTTTAAAATTGTTTCGTTTTTGAACATAACAGCATACTGTTTCGAAGGGTGCGACACGCTCTTATCAGTGTTTATATTCTTTATTCGCAAGACCCACCTACCTAGTACATATATTTTGAATCGCTGAATCCGAATTCGAGGTCCGTTTGGCTTGAACACCCTCAAGTTTCGGGTAAATTGCGAAATTTAGAGGATGTACGAGGCAGATTCAGCGCGTCAAAACACATATCAGTAGGTGGACCTGGTGAGATGTACACGCCAATTTTTTTTTGTGCGCCGGTGTTATTTTAGTGAAAATGAATTTTCACGAAATTCTTTCCTGATAATCACATTATTTTTTTTTTCTTTTCCTCTCTTAAGATATAATAATTTGTCTTCATCTATTAAGTACTCACATATGCCCTCTAAACGTTTCAGATCTTGCGAAGGTCTCAAATACACTTTTAATATCAGCAAGTCTATTATGGCCACAACCAATATGGCCAACATTAATATGGGATTTACTATACATATCACAATTAAAATACCAAACATGACTAAAGCTATTTGTATAAAATCCATCATGGCTTTGGGTAAAAATTCATCTATGGCTCCCATATCTTTTGAAAAACGATTCAATATACGGCCCGAAGGATTTTGATCAAAGAAACGCATAGTGGCATTCAGAATAGAACAGAACATACGATCGTGCAAAATTTTTGAAGCATGCATGCAGATTTTGAAGAATAAAAATCCACGGAAGGTAGTCATCTGAAAGTTTAAGACACGATTTTATCACACATGGTAATATTCCACATTTATCATTTTAAACTTACAATGACCACGCCAATGATTAAAGCGCCATAAATATAAAGACATTCGTGGGTGGTAAGAATGGTGGTTTGGTTCATTGAACGCAAATATTCCTGTTGGGACCATATATTAACGAAATAATCTGAGCCACTGCACACGATTTGAGACAATAACATAACAAAAACCATAAAGCTAAAACCCATAAGAGAGCTACCAGCACTGAAATATTCCCACCAAACACGTCCACTTACACCACCTTCGGCCTGCTCTTCAATATTTTCCTTGCACTCGGTTGTTTCACGCTCTAGACTTTCCTGTAATTACAAATTATTGTTAAACTCATGACAAATTATAATTTTTTTTTCTTCACAAAACCTACTGATTTCCGTGAAAACGAGACATTTGTACTTGATCTACGAATGGGCTGATAACTTGCATCATATTGGCCATCCATAAAGGGTATATCGTCGTCTTCTTCATACGCTACTTGGTCTTCTGAAGCTGAACTACTTTCACCTTTCGTCAATTTCGGACGTTCCAATAACTTGGCAAAATCCAATTCGCTAGAAATCAAATCATTGTAAGTACCCTGCCGGGATACTTTGCCATTCTCCATAATAACAATCCAATCAGCTTCGGTTAGAAAATGAATTTGATGAGTAACCAAAATACGTGTAGCTTTTTCACTGGCCAAACGACCTTTGGGGCCAATAACCTCATCGAATAAGTGGCGCCCAACATGAGCGTCTACCGCACTTAAAGGGTCATCTAATAAGTATATAGATGCAGGCTTATAAATAGCACGAGCCAAACTAATTCTAGCTCTTTGACCACCTGACAAAGAAGCTCCTCGTTCGCCCACTATGGTTTTATCACCATTTTGCAATTGCTCAAAGTCAGTAGATAAGGCACAACATTTCGTTATATCTCTGTAACGTTTGCGTTCGAAAGTTTCGCCAAATAAAATATTATTGCGTACAGTACCGGTGAAAAGCCAGGGTTCCTGGGCCGCATAAGACAAATCTCCTTGTACCACAACTTTACCATTAGTTATGGGAAGTTCTCCTAAAATAAGTTGTATAATAGAACTCTAAAAAAGCAGTCCTGTTAGTATTAAAATAAATTTCACTTTTTATATTGAAAATACCTTTCCAGCTCCTACCGGACCTATAACGGCACACAACTGTCCTTTGGGAATTAATAAACTAATATTCTCTAAAGTTTTAGTTGGCTTTGTAGCATCCCAATTTGCGCCCACCTGTTTAAGTACCACAGCTTCCCTATCACCTTCACTACTACTTCTATAAGTAACTCCCATAGGTTTTTCCTCACAGCCATCTTGCTGCAGATATGTTTGTATACGTTTTAGTGATACTAATGCTTCGGCGCCAAACGACACTGCCAATGGATACCAAATGGCTGCCACTAATTGCAGGATATTGTAATAACCAGCCATGGAAAACACTATATCTGCGGAAATTATGTTTCCCATAAGAACAGCAGCAGCTATTGTAATATACAGCGTGGAACGTTCGGTAAAAACCATGGTACTTAAATAGAAACCACGCAAATAGGAAGCATAGCGAATCTGCTTGATTTCTTTGCGGCGAGCCTCTTTTACGACATTTTGAAAAGGCTTCTCCCAGGCGTACATTTTTATAACTTGTATACCCTGAACCAGCTCATTCATAATACCAACTCTAGCATCGGTTCTTTCGGCGATTTTCATGCGTAATTTGGAGGCCAATTTACTGAGACCTGTCTGTACGGGTATAGTTTTTAATAGCAGGCCTACTACACCCACCACAGCGGCCAACCCAACTTTAGTTGATATTAAATAACAAATAAGACATGCCTGCAGTGGCATAATCCATATCCAATGGACAAAGATGAAACCATAATCCAAACGATTGACATCATTGGACAAAAGATTGATGAGATAACCAGCCGGCGTCTGACCAGCAGCTTTCATAGACAGGCTTATTGTCTGTTAGAAAAACGTAATGTGAAGCAAAAAATTGATAAGAAGGAGTTTAACAGTCTGGCAGGAATAGATGAGTTAAAGCGAACTCGATTCATGTAGGCTAATTTCAATATTGAAAAATATATAAACATGGCAGACTAATAAAATTTCAAATTTCGGACGACTTCAAATATAATATGTACATAATAATATGTACGAGCACTAACTTCGAAAAATGGCTAGGACCATTGAAATCTGCATACTCTAATTATCTTTACCCAGTAGGGAACTCCGCTTGTTAAAGAAAAGAAGTTGCGAATTCCAACACAGTGTTACTTTTCAGACGTAATGGGTTATTGATTGTGTGTATAACGTTTCATAAGAATGGGCTAAGTAGAAGTAAGTTGAAAAGTAAAAGTAGTTGAAGAAGAATGTTCAACTTTTTTTAGTGGGCATGGCAATGACCATTTTTCTAACTATAATAATGTTGAGTATATCCTTTTAAATACAAATTATTTTTGAATCATGCCATGAAAATTTTCCAAAACGGTCTGTAAATGGCGGAGTTCTGAAAAACCTGAATTTACATTAAAAAAATTTTTTATTTTTAATGGGCCTTATCGTGTTTGGCGTTTTTCTACTTCAAATTCGACAATTTGTAGTAGATTAAAGAAAATAAGCAACATTTTTCTTTAATCTAGTACAAAACGCCTGGTTTTCGCCACAAAAACGCCAACCACGATAAGGGGGAATATTCAGCCTATTCAAAATTAGAAATGGTTTGGAACTGCGCTTGAAATCCAACAGTCAGTCAACAGGATATATTGAAATTTATTAAATCATTTTTATTAGGAAGATATACAGAAAAGCAAAATGTAAGAGTCACTGTTTTCGATGGTCGCTACACCACTCCATCATTGTATTAACCGACACTTAAAGTTATAAAAATGAGTGAATAATTGTGGTATTCGTTATCAATAAATGATTTGTTTAAATAATTGATGTTCCTGACTTTGTAATGCTGATGAGAGGGTGTAGCCAGTTTTACGTTCTGCTATAATTTTATATAGATTTTCACTTTTTTAATTCAAATAGTTTAAATTAATAATTTGAGTTAACGAACGCAGGCCTGACTTACAGTCCTTTTCACAACGTGTGATTAAAATCTAACGACGACTTTAACAGCAAGTTCGACATACAAAACCTGCCGTTAAAGTCCATGTTAACTCTTAATCGTACATTGTGAAAAGGGCCGTTATAGACAGATTTTTTAAAAATTTTCGTTTCTAAACGTTTGAAATTTGTATGAAAAGTAACGCAAATGCGTTTCAAAATAAATACATATCTTACATACAAATTTCAAAACGCAAAAAGCGTTTGCATTTACAAAATCTGGCCTTTAATTACTATCAATTAAATCAATACATTTCGAAAAATTACGTAAAATAATTAAATTGTTTTTAATATCATTAATTTTGAATATCAATAATTATTTTGCCTGTTCGAAAAAAAATAAACAGGCATGTTCTGTATTCCATGCGCAAAGAAGTGTTCGGAATTGTCACAGCATTGTTGTTATAAATAATAATTTGCAACAGGAATGCTTTGATAGTTCTGAACATTTTCATTCCATTTTTAGCTAGATCTTAATGATTTCACCTCGATTTTTCATCAGATCTCGACGTTTTACGATGATAATATGTAACCCGCTCATAACTTTTGAACGGCTGAACCGATCTGAAAATTTCTAGTATTCTAAAGGACTGGAATTCACTTAGATATCGTGGCAATATAAACCAACTTAACTTAGTGGATTTCGAGAATTTTCGAAAATGATATTCTCCGAACGAATAATCAGGTCATTACGTTAAAAAAAAACAAAGTCGATTGCCGCACATTTTATTCAAATGGATTAATCCGTTCGAGAGATATCGTTGTTGAAATTTTTCGAAAAAGTGTTTTTTTAATTAGTGTAAATATTTTTCTCAAATCGATTTTTTATTTTTAGTCACTTTTCAGAATTTAGAGAACTATGTCGAATACTTTAAAATGGTTAAGTGGTTTGCAAGGCAAATTCGTAACAGGTAGATTCGCCGCAATTCGCTTGGGAAAATAAGTATCTAGTTGCTTTGTCAAAAAATATACTGAAAAATATGTCAACACAGCATTTGAGAATTTAATCAGATCAAAAATACAAGCAGAGAAAATGGTATGAATTCGCCTTGAGTGGTTCGAGAGAAATCGTTCTCGAAAGTTGTTTTTTTTTATTGGCTCTTATTGTGTTTGGCGATTTTCGTCTTCGACTACGACATTTTTGTAATAGATTAAAGAAAATGTAGTGTGTTGTCTTTAATCTATTACAAAAATGTTGTAGTCGAAGGCGAAAATCGCCAAACATGATAAGGGGGATTATTTCAAGAATCTATAGCTTTAAGCTTGAAATTAGCGGGATGAGCAGCATGGGACACTTTTTCATATACATTATTTTTATGTGTATATATTATAGGACGAAAGCAAGGTAGATCTATAAGGTATACTTATCGGCGAATTAATTCAACAAAGCAACGTTTTTTTGGGAATTGTGGTGTCAAAAAATGTATAAGAAAAAATAAAGTTAATATTAAAATGTGAGTGTATTGGTAAAATAACTACAATTTGACAGCACAGTTACCGAACGTATGGGCTGATGCACAGACCTTATATCGATATATCGACCTTGGAAGAAAGTGTACGTATTTGAAAAAAAATTATTTTTGTGTGTTGAGCTTGAAATGATTTTTTATTTCTCTGAATGCGAAAAAAAGTTTCGAACAGTTGTATTGAAAACAATAATGAAGAACTAACATTTTTTTTTCAATATAATTGTTCGAAAGAAATTTTTTCGCATTTAGTGAAACAGGCAGTTAATTAATTGGCCCTGTTCTGTATTTGATGCGGTATGAAATTTAAAAATTAATCTAAATCACTTAGTTTCTAAATAACACCGACCCACACAAAAAATTGGTCTGTACATTTGACCGACCCACCTACCTACGTTTGGCTCGTACACCCTTACAATTTTGAGTAAATTGCGAAAACCCGCTAAACTTGAGAGTGTACTAGCCAAACCGACCTCAAGTTTGGATTCAGAGCATCATTTAGAAAGATAAGTTTGGTGAAATGCACAGAACACTTCTTTTGTGTGGCGGTGTAATGATTGAGCACTTTTCATATTGTATTAGAATTAAAAGATTAGGCTTACCTTGCGATATATCAACGAACAACAGGCAATACGCATTCTAGCACCCATTAATCTTTGTCGCAAATCAACATGATGTATTAGAAAGCATCCCAGCAGTGTGGATAATACTAAAATGGATCCCAAAGAGTTCACATCATACCACATGGATTCTATGCCATCTTTGAAGCCCTCAACAAATGTCTTATTACTAACAGTTCCAATGGAATTGGCAATTTTATGGTTGGTGGAGCTTTTATTAACATCTAATGTATTTAAACTGTCTGTAAAAAATAAGTGAAAAGAAAATTTAGAAGTTCTTAAAAATTTAATTAACTAAATTTTAGTGCAACGTCAGTAGTATATATTTCAATAACCTGAATTAAGTTGCTATGGAAGTTGTTTTCTCAGTATATAATACTAAAATAATAAATTTTAAAACAGCGTCATAAACAAACAAGTTTTTTTCATAAATAAGTAAACAAATCCAATTTAATATAAAATATTATTTATGCTACGAGTATAAAAAAAGATTTCTTTTTCGATAGTAATGTTAGCACAACGCAAGCTTAAATTAATGACTTCTTATCATCAACTGCATACATACATTCATTTATTCAGAAGAGCGTTCAATTAATTTGATATCAAATAAAAAAAATTGTTTAGATACTTACTGACATTGTTGTTGTTGTTGTGGTTTGAATTGACTTCGATGGAACGTGTTCTGCGATGGGTCAAATTGTCATAATGCAACTGGTCATCAAATGAATTGTTTATAATATTTATAGGTTTTTGGAATTGCATTAATAATTGAGCCAATACTGCGGGTATAAGCGATCTGTAATAGAAGTTAAACAGAACAAACAATTAATAGGAATTTGTTTTTCTTTTCATTCGTTATGCCATGAAATTGTTACCCACTTGATGACAATATAAATAACACTTATTAAGCCATCAAGAATAGCTGAACGCCAAAATGTTTTAAGTATAGCATTGCGTAACAGGGGCTGACGATTTTTCAAACGAGCAGTTTCCACTTCCTTATACCAGTGGCTAGAAAAAAATAAAAAGAAATAAATGAACAATTTGTTAAGAATAATTAAATTGTGCTCTAGTTTTCAATAAATGAAAAGAAAATACAACTTCATAAAATTATTATAAATTAACCCTTAAATGCATGAGGTCAGCCTACTGAATGGACGACACCAGACTATGTATTTTAGTTCAAAACACATTCTAAGCACGAATTTAGCATTCAATTCAGCCCCACAGATTTTGAGATTTTTTAAATATAATTTTTTTTTAAATGTTTTTTGAAATAAATTTAAAACTTCTGTACCATCGAATCTGGAATCATTTAAATCGATTGATCAAACCAATTAAATGGTTCGAGAGTGGTATCTTTATCGAAAAATGTCAAAAAAGTGTTTGGAAAATAAATTCGACTCTATCCATTTAGGTTGGGTTTTTGAGATCTCAGTTAAACTAGGTTTAGTTAATCTGAAAACAGATTTGTGCCGCCATTACCAAGTTTGCATACAAAATTTTGACGGAACAGCTTAGTTTTGCTTCAAATGTTGGTCTTTAATGAAATAATAAAAAAATCTCATTTCGCCGGAAAAATCAGAGTTTAAGACTACGTTAAACTAAGTTTAAACTTAATCCACATCTCAAAAACGCGACCTTAATGTGTTATAACTTTCTTATTTTTTGTCGAATATTAACGATTTTATGCTTCGTGCGTTCGGAACAAAATTGTCTTTGACCAATAAGCATAAAAAGAATTATATAATTTTTGTTTCATCTTAATGAAGCAACTTAAGATGGTGAATTTTGATTAAACGTTTGCAACTCCTGAATTTTAATCCGATAAATGCAATCGCTGTACCGGCTGAAAGAAGAGAGATAGATATCTATGAAAACGAGTATCTGGAAAACGTTTCTTAAGAAAAAATAAATTAATTTCATATTATTTAGCTTACAAGAAATTTCGTTTTCGAGGTTATGGCAAGAAGTTAAAACTTTTTAAACTATTGATATTACGCCTGTTCGTTTACTTAATACAATTTACTATTTTTATTACAGCTGGAAGTTTTCCATACAAAAAGTAAATAAATTTTTCCAATTGTAGTAAAAGTAGTAAGAATTTTGAGTAAACGAACACAGCTATTATTGTGAGCGCGGAAGTGGTTTTTATTTTAAACCCGTGATTATTTCTTGGAAAATATTCTTAGAATTTTCCTCAGACTGCATAAAATTAACGAGACTTATTACTTTATTCATTTTCTTTTCCTACCTTTTGTTGGATTATAATTAAGATTACACACTTAAGTTGTTTGTGTTTGTCATTATTTCCTTTTCACGTCCATGGACACTAATTCGTTGGACGATATTGCATGCCAATGGGTACGAGAGTCGATTTAACAATGCCAGACTGGCCTTTCATCTGTCCGAATATAAAATGTTGGGCACCAAAACACTAAGACATACATATGTTGTAGTTCCTATTAGGAACAAATCAGCAAAATCGCATAAATAGCTTAAATTTTCGCAACACGACTATTCTCGTCCTGCTATTTTCCTATGAAGTGCAAATAAGCCAACAATATCAACAAAATTGAAATTGCTCAAAAATCCTTTAAAGCTGTCAATAGCCGGGAAATAATAAATCAGTGGAATGAGGAAAAAGAAATTGGGGAAAAAATACATTAGAGTAAATTTAAAATCGTAAAAGAAAAATTTTTTATGTGTGCAAAAATTTCAAAATTTTCGATGACAAAACAGACTTTTTGATTTATTTTTTTGTGAATATGCTTATTAATATTTAAAAAACCAAAATATCCAGGAAAACATCCAAATATGTCACAAAAAACAGAAAAAATTCCCTAAATATGCGACTAAGTGCAAAATATGCAAAAATATGCTGTAAAGGGTAAAATATGCACCAACAAATCGATGCCAAAATTCTTGAAAAGTTCTGAAACGTATAAATATCTTATTTGTGCCTACATACAGCGCACAGGAAAAAAACATGCAATTTCATATTTGCGGTTTCCCTGATTATCACACTGACTGACATCTCCAAACCAAACTTTAAAAAGAGCTTCACTTAAAAAAATTTATTTGGCACGTTTTTTTTTATATGAATCTATATTTTTAAATTCTTAGTCAATTATCAAATTCTAGTACAAAACGTTGCGTTGCCTCTATACAAATACAAATACTCTCGCTTCACACATCACACACTTACGGCCCTTTTCACAATGTACGCTTAAAAGTTAACGTGGACTTTAACGATAAGTTTTGTATGCTGCTAACTTTTAATCGTATATTCTGAAAAATGGCCTTAGTATAGTTTATTCTGGAGGCACCGACATAAAGAATTTGTTTATGCATCAGTTGAATTGTTATATACAAACCTTTCTAGTTTATCTCCCAAATCTTCAGAACAATCTTCTGGCAAACATTTTGTTAAATCATCGCTGGTCAGACCTTGGCGTGAACCTCTGTACAGCAATGGCATGGACCAACCAAAAATTAGTTGAGACAATATATTGGCATATCTTCTGGGATTTTCTTTTTGCGGTTTTTGTGTACTATCCATACTGGCTTTATCTGTATAAGATATTGAAAAAGAAATAACAGCATTAATTATAAGGTTATCATATCTACCAATCCTTTTTTATATTCTTGATAACAATGCTAGTCATACATAATTAAATATTAGTTTATGACACAGATAACTGCTACGTGATGTTAGCCGATTCCTAGACAACATGTTGTAAATAATGCAGTGTTTTAAAATGAGCAAAAAAAAATATTTTCTCTAATACAATTATTTAGAGCAATTTTTTTATACATATTCTTATCAGCTAAATAAATGAAAAATTTTTTGTAGTATTTATACAACGCTCTATTACAATTCAAATCATCTCAAGTCATAAGCGTGGTATACAAAGACCTTGTAATTTAACCTAAATTGCAATAAATTCTGTAATAATAAATAGAGTTTGAAAAAGATTTACATTTAATTATTGAATGTAACAAAAAGCTATTCTTTGTTTTTTATTCTTATTTGCACTTAATTTTTTCTTTTATATAAAATAATGAAGTGATTTCTTTAATTTTCGTTATTTGTGTGCCAATATTTGGTTTATGATTTCTGACGAAATTCATTAAACGCTTTATATTAAGCTAAAAGTCAATGTCCATATTGAAAATACGTATGTATTTGCTTAGGCAAGAATTAAGATAAGAAAATATAAATGATATGTATTATTTAGCAAATTATGAACAACAATTATAATTAAAAGTCAATGGCCCATATCAAACGATCAAACGATAAGTATATCTTGATTTAAAGTACGAATTCGCTATGGAAAAACAGCCTCAAGTTTCGTGATTGAAATGTTCTGATATTTCATTTGAAATACCTCAGCTTATTATTGTTGGAATCAATTATATACACATAGCTCACTTACTGCAACGTCGTCATAACTCAAAAAACTAGTTTTACAGAAAACGAGTTAGTTCAAAGTTTTGTGTAAAACTTAATGAAAAAAGAAAATTTACTTCTTTTCTCAATAGTTGAGTATACAAGATATTTATATGAAATTTTTACACAACATGAAGAACGATATGGCGAATAATTCGGCATTATTAGCTCAAAAATCACAAATTTTGAGGCATGACGGCGCACCGGAGTATTTGTTCAATTTATCTGGCCAAAATGATTTACCGCTTAAAATCGATCGAACATGAACGGATTTGATGTATGGTTATAATATAAAATAAAAATCAATGTTCAACTGAATTATACTGCATACATTAGGTCTGTTCATTTACTTTCGTAGCAGAAACTAGCAACGAGAGAGTAAAGCAGAAATTTGTAAAATTACTCTCCCAGATATGAAAATGTAAATGAACGCTTTACTAGCAAAAATTTGCAATTAACACAATAAACAGTTTGTACACCAAAAAAACTTTACATTAGCTGTTAGTACTTTTTATGAAAAGTTAGACATATCGTAAAAAAAATATGAAAATTTCATCATTTTAAGGTACATGAACACAACTCAGGATAAAAAGTGTCACCTTTTTTTTAACTGTCCGTAAATAAAGCTTTGTGTGTAAAGTATTTAAATAGCAGAAATAAAAATACAACTGCTTATACATACGGATTTTTTAGTTAAAATATCTGTAAACAGTAGAAATAAAGTTAATTTCAATGTAATTGTGGAATTTTTTTATTATTAATTTAGTTGAATTTGTTCTTTGCAGGAACTTGCCAGGTTTTTTTCTTATATTTGACTCACATAATATTTCGAGTGTAACCTTTATGATTTAGCCTCAAGGTGGAAAATTTTCTGCCACCCAATTCAAGCGTTTTAAACTCTTTTAACGGCCACTACTGCAGTCAAATTAAAGTAAAATATCCAATCTTACCGTATTAAATATTTTTGACGTCTTGAAAAGTATTAATTTCTTAATAATTCATTAAAATTAGAAAAAGTTAACTTTTTCAGGAATTTTTCAAACATTTATTTTGTAAACAGAAGATCTAAACAGCTGTTTGGCTAATTCCTGCTAGTAAAAATTTTACTAGCAAAAACTTGCAACAATTTTTTTCCTCTCAACTTTTTATGCTCTTTTTTCACTCTTTCGTTGCTAGTTTTTCGAGTACCTGAACACTTTCCAGTAACAACTAGTAACTTTCAGTTATTGAACAGACCTATTATTGGGTATGTTCTGTATTCCAAGCGGAATTAAAGTGTGCGGAATTACCAAAGCATTGTTGTTATAAATAATAATTTGCAACAACAACGCTTTGCTAATTCCGCACATTTAATTCCGCATGGAATACAGAACACACCCGAATATGTATATGGGTAATACCTTATCAACCCGACCAACAGTTGAATCCGACTCCTTTCGATTTGGATGAAATTTGGTCAGAAGTTTTTTTCATCCTTTAGCGAACTTGTATCAACTTGTATCAAAAGTTATCTCATATTCAAAATTTCATATTTTCGCCGAATTTGTTGAAATACAAAGATGATTTTTATATCATTTTAAAGAGAATACTTGGGACTACAAAAAATATATAGAACATGATTTTTTTTAATGACATCCCAAGTTTTTTTCTCGGACTACTTAGCTTTAAACAACCATAATTCGAAAGTTGGTCTAAGGTGGCCCTTGATTTAACATAGCTTCGAACGTGCATATCATCTACTTATTTTAGGTATATAAAAGAAAACCCTATCGAACCGTACAATATTAAAAACCCCTTTCAGTTTACCTACATAAAAAACGTGTCGTTCTCGCATAATAAAATAATTTAAGCCTTCAATATTATGAAATTTTGATTGTCCAAAACTATAATAATGTGAGAACGAATCGAATTTTTGCCATCATAAAAACATTGTTCGATGATAGATAGCACTATTTGAATATAAGCCCTCGATATGAAATTCTTTTATTTCGGCTTAAGGTCCTTTTTTACAAAAAAAACAATTAAATTTATTCAAAAACGTTTTAATTTTGTCATATATTTTCCGATATTTCGGTTAACTTCGCTAACCATTTTCAAGGAATCTAAAAACATACATAACTTTTAATTAAACAAAAAAAAAACACTTATAAAAAATTATATTATAGCAAAAAAATATTTCCCGGAACGGGTATCTTTACAATATGCATAGGGATAGATATAAAGCTAGTTATGTGATATTTTAGAATCCAAAAATAATAGGAGATTTTTCCTGCAGACCAGTGTATTTGGACATTGGCGGGCTATAATCAAATCGCTCGAAGAACTACACACACACAGAAAATGTTCAATGTAAAATCGTCGAAAACCAGGTTAATTTAAAATTTTTCGGTAGTGATTTTGCTTCATAGGTTTTTCATGTTAATTCAACATGATGTACAATAATCTTGAAAGAACATTTTTCCTTTTGAAATAACTATATTTCATGTTTGTTTTACTATTCCAGTACAGTTATATCCAAATAAAGTTGATACTGAAATAATACGAAGAGTCATGTTGAATCATTATTTCGAGTTGAAACAAGGCGAATTTGATATTGGAACAACACGAAGAATCACGTTGAATCAAAGTTATTTCAAGTTGAAACCACGTGAATTTGATATTGAAACAACACGAAGAATCATGTTGAATTAAAGTTATATAAAGTTGACACAACATGACTTTAATGTAGCTGTTTTATTATTTATTTTACTTACGTGATGTGTAACAGCATAGGCATCAGAAAATTTTGTGTTGTAGTTGGCTGGACCAGCCAAGATTTGAACTCGAGCCACTTGCATGATAGTCCACGCGCTAACCACTGCAGCCACAACAGCTTCAAAATTTACTTAGATATACACTAAATAAATACCATCGTATGTCAAATAAATTTCATTTTAATTCAAAATGATTATTTAACATAAAACTTATTTGAAATTAAAGATATATTCATGTTGATTTAAATTGAAATATAACGTTTATAACAAAGTTGTTTTAACAGCGAAAATTTTAAATCAAAGAGATTTACGGATAGATTAATACATTTTTTTAATTAATATGAAACAACGGCATTGTTAAACCAGCAGCATTAAATTTTCGCTGGTAATTCGGTTTGCGTCGGCTATTAGTCGGCTATATAATAATAAACAACAACAAGTCACACAATTTAGCACAACAGTGAATTGTAGCAATGAACAAAGCAAATAAACACTAAAACACTTAAACGACAAATTATGTCTTCTAAATTTAATATGATTTCCAATCAAAATTGCGTCATGTTGATTTTACATTCCTTTTTTTCTGTGTGTTTCATTTTGTTGGAGCCTTTCTAATAAGTCGGTTTTTTGTAGAAATTTACGCGTAGGTTGCGAAAAAAATAATTTTAAAAATTTAGGAAATATTTTTGAGTATTTATTTTGAAAAAAAGTTGTAGAATTTTGGCAACAAAATACCAAAAAAAAATTTCGCATTTATCCAATCACATTTTTAAATGCAACTTCACTAATTGATAGCTTAACTAACAACAGATGGGAAATTCGTTTCTTTGTAGCAAACTCATAAATATTTACCAACTGTAGTTTATCAGAATTTTTAGCGCTTTGCAAGATTATTAAAAATTATGTCACAGTTAGTGATGTTAACTGAACGGATATTGTCTAGGCAAGCATTAATATAAGAATATAAATAATATGCATTGCATTTGGAAAATTATAAAAAACAATTATAATTAAAAGTCAATGGCCCATATCAAATGATCAAACGATAAGTAGATCTTGATTTAAAGTACGAATTCGCTATGGAAAATAAAGTTTTGAAAACAGCCTCAAGTTTCGTGATTGAAATATTCTGATATTTAATTTGAAATTACTCAGATTATTGCTGGAATGGATTGATTACACACATATCGCTCATTTGCTGCGACGTCGTCATAACTAAAATAAACTAATTTTACAGAAAACGATTTAAAAGTTTTCAATTTACACTAAACTTAACCCTACCTTTACCATACCTGATATATTTTTATCATGACAAAAGTCAAACTTTATATGGAAAAATAGTTTGTTTTATGTTTGCTGTTTTTCCTATATAGAATTTGATATTTGTCATAATAAAAATATATCAGGTATAGACGTAGGGTAATGAAAAAAGAAAATTCCATTATTCTCTCAAGAGTTAGTTGAGTATACAAGATATTTATATGAAATTTTTTATTAGCTCAAAAATCACAAATTTTGAGTTGTCTTTGAGTGAGTTTTTCGAAAATTATCACATAACTAATTATGTCAGAGCAACGACGCACACACTGGTATTTGTTCAATTTAGCTGGCCAAAATTCAAATTTTTCCGAATTTCAGTAAAAAATAAAATAAAATGTAAAAGAGAACTTCCCGCCGAATAAGAAATGTAAACATTCTATGCAATTTGCCAACATAATAATAAAACGGTACTTTGCAGTTGAATATTTTGAAGAAAATTCAAAACGGCAATAAAACTAACTTAAAACTACTTATGTTTAAGAGCGTATAACTTGGTATTGGAATTGTCTTTTACAAGAATTCTTTTTGGATTCTAAAATATTAAAACACTAGCATATAAAGGGTGTCGCAACAAGAGCGCCGGATTTAATTTTAAAGGAAAACAGGTTTAATTAAAGTTTTTGTTTTTAATTATTAAATTACATTAATTTTAGTTTTGGAACGTGCTTTTTGCCAAATTAATATTTTACGTTTTCAGTAAAATATTAGTTTTATTAAAATATATTGAAATTGATTATGGGGGGTATTAGCTAGTTCCTACCCGCATTTCATTGGGACTAATGCAAATGGTCAGGGAACCTTTACCCAAAAATCTCATAGAAAAACTAAAGATATTATGTTAAACTTCTAAGAAGTTTATAATATCAAAATTAAAACATGAGCTCCATAACTCTACGTCTCCACCTAACTTGAAATGCTGTTGTAACTGCACTAACAATTATGTTATAACTTGAAAAAAGCATTAACTTTAGCGGTCTACACTGAACATTAACTTTAAGTTAATGTTAAAGTTAGTAATTTTAAGTTAGGTGTAGACCGCAAATAATCAATCATGTTTTTTATTTTCATACTTGCATACGATAACCCGTTGGTTTTTTTACAACTCTAAATTGTAGTTGTAAAGCAATTGAAAATAAATGAAAAAACAACAACTGCTAGAAATGAGCTCTGATGTCAACATGTATTTTTTGCGCGGGCACTCGCATATTTATAATTAAAAAGTTTTTTTTTTGGGAATTGTTAAATTAGATTAATTTTAGTTTTGTTAAGTGCTTTTTCCCAAATTAATATTTTAATTTTTCAGTAAAATATTAGTTTTGTTTAAATATATTGAAATTGATTATAGAGAGGTATTAGCTACTTCCTATGCGCATTTAATTGGGGCTAATGCAAATCGTCAGGGAACATTTACCCAAAAAAACTTATAGAAAAACTTAAGATATTATGTTAAACTTCTAATCATCCGAATAAGAAGTTTACAATATCAAAGTTAAAATATGAGCTCCATAATCAATCATGTTTTTTTATTTTCTTACTTGTTGCATACCCCTCCATAATCAATTTCAATGTATTTTAAAAAAACTAGAAAACAAATCAAAAAACTATGGCGGCATAATATTTGTACAAGAAAATTGTAATCAGCTGTTTTCTTGAACGTAAATTGTAACACTCAACTCGAAACAGAAATTGAAAGCAAGTTCGTTTCAATTTTTAAAAGTATGAGTGTATTGGTAAAACAGTGTGAGTGTATTAAAACTTGAAAGGCAAAACTTGATCGTGTGGCTGCTAAGTTAAGCAAACATTTTTATTTCAACATAAAGGAAAGTAACATAAGGAAAAATAGTGACGACAGTCACCGTACAACTCGTATTAACAAAATAGTGGCAAATTTACATCCGGCGCTCTTGTTGGGACACCCGATAGTAAAGATAACTATTACTGGAAACACATTTTTTAATAGAGCAAAGCATACCCTCATTTTTTCTTTTTATTCTGAAAATTATTATAAACGGAAAGGGTTTTTTAATATTATTATACCGTTCGAATAAGTAGACGATATGTTCGAAAAAAAATAAATTTTACAGAAATTGCAAGTTAGAATCTGGACCACTATGTGTTTTTTACGATATGACACAAAACGATATGACATACTATGTTGTATTATCGTAAGTTTTTTACGATATGACAACCTTAAGATATGACCACACTGTTTATGGCTATCTTAGTGTTGTCATATCGTAAAAAACTTACGATAATACAACATAGTATGTCATATCGTAAAAAAATTCATAAATGGCATCGCTGAATAGCACATTGCAATTATAAACAAAACTTATCTCTAGATTGAAAAAATTAAGTATGTATGTTTATATTATTTTTACACTCCTATTTGATTTAAAAACAATAAAACACGACCGAGGTGAAAAGTAGAATAAAAGATGGATAACGTTAATTTACAGTGATGTTCAACCAAGTAAAGTATTTTGTTTTAGAAAAAAAAAGAATTTCCTAAGAAACCGTTTATTTCTATAATTTCTCCCACTACTATATACTTATCAGGCATATTCTGCAAATCACATGGCCCTAAATCACATGTGATTTTAAAATCTATAATGGTCATGCAGCTACTCTTTCAATTTTTTTTTAATTTTTCTATTGTATAGAGCATCAAATATCATTTCTGAAAGAAAATTATGGTATATGTTTTTAAAAACGTCTACACGACCATTATTGATGTTAAATATTTGTTACGGTTTAGATAACTTATACTGAACATTTTCTAAAAAGCGTGACGAGGGGGGAGGTATAAAAACTCCGAAAATAGAGTTACGTAATATGTGAATGGCCCCTAAGTACAGCTTAAAATATTGCGATTTCAAATAAAATACGCCCTTAGGTATGCTGTTTGTAAATGTACGGAAAAAATTTTAAAAACCCGCTATAAATTTGGTATAACCAATAGAAGTAAAAAATTTTTTTACGTTATTATAAAAAAACAGTTTTAGAGAAACTTCCAAAATTTTGGGACGATTTAATAACACTGTACAATTTTCAAAAAATTAAAAATCCCGCAGGGTTTCATGGCGGTTTTTTATGTTTTCGAGGTCGCTGAATCCGAATCTGAAGTTATTTTTTAAGGATCACGTCAGGTTTTTGTGCTACAGAGGGGCATGTCCTAACCCACCACTGCCGGAGAGGGTTAATATATATTACCCTCCTAAATACAAATTATATGATTTAACTTTTGTAAAAAGAAAACAATATTTTGGTTAAATAGAATATTTTTTATATTTGTATTATATTTTTATTTAGAAAACTTACACAAAAATCATAAATTTTGTATGGGAGCACCCCAAAGGAGGGCCTGAGGGATAGGTCCCAAGGGAAAAAAGTTTCCTTTTGAATAAGTAATGGGGTTGGTCATGCATATTAGCCCTATGCGACAGTGGTGGGTTAGGACTTGCCCCCTCTGTAGCACAAAAACCTGACGTGAGCCGAGAAAAATAACTTCAGATTCAGATTCAGCGACCTCGAAAACATAAAAAAGTCATGAAACCCCACGAGATTTTCGGACTGTTATACAGTGTAAGTATCGCGAATTCTACATTTTCATGACTTTTTTGGAGTGTCTTTTTTTGTTGGGAATAAGATTTAAAAAACAACGAATTGAATTTGAATTCATGGTAATACCAACAAAAAAATTCTTTTTTTACAAAATAACAGCGTAAAATAAAATTAAGTTTTAAAATTGATATTAATAAGATTTAAAAAATAACGAAATGAATTTAGTTCATGGTAAAATTAACAAAAAAGAAATAATTTGCTTAAAAAAAACTCTGAAATAAATTTTAAAAGTATCGTCGTATCGACAATAAAACATCGCCGATACCGATGTATCGGAAAATCTGAAGTATCGCCGATATATCGGTATAATGGACAGCGTTTATAACTAATTATCGCGTACAACTTCAACGAACCATGCAAATTTATACGCTTTATAGCGTTTTTTGAAATATTAATTTGTTAACAATTTTGTAACACTATAGCCCAATTCACTATATTGTGCAAATGGTATTGCATCGTAGCATTTGCAAAATGATATTGTACAGGGATGATAAAGTTTGTACAATTGTACTTTTTTGGTACTATTGAAACAAAAAAAAAAGTACGATTGTACCAACGTGACTCATTTGGTACTATTTACAAATCTGGCTTAAAACTTGTTTTTTCAGTAGAGCAAAAACAAAATATTTCTGAAATTGTGTCCACGGTATGAACATCTTTCACTTCTTTAACACTTTTGGCATTTATTTGCCAAAATTACTTTGTGTAAAAATTTCAGACAAAAATAACATAAGAACGAGATCCTAAAAAGGATGCATAAAACCGCTTATGTCGACATAAACAACGTTTACTAAGTAAAATAGAACAAAATATTTAAAAAGATTTCAAAATGAATTTAAATAATGACATCGTATCTCTGCTTGTGTGTTTAAATAATCCATCACACAGGAATACTGAAGTCGTTATTGCTGAAAATTTATGGAATCAATATAGCAGTGAGGTTATTGTGCATGAAAAAATATCAAGACTAGTCCATGATATTCCGAAAATGTTTACTCTCATAGTAAGAGCGCTTAAAATAGAGCTATTTCGCATTAATAACTCAAAATCTACGTAAGTCGACTTTTGCATTTATTCAAGAAAACCACAGAAATGTCGGACTTAAAATTTTAATAGAAAATATATCTTGTGATATGGCTTTTTTATCCATTGTGAAAGAATTTTAAATTTTTTAGCAAACTTCAAGTTTACAAAAATAAAGAAATTAGTAAGTAGGTTCCTTGTTATATGGCAGAAGTGAAGATTCATTGAGATAAGTTGAAATTTATATTCTTTGATTTTTGGCACCATTATCTGAAAAAGAATTTATCAAGATTGCGAATTGAGCTTATGTTTTTAGTTAATATAGGTACCAAATATGTTTGATACACCTATTTAGAAATAAATGAACAAAAATGCACTCTTATAAAATTGTTTTATATACCTATCTGGCGGAAAAACGATTTACTCCGGTTATAGCGAGCTTCGCGTGTAACGAAAAAAATCGCCCGTTCCCGCGGATTTCGTTATAACCGAGCTCCACTGTACTACATAATTAGTAAGACAATTGCGCGCGCAAATTTTGCCGTAAATTAAGTAATTTTTTAAGCGCAGTATGGAAATGAAAAATAATGAAGTTAACATCACTGGCACACATTTCCAAAACTGTCAAGATCGTTTGCTATCATCCGTTTTGGTTTGTAAGCGCCGTTTAAAACTACAACTACGCAATTTTTATCAATACTTCGTGATAAAAAAACAAAACGTAATGATCTAGGTTTTTGTTTTTCTCTTTAGTTAAAATACATACTTTTTTCTCCTTTTGATATTTAAACACTTACAAATTATTAAACGCCACAGCACCAATCGTACCGTTTATTTGTGTATGTATGTACCGAGTTTTTAACTCATGTATGTTTTTTTCTTTATAGGTATATTTTTTTTCTTTTCTGCACCCAATACAACTAATAATTGTGTAATGGAATTTCGATTAATAACTTTCGATACCTACATACACAGGTATGTCGATTTTCTTTTAACAAAAAAATTTGCATAAAAATATAGGTAGTACCTATATTAAAATTAATTAAATGACAAAAACTAAAAGCTGGTTTAGCACAATTTTAGGTGTTTGATTGATTTTTTCATTATATTTTACTCGAAAATACACTTTTTCTTTCTTTTATACGCACAACAGGTTATTTTTATATTAAACACTATGGCGAGAATCAGTCGGACAAATTAATTACAAGCACGCTACTAGTTAATTTCGACAAGTTCTCATCCACATCCAGCAAACACAACATTTCCCGCAAGCACACCAGATGCAACTGATTTTTAAAACCAAAGCGTATCTATTCAAAGTACTTCCAATCAGGGATGGTAAGATTGCTACAACTGTACTCTTTCGGTACTATTCGTAATTCAAATATGTATAAGTACAGCAATTAGGTATTTCTTCAAATACAAATTTGTGTACATACCAGGCTTTGTTGACATAATTTTCAGTACATTTTTACAATCAAAATGGGTATTTTCCAAAGCGAATTGAGGCGAGTTTGCGTGCTATGAATTTGCCTTGGTAAATACATAGACACATAGGTATGTGCATATGGATGTAAATCAAATTTTGTATGAAAAACTTCATAGTAGTCGGTATAGCATTTAAATCTCACACTAGCTTACAAAAAACTAACCCAAGAATACTTTTTAAGCTAATTCGGATGTGCTAAAGTACCTTTTTATGAGCGGTTGGTAAAATTTAAAACTACCTTTACCATCCCTGCTCGTAACATTTCCTATTTTTAAACCAATTGATAAAACCGTCTCAGCATGTCCGGTCTGATGTTGTTTTCGTTTGATACAGAGATGGAAAACTCAATACTATACTACTGTAATTTTTTTAGTTCTTTTTGATATATAAAGTACTGCAGTACGCACGCAATAAAACAAGTATGGACACATTCGTAAATTCAGTAATTGTCATGCCTTCGAAAACCATCATTTGACAATATGTATGTACTTTTCTTCGTCAAAAGTTTCTTTACAAAAACAATTGGTGGTGCTGCCGCATATTGCTGCAACTATGGTAGCATTTTTATTAGTTTTGCAATAGTTTGCATACCGGTTGCACAAATTTACTGCATTTATGAACACCGGAAAATTAGAGTAAAGCCGTCCTAAATTGTTCTGTATTTTTAAGAGTTAGCTCCTTTTATTCAAAAATAGGTTTGAATAAATCCATAAAAAATCAGCTCTGCCTTCTTAATCAATATTTATCAACCTTTTGATAGAACATGAAACTAAGTCCTCATATGTAAATACAGAATGAGTTTGTCTGTAAACACACAATCTACTAGAAAGCTTTGTAACTTGTCGAACATTGATTAATAAGGAAGGGGACTATATATGTTGCCTCAGCCGATTGAAACACGCATAGGTATATTGTATTTGGTGTATATTTTGGACACCCTAGCGAGCGAGTATGATAAACATCAATTTTCGTTGATCAAAAAACTGTCTTAACCGTTTGCGAACACTACAAATAGCGTCCCGATAATGGCTGAAACTACTGACAAACATTTATTCTTTACTATTCGTATAAGAACTACATTGCGCATATTGGAATAAAATACCAGTAACATCTTAACGCTCGAGAAATTGGGAAAACACCAAAATAAAATTCTACGAATTAATCAGCCACCTGCTGGTATATTAAAATTTCGAATATATGCAATGATCTAAATAGTTAAGTCGCTGCACATGTGGAATTATATTAAAAAAATTCAAACCCAATCCGAAAGGATTCCAGAACTGTACAACAAAACCTTAAAAATAATAGACCATATTAAAACCGGAAGTTGTCATATTAATTTGAAAAAGTATGGAAAAAGTGCTTTTTAAGCTGGATGTCAGAACTATTTTAAAATTGTGTTTCCATCACTGGGTTGATGCCATGTACGATTTTAGTAGCCGGGTGGTAAAATTGAAAGTTCCTTTTGCCATTCCTGTTGTTATGTTGTTTTAAACAAATAACAGATCCCCGTCTCAGCATGTACGGTCTGATGGAGGTTTGGTTTGACACCCTATAATCGAAGCAGCTGTGTTGTTGTATCATGCGAAAAAAATTGAAAATAATTGCGATAATTGTTATTTTTGGGAATTTAATGCGATTATTTCTGCAAAATATAGTATAAAAGACAGTTAAAAAGATGTCAGTCTTTGGGAGGGAAAATTTCAAATTATATGTACAGTTTCTTGGAACGAAGTTCTCTATGGCACGTTGTGCATATGGAATGCAGTATATAAATGTGTTCTATGCTCGGGGGTAAAAAAATGTTTATATGAAAAAATACGTGTAACAAATATGTCGTTACACATATTACACATGCTGGTAACGACAACTCAAAACGGTGGTGACAGGGAGGCGCGAATGTTAAATTCCTTAAAAACTCAGTGTTTCTCTTTGGTATTTTCGCGGTTTCCGGTGCTGCCGATATTTTCCGGAGAACTTCTGGGGTTTCGGGGAGACTTTTGTACCAATTTTTGGGAATCCGTTGACCAGGCATCTGCCTTGGCTAAGGGTTGGTGTCCTTGCTACGTGAATCTGTCTCGGCTAAACACCAATGTCTCGGCTAAATTCTTGAGAAGTATCGCCTAAGTATCTTTAAGGCTATAGTGGTTTTTTGTTGACGAATTATTTTCTTTTTTCATCTAGAGGTTGAATTTACTATGTATTTATGTACATATCGACGGTGTATATTCAATACCTGCTATGAACCAAACATGCAATTGTTCAGGAGAGGCAAATAAATGATTTATGCTAAAATTCTGCAAATATATGTAAGTCAAACTATATTCTACAATATTTGTTAAATATTATTACTGAATCCTACGCATAACAATAATGTAACAGTTCACGCTATTCGCTATAGAATCTATAATTTTCTATTTTATTAAAGTTCCAGCGTCTTTTCAGCGTTTTTTTAACATATAATAAAAAAATAACAAAATAATCAAAATGGAACAAGATAGTTCAAATTGATATACTATATCTTGCTATTACTTCATCTGAACTAAATTATCATAAAAGTGCTGATAAAAAAGGCCACGAGCTAATTCAAATAAACTTTTCTTGATGAAAGATGTTGACCGATATATTTGACGTTTAAATTCAAATGACATATTTTTAACTTAAGGATTTCCCCTCTTGGTATATTGAATAGCGGCTTCGCTAACATGAGATTTTTTGCTTAGCCGGGAGAAAATCCATAAGTCCTGACAAAGGCCGGCTATGCAAAATCTTTACTCAGCGAAGCCGCTTTTCGATATACTGAGAGGGAGCAATTCTAAGCCCGGCCAAAGGCCGGATACACGGAACGTCTTTAGTAATAAAAGTTAAATTTTTCGATTTATTTCCAAATATTTCTTTAAGTCGACATACTTTAATCATTGCTGACGCTATTTAAAAATTTTTGTTGACGTCAATTGATTTTATTAACTGGAGACAGCAAAGTATTTAGTAGGTGGTACGGAATATCGAGTATACATATACTGCAAAGTAGTTCCTCGATGATTTATTTTAATTTTATTGCTGAAATGGGTGGAAACTTCAACGGCAAAAATATAACTCTGTACAAAAATATATCTGTATTTGAAGAAAATATTTGATTTGCATAGTGTGAACGTAATTTGCTTACCAATTCAACTTCAATTGAAGTCGATTTTCACTTGCAAGCACATATTGTTCTCTTATTGTCCACATATGTCCGTTGTGAAGATCCATACATACTTGAGCTGTACCACAGCAGTTACTTTATACATTCGAAGAATTAAAAATTCAAATTGTTGAATACAATTATGTATTATTCATTGATTTACGATTGTTCTTTTACTTTTTTTTATTTTATTTATAGAGTGTAAGTATTTATATTACTGCCATATTAATGTTGGAATTTTCCATTTTGCTCTTCAGATAGTTTTAAGTGTTTTAAGAATAAAGTACAAGTTTTAGATCGGGAGTGGATAAGATAGTTTAATCGTTTTTTTATCACGCAATGTTTTTAAAAATAAGAGTGCGTGCTGTAATGGTTCCCTTTTGCTTTCATTGAAAGTAAAGTTAAACTTAACAATTTTTAAATTGGAAAAAACAAACAAAAACACACTTAATTGGGAAATTTGATGATAAGGCATTAAATAAGACTTACGCAATTTTACAAAAATAAAAAAATTTAAAAGAAATAAAGAAATTATTAAAAAAAAGATGATGTCTTCAAAAAATATTTATCACTCAGTGTTATTATGGGCTAGATATTTGTATAAAATTATATGGATAAAGTTGTGCAATATTTTACTTAACAGTGACCGTGAAAGCAAAGAAGTATGTCAAGTTAAGGAACGTTTAAAGAATAAGTGTCCTATTCCTGTGGTTAAAGGTTTACCTCTAGTGGGAACAATATTCGATTTGATGGCAGCGGGAGGAGCCCCAAAGTAAGACTTAATTTTTGTTATCTAAATATGCTATAACGAAGTAAGTCAAAAATCATTCAGTTACATGTAATCAAATGTACACTATATGCGACGTTCCATAGGAAAAGGGACCTTATCATCTAAAAATAAAAATTAATTTCTTGCAACTTTTGAGATACTGGAACTCAAAGTTTGAAAAGTTTCAAAGTTTTCCTAAACTATGATAGTTTTTAATATTTTGATATTTCCGATTTAATTATTGACTTTAAATTGATTGTAGAATGGTCAATACATGTCTGAGCAGTGTTATTAACCTTAAACTTAAATTTACCTAAACGTCTGTTTTTAAGTCTTCCTGTAAAATTTGGCCTAGGAAGATAAGGGCCCTTTTCCTGTGGCACATCACATATACATACTTCTGATCTCGATTAGAAATTTGTTCAAAATTTTTTTCGGTTTTTGACACATTTGAAATGAGCTCTTGATCAATCGTAAATTAAGAAATAATCAGATGAGTTACAGTTGTAATTATAAACACCGCAGAAATATGGTGATGAGACCAAAAGAAGCGCCTTAAAAGAGTTTTACTCTGCATTTAAAAATTCCAAAAATTTTTTTATTGTCCTAATTCGACTTAGGTGCTTTTGTCAAAAATTCACAGAATTGAATTTCTACTCGTATTTAAAATTCTGAATAATAAATTATCAATTTCAGACTACACCTTTACATTGATAAACGTCATGCAGATTATGGTGATATATTTCGTGAACGTTTGGGTGGAATTCAAGACGGTATTTTTGTATCATCGGCAAATCTAATGCGTTCGGTGTTTATGCATGAGGGCTCATATCCCCGGCATCCATTGCCAGAAGCTTGGATATTATACAATGAAGAAAATAAATGCCAAAGAGGTTTATTTTTTATGTAGATATAAAACAAAGATTTGAGTTGGCTATAAGATAAATAAATAAATTCATCATTTTTTGACAGGGATGGTGAAGAGTGGTTTCACAATCGCCGCATATTAAGTCGCCTATTACTGAATGGTAATCTTGATTGGATGAATTGGCACATTCAACAACAAACGAATAAATTAATACAGAAATGGTTACTTGAGAGCGAAGAACATACAAATAAAGGTTTTGTAATAAAAAATTTAGAAAAACAATTGTATAGATGGTCCATAGATGGTAATTATGTAATTCTTTGATAATTTTGTCAATGTTTTAATTTGTTAAACGATTTTTGTTTTATTTTTATTTATCTTAAGTCATAATATCGGTTATGTTTGGTGAAACATCGGACTTGGAAATATTAGATATACAAATAGCTGTATATGAGTTTTCTAATGTTGTGCATAAAATATTTGAGAGTAGTTCGCCATTGATGAATTTCCCACCTAAAGTGGCCAAAATGTTAGGCATGAACATTTGGAGAGATTTTCAAGAAAGTGTTGATCAAGTTTTGACCAAAGGCTATAATGTTATAGATATATTCTTAGAACGTACATCTGCTTATCCGGGTGGTCTCTATGAAAAACTTCAAGAAGCTGAAGTTCCTTTGGATATGATAAAACGAATATTTGTGGATTTGGTAATAGCAGCTGGAGATACGGTAGGTAATTTTTGTATACCGTAAACAACTGTTTAAGTGTGTTTGTGCAGGGCTCCTACTAAAACATGTTTCTAAACATGTTGATCAGTGCAGCGCTCTATTGGTAATTTCCGCAAAAACATGTTTCTAAACATGTTCCCCACAATGTTTATATAGAAATTATCGACAACATTAAAGGTGTGTCTGAGTACTCTTCCAGTAATAATTATCTAGTAACTTTTGGATAGAGAAAAATCGTTCGTATTTGAAAGTAAACAAACGCATCCGATAAAATTGAGTAATAATTTACACAAATTATTACAGTACTCAAACAGCTTAAATATTGTTGATAATTTCTATATACAAATTCCTACCTACAATGGTTTTGAATTGGATAATTATATATTAACCAAAAGCAAGTGGATGATCAGACTGGTAGTGGGGTGGTATGATTAATCAAAGATTAATAATAATCGGTTTTTATTACAACAACCAAGTGATGAGATTGAATAGATTATCCTCTTTCTTTTAATCGAGTATTAGTAGAAAGTTTCTACTAGAAACATCCATTTTATTTGTAATTAAGTGCAAGATTTCGTGAAATAAAAAAAAATGTTTACTATACCTTTTTTAATGAACTCCTTTTTACAGACCGCTTATTCAACCACCTGGGCTTTATATCTTTTATCACAAGATGATGAACTACAGGAAAAACTGTATAGCGATAATAATTCCAACAACCAAGACTCACCATTAATAAGAGGCTTGGTCAAAGAAACACTAAGACTCTATCCAGTGGCTCCTTTTATTGGTAGATATATGCCACAGGAATGCATGCTTGATAAATATCATTTACAAAAAAATGTATATAAAATTACTTAAAGTTATTTGGCCAATTCACAACCTGTTGTATGTGTTGTAGATCGTATATATTTTGTTGGTAATTTCCAAATAAACACTTGTTTAGAGACATGTTTATGTGAAAATTATCAACAACATTTTTACGATCTACAACACTTACAACAGGTTGTGAATTGAGCAATTATCAATTAATATAAATCTAAATATTTCCCTTACCCAACAGTCTTTAGTATTTCTATCCTTGTTTACTGCTGGTCGTGATCACAAGCATTTTCCAGACCCTTTAAAAGTCATGCCAGAACGTTGGCTACGTAATGAACAAACCGGTGAGTTTAAGGCTGTATATAAAGCCCATGCTACACTTCCCTTTGCCATAGGTAATCGATCTTGTATAGGCAGCAAGCTGGCCTTAAATCAAATGCAATACATTATAGCTGAGGTAAATAAATATAATCGCTTAAATTCCAAGCAGAAAAATATAACTGTATTTTTCTTTCTTCCAGATGTCGAAAAATTTCCATTTAAAATGTAAAAATACTTCACCCATACAAAGTATATTGAGATTGGTTACCGTACCTAATCAACCCATTCATTTATTACTAAACAAAAGATGTCATTAATTTTAATTATTAGTAGCTAACAATAAATAAAAAGACTACTAATATTTTTCACAATTAATCAAGAGACTCTATATTATCAATAATTTTTTTCTTAACAAATGTACTTTTTTATTTTGTGTTGCTTTGGATAAGATAAGATGACACTATGACGATATTAGGGCCATAATAAATACATAAATTAGATAAATAAAAAATAAGAAAATCAAACCAAATGTTGTTGACCTCCAAAATATAAAGCCAATTATAAGAGCCAAAGCTATAAGGATTAATGAACGATATGATGCTAAAGTTCGTAAACATAAACGGGCTGGTACTTCTTGTTCACATAGTTCGCTTACACCTGAAACATCACAAGAAACTGTGTATTATTGTAGGTCATATACATATAATTCTGTAGTTAATTGACTTAATAATATACTAACCTCTTGTTTTATCAAACCATTGAGCTTTCATGGGTGCGTACAAAATTTGACGTGATAATTTACCCACAATATCTGAACGGTTCCAAAGGGTCTGCAATTGGAGTCCATACTGTAAGGCAGAAAATTAAGCAGACAATTAGAAATTTTAGTGGTATGAATAAAACATGCAATAGCAAATAAGAAAATTTTAAACCAAAATATTGTTGAAATTTTTATGAGTGGCCAAATTTTAATTAACTAAAAGAAGGAATATTTTTTATTGATAAATTCAATAATTGCATATTAAGGAAAAAAAGTTTTTTTATACTGCGTTTTTAAAACGGACTATCAGGAAGCCCAAATGTTGTTCAAAGTTTCATAGAAATCGGTTGAGTAGAAATATTTCAAAACGCATATTTACATTTTATAAGCGTGTCGGTGCCCACTTTTCTAATTATAATACTATTGCGAAAAGAATCCAAAGTGTATCGTTTTGTAGGAATCGGTTGAGTAGAAATATTTGAAACGCACATTTACTTTAAATGGTCTTGGCGCTGTCTACTTTTCTAATTATAAAATTCAATTGTGAAACGAGTCCAATGTGTATGCAAAGTTTTGTGGGAATCGGTTAAGTAGAAATATTTGAAACGCACATTTACTTTAAATGACAGTGACGCTGCCCACATTTCTAATCATAAAATTGTATTGAAGTCCATAGCTCATCGGGGTATAAAATTAAATACAAATTAAAAATGCTAAAAAAAAGTATGTTGTCTTTTCATTCAGAAAACTCGCTGAAATCAGGAATAATAAAAATAATTCTTAAAAAACCAGAATACAAAACATAATGTTGTGTTGCCCGCGGAACTCAATTTGTGTGCAAAGTTTCTTAAGAATCGGTTAAGTAAAAGTAATTGAAAAAGAACATTTACTACGTTTGCGCGTGGCACTGTCTATTTTTCAAAGCATAATGTTGTATTGTAACGACAACTAAATGTATGTGCAAAGTTTCCTAAAAATCGGTTTAGTAGTTGTTGAAAAATAATATATACTTTGCATGGGCGTGGCACTGGTCACTTTTTTATCATAATGTAGTATTATAACGGATACTTAATATATGTTGCATAAGAATTGTTTAAGTAGAAGTAGTTGAAAAATAATATTTACTTTGCATGGGCGTGGCACAGCCCACTTTTTTTATCATAATGTAGTGCTGTAACGGGAACTTAATGCACATATGTGCAAAGTTTCATAAGAATCGTTTAAGTAAAAGTATATTAAAAGCCATATGTATTTACTTTGTACGGGCGTGGCACCGCACACTTTTCCTAACCATAAATGTTTGTGAAAAGTTTCATACACTGAAAATAATCCATGCAACATTTTACGAAAAAAGCTTTCGTATTTACTTTTTTCGTAAAATATACAAACAGAAGTTTCGTACATACTACGAAAAAAAGTTTAGGAATATGTAATTTTATAATTTTACGAAAGTAACGAAAAGCTTTCGTAAATGTTTTCCCTTGCTAAATAATATTTTTGAAATAAAGAACAAATTTAAATGGTTTTATAAAATCTTACATACATTCATATTTTTCAGTTGTATGTACATAAAAAAAAAATTATAGCTCTGAAAACATAAGCAGAAAGAAGGTGGATCAGTGGGTAGAGTATTTGCCTTGTCGCACACTCTTTTGGAATTGAAAACCTGCATCGAATGATACAAATTTTATCTAATTTTTTTCCAATTATTTCGAGTTCACTGTCGAAAAATTTCTTGTTTAAATACCAAAATGATTTTAGGCCGTAAAATTTTAATTCCTCAAGAAAGATGTTGTATACATAATATAAAAATCGATTATTTTGGAAACAATGTCACAAATATGGTTTGAGTTCCAAAAAGTAAATCGCAACTTTGAAAATAGGAAGTAAAATCGTGACAATGAACCCAAAAATATAGTTAATAAAATATATAGTCCTTACCTTGTCATTTATGCAACAGCAAATATAATGCAATAGACGCACCAACGCTTTTACTTCATAAGTTTGAATAGGCATCAGAGCAGGATCTATGGTAGGTTTCATATTTGCTAAATTGTCCATCATTTGTCTGGGTGAAACACGTGAGATATCTAGATAATCGCTATTGTCATATATAGAGAAATTGAAACTTTCATTACAATTAGAACAATCTGGCACATCTAATTGTTCTATAGATATATTAGGCAAATCGACCTATCGTATAAAAAAAAACAATTCCAAGAAATGCGTCTCATATAATAAAAAAAAACTTACTTCAAACATTTGACATAAGGAACGAACCGCCAGCTCGAGTATATCAGGTATTTTACTAATTTCTTGTAATTTTAACTCTTCGGGCGATTTGTCTTCAAATAAAGTTGCAAAAAGTTTCTTAAAGAAACCCAATGATTTAAGACGATCCGATTGTTCACGACGTATAGTTTGGATTTCTTGTAGTATATACATACGTGATATATGTACAGTCTTGATAAATTGTTCTAGTTCTTGCCGTATAACAGGACCAAACATGGGTGTGTAAACATCGCCGTGATAATAACTATCAGCCCAATCACAAGAACCAGCAGTACGGCTTTAAGTTAAAATTATATTCCTTTAAATGATAATTGTTAATAGCATTTATACTTACTTTAGAAGTGTACCATGTTTGCGTGGTGATTCGAAAGCCAATGTACTGCCCGTATATGACTTTTCGCCTTGATACAGCTTATTGCATAAACCAGGTTGACTAAAAACCTAAAAAAATATCCTTAACCCATAACATTTATGCATAAGAAATAAATTTGGAAGCAAACTTACTTTAACCAATCGATGCAACATAATAACGTTAGGAAATGAAGTGAAATCTAGACGTTCGAAACGTGGTAATATGTGCACAAATATTTGTGTGTATATAACCAGATTTTCAGCAATAAAAGAATCAAACCTGCTATTTATGGGGCCTTCCATAGTTGCAACGCTATTAAAATAAATATTTTTTTAAGAAATTTTTATTTCAATTAGTATATTCAGCCTGTTCATAGAATAGAATACGGATTGGTTTGGCATCATTTTCTCTACAAAACCGATTGATTGCGTTCATGAAAACCGTTTGTGCTTGAATTTTTGAAATTTCCGTTTAAAAACGGAATTAATTGTCCACGAATTGGAGCTCAGGAACCCTTTAATTTATGTATTTAATAGCTGGAACATATTTGTCCCATCTTGTAATCACTAAAAATACAACTTTGTAAATGATATTCTGAATTTTGAACAAAAATAACCACTTTTTGAACAAACCGATTTCGTTAGGTTTTCATGAACCCATTCTCAAATGGAATTGGATTGGAATTATGTTTCCAATCCAAATCCGTATCGGATTCTACGAACAGCCTGATTAGATTATTTCTAACCTATTATTCAGCCATTCAAATCTGTAACGCCAAGGTTGAATATAGCTTAGCCATAATTCTAACACCACTGATAAAGAACTGTCTAAAGGCCATCTGCCTATAATGCTTTTGATAAATGGATAAATACGTGGCTTCATAATAGGTTGAGCCATTTTACGCAATGAAGCCATGGCAGTTTGATCTAATGAGGCAGAATTCGCAAAGGAATGTGTTTGCTTCACCAAAATGCGGACAACTCGTATAAACTCACTGCTAGGAAGATCCTAAACGCAAAAGTTTTAACTGGTTTCAATGCTGGCGAATAAAGTGACTTACCCTAGCTTCATCTATATCGTAACGAAGCCAAGTGTCTATGAAAAAATGCAAAACCGATTCAGTTCTCCAGGCATGCGCCCGTGGCGAAGCGTCTGCACCTCGCTGATTCATTTGCGATATATTATTGCCATATAAACTGTTATTCGATTGCGGTATTCTTAAATACTTGGGCGACTTTTTTGGCTGTAACTGTTGCACTGGCATGGGTTGTGGTGCTTTGACACTGGCGCATATATTTGATGGCATAACCACGGCATCGGGACGGCTGGGCAGGAAATTGCACAAATATTCAGCAGTTAAAAAGAAATACACAGTTTTCAAGCGTTCGTTGTGTACTTGTAGAGCAGCTGGATACATTTTGTGCAAAGGATATGTTGCATGTATTACAAAATGTAATATATAATAGTCAAAGGCATTCAGCGACAAGGAGGAAATTTGACGCCGAAAAGGATCAACGTTAAGAAGATCAGCGTAAAACATATTGTACTGACCGGATTGTAAGAGTTCAACTAATTTGTGCTAAAAATTAAGAAGTTTAAAAAAATTTTTGCATACATAGTGCTTTTTGCCTTAAGCATAATCAACTTACCGGCAGCTGTTCCAATGATAGTTCAAACTTAATAGCTTCATTCAATAAACGATAGCACAGCCGAAGCATTGGTCCCATTGATGAAAAGAAATTATGCAGCATATCAAAAGATTGCGGTGAATTCTCCTTGGTGGTGGCCCTTAAGCCCCATCCAAGACCACCAGTACCAATACCAAAAACTGACTGTACAATTGTCGGAAATATTTCTTGCAACTCTCTTAAATTGCATCTTTCGAATAATATATTTAGTTCTGTACATCTGTCCAACAGTGGAAAACTAAGGAGTTCAAGGATGCGATTCTAATGGTACAAAATCAAAACAAACAAAAAAGCGCATTATTTACTTTTTCATCTCACTCTGTTGCTCACTTATCCCGCTTGTTTGCTAGCAGTATACTTACGCCAATATTTTCATTGTACAAAGCCATAATTTGATTGTTTTTGTTATAAAAATTACACTAAGTTCATATAGATTACAAAAGAATAATTGCAAAATATTTTTTATTAAGTTTTGTTTAAAAAATATATTTTGTTCCTTTTTACACAAACACAAAGTAATATTTCACAAGTCAACTCAGAAAAGTCAATGTCACTCAATGTGTATAGTAAGCAGTGTGACCATTTCAGCATTTTTGCAGCAAAAGATAGGATATTTATTTCCCAATTAGCAGAACATTATTTAGCATTTTCAAACTACATATTCATATATTTAGATTCTTCTGGCAATTCTTCAACATAATAAATTTCATACTGAAATATATTCCGGATTTAGCTGTAGAAAAAATTATGCAGACAAAAATTTGTGAATTTTTGGTCTTGAAAATTTTTCGATGCTGTTCTGTTTATGTGTGACTAGCGAATACCCGTCGTGTGCTACTACGCTAAACAAAGATATATTTAAATTTTGAAATGACACCAAAAAGTGATGAATAAATATATGTGACAACTGCGATACATATGTAAATTTTGTGAACAATTAACAATAAAGCGAATGCTAGACTGATCAATAGTTGGCTTCAATATATGTTTGTATGTGTTTGTTAGCAAACAATAATCATACATATACGGAGGAGAAATATTGAAGAATATCAAAATGCAAGGCGAATTCCAGTACCAGGTAGCCTTATCATCACAGATGATCATCAGCTGATTACACCCCATCAGTCAAACTATATATAAAAAAGAGAAAAACTTTAACAAATAAAAATAGTCCTACACCTAATTTGTATGTGTGTTGTTTTAATGATAAGGTCACTTGATATTAATTCGCTTTGATCAAAATGCTTTTGATTTTCATACCACACGCACACAAACACATATATTTAAGCTAAATATTGATCTGTCTAGCAACCATTTAATAAAAGTCCATTTCAAAGGAATTGATATTCGCTGAACAATCGTTTTTGCTTTAGTTGACATATGTAACGCAATTGTTACTTTTATATTTATTTATTCATCATATTTTAGTGTCATTTCATCACTTTATTATTGGTTTGGTCCTCTTTTAAAAAAATTGAGTTAGGTATGGGCAAGGCATATTCACTACAGGTACCACCATAACTGAAACAAATACAACATCAAAAAACACATGTATTTTGTTGGTAGAAATACCCCAGAAATATGTCAAATTCATTATCTATGAGTCGCACACATTCATAAGATCTCTCAAATTTACTACCACGTGTATTTTGTTGCAAAGCGAATTAATATCACGTGGCCTTATCATTAAAACTACACACTTACAAAGTAGGTGTACGACTATTTTTGTTTGTACTTTGACAGTTCGGGTTAAAGTTTTTCTCTTTTTTCATATAGAGTTTGACTGATGGAGTGTAATCAGCTGATGATCATCTTTGATGATAAGGCTACCTGGTACTGAATTCGCCTTGCTTTGTTGATAGAAACACACCAGAAATATGTCAAAATCTATTGTCTGTGTGACGCACACACTCTCAAATTTACTAAGTCAGCTGATCTTCTGTTGATACCTGTTTAATCTACCTTGGGTATGGGGTATATACTAGGGATGTAACGAATACCGATACCGATACCGATATATCGGCGATATTTCAGATTTTCCGATACATCGGTATCGGCGATATTTTACTGCCGATACGACGATACTTTTAAACATTTTTTCAGAGTTTTTTTTTAACAAATAATTTATGTTTGTTCGATTTTACCATGAATTAAATACACTTCGCTATTTTTTAAATCTTATTAATACCAATTTTAAAAATTAATTATATTTTATGCTGTTATTTTGTAAAAAAAATTATTTATTTTTTGTTAATTTTACCATGAATTCAAATTCAAGCCGTTGTTTTTTAAATCTTATTCCAGCAAAAAAGAGATAATCCAAAGAAGTCATGAAAATGTAGAATTCGCGATCTGGAAGTATTGCAAATTTGGATAACTTCTAATTAGTTTTACATATCCTTGCCCTTGCAAGAAGTTCTGTTTTTCGATTACCAATCACCGAATTGGAAGCAATGCTAGGACAAATTTCTTTTTCGGTATTCTATAATGATTTTTCCGTAAGGAAAAAGGATAAAAAAGCACCCATTTTCACAATTTTTTATGCAAATTTAAGTGAATAAATATAAACTTAGAAGTCTTTTAATAATTAAGCTATTAAGTTATTTAGATGAATATTAGTTGATAAATGTCCTTTAAAAAAAATCGATTTTTTAAAAAGCATGGCGAGTATTTTTTAAATTATAAAGGAATTAAACAATTTTTCTTGCTTTTCTACTAATTATCTGCATATTTTTAATATAGATTTGTTGGAAGCAAAGAAAATGTAGCTCCTTAAAAATTACTTCCAATGTTTTATCAATTTTAAATATTCTCTCTTATAATGTAATTTGGTATAATAAAAAATTGCACTTGAGTTTTGTTAATCTAAACTTGAACTCAATTTCAATATTCGTATCGGTATCGGAATCGGTATCGGCGATATTTATTTTTAAATATCGGTATCGGTATCGGATCGGCAAAACGGCGTATCGTTACATCCCTAGTATATACATATATTTTGAATCCCCTCGATTGTGCTCGATCACAAAGTAGGAACTCGATATCAAAAAATCTTAGTACATTTTTTTGTAAAAAAATATTTAAAAAAAAAACAAGCAAAATAAAGAACAGAAATAAACAATAGGAAATTTCATCTCTACAACAAGTTACTCAATATACAGCAGTTAGTGTACACGCAGCACAAAAACCTACTTTTTAAAAATAAAATTAAGAAAGTGGCCAAGGGGAATTCATAACAGATGGCGTTATCAGCACACCTGATTGTTCAAGAAACTGCCAAACTTTCCTTATAAAATTCTTTTTTATTTAAATAAATTTAAAACTTGTTGATGTAAATTTGTTTTGACAATTACTTGAACAAAAAAGTTGCTTTGTTGTATCAATTCTCCGATAACTATATCTTATTGATCTACCTTGAAAGTGGCAGAACAAAACAAGATGTTTTACTTTTAGTAAAAATATGTATACTTCTAACTGCATTCATGAAAGTTCACAAAAATTTTAATTTTTCTTCCAAACATACATATGCCGGAAGCAGTGGTGAAAATACAAAAAAAATCTATCGGGTATATTTTAAGAAAACTTCATGTAAATCTTTTTTGTCGTTTTTCTCCTATGCGACTTTTTGTCATACGCTCTCAACCAATAATGAGGTGACCATTTGAAAATTAAAATATTTCTTTGTTTAGCGTAGTAGCACACGCCGAGTATCTGCTAGTACCAGACCGTCGTCAACATACATAGTCAACCAAAAATCGAAAAAGTCGGCTGGAAAAGTCTATAACCGGTTTTAAACTTGGGCTAAAAACCGGTTATAAAATTTGAAACCATCCGACCGATGTGCTTCAAACCGGTTTCGTTAGACAGACAATAATGCGAAGATGGTGTACAACTGGCTCGAACAGGGGGTTCGAAACCCGGTCTATAACTATCGTCGCATATTGCCTTTCTAATGAAACCGGTTTCCCAAATCGGTTGGGTGGTTTCAAAGTCTATAACGAATGTTATAAGTTTGAAGGGTGTATGTGTGTCTGTTTGCGCCATCGTATATTTAAAAGTGCTGGACCGATTTTGATTTATTTTTTAGCCAACTTCAAAAAGGAGGAGGTTATATGTTCGTCATGTATGTATATTTTTTTTCTATGTTCTCCGTCATTTGTGAAGAGATTTTAAAAATAGTTTTTCTATATGAAATGGTATACTCCACAGGTGGTCTCATTTTCACCAATGTATGATAGGAGCGGGTGGAGGTACCCCCCATACTAAGTAATTGTTAATTATTGCATATATGGAATACTACTATGGCCCTATGGGCTCGATTAAATAAATAATGAAAGAAATGAACTTTCCGTTTGTTTCGCATATTATTATTCACATGAAGACTCAAAATGTTGAAAATACATTTCATATGTTTTTCATAACATAAATAGAGTACCGCAGTAATTTTTCGTAAGCAATTCGTCTCAATTTTTTTATATGGACTTTTGACAGCACTTCGCACGAAATGATAAACAGAGTACCATGCTTAAAGTTACAGAACATGGGCACAGCATCATTTTTGAAGATTTTTTTCCCGTCAACTAAAACAAAAAAATAATTTTCAGGCATTTTTGACCTTTTATGCTTTTGTCGTCTTACAAATAGTTTAGTATGTATTGTACGGGTTAACTTACTTATAAAAATACGTGAATTTGCGTGTGTAAAAATAAGTTTGTCTATACAACTATTATTCCGTGTAGAAATAAATACAAAATTGCAAACCTGAAATTTAAGTGGAACTGCGTAATAGGCTTTAAATTGTGTTTTATTTAATATATCTTTACATGATAATACAAAGTATTAAAGACTTTGTAGAATCAAAATATTATGAAATTCTCTTCGTGCTTAAAAAAAGAGAACAAAAGTCTGTTGTAAGCAGCGATTCCATTTATGCAGTTTTTTTACGATATGACACTATGTTGTCATATCGTAAGTTATTTACGATATGATAACACTAAGAAGATAACACTAAGAAAGTGTGAAGTAGGTATATGAAACAAAAATATTAATAACAAATAGAATTCAAATAGTGCTTAAAAATTAGATACTATTCAGATATTACGTAGCACATTATTCGCTTTTTTTAGGCCCCTCCTCCGGCTTCATAACGCTCCTTAGCAAATTATCAGTATAAATTCTCAGCTCTGTAATAAGCCTACAACGAGAAAGCGCATTCGGAAGAATAATACTTTTTATTATAGAAAAATTTTTTTTTTTAGCAAAAAGTTCAATTTCAAAAAGAGAGATAATTTCTCTGCAAATTCCATTAGGAGCAGCTCACAAATTACTAGTGACCGATCGAACGCACTTTTTAGACCGAGCCCGAGCTTTTATTGAATATTTGATTAAAAAAAAAAATTAACGAACTCACAGATCGTTGAACACAATATTTTGCATTTTCGCATATGTTTGAAAATTTTAATGAGCGCTGAATATTTACCGAAATTTTTACGAGCTTCGTTACTGAGTCCGAACAACGACGTATTTAAAACGTCAATTTGTATGGAAAAACACGATTCGCCGGAGTTCTGTTTCTTCATTAACTCTGTAATGCGTTTCTTAAATATAATTGTATAAACTGTTATTTTCATTTAACCGGTTGCTAACGGAAACTCAAAAAATTTTCAAATAAACAAACTTCAAACATCCAAATTTATAAAACTTACAAACAAGGGAAATAGTTTGAATACACATTAAAAATGGAAGTTGAGACAGCTACTGTTGGACAGTACCAAACTTTAGTGCGCTATAATAATCCTGTTCTGATTGTTAAACATGTGGAAAAGAAAACAATTCCAACAGAATTGGTAAGTTTTAAAAACGCTCATTAAACATTAAATAAAAATAAGTACTATTTAGGAGTTCAAACGTCCACAAACAGCTGGTGATTTGTTGGATACAAAAAAGGAAACCGAGGAAATCTTAAACTCCATATTGCCGCCCCGTTGTTGGGAGGACGAGGGCCAGTTGTGGCAACAAACAGTATCCAGTACACCAGCCACACGTCAGGATGTTATCAATTTACAGGAAATGTTGGATACTCGCCTGCAACAGACACAAGCTCGGGAAACTGGCATATGCCCTTTGCGTCGGGAGTTATACTCTCAGTGTTTTGGCAAGTCTATAGCAATAAAAATTTGCAAAAGTTTTATCATAAGGCTCTAATATTTACAGATGAAATCATACGCCAAGTAACTATAAATTGCTCGGAAAGAGGTTTATTACTTTTGCGTATAAGAGACGAAATTGCCATGTCTATTGAGGCCTACGAAACTTTATACTGCAGCTCTGTTGCTTTTGGCATGCGTAAAGCCTTACAAGCTCACGAAGAAAAGGAAATCTTGAGGGAACTTGTTAAAACCCTGGAATCTGATAAGGCAGCTTTGGAGGAAATCATAACTGATATGAAATTGAAAAATGAACAAGCTGAACGTAGGAATGCAGAACTGCGTACCTCGGAAGAAAAGAAATATCAAGAGGAAATAGCATTTTTAAAGAAGACTAATACGCAACTCAAGGCCCAATTGGAGGGCATTACTGCTCCAAAAAAATAATATTGGATTAGTTTTAATAAACTTTTATAAGTCACTTTTATTGATAAATTTTTAAATACAAAAATAATGATTATTCTTTCGCTTCGCTATCTGTTACTACTGGCTCTTCTTGTGGAGGTGCGGTTTCTTCGGGTTCGACTTCTTCACTTACAGTAACTTCATTAACTATAGGTGTTGGTTTAAATACTTTAGGTTCTGTTTTCTTAGCAGAGCTTTGCAGAGCTTTTGCACGTTTAGGCGGTGGTTGTTGATCAATAATTTCGTACTCGGTCACAGTGGACTCCACTTCCATGGATTCACCTTCCTTTGGCAAATTATCATACATCTGCGTATCAGCTGTAGTGGGCAATTCATCCTTCATAGTTTCCAATTTTTTCATATACATTTCGTAAACATATTCAGTCATTTGGGTCATATTGTCAATGGTAATCATATTATGTTCGGGATTTTCGTTGAGATTGCGTGTAGTGGTATATGATTCATTTTTTACGAGTTGCAGCTTTAGTGGACGCGTTGCTAACTAAAAGAGAAATATAAAAAATGATCGCTAAAAACTATATGTTTATACTTACTAATTTAAACGTTTGTTGCAACTCCAAACAGTTTTTGAATAATCCCACTCGGCCAAAAATGTATAAACCTAAGCGAGCTCGGCTCATGGCCACAACCAAACGCCTTACATCTCTGATGTGACCTACAGCTCTTGTACGCACTAAAGATATGAGTATGTAATCATTTTGTTGACCCTGATACTTATCAACGGTAGTGATTTTGTGGGGCCATCCTATAAGAGGGTTATTGCCGCACCTGCCATTGATAACATCTCTAATCAAATGTTTCTGCCCATTATAAGTAGTTAAAATGGAAATTTTTTCAGCTGGATAACCAATAAGACGCATATACATATAAACAGCCACTATGTACTCTGCTTCAGCCAAATTCTGTAAGTTGTTTTAAAAATTTTGTATAAAACACATTTTTAAAGAGCTAATAAAAAATTTTCGAGCCTAACCTGATAAAAGTAAGGATTCGGTTCTGATTCTCCCACTCCATTGAAGTCATCCACATTCACCAGTTGATAATCGTACAAGAAACCACCATTAGCCTTTCGATATTCTTCAGTTTGTAGAATATGCTGCAAATCATCAAGTTTTTTATAGCGCCATTTGTATAGAGAGCAAATTGTTGATCTAGCACGACCTTGACCATCTAAATCAACAGTTGGTACTCCCAAGCGCACCAGTCTGGTAAATAAACTCTGTTCCATGTTGGAATACTTTTGAAAAGCCATATTCTTTATCACCGGAGGCAACTGATGATGATCTCCTATCATAATCCAACGCTTAAGACGATTAAAGCCATCCATAGGATTTTGTAATAACAGAGGTATAAATGTTTCTATCTCTAGAATTTGAGCAGACTCTTCCATAAGTATGTTGTCATAACGAAAACCTAAATTAACCAATTCTTTGCGTTTTAAAGCAGCATGGGTACAAGTCATGGCAATTATTTTAGCCTCCTTTACCAGAAGATACTTAGAACGATCTAAACCTGTGCGCAAAAGTTCAAATGCTCTAAACTCTTCCAGTTCAGTAAATATATGCGATATATAACGAAAACAGGATTCCGCTATGTTCATATAATCCTCGAAACTAGAACCTTTAAACAAAGGTTGAGGAGCATCATCAAAGAATTTATTAAAAGGAAATTCTTCCTCAAACACTTTACGCCATGCACTAACATCTTCGCTTTTTTCCACTGTTGCAGCTAGTGTTTGAAATTTCTCCCACCTAGCCATGACGTTGTACAGATAGAAATAACCTGCTGTTTCACAGGTATAGGCATTATCACCTCGTACTCCTAAAGATTCTTGAAGTTTTTGCACTTGCTGCAACAAATCAAGACGTTTGGCTAAAACGTAATTAACACGACCATAACGACTAAAATCCTTTTCCGTCTCTAAAGCTTCTTCACCGTGACCCAAACGCAATAGATGTCTTTCGTCTATATCCAATGCCATAATCTTTTCAAAAAGTTGATTAAGTGCCTGATTAGAATGTGTTACAATCAGTGTTCGTTGGTTAGGATGATTGTGATAAATATTCGAAATAATTTGGACAGCAACATCGGTTTTACCGGTACCAGGAGGACCAACAACCAACGTCAAACCTGGCTGCATGCCAGCGCGTATGGCTTCAATTTGAGTTGAAGTAAAGCCTATAGAGTTTCTAAAAAGCGTTTAATATTTACAAAAATTCTTCATTAGATAGTTTTCTTTAAGCTTCTATGTTTTTATACTGCAATTTCTACTTACTGCTTGGGTTTGTTACCCAAATAAGGGCCTCGCTCTTCAAATTTATACGGTTTTACCACAATTGATTTGGTTATCTGTTGCTCTTTTCTGTTTTCAGAAGCCTCTTCTGGATTTTCCTTTTCCTCAGCAACATCTTCAAATATCAAGCGGAAAGGTGCAGTTCGCTGATTTTCTGGAATATCGCATTTAATTTCATAGTTTGGGAAACTTTCAACAATGTGCTGGTATGAGAGAAAAGTATCATTGAAATCCAAATCACGTTCCTAAATGAAAATTACACTAAGAAATTATTTATATTAAAGACTCAATCGCTCTTACTTGATTTGGCATTTTGGAATAGTGCGCAGCACTTGGGTCTCCATAACCCAATAGAATATCATGCAACCAGGCGGGCACAACACATTCCGTGTTCATTAGATGCCTAATGGTTTCCAAAACAGCCTTGAAATTATTTTCTTTGGGTTTGCGTCTCATTATTATATTAAAGCTCTCATAAACATCATCACCACCCTTTGGAGGAATAAATATTGAAATGGTATTAAAAATCTAGGTATAATAACCCACCTCTTGCAAGGAGTCCATATCTAGGCGGTATTGATTACAATCCAACCAAACACGATAAGTTCTTTGCTCGCCAGGCAATTGAGGGCGTGGATCAGGGCCATCTTCTATAACACGTCCATTAGCGTCTAACATGCCCTCCACTTCACAACCACGTACGTAAACTAAGCCCACTTGTGGTATAAATGGTTCTCTAGGATTATATTTCGTACCTTCAGGCGTTTTAAATTGTTAGTAGAAAAATCAACCGAATATTTTTTATTGAAAACGCTTACCATACGGCTTGGTAGGTTTTACTGTGATTAAAAAGCACACATCATGCTTGCGTAGGTTCTCCCACTCATCTTTAATCTCCTTGCGCACCGAAAGGGTAACTCCTATATCAGCCCTCACTCTAGAAGGTTTCTTTTCTCCTATATGTGGTTTAGCTACTTCCACAACAGCAAATGAGGCTATAGGCAGAGCCATACGAGCCCAACCCCCAAATACTACATCACCATCTTCCGACTGCCAGGGTAACATACGGCTGACAGCATCCTCTATATCTTGACGTATTTCATATGTTGACTCCAATCGAAATAGATTAAAGTTTCTCAATAAATAATCATGTAAAGTTAAAAATTGTAGATTCAATTTTGGCAAAGCTAAACACCCATCTCCTGTAAAATATTCAGATGGTACTATATTTTCATCCCATATTATATCTTCTGTGGGATACAAAGGCATTTCATTGAGGGCATCTAATTGGGAACAACGCTTTTCATGTCTTGTTATAAGTAACTCCTTCAGGAAGTCTTCATCTAAACGATGCCATTGAAAAGGTGGTTCTAACTCCTCCGGTACCAAATTTAAAAATGAAGCAATTTGTTTGAGAGCCTTTTCGTCTAGGTTGCCAAAATGTTTTTCCAAAGAGTCTCGCGAATCAATGCTGGCCACATTAGAGAGGGCAAACAGTCTTAAATCGGGAAACTTGGCAAAGGCAGCTCTTTGCAGGGATGTAATTTTCTTATAATGTATTTGTGTCATATCGTGATCGGTTAAGGAGTCTCCTGTCACGTCATTTATTTCGAAACGACTATAGAATTTTAACATATCTAAGAGCTGGAAGGAAGCAGTTTCAGAATTTTTATAACTATTTTTCATTTTATAAGAAAGCTTTCTCTATGCACTAAAAATTATCGCACCGAATAGTGGACAGTATATTTTATTTCTAGGCAACCTACTAACTTGGTAATATTTTTAACTTTGTAATATGGGTGATAATTATGGGTATTTTTTACCTACATAAGTATGTATCTAATATGAGAAAGAATTATGAGGAAAAATTTTGCCAAATTAACAGGTTGTCTAGAAATGTGATGGGATGAAGAGCTTGGATCTCATTTTGATCTCAATACTTTTAACAGGCGAAATTTTTGGATATGATCTTCGCCTTATCTTCACTTCTACGTTTTTGTGCGGACTCCTTTTTTGGGTAAAGGTAAGAGGCACGATAGATAAAAAATTACCGTTTTTAGATCTTTTTGATTACCTACTCAGCAAGGTCTACCTATATATTAAATTTCATCTCTATAGCTATAGTGGAAGTGTCCCATACAAATAAGTGTCACCCTAGGCCCTCTGAGATGAAAAGTGATTGTTTCAAGATTTTTCTTATTACTTTTTCACCAAGACCTACCTGTATACCGCATTTCAACCATTTAGCTATAATGGAAGGGGCCTTAAAAATAAGAGCAATTACTTCTCCAGATGAAAAGAGCCCGTTTTCATATTTTCAGCTCTTTTGCTATAGTGGAAATGCCCCATAATATTGATGAGTGAGTTAGTGAATATGTACTAAAATATGCACTTTTTACACATTCATTTGTCGGGAAGCTTTAATGGTAAAACTTTCAAAGTACACCTATCCCCAAAAATATTGATTATCACATAACTACTCCATTTATGCACCGATTTTCAAAATTGTTTTTTTGTTTGGAAGGCTTTGCTCGCAGTTTGGTTCCATATTTTTTTTTTCGAAAATGGGTGGGGCATTTGTTAAGCGCTTAAAATCAATTTTTAGTTTCATGAAAGTCCGAGCCCTGTCAATTACTAACAGCTAAACCTCTAATAAAAACATGTAACTAGAAATTTAAAATAATTTTATCCTTATTTATTATTTAAAAATTAAAATTTTAATAGACATTTGGCTTTCAAGGACATGCTAAAAATGGGGAAAAGCTTAATTGTGTATAGTTATTAAGAACATTTTTTTGCTCCTTACTTTACTTATTTGAAAAAGGAAATTTTTGAACGAAATTTTCAAGAAGCGTTAAACACATTAAAACTTATGTCTGTACAAAATTTCATTTACAATTATTTTTCTCTCCGTTATGGTAATTTTTATTTCAGGATATATGAGGACACGAATTCTTGAAATTTAAATGGCCAAATTTTAGGCGTGATTATATTTTATCAATTAAAACATGTGTGCGAAATTTCATTTTCTTACGATAACTCCTTATATTTTTGGCATCTCGTTACATGAACTCACGACACTGTGCGATGTGCTTATGGTATCTACTGTATTTATTTCGAAAACTAGAATCAATAAACTTATAGCTAAACATAAGATCAATATAAGGAAGTGAAAGCAGTAGCTAGCTAGCAAAGCCATCGGCTAAATATATATATATATATATATATATATATATATATATATATATATATATATATATATATATATATATATATATATATATATATATATATATATATATATATATATATATATATATATATATATATATATATATATATATATGTATATATATACATATATATATATATATATATATATATATATATATATATATATATATATATATATATATATATATATATATATATATATATATATATATATATATATATATATATATATATATATATATATATATATATATATATATATATATATATATATATATATATATATATATATATATATATGTATATATATATATATATATATATATATATATATATATATATATATATATATATATATATATATATATATATATATATATATATATATATATATATATATATATATATATATATATATATATATATATATATATATATATATATATATATATATATATATTATTTAGCCGATGGCTTTGCTAGCTAGCTACTGCTTTCACTTCCTTATATTGATCTTATGTTTAGCTATAAGTTCCATATTTTTATATATATATATATATATATATATATATATATATATATATATATATATATATATATATATATATATATATATATATATATATATATATATATATATATATATATATATATATATATATATATATATATATATATATATATATATATATATATATATATATATATATATATATATATATATATATATATATATATATATATATATATATATATATATATATATATATATATATATATATATATATGTATATGTATATACATATATAAGTATGTATGGATGTGTATTTGACATAAATGGAATATTAAACACGCAATTGTATAAATATGTATATATATATATATATATATATATATATATATATATATATATATATATATATATATATATATATATATATATATATATTCATATATACTTACATACATATGTACATACATATGTACACACATACATATATATTTGGAGTCCTGTAAGTACCCTGCGGGAAATGTTGTACCAATAGTCTTGAACGTACTTTTCCTATGACTGGTGAAAATGGGAATGGTACGAAATGTTCCTGAGTGGTGACCGGTGAAAAGAATCATTAAAGAACCCAACAAAGGACAAGTAGCCTTAGTTTGGGTCTAGAACCTATCACTGGTTATCTTAATTATGTCAATTGACACCCTCCAATGACAACGCCATGTAAAAGTTACCGGTCCCTTTCATATAAAGTTCCGAAACTCGAACCAGTCACGTGACCTGTCTTGTGAGTGGTTCTTTTCCCTCTAGGGTATTTTCTTCTATATCTATGCATTGAAAAGTTTTAAACTACAAAGAACATACAAATGTAAGTACTTATATGGTGTTACCCAACAAACACAAGGCAAAGCGTTTTAAATATGACGGATTTATATGTAATTTACTTTCAATCCATTTAAAAAATAATAGGTGAGTCGTAAAGCAGCTCTGAGCGGGTAAACATCACGCGACGTTGACAATTATTTCATAAATGCAACCATTCGAGAACTTTGTTCCTCGCACTATCGCATGTGATTAGTGTTTAGCGTCGGTTAGCGGCACCGAGTTACTGTTTTTTTTTAAGAGAACACAATCAGCCAATTAATGCCTACCAGTTAATTAATTAATGTGTTACCTTCTTTGGGAAAGGGATAGTGCAGATAGAACAGGTGGTGAAGTGGGACAGATAGAAAGCTTAATTCATTTACAGCACTGCTATTGCACGTTTTTTGTAGAGCAGTGTTGCAAACCCCTCTGGTGTCAAGTAGAGGCACTGAGTTGTTTAAGCTGTGTAGCCATTTTATTAGTTCTTTTACGTCGCCGACGTTTTTACTACAATACCGACGAAGGAGGGTGCAGAGAAGTGCATTAGGATATGTTAGTATTAGTCGCTGCCGGTACTGCCAAAGTGATCAGTGCTATGCCTTCATCACTTTAACGGTCCAACAACAACAAACACAATAACATATCAGAAAAATGCATCATGCTGTTGGCTTGCCTGAAACTAGTCTTGAACTCAAGACCTCAGGGTCTGTAGTCAAACGCACCTAGCTTTCTAGGAAAGAGTACTGTGAAATAGTGGTGGAGCACCAAACAAAACTAAATAGAAATAAAACAGGAGAAGAGTTTGAGGATTTCGGCTTTCTGTACAACGATACAGATCGGCACGTTTGTTGGAGCAGGCTCCTTAGGCGAAAGCCGTAATTAGTCATGGCGTTGTGGAATTTCCGTGCGACACAATTCGCTACTGGTATGTAGTAGAGTAACTTAAAAATTACCAAAAGATACCAACACTACAGGTACATAGAATTAAGATTGATACTTATAGTATCTGTTGGATGCTTAAAGCCTAGTATGCAGTTCTGCCTGAATTTCAGGTTCGAAATTTTGCATTTATATTAACTTTGCGTGTCTGTAAAAATTGTCCATTTATAGACAATTTTTAATTTTTGCTTTCACACGTACATGTATAATCACCCACTCAATTGAACGAACTTAAGCCTGAATAATTTTGGATTAAAGCCATAATTTGAGAATAAAGTACCATTTTTTTCAAGAATACTATGTTTCTCAAATCATCTTCAAATGATTTTGAGATAATACTGTTTGATTTTAATTAACTGCCTGTTTTTGTATATAAAATAAAAAATTTCGTTAGGAAATTTATATTGAAACAACAATAAAAAAAACTCAAATTTGTTTTTGTTTTCAATTCAAAGTCCCTAACGAAAATTTTTATTTTATTTACAAAAACTGGCAGTAAATATTTTTCAATTTGACATCAAACCCGCGTGTTCGCTGGTTTACTGGAACGAACATAAACTGCGAAATCCATGACAACAAATGCATATGTATGTCTGTACATACGTATTTACCAATAGGTATCAATCAAAGAAAACAAAAGCTTTTAAACGTGTGAAATACAGTTGGTAAAAATGTAGTTTATTGGAATATGAAAATGCCGGTTTTTAAGGATTTTCCATAACAATTTAAAAATATTCCCTTTATTTTGAGAAATCATCTACTAAATAAACATCGGCCTCTCTCTCTAGGTCTCTGAGGTCATTGTTTTATGAACACAGGCTGTTTGTTTTATAACAATGTGCAATTCTATTACTATAAACTATTTCTTTCCGTACAAATTAATTATGGAATTTTGATACGATGACACACAATTGTATAATGCACGCATACATGTGTACGAAATATACCTACATACATATACATATGTATGTATATAAGTAATAAAGCCATGCTTGACTGTAATTAACTAGAGTTTAACAAGTTTTATAGTAGCATTGCCACCCTTAGAACAACTATTATATAACAACACTGTTTACAAATTCTTTGAATAACTTTTTAGCATTTGTGTAATTTTACTTTTTACTCAAGTTTAAAGTCGTTCTTACTAACTTTTTCTTTAAGCCCTTTTTTAAATCAAATAAAACGTTTTTTTATTTTATATGAATTTGAAAAATTCCAGCCCAACAGTTTTCTAATTTATGCATCACGGTGGCAGCACTGATATATGGCAGAAGAAAGTTAAATTAACTTGAAGTGAGAGTATTGCATATAAAAAAGCATTTTAAAAGAGAAAAGTATATACATAAAATGTTGCCGACACTAATAGGGAAAAAACGCTAAACCAGTACGATATAATAATTACATCAGGGCTTTTACATAATAATGGAACTTTTTTTAATAGTAGGTCTCAATATTGGTGACTTCCTTTCATATTTCTCTTAAAAATAAAAATAGTTTAATTATGTATCTCTTATCTTAATAGTCGAAAGAGGAGGGTAAGTATGTTGCGAATAATTCTTTATAAACGGAAATAATTATTCGAGATTTAAATTACAAGAATTCAATGAATAAACATTCACAAACTAAAGCCATCGTTGGAGATGTAAATTACAGGAAGTTAACGAATAAACATTCTGTGAAAAATTCCTAATAGACAGAAATAATCATTCGATTCAAACTACAAGAATAAGAATGCAATGAATAAAGACTTTGTGAATAATTATTTATAAACAGAAATAATTATTCGAGATTCAAATTACAACTGGATATTTATTCATATTAGTCATTATAATGACGTTGGGTAAAACTCATACATATATAAGTTTTTAACTTCAAATTCAGCCTTTTCCAAATCTAATTCAAGTTTGGAACGATTTTCCGTCATCCCACGTTAAATTTGGTTTGTAAACAGACCGGTTTGTTTACAAACCAAATTTGACGTGAGATGACGGAAAATCGTTCCAAACTCAAAAAAAACCCCGTCGGAAGAAAAAGACAACACTAATTCAAGTTATTAAAAAACAAATTCAGAGTTTTTCAAATAAAATTCATAATTTTTCAAACTAAATTCGGCCTTTTAAAAATCAAAGTGCCAGTTTTTGTAAAACAAATCGAAAATTTCGTGTGAGAATTTATGTTGAAAACAATAATAATATACGAAAATTTGTTTTTGTTGTCAATATAATTTCTCACACGAAATTTTCGTTTTGTTTTACAAAAAGTGGCAGAAAATCAAGCTTTTTCAAATGAATTTAATTAAAAAAATTGTGATTTAAATTTTTAAAATACCGAATTTGGTTGGAAAAATGCTGAATTTGATTTGTAAAATACTCAATTTGATTTGGGAAATTCCAAATTTGTTTTTAAAAACCTGAATTTGAAGTTAAAAACCTACATACATATATATTCATGTACGCATTTTTTATTTATTTATTGAAGCCTCCATGGCCAATCAAGGCAGATTTATTTAACAGGTAATCGCAGTTCTGTCAAAATGTCAAATTATTAAAATACATACACAACATAACTTGTATATTTTGATACAAAATTGACAGCCACAAATACAGAAAAGAGTAAACAGCTGTGGAATCAAGAGTACGTGGTAATTAAATATGCCTTGATGGCCAATAATAGAAATACGAAATATATTTAAAAAATTTTTAAAAAATTCTATTGCATTGAAATATCCCTATTTAAATTTTTATCTATTCGTTAAATATTTAACAACTGAACATATGTAAGTATAAAATTTTTTCAAATTCGTAGTCTGCATACATCTACATTTCTTGAAATTCCCATTTTACTGGAAAATTCTATTGAAATAAAGTGTAACGGTTGTATGCAAAAAATATTTTACTTTAGCTTTAAAGTTCATAGTAGTTACCAAGCACTTTAAGGCTAACATAACTCTGTTAAGAAATTATATGCAAAAGACAACTTTAATTATTTTGTGATTTAATAATAAATACTGGGTGCTACCGTGTTCAACAACCACTTCATAGTTTATGATGTACAATAAATGTAAATGTTAGAAGAATTGTAACAATTAAGCTTAAGTTATTTATAATATTAGCTGATAAATCCGTGGTTCTCTTGAATAAGCGCGGATGACAATTTTTGTCGATTTTGAGTTATTTATACCAAATCACATTATTTTATATGCTGTTGCGTTGTTTGATCTTTGTCTTCTTTTGTGTTTAGAGCTTTCGATAAAAAAGATCAAACAAAGCTCCAGTATTCAGTTGCAATAAACCAATAAAAGTACGTTCTGTGATATAATTTTAGTTCAATTCTGTGATTTAATTTAATTATTTTATTTATTTATTATATTAATTTTTGTACGTGTTGTCCAACTTTACACAAATATTTTAATAACGAATAAATAGACAGTGATGTAAAATTATAATCGTAAGTTGAACTATGTGTTACATTACAAACATTTATATTTTTTAAAAAATTTATACATACATACATATGTGAATATATATTTAAGGGAAAAAAATTTTTCTTCAACAGAATTTAATAAAATTCATCTCCTGATGAAGTCGACAAACCATCGACGAAACGTTGAGATAAAGATTAAATAATTGGTTTTATTTACATCGCCAGAAAAAATTAACATTGACCAAAAATAGCCCAAAGATATAAATATATGGAAATATAAAAAGCTTGACAAAATAAGTATTACTTCATAATTGGTCACAAATACATTAAATATTTGTTTTATGTTTATTTTAGTATATGGTACATATGCATATGTACCATGGTGGTACCCATATGTACCACTCGTCCGGTATATATAAGTACCACTCGTCCGGTATATATAAGTACCACTCGTCCGGTATCGATGGACTACTAGTACACATATGTACCAGTAATACGATATGATTTACTATTTGCTATAATTATAATTGGTATAGTTTTTTTTTTGGACGGTTTGTACTTATATGTACCATATAACATCCCGAATGGTACAATAGTATACCACCTCCGCCCAAGCCCCTCCTTATTTTTTTCAGATTTTCTTTCAGCGATGAGTTATATATTACTTGATAGTCTGCTCCCATCAAAAATTTTATTTCACTATTGACATTCGAAAGTCGAGTCGAAAGGATTGAGCAATATTGGTCGACAAGAGTTTATTAAGTAAAAACTCGCTCTAAAAACCGCCGAATTGATATTACTAATTTCAAAGAGAGCAACGAATAACATTCTCCACCAAACAGAAACTTAAGTAAAATATTAAAAATGTTAAAGTCAACATAACAGTGAATATCCAACTTTCGAATTGAATAGAAATAAAATTGGAATAAGAAGGATTATGTACTAAAAGCTAACAGCTACATATTAATTGGAAACAAAAGTATAGTGTTAATATTAACTTCATGTAAATAATTAAACATGCATGTATGGATGAAAACAAAAGTTATGTAAACAGATGATTAATCTGTAACTAAGCGCACAACAAAATCAATACACAAAGATTAAAGCAACGATTGTGTTTAATTAAAAAAGCAACAACAAAAAAATTAATTTTTGTCAGTCAATGATTGAGTTTAACTTCAAATTAAGCAACATTATCATCAGTGTGGCCATTTTAGCTTTTTTGCAGCTAAATTTAGCATTTTTTATTTTGATTTAGCTGCAATTTTTTTTTATTATTTATTTGGCATTTTCTAGAATATTTTTTTCCAAAATAAATATCAAATTATATAAAAATGTCATAGAAAAAATACTCAATTTAAATGGCAAAAACAAAGTTTATGTGATTCTATAAACCAGAACTCAACTATTGAGTCCTGGAGCCCGTTTCTCAAAATTACAAGTTACATATCTACAAGTAAAATACACACAAAACAACAACACTTTTACAAATGTTGTTGTTGTTTTGTGTGTATTTTACTTGTAGATTTATAACTTGCGCTTTTTGAGAAATGGGCCCCTGGGGCTCGTTATAAATCTATAAGTACAAATCTATAAGAAAAATAGCCACAAAACATCATTAATGTTTGTAAAAGTGTTGTTGTTTTGTAGATATGTATTTTACTTGTACATTTGTAACCTTTTGTTTTGAGAAATGAACTCCTATACCTAATTTTCCAAAAACACAATATACAAACCTACAACTAAAGTACCCACAAAACAACAACACTTACAAACTTGCTTTATGTGTGTTTTACTTCAAAAAACGGAGGAGGTTATCAATTCGTTTGTATTCTTTTTATACGTTTGTTTGTTCACTTATAAATGCTCCATCTACAGATTGATGTGGAAAGCTTTTATTTCATATCAACGGGTACACTTCCAGATTCTACAGACGGGCAAACGTGGTAGGAAAATGCCATTACTTCAATTTCATGTAATTTTTGTACAAATTTCAAACGTTGTCATTTTTTATTGTATAACTGTCGTATTGAATTGCAACTTTGAAAGAGAATTGAAAAAAATTCATCGTGTAAATTTACTCTCTGTTGTTCAAAAATTGGTATTTTAAAACGCTCAATAGTTATGGCTGTTTCATTGTAGTTTATAAGTTTTTCATATAAAATAATTCGTTAGTTATAATTACAAAATGTCCATAACTTTTACAGATATTCAAACATCATTTTGAACATATTGAGGGCACTTAAAAATAAAGGATATTTTTTTCATTCATTACAACAGACAAATACATATTTAGTATTAGATATATATTTGCGAAGAATATAATAATAATTGTTTACAAAAATGGTCGAGATACAGAAATTTAGACGGTTACGAAATAGTATTATACATATGACATATGACATACTAACACCCGAATTCTAAGCTCTGTGACAAAATTAATGACGTCACTAACTGTGTTCCTATTGGTTAATAATTTTCTGCTGTCGCAAAATTGCATACATTGTCCCGAATAAAATTATACTGGCTTAAGGACACATTGATCCTTATTACGGTTCTCGATTCGACTCGAGAGTTTGTAGTAGATTAAAGATATATAAAATTTTTTTTAATCTATTACAAACTCTCGAGTCGAATCGAGAACCGTAATAAGGCCCATTGACTTGGCAACCTTTTGAAAACGGTAGATCATGCGCATGTCTTAATCTTATATTAAGCAGCCCACACACGACAGATTTGTGCCTGTGATTTGTTCGCATACAAAATCTCCACTAACGACGAACAAATCACAATAAACTTAAACGTCAACAAGTACACATGAATTGCGAAGCGGATGTTGCAATTGTTCTATTAGTTATTAATTTATTTTTGTAAATTATTATTATTGTTTATTTGTTTTTATCTTTATATTTATCGCTTTTACTTTGCGAAATTACATTTTATTTTCTAAATTTTATGAAAAATTGCTTTCGTAGTATAACAAAATAAAAAAAACATACAAATATTCGCGCACAAGCCCACTAACACATCGCACAAATCACAAGAAATTGAAAATTTTCTATTACTCGTGATTTGTGCGCTCACAGCCCCATGAACGAGTAACAAGACGTCGACCACAAACAAATCACACGCTAAAATCACTCGTGTGTGGTCACCTTTATATCATTCTTGTTAGCACGAATGTAAATTAAGCAATATTGTTCTACAAGAGTTTGAGTTAAGAACTCTAAAAACCGCCGAATTGATATTACTAATTGCAAAGAGAACAACGAATAGCATTCTCCGCCAAACAGAAAATCAAGTAAAATGTTAAAAATGTTAAAGTCAACATAACAGTGAACATCCAACTTTCGAATTGAATAGAAATAAAATTGGAATAAGAAGGATTATGTACTAAAATCTAATAAGTATATGCATATTAATTGGAAACAAAAGTATAGTGTTAATATTAACTTTGTGTAAATAATTAAACATGCATGTATGTATGAAAACAAAAGTTATGTAAACAAATTAAACAGATGTTTAATCTGTAATTCAGCGCACAACAAAATCTATAGACAAAGTTTAAAGCAACGATTGTGTTTAGTTAAAAAAGCAACAACAAAAAAATTAATTTTTTGTCAGTGAATGATTGAGTTTAACTTTAAATTAACAACATTATCACAAACAATAAAGAGAGCTAATAAGAGAAATCCAATAAATGAGTGAGTTTGAAGAAAAACAAATTATAACGAATAGAGAAACTCTGATCTAGAGTTTTATTGCTTGACGATGACGTAGTATTTAATAGCTTTTTTGTGTGGTTTGCTTTAAAACATTACAGATGTCGTCTATTAATCCATATAGTGAGTGGAAGAAAAGTTAATAACGAAGTTAAGATAAACAGCATGGCCAAAAGATCCATTAAATGGTTAATTTGTATATTTCAAATATTGCTGCTTCAGGCCGCCAAAATTAAAGGAAATTTGCAAGACAGCAATCACATTGACGAAAATGTAGTTTTGGTGAATAAATGTTGTGAAAAATTCGAAATACGTATAGATTCCTTATGCAGCCAGGTGAACGAAAGTGGTAAGTGGTGTTGTGTACAAAACAAGAGGGCGCGCTTAAAGAGTAGAGGAAAAAGAAACACTAAAAAAGAAAATAATTGTGGCAAAACAAAAAAAAAATACATAAGTACCTTAGCGCCAAGTTTATCATAAACTTTATAATATAAAGTGTGCTCAAATTACATGCGAATGAGAAACAAAGAAAAGTTGGTGGTTTACATTTTATTTAATGTTTGTGTCTCCTTGTTGCAGAATACTTTCAACCCATGTTTACCAGCTACAATGGCCAACATAATATGCCGGTAAAATTTAAATTTGTTATTGGTTTACCCGCTTGTGGCTCAATGCAAACTTGGCCCATTTATCATTATCAAGGGGTACGTTCATATGCAATTTCAAAATATTGTTTGTGTGTTAAAGTAATTTCTTATTTATAATTTTCTTAATACAAGAGTGCCGATAAACTGATTTTATTGGATGATGGGAAATTACGACATTACACCAATACTGCCGATGAAGAATCAGCTCTACCATCTTCCGATTATGACCAAGAGTTGGCTGAGGAATCTAAACCTTATTTTTATGATTATGGACGTGATCTATATTGCATAGACCGAGTATGTTTGATAATTTGATAATGGCATTCTTTTCGACTGAAATGTGTCAAGTTACTAAAAATATTTATATATTTAATTAATTCCTAGGCCATATCTACAAATGGTGATCAACGTCACGTGTTATTTGCAAATATTTGTTTAGCCAAAAGAGAAATCAAATGGACCGATTCGAGTTTTCTGATGCGCAAGATATTAAATCCATTACTTCATATCATATCGCTTATAACTCTGCTAATTATATCTATTGTTTATTTTATATTGCCAACTTTGAGGTGAGTTATATATGTAAAATAAATAGTACATACATATAATTTTCAAATCCTGAACATATTCTAAGAAATCTGAAACTGCTGTTTTTTTTTAAATTTTCCATTTTTCCTTACTTTCAGAGATCTAGTTGGCAATATAATAACAACAATTGCCATATGTTTAATGGTAGCCCAGGTAGCTGACCTTGTGCGAATATTTACAGAATTCACAAATCATGTCAGTTTTATAGTGGCCGATATTATTTTATGCTTTAGCATTTTAGCAGCGTTTTTCTGGCTTAATAGTTTTGGTTATTACATATGGAAAACCTTTCGTTCTCGTAATGTATTTCTAAGGGTTACGGATGCAAGAAAATATTGTTATTATTCGGTATATGTTTGGGGCTCTACTGCCTTTATGGCTGCCATGGCCGTATTTGCACATTTCTTTTTGGATGCGGATACTTATAAAAAGCAAAATATAGTAGCTGAACAGGAAACCATGGGTTGGTTGGGAATAGCAATATTTTTCGCCCCCATAGCTTGTACAATTCTAGTGGATATATTTTTCTATGTGACGACATTAAAATTGATAAATCGTCGTAATGTTTATGGACGTATACAACATAAATTGAAGGCCAAGTAAGTTTGTTTTATAAATTAAAAAGAAGAAAATAAATTAACATTTTTAATGCTTTTTCCAGTTTTATACTCTTTTCTCTCATGCTTTTAATCATGTCTATAAGCTGGTTATTTTTGTGTTTATCATGGTTAAAATTCGAAGGCCTTTTGTATGCTTTCATTATTGTAAATGCTATGCAATCGCCTTTACTATTATATACCTGTGTGCTGCGTCAAAAAAATGTTATGTTTCTGTTGAAAAAATCATGCTGCTACAATGAACCGCCTTCATCGAATGATTGGGGCGATGAAATGCATTATATGAATCGCAATGATTATTAGTTTTTAAGTCAAATGTGGAAGAACTGATTTTTTTAATACTTTTTTAATTTTACACTTTGAATTTATATTGGTGGAGTTCATTAAATTGTTAAAATTTTACGTACATTGTTGCTGTAAAATTTATTTAAAAAATTTTTGACAACTAAATGTATGAGAAATTTTACCAATTTAACGAGTAAACAGTTGTCGAATTTTGCGTGAACTCCACCATTGAAAATATAATGGTAACTAACCGTAGTAATAAGCTTAAAAAGAAGTACAACTCATATACAAATTCCAATGCTCACCCACAGCTCTCTTTTTATAATTTTTATATTAAATTATTTTTTCTATATTTAATAAAAATACAATCTGGTATGTGATTGAAATCGATCGATTGAAATCGGCGCCGATTAAAAAAAATCAGCTGAAAGATGACTTATTTACGTTTTTAATGTTTTCTATCGAAACAAAAAAAAAAATATATTGAAAACATTAAAAGGGGTAAATAAGTCATCTTTTAGTAGAATTTGTTTTTGAAATCGGCGCCGATTTCAAATCGAACGATTTCCATCACATACCATAATATTTAATTATGTAAAGAGATTTTAACTGACTCACCTATAATCTAGGCTCTTTTACACAAAATCGAAATTTTTTATGAAATTAATGCATGAAATGTATGAAAAACGGTTATTGAATTTATAAAATTAATAAAATAAAGTGTACTTAAGTGATGTTAAAACCTTTTGTTTCTAGCCTTTGGACTTTTATTATTTTTTTGTAGGTACTTCCCTATCAATTTCAGTTTAATTTTTAATTATTCGTTTTAAAATTTGGAATACTTAAAGACTTATTAAAATAATATAGCGTTAATAAACCATTATAACTTACCTGACCAAATAGCTTCCCCTCGGGTCTCTGTACCAAATTACAAATCTGACAACGAACTAATAAATGTGAATCATCCAGAACAGTATTGAAGAAACGACGGGTAGGCAACAGAGCCTCCAAATCAACGATTAATTCTAAGAAACGTTCACAATATAAAATCGTATTGAAGTCAATATAACCTTCCAAAGGTAAACTTTCCAAAACATCCAAAAATTGTATTATCAAGTTTTGTAAAAAATGGCGTTCCCACTTAACTTCGGATTTCGTTTCATTCTTTTCTTTCTTCTGTAACTTCTTCCAAATTCTTTTCCATTCAGGTATTGATCTAAGTTCATGTTCCAAACGTTCTTAAAAAGAAAAATTATAAAAAGATGTCCAGCGATTAAGATATTTTAAACTGCTTACTTGGTTGCAAGCAACACCACATGGACAAAGATACTAAACGCTTGATTTGATTGCGGCAGAGCTCTATTTCCATACTATTGAAACAGTGGTTGATAAATACTATTAAAGCAGTTTTCTCTCGTATTTTGGTTTTCTTATCTTCATTTAAACATAATTCCAAAACATGACGAAAAAACCCCGGGAATTCTTCCGGGCAATTCTCAAAAGTCGGCCATACTTCTACTCGTTCCCGGAACTTTTCATTGACCATAAAAACTATAGACATCAAATGAGCATGTGTAGCTGTTGTGCGTTTATAATTAGGCCACAAGTACTTTTCCAGATATTGACTAAACTCAAGCATCACAATACGCCGAGTTGGATTCTTGTGTTCTACTATTTCTTTTATGTATATATCATCGACTAATTGGGAATCGTAGGGCTCATGAGAGCCTTCGGTTCCTGGTGACCAAAATTTAGAAGCAATCTGCGATAGTGGACCAAGTTTTAATTAAACGTTTGAACGGTCTCATGAATTCAACTCACCTCCCATATTACATCGGCACTTAATTGAGACACTGTCATCTGATCCTTTTTTTGAGTAGTTGGTTCGACCTCATGTCGTTGGCTTTTGTTAACATTTTTTAATTTCATTTTTAGTTATTTTTATAGAAATAACGAAGAAACCCAAAAATTATTAAAATTTCACTCCGCACAATAAAATGTAAACACACTTCTTGAAGCATTTAATTTTGCACAGGGTTGTTATTAAGGTTTATGTGTTTCTTGCACACAGGGTGCTTCAGAATAAACTTAAATTTATACATGCCAACAAACAAATTTCATACAGTTTGAAAAGTTGAAATGGTTTATCGTCACCTCGATTCCATATACGTGATTTATGTCAAAATATTTGCCCAAATTAAGTAATTTGCGACAGGATGTCCCATATATATTTCATATTGGCAAATTATCTCATGTGACTTAATTTTCTCCAAATTATGTCAAAAATACTCTTTTTCGAACTGGATTTATATATGCAACCCTGCGTTGCTTTTAAAATTACAAGCTCCATCCTTGGGTCATCCATAAATTGTGATTCACAATTTCGAAAAAATGGCTTTAAGGAATATTTAATTAATTTTAAATGTCAAACTATATATGAAAAAATTCAATTACAGCTGCTGCGCACACCTTATAAAGTAAGTGCATCATTTGACTACGAAAATTCCAACACCAAATCACCAACAAGCTCAGTGAAAACTCTTCGAAGTAATCTCCCTAAATCTACGCAATTTAAAGATAGTGGAAACACACTATTACCTATTACCCTTGATTTGCAACGATCTTACTCTTGATTTGTAACGATTTTAGCTTCGTATGATTTGTAAAACCGAAAAAACAAAATTTTCGTGCCGCTATTCCTTAGAAATTACTATATAAATTTGTCGATTAATAGTGCAATGCTGAGCGGAAATACGATATTCAATTCCGATCGAATCAAAATGAGGACCAAGTTTTCATTTCTAAGCAACCTGCTAACTTAACTTAATTCTCGCAAGTAAATTGGAAATGTCGAACCTGTTTTTAGATTTATATAGAACATTTATTTAGAACACAAACAGCTGAGCTGAGGAGTTTCATAAAACTTTAATAAAACACACAAACTTTATTTAATATAAATTGTTTATTGCATATTTTTCTGTCGTTATACATAATATGTATGTAATATTATGTAACTGTGTTAGTTTGCCATCATTTTATTTATTTTTTATAAATGGAAGCTTACTGATTTGTACTTATGCATAAAGAACTATTATATATTTTCTTACAAGCTAATAAACTAGTTAAATAAATTTAAATGTAAGTGTATATAAAAATACAAAAAATAATTACTAGTTCTTGAGCAAGCTGGGCAAAAAAAAATTAAACTAGTCAAGAGTTATTTAATATATACTTACAAACTTAAAATCTAATGATGATATTAAAAATACAAGAAAGCATTCTGAGTTCTGATTGAGCCAGATTTAAATTAAAGTTATTACCACTAACCCTACGTCCATATCTGATATATTTTTATCATGACAAATGTCAAACTTTACATTGAAAAATAATTTGTTTTATGTTACCTGTTTTTCCTATACGGAATTTGACATTTATCATGATAAAAATACATCAGGTATAGACGTAACGTTTTACTCTATTATCAGTTTGAAATATTGAGTAAGAACAAGTTTAAAGCATATTCATTGTTTTACAACTTATTATGTATAGTTAATAATTTTAGTTTAATGTGTTGTTTACACAACCCAATCGTGCGACTAGTGTGAGAACTTTTTATGAAAAGCACTATTTTTGAGTGTTTTCCATACAAATTTTCTACTTAAGTCGATTGTTTGGGTTCTATAAACAGCAAAAATTTTTCCGTTAATAAGACGTTATATATGTATATTTGTGTATACAGATTGAATAATAGATTTATTATGCATAAGTATTATACATATGTATGTCTATGTATGTCCATATATATGTCTAAAAAATAGTTTGAATTCGTTAATGCATGTATGTGTTTACTTAGAGTAGTGGGAGAAAAGCATTAGCTATTTGCTTAAACTTTTTAATAAATGCTTTTATTTATTGGCAAATTTAGTCTACTTCTTTTACTTTTTATTGTTGAAGCGTTTTAATAAATGCTTTTTTAAGCAAATTTCGTACATTTCCTTATCTTATTGTCACTTGATTATATGTATATAAGTTGAGTAAAAATACTATCAAATTAAAATACATTTTTCTTGTCTAAAAATAGCTGCTCATAAATAGGATAATTCTATATAAATTTATAAGTCCATACTATTTTATAATGTTTTCCTAACATTTATAGACAAAACTTCTTGTTACTTATTTGAAGCATCAAAATTCAGTTTACACAAGCGAAAACTATTAAACTATTCTTCTTACAATTCGAGTAAATATTTGAGTTTAATACTTAAATTAATTCAGTGACAACATCATCACCATCTCTTATGGGCGCCTGAAATGTTGAACCAGTAAATTCGAACATCTAAAAAAGAATAAATATAAAAATAAATATATCAGCTTGATATTTAAAGCTTACTGAAGGCACCCGATTATTACGCAGTGTTGCATAATCGGCAAAATCGCTTATATGTTGCGGTGGTGGTGGCGGTTCCATGCCTCGAGTATGATGACTGTTATGAGCATTATTAGTGGCTACATTGACTCCCACACCGTTGCCACCATGATTACCACGTCTAGGTTGTATGGTGGCGTAAGTATTGTCAACAGTTTGATGTACATGATCGATAGAGCCACAATGATCCATGTGACCCTTAAATCAAAGTTGGAGTACTTTTTAATTTTAATAAATATTTATTGCTACTTACTGGCACATCGGAGGTGGAAATATGATCAGGTTCGGAAAATACTTGCATGGTAAGTTCTTGTTCTTCATATAATTTTAGTTTTCTAAAAAAAGAAACGTTAATTATTAAGAAACACATGTACATAGTGGCCCTTATCGTGTTTAACGATTTTCGTCGTCGACTACGATATTTTTGTAATAGATTAAAGAGAAATGTAGCAGCTTTCTTCAATATATTACAAAAATGTCGTATTTGAAGGCAAAAAGCGCCAAATACTATAAGGATGAGTATGTATATTATAATAAAATCTCAGCTTACTGTTCAATCCATAAAGGATTTTCTGTTGTATTCAAATCTTCGATGATTTGTTTTTTAATTAAGGCTTCTTTACGTCGATTTTCGGTAGGTACAGAGAGATTCCTAAACAATTACAAAAGAAGCAAGTGAATGAATATGAAGTAAAAAAGCAATAGAAACAGAAAAACTTTTTCAAAATCTCCTTTCAAATAAGCAGGATCAGATACAAAATAAATTATAAATCAATTTGGTTTCATTTCATTTAAAAGAACACTAAAGTCTCAAACAATCATAAAACTCACCAATGTTTAAGACAACAACAGAGTACAATAAAACTAACAACACCGACAAACAAAACTATAACTAGAGCCACTAGACCAGCCACAGCCAAATCAAACTCTTCTTGAACAATCGTTATATAAGCAGGAACTACATTTTCAATCGCAAAGCCAGCATAGTAATCCTAAAAGAAATTAGAAACAAATTTAAATTAACACAGAAAAAATTATTCCGAAAAAAGTTTTCAATAAAAATACTTTATCAAAAACTAAAATTGGTTTCAATTAAATTCGTAATTGAATCGATTAGCACGGAAAAAACTAAAATTCGATTTCAATTGCTAAAACTGCAGATGTAATTAATTGTGTTGTTGAAGTTCAACCTACTGCGAATATTTTATATTCATTCAGTTACTAAAATTCTAATTTTCAACTACATACAAATTTTTGTATACAAAAAATTTTCAATTTTTTTAGAAAACTATGATTTTGATCACATGAGTAACAGATTCAATTACTAAATTAATGGAAAGCTTTTATGTGCTACAGTACAATCAGTTTTTAGCTTTTTTCTGCGATTTTGCCATTTAATTTTCATATTTAATTTTAGTTTTCATATTTACCCTTAAATAATCATAATTAGCATCTATAACCTTGAGTATTTCATCTACAGGAGAAATTTGTTTGGTATTTGGTTCAACGGCATGGAAAAAGAGATCAGACCAGTCCATACGTATACGACCCATAGAGTCGACATGATAGCGAAGTTCATCGACAATAATACGATGCTGCGTGGCATTACGTAGCTCAGCTATAATTTCATCTTGCTGTTGGGAAACTTCTTCGCGTGGGCGGGAAAGTATAACGCGCACTAGTTGGCTGTAGTCATAAATCCAAACCTGATATTAAGTGAATAGTAAATATTTGTTGTATAAACTGATTACTAAAATATGTATCGCAAAGAACATACAATAACTTTCGCCCGAGCTATACGTTGAGGTGCTTCCACTTCTTTGGCTATAACCTCCAACTCGAAACGATCTTGATTATACTCGGCCATAAATGCGCCAGTGGAAATCCTACCCTCACTGGAGATAGCTGAATTAAAAGGAATTAAAAAAAATTAGAACAAAAACAAACGGCCTGTCCCACGATATCGAAAAAAATTAAAAATTTTTCGTCTCGTGGGACAGACAGAACAGTTTTTTTTTCAAAGAAGCGTGTACGTGTTGTGACAGCTTTAAGCTTTGTATTTTATAAATTTCTACATTCCCTACTTACTATATGGACTTGGGACTATTGATCCGGTAGTCTTATTTGCACCAAACTTGTACAAATTCGATGAGGTAATCATATATTCTATTTGCGAATTCTTTCCAATATCAGCATCTGTGGCATTAACCAAAATAATTTCGGTGCCAATAACTGCTTTCGAATTAACGCCAGCATAATAGATTTCATTCAAGAAAAGGGGAGCATTATCGTTTTCATCCAAAACTGTTATTATAACTTTGGCCACGGTATTATCGCGATCTAAAGTTTTTATGGAAAATGATGCTCTTTCTTCATCTGATATATGAAGATCACGTTTTATGCTGGCCAATATATATAAAGTATACGAATCGGTAGTTTCTCTATCCAATGACTTGTTAGTATAAATATCACCCGTTGTTTTGTCTACAGCAAAGGCACCATCTTCATTGCCCAAAAGCATGTAGTAAAATACATCTTTATTATGTTTATTACGGGCTGTGGCCTGTATTTTACCAATTTTAACATTACGTTCATTGTTTTCCACAATGGTTACACGATAAGGATTGTTAGAATCGGGGAACTCTGGTCGATTTTCATTAGCATCTATAATGCTGATTGTAAGAAAACGTAAAGTTTCAAAAGGTGTAGGACTACCAGCATCTCGGGCCACCAAAATTAAATCAAAGCTGTAGATAAAAGTATTCAAATATTTGTTAAAGAAAAACAATTTTAAGGATTTTTATACTTTGATTTGTCCTTGCGATGCAGCTCTTTATTTGTTTTTAGTTCACCAGTTTCAGCATCTATTTTGAATTCATCAGTTTCTTGCATATTTTGATCATTCACTTGTAAATGATAAAATATTTTACCATTTTCATCAGTATCATTATCGGCTGCCTTAACGGTTAAAACTAAATAGTCCTTTTTCACAGAATCCTGTTGGGGAAAAAATACTAACAAATATTGATTTTTAAACTAGAAACACAAACTACTACCCCTGGTATTTCAATTGTGGCATTGAAAAGAGCTGGTATTAGAAACACAGGGCGATGTTGATTTACTCCCTTGACTGTTATTATAGCTTTAGTAAAAGCTTCCATAGTACCAGAGCCTTGATTATCACGAGCTGATATTATTAATTCGTAAACACCCTTTTGACCACTCAAACTACGAGCCGGGTAAATAATACCAGTTTGAGAGTCCAATTTGAAAAGCTGCTGATCATTTCCCGCTGTTATAACATAACGTACATCACCAAATATGCCCTCATCTAAATCAAAAGCTTTAACCTGCAACAAAGCTGCTGGAGGATTTAAAGCCGCATTTTCCGCTACTATCGATGTGTATTCATTCTGTGTAAACTCGGGAGCATTATCATTAACATCCAAAACATTTAGATAAATCTGTTTGAAAAATGAAAATTTTCTTTAATCATTTATTGTATCACATAAAAATCTCTTCAACTTACAGCTGCCGTTGTGGATTTTTGTACTGTTTGAGGAGCTTTGTCTTTAGCCACGGCTGTTAATGTTATTTGTTTAACCTTTTCCCTATCCAATATGGAGGCGTCAGCCACCATAATATTTCCCGTATAGGAATCGATGCTAAAATATTTATTATTTTCTCCAATTAGAGAATATGTAATCTCCCCAAACACTCCCAAATCCTTGTCAAAAGCCTCAACTTTTCCCGCCACTGTACCAACGGGTGAGTTTTCTGTGATATTAAAATAGTATTCATGTTGCGTAAATTGGGGTTCATTATCGTTAAGATTTATAATATCCACTACAACATCTGCGGTAGAGGTTAAGGATGGCACACCCGTATCACTGACTGTGGCTACAAATTTAATTTCTTTGATGTTTTCATAGTCCAGTCGTTTGATAAGTGTGACTACGCCCGTTGATTTATTGATGTTAAAGTAGTCATTTTCCGAAATATCATATTCTCCAATTGTCGAATCTTCATCATAGGCCTGTAAAGTGGTGAGTTGTGTACCAACTGGCTGTTCTTCAACCATTTGAAGTTTGATAATGGGTTTCTCAATGGTCCATGGCAAATTGAATTTCTGTAAGTTTCATATGAAGTGCATTTAAAAAAATTAGCTTTGAATCGAAAAAATATTAAAGCTCAATATGTTATCAGTCACTTTTTGAAAACACTAAAAGTATTGCGATTATAAAAGTGGGCAGTGCCACGCATATACTAAACTACTTCCGTTTAACAGATTCTTGTAGAAGTTTGTCTGCCCACTGAGTTTGCGTTTTGACGAAAGATTATGATTAGAAAAGTGGGCAGTGTCACGTCACACCCATACAACATACATATATATTATTTTGCAAAATACTACTTTAATAACAAGCTTACTTTTTTAATAAAACTTCATGAATTAAAACCATATTGAACTTTTTTATTTTGAGTATACAAAAATGAGTTTAGAATTTGGAAAATTAAAAATTTTATGTATAAATATTTTTCTAATTTTGCTAAAAGCGACCACATTAAATCCTTACAAATTGCAAGCAGAGCTGAAAGAAGTAGATTACATACTTCACAGTGATTGTGATTTATGTCACAATGTGTTGGTTATATTTATATCCTTATATTTGGAAGTTAAATTTGTTATGGGCTATATAACTTTAGGAACAAATGTCACAGCCATGTAAGTAACATCTTAAATAAGAAAATGAACAAATAAACATAAACAAAATTTTAAAGTTTTCCCATTTTGACTGATGATTTACCACACCTATTACTGCCAGCTCTTTTTGCTCAAAGTATAGATCATATAGCGTTAAATTTTATTGAAATTATATTGGGATTATGTACTATTAAGCTTGTGGCGGCCAACAATATGAGCATATTTTTTATATTACTGCTGAGCAAACTACTGCACATAACATTTGCCATAACAGCTTTGTAAGAGTTTTTGCATGTGAACGGAACTAGCATGTCTAATAAAGTTTTTTTATTACAGAAATATCTATTCCGATTACTATCAACAATTGAAATTTATACCTTTACGATTGCAGCTTACCCAGTCCGTAATATCTCAAGAAAAATTCGTAAGATCACAATCGCTAAATTAGTTCTTACTATAGTATTTAACTTACCGGTGCTACTTCATTAACATCAATGATTTGTATAATTAATAAGCCACTTCCTTGCTGAACTGTGGGAGCTGTACTATCTGTTACCAAAACATCAATGCGTATAACCTGAAATTGCAACTGATTTTAGGAGTCTCATCTTCGAAATATATTTTTAAAAATATACTTACCGCAAATAAATTTCGATTAAGTTTTTTATTGACCGCCACTTTACCGCCGCGTGTAATAGTAAAGTATTCTCTAAATTGTTCACTATTTTCCACCGCTTTGCCATCCTTATCAATAGCTGCAATACCAACTGCTGAAAAATCTAAAGCGTCTCGTGCAGAAACATCAGGGTCAATAGCCATGAGTGTGTAGAATACAGTACCGACTGGAGTGTCTTCACGTACCTGTAATGATTATAAGATAAACATATAAATTAGCAAAATTATACTCTTATATATCCTTGACTTAAATCTGAGTAAAACATATCTTTTAACAAAAAAATTTTAATGTGATAATGGGAATTGTTCCTAAATTCTAATGGGATAATGGAGATGCTATTTTTTACTAATTTAAACTTTCTTGATTTTTGAAATACTTTTAGATCTAAACAATTTTTTGAACATTTTTGAATTATTTTATCGCTTCTGGATTTTTTATCGATTATCGATTTCCATTTCTTTTCAAAAATTTGATTTTCTGTAAACTTTCAGTATATTTTTCTTTAACTGAACACAGTGAAAAAAGCTGGAAGATACTGGGGGCAAATTACGGCATTTGATATCGATCGAAATTTGTATTTAACTTGTATTGAAATTTCGATTGATATCGAATGCAGTAATTTGCCCCCTGATTTCAAACCGACTTTCGCAAATTGAGTTTTCATCAGTTCTCGACGTTTTTAGGTTCTAGGAATCTATTCTGACTATATTTACGATCATGTCCATGTGTCTGTGTGCATATAGTGTGTATGTTTATCTTTTGAACGTCTTATCCGATGGTAACAAGATTTCCGCCATTTTTTTAAACAAATGTTAATAACCGTTTCTATTCTAATCAGCTCTTAGTCTTGAAACGGCTAAAAATTTCATTAAAATCGATTGATTCGTTAAAGAGATATCGTTGTCGAAATTTTTTGTTTAATAATTACTCCCAAAACCCCTTGATTGTCGTAAATTATATCAAAGTCAGTTGAGTGATTTGAATGATATCGTTATAAAATATTTTAAAATTCTTAATTTTTTTCAAGAGTTTTCAACATGATATTAGCGGAAGTTCCAGGGATAGCATGCAGATAAACATGTTTTTTTTATAACATTTAAAATTTTTGTGAATTTAGATTTTTTGTGCAGTTGCTATTTATTTTGAAATTTTGTAGGCAGATTTTATAAAAATTTTCAAATCACGAAATTAATTTCTATTAAGTTTTCTGTTTGCTTTCAAATTGGAAAATATAATACTTTTGAGTCCAATAGATGGCACTCACTGTTTTTGGCTTCTAGTTTGATTATTTTTTTAAGTATTTTTTTAGACTTCTTTAAAGATTTTCCATTCCAAAAATAGTATTATCAACATTTTCTAAGACGGCCTAAATGGGGGACAACGCTTATGGGAGAGAGAGAGAGAGAGGTGAGAAGATTGGGAAGAGGTACACTGCTTCATGTACATGCAACTCTCTTTTGTTTTTCTCTTCGTAATATTAAGCAACAACAAATTTTATGTAAAAAACCAAAGCTGCACAGCAAGAATTTCATTGTATGGACACGAGTGCAACTTCAAAAGAAAATTTAAGAAAATTGCAGAAGCAAAAGTTGACTCATGGAGATGGACTTAACTACTTTAAAATAAAACTATTGAGTTTAATAAAGCTTTATAAAAAGCTTTTTCACACAACATTTATAGTATTATAGTCTGATAAATTTAAGTTGTATAAGTTAATTTACGAGCTTGAATGTTTCCAAGAAATTAAAATTTTTTTATTAAAAAATTTCATTCATACTAAAGTCAAATCGCAAAATCCTTTACCTCTGCATGTTGCGTTGCTGGTGTGAAATAAGGATCCTTATCATTGCTATTCACTATACTAACAGTTAAAGTGGCCGTTCCCGATAAGCTGGGCGTACCCATATCCATAGCTATCACTTCGATTTGATACGTATTGCGATTGTCATAATCCAGTTTACGAGATACAAATACTTCTCCAGTGTTTTCATCAATGCGGAAATCATCGAAACTGCCTTGCTGTATTCGGTATCTAGTCAAAGATAATAGAAATAATATATAATTATTTCCATTATAATTACACTTTGTTATCTTCACCTTATATCAGCGTTAGTTCCCGAATCTAAATCTTCCGCCTCCAATTTTTCAACACTTCTGCCAATTTCCGAATTTTCTTCCACAACAGCTGAATAGGTGTCAGCTAAAAAGCGTGGCTCATGATTATTAACATCTCTGACAGTAATATTAATGTGGCAATTGGCCGAGAAAAGCCCATCATTTGCTTCCACGGAAAATACTAGATTATCGTTCTTCAAATGTGTGACATCGAGTGTGGCATTAGGTCTGATGGTTATTTGGCCAGTTTGATTGTCGATAGCAAAGGTGTCATGTATAAGTTTATCACCCACAATGCTGATAAAGAATGGAAAAAATATTGTTTTTTCATACATAGCAAAATTTACACTAGTAATATACCTATATGTTATATCCGATACAGTATCTGCATCACGGGCTTTCACTATCAAAGGAGCTTCGAAAACTTTTGAACCTTCATCCACAGAGGCCCTATAATAAGGGCTCTCACAAACAGGCGGTGAGTCATTGGCATCGGTAACAGAAATGCGCAAAGATACCACAGAGTTTGTACCCCTGCCCACGTCATCGGTGGCTTTATACGATAAGAAATAAGTATTTTCAGTTTCAAAATCTAAACAAGTTTTTGACAATTCCTTCGGTTCGGGCATCAACTCATTATTAACATCTATGGCATCCGGAGTCTTTAACAGTCTATATTCATAATCTGCATCATTATTTTGTTCAAAATCACGTGAACTCATCAAATAACTAGTCATATCTTCATATTGCCGTTTACGTCTAGAACTGGATCCAGAAGTTTCTTCAACCTTACTGCAATCGGCTAATGTAACTACACCAGTTTTTTCATCAACATGGAAAAGTCCGGCCCCATTACCCGATAAACTATAACGTAAACCAGCATCACCAAAATCACCAGAATCCATGTCCTTAGCGGTAATTGTAGTTATATATTGGCCAGGTAAAGCTGACTCCGATACAGAGGCCGAATAGGATTCTTGTTCAAACATTGGCTTGTTGTCGTTAACGTCCAACACGCTAACAGTTATCGTAGCAGTAGATGATAATTTCGGATTTGTATCAGTTTCTTCGGCTATGGCCAATACTATAAACTTTCGTTGATTAGGATTTTCATAATCTAAACTGCCATTAGCAACACGTATGTGAACTTGTGAAAATCCAGTTATCAACTTTGGCTCGACTTCAAAAACGTCGGAAACATCTTCTAAACGTAAGGAAAATTTAGAATTTATACCCACATCACGATCAGTAACATTCATATCCAAAGCTAGGGGAGTACCAGTAGCGGTATTTTCAGGCAAAGAAACTTCATATTCCTTGCTATTGAAAGTAGGCGGAGAATCATTAACATCACGTATGGTTATGGTAACAATAGCAGTGCTACTTTCCATAGGATCATTACTGGGCACACCATTTACCACCTCGCGAGCCTATAGAAGAAAATAACAAAAGCTCTTAAATACTTTTCTGTGATGTACATATATTCATATCCAATACTTACTCTTACGGTCAGTTTCATAATACCAGCACCATCGGGTAAAGCTTCACGATCTAAAGGCTTGGCTGTTCTTAGTTCACCTGTATGCTCATCCAATAGAAAATAGTCCATGGGATCTGTAACAAGGTAAATTTTAAATTTGAAGTTATGTTAAAAAATTGTATTAAGTTACTTGTTAATAAATCATAAACAATTTTCCTGGGCTCTCCTGTATCACCATCTCTGGCTTGTATTTTTAATACCAAAGTGTTAATGGGACTATCTTCATCTATAACATTTGATTTGTATTCCAAAAATACCGGTTGCTTATCTTGTACATCTTTAACGCGCACTTCGAAATTGGTTTGGGTTTTATTGACACCATCCTGAAAAAAAACAGAAAATGAAGTTAAAGATTTAGCCAGGTTCAAGTAGAGCTATGAAAATGCAAAATACTTACTGTAGCTTCGATTAGAAAATGATATATTGTACGTTGATTGTAGTTTAAAGGCTGGTTTAAAACTACATTGGCTGTTAAAATAGTTGGTTCTCGCTTTAAAATATCCAAACGGAATCTAAAGTAAGAAAAATGTAAATTTGATTTTCATTTCCAAAAGAGAAAACTTTTTAATTTGTAAAAGAATTGTTTAAAGTAAAAATATAAATAGTAATTCTCGCAAAAAAAACGATTACAAAATATTCGTGGCACTCACTGTCCATAATTTTTATCATAAATCTGTACTTTCACGAGAGATAATTGTGTGTAAAGTTTCATAAGAATCGGTTTAGCAGAAGTTGAAAAAGAATATTTTCTTTTTATGGGCGTGGCAGTGACAACTTTATAATCATGATGTAGTATTCAAACAAAAGTTCAATGTGTGTTCAAAGTTTCATAAGAACGGGTTCAATAGAAGTAGATGAAAATACATGTGTAATTACTTCGTATGGGCATGACCCCGCACATCCTTTTAAATAAAGAAAAACAAAATCCGAAATCGGTTTATAAATGGCGAAGTTTCGAGGGAGCATCCATAACAAAATATATGAACCTTTCTCCTTTTTTTGAAGTCGCTTAAAAATAATTCAAAATCGAGTTTTTATAAATGACCCGAGCAGACGGGGAGAGGAAAATCCTGCCACTGATCTCATTGAAAAAAACAGTATTAAGATTATATCTCTATCGGTTTAAGCTGGAACCAGCAAGTACGGAATTACAACTATTACGATCGGTATGTGTGGACATGCCTTCAAATAAAAAAAAAACTCCCAAAAATTCGGCTTTCAATTACAGGGCGACCTATCTAAATCAGGCCCCCTTTTATAGGTAGAATATTGCTTTTTAAACTCCACTTACTTATTACAGGCATCAGGCGATTGTTCTTGCGGTATACATTTCAAATCTAAACTCTCACCGACAATATCACGGTCCTTTACTAGTATTGAATTAAAAATAACTGTACCAACTGGGGTGTCTTCATTTACATCAGCTCCATATGGTGTCTGGAAAATAGAAAATAAAAATCGTTCAACCATTTTGTATTCCAATACTTTTTAACTCCATTTCAAAAACTTTACAACTTACATTCTGAAACTCTGGTGCATTGTCATTCTCATCTGATACTATAATCGTTATTGTTTCCTGTACTATATTATCCAATACTGATTCACCATCATCAGACACTTGATCTCGTATTGTTATTAAAAATTGAAGACTATCTTTTTCTTCACGATCCAAAGGTTTTATGAGGGTTATATTACCCGATATAGGATCAATTTTAAAATGTTCGGATCCTATGGAACCAAAGGTAACATTACTACCTTCCGGATCCGAACCCTCCAATTGATATACAACCGATCCTACGGGCGTGTTTTCCGAAAGAACAATATTATTGTTGACTTGACGGAATATGGGTGGATAGTTTGTTTCACCTGCTATATGCAATAAGAGATATTTTAGTTATTTTGACAAGTAATATTTATTACAAAGTGTAAAGAGTTCTAACTTACACGTAATTAAAATACTGTTGGCTAAAAACAACAGCAAATATATCAAAGTTCTATTTTTCGGCATTTTTTATGTGTCGTCATCTATTGGCAATAGTGGCTGAAATTCAATAAAATAAATTCTATGAGATGTTTGCTTTTGTATATATGTAATTTAAGAAATTAGCTCTGTTCAATAACTGAAAATTGTTAATAATTGTTAATAGTTTTCACTGAAAAGTGTTCACGTACCGAACACTTCTAGTAATAACTATTAACAATTGTTAACAATTTTCAGTTATTGAACAGAGCTATTATCAGTCTGTTCCCGTACGCACACGAAGTTGCCCAAACTTACCCAAAAGCTTTTTAAATACAAACTTTTAGTCTGTTCCCGTACGTTACCCCAAGAGCTTTTTTAAATAAAAATTTTGTATTGAAAAGAACTTTCGGTTAAGTTTGGGCAACTTTGTGCACGTTCGGGAACAGACTGAACATTTTAATTTAAAAAAGCTTTTGGGTAAGTTTAGGCAACTTCGTGCACGTACGGAGCAGACTGTTTGTATCGAAAAGATCTTTCGGATAAGTTTGGATAGCGTCGTGCTCGTTCAGGAGCAGACTCACTCTGAAATAAATAATAATGAAATAATAATAATGAAGAAAAACACAACACTCAAATAAAAGTCCGTTTGTTTTATTAAATATTGTTTTACATTTATGTTAAATAATTATTCGATATTTCGGACACCTTCAGTGCTCTTCAGGAATATTGAGAAAAGTCGTCTGTTCACTTAATAGAGTGGGTGTTAAAGGCTTACTGTTGTGTTTAATTATTTTTCGATAATTTTTGATAGATTTCTCTTCACAGTTCTATTGCATTGCTTATATTTGCTTTTAAAAAGTCAGTAGTTTGAGATTGGCTCAAAATTAACTGTAAAGATCGGTCGGTTCATCACACCTTTAAAAAAAATCGTTTTGAAAACGATCGTTTTCCATCACATACCTGAATACAATAATGTTTTGATTTCGATGACTCTCTGCAATCGACCGTCTGTCCGACAAAAATGTGTTTTTACGTTATTTTGAACTATTAGAACTCAGTTCTAATGTGGAATGAAAAATTATGGTGCAAAAAGCTATTTTTGTATTACTTTTAATAAATGCGAACCCATATTTAAAAATATATTGGAATTAAAGAAAGTACAATTTTAGCTTGTTTCTTGGTCACGTTTTTTTCGGAAAATATTTGCCAAGTGTGACCGTACCTTTACACTATGGATTTCTAAAGAAATTTGTTGCAAGAACGTTTTCTTTATTAACTGATAAGAACTTTTATGCTTGCTTCTCTAACCATTACTAAGGCTAAATTCAATCGATAGTATATTTCATAAAATTTGTTGCATGAAACTTTTTTTATTTGCCAATAGCATGGCATGAAGATTTTTTACGATATGACAAAAAACGATATGACATACTGTGTTGTCATACCGTAAGTTTTTTTACGATATGTCAACAACGCGATATGACAACACCGTGTGTCATATCGCAGTGTTGTCATATCGTAAAAAACTTACGATATGACAACACAGTATGTCATATCGTTTTTTGTCATATCGTAAGAAAACTTCATAAATGGCACCGTTGATTGTAACAATAACTAAATGTGTATGCAAAGTTTCATACGAATCGGTTTAGTAGAAGTAGTTGATAAAGAATATTTTCTCTGCATAGCCGTGGCACTGCCCACTTTTTAAATCATGATGTAGTATTCAAACATCAGCTTATAATGTGTGTGCACAGTTTCATAGGCATCGGTTGAGTAGAAGTAGATGAAAAGGCATGTATATTTACTTCGTATGGGCATTTCCCCCCGCCCACTCTTCAATGGGACCAATCTGGAAGTGCATCTTTTTAAATAAAGAAAAAAATCCGAAAGCGGTTCATAAATGGCAGAGTTTTGGGAGCACACCCTTAAAAAAAATACATTACGAATTGATAACCTTTTTCTTTTTTTTGAAGTCGGTTGAAAAATCATTGAATTTTCTAGCGCTTTGAGCTTGAAATTTGGGCGAAGCTCCAATGGTGGCCGCGCAAGTTCAACCGTATCTCATATTTCTTGTTTAAATTATTTAATTTTTCTCATCTGCCGAAAATTCTTTTAATTAGAAAATTTGTATTACAGGAGTTCTTGTTTACAGTGTAATATACTTTGGTTTAAATCAACATCTTCTAGCGTACTGCGAATATTTGAAAATTCTTTCAAAATCTCGAGCAATAACAAAGATAGTTGAGGGAAATGTGTATTCCATATGCCAAAAGAAATGTATGAGATCAGTTTTAATGAAACGAACAGTACTTGAAGTTAAAAATATTATCATTAGATATAAAAGCTTCCAAGGCCTCCATAAATAAAGACAATTTTTACAAATTTTGTGTGAAATTCGATAAATAACAAAAATTGCCTAAAGTAATTAGGTAAGTTAACCGGGAAATAGTGTATAGTTTTTTATAGAAACAAGTTACATTGACATATATGTAAGACTAGCTTCATTAGCTCCAACACTAACCACAATAAAAAACAAAAAATTTCTTAGGAAAGAAGTAAAATAAAAAATATGGTTACTGTTAGTTAAACTTTAACAAAAAAAAGTAAACAAATTGCAAAGCTGACTGGCTGGCTAGCTGTCTTTCCGCATGTCTAAAAAAAAATTGTTAGTGTTGCTGCAAAAGATGTGTATTGTGATCATGTCTGCCTTGAAGTAACCAAGAGTACTTAAGTGGTGGACAAAAGGCGGTAGCGATGAGATGATGTTGTACAACTGGTATGAACTTCTTTTATTGCATCTTGCATCTGTGGTTTAATTATTTCCTTTTTGATTTAACTTTAAATTATCTTTAAAAAATAGTAATGTAAAATTAAGTATTTATTTTTTAACTGTTTTTTAATAATTGTTTAACCACTTAAATATTTGTAGAAAAATAAACTATGGGTCAAAAACAAGTATTTTTAGGTCAATAGCAATAATGTGAAAATATTCAATAATAATATTTTATGCAAATATATGTGCCCATTTTCTTATAGCATTTTAGAGATGTTTTAAATAAAAAGGTTAATTCTTTATATTTTTTCATTTGCTTTTTTTATTTTTATAGGTATGTACACGGTTGCATATTTAGAAGAAGTTTTGAAATATCATTTAGTTATTGCCTGCTTTTTTCAAGATTTTTTTTAAATTTATTTGGGTTAATTTTATACTTTATTAACAAAAAAGAATCACACATATTGCACACTTTTTTATTTGTATGTTCTTTCAAGATTTGTCTTCATTTTAGACAAAATTTTTATTAAGATTGTTTTTACTTTTTATCTTCTTAGCTTACATTTTGAATGTGTATGTCTGTTTGTTTGAGTGTTTTGTATAGCAAGAGGTTGAAATGAAATTAAACCCGTTTTCGAGTTTAGAGATTTAAGCGCGTTTCTATAATTTTAACTTGTTGTCGGTTCAAGAGTGTAAAGCAAACTAAACTGAGCAGCAGACAAACTGGCTCAATTAATGATTGACTGATCGTAGATATTTTTTCGTTTTTGTTTTGGATTTGTCGATGCTACTGTAACTTAATAAGAATGTAGAATTGAACCATAAATGCTTTAAAGGGATAAACATGAATTGTGAATCTTGCGAAGAGTATTTTATTTGGTTTAAAATTTCGCATCAAAAAATTGTCGCGATATTGGAAGCACTACAATATGCTGTTACAATCGTGGATTTAAAATTAACTTCGATCCACGGACTTAAATTATCTTCAATTCAAAATAATGGAAACGGAATTTTACTGCCAGGGCCACTATGTCGACACGGTTCTTTCTTTCGCTAAATTACATTTAAAGCAAAAACAACATTTTAGAATTTGTTTTTATTTGAAATGTAATTGTGCAAAAGAAAGAATCTTGTCGACATAGTGGTCCTGGCAGTTAAAAAAGACCACTCGCGTTGTAGTGGCAAGTGTACCTATAAAAATATAAACTTTTTTTTACCGCAAAAATTGCAAGAATTTTATTGTGACCAAATATATGTATATCATCAGCTTATTATTGGTCTACTTGCTGGACCAAAATTTTATAAACTATCATATCGTTACCTTAATATAGAAACGCTCTAACTCATTTTTTTTTTTCAAATCGAGTTTTTGCAACAAAAATTTTTTTTTAATATATCGAGTTAGGCCGCTTGCTTTATCACCGCAGTCGAAATTTTGGTTTGGTTCTCTGCTTGCGCAATATATGTTTTCATTTAATTTTTTATGGATATTAAGCAAAAGTATATCATATTTTTTAAAATTTAGCAAAAAAAAAAAGTCTGCTTACACCAAATAGTGACGCATAAGGTAAAAAAACTCATTGATGTGTACATATATGAACCAAAGTCGATGGTCGATATGTCGGACACCATTACCAATATCGTGAAACGGGATTGTTATTTGTTGCGAGCTTAAGGTGGATTTAGACTATCTGTGTTTTACATCTGACTTATCAGTTTTGAGACCCACATGTAACTTTGCATGTATGTAAAAATTTTCAATTTACAGACGATTTTTACTTTTTGCTTTCACACGTACATGTATAATCGCATCTGACATAACCTCTAAGTGACGCCAACACATACTTGTTAACTCAAAACAGCTGATGTCAAATGAAAATTGAACGCGCTCTAATTGAAAATTTTGTCGCCTGACTTTACTTCTGTAAATTTCAGATGGCAATGTTTCAAAAGGTTCACACACAGCTTTTGCAGTGGGAAATTTGACAAGTCAGATGTAAAACACAGATAGTATAAAACCACCTTTAGCATGTCTATATGCCTGCATTTCATTACTGCCTTACCAAATCCTCAAATGCAGGCATATATACATGATTAGCCTGCAACATATATAAACTTTTTTAACCGACTTCAAAAAAAGGAGAAAGGTTATCAATTCGTCATGTATTTAATTTTTTTTTATGTATGTTCCCTCAATACTCCGCCATTTATGAAGCGATTACAGATTTTTTCTTTATTTAAAAGGATGTGCTTCCAGATTGGCCCCGTTGAAAAATGGGCAGGGTCACGCCCATACAAAGTAAATTCACATTCATTTTCAGCTACTTCTACTCAACCGATTCTTATGAAACTTTGAACCCTAATTAAGCTTTTTATTGAATACTACATCACGATTAACAAAGTGAGTAGTGCCGATTCTTATGAAACTTCATTGTGGTTAGAAAAGTGGGCAGTGCCATCCCCATGGAAAGTAAATTTTAACTACTTCTCTACTTATCCGATCCTAATGAAACTTCGCACATACAATTAGTTCTCGTAAAAGTAAATGACGACAAAATATGGGGGAAGTGCCACACCTATTTTGTAGTCGGTTTTTTTTTGCAAGAATTATTTAAATAAAATTGGCAGAATATCTCATTTTTTTTCAAAAATGGTCGGTGGGCCAAACCAATAGTAAACTGATATTTGAAATTAATTTTGAAATACATAAAAAATATTATTTAATGGCCGAAATACGGCGGTGAAATTTAAGTATTAACATTTAAAAGTAGATAAATTTTTGAACATGCTAAAATTCTAATTTGGTATTAAATTTACCATTTTAAACCACTATTTATTTATTAACGTCTTAGTTTTATAGCAATATTTTTTACAAACGAGTTTGTTTTTATTTAAATAGTTTGCCACTTAAAGGTTAATACCCACTTTATATTCAAATGAGAAACTTAAAACTAAATAGAGAGCATAATAAAGCGATCTTAGCTCATTTGCCTTAATATTCTTAAAGCGGTACTTAAAATAAACTTAAGAAATTACTTTTACTGCAATTTACAAGTATGTAGTATTTCTAAAATTTAAAAAAGTCAATGATTTTCATATTTTTTTTCTTTTTACTTCTCATTTAAAATAGTTTTGCAAAATCTTTAGCCCATATGCGATCGTAGACAAAATAATTTATTCTTGTTTTCTGATTTAAGCACGTCTCAACGTACATATTCACAATTCAATGTCATAAGGGGCTTTGTCAGAAATTATAAGCAAAACAACATCAATAATTACAACAACAAATAATTAAACAATAAGCAGAATAAAAAAAAATTATTAAATTAAATTCAAACATGCATATACAGCAAACAATATATGGAAATCTCCGAGTTGTATTTGCAAAAGTGAGCATTTTTTTATTTGATTATTTTTGCTATTTATTTATAGGTGCTTGTTGAATAGTTAGATGTTGTGGGAATTTAAAACAGTGGTTGTGAAAATAAATTAATTATTTACCTGCTCTTTGTATTAAGAATATGTATAATTGAAAAATAAATTTTTTTTTTTATAAATTTTAAGTTTGCTCTTCTATTTCAAGCTTTTTTTTTAATGTTATTTACGTATATTTACAAAGAATTTACGCTGACTTATTAAAATATGTGTATAAACTTTGTAATGGTGAAGCTCATTTTAAAATAAATAGCAAAAGTTGAATAATTAAAATCTACGAAATATTTGAATTTGCAAACTTTCATTTAAAAGAATAATTAATTTCATCACAATACAAATGTAGGATCAGTGCTTAATGAAAGTAGCAAGAGGGAAAACTAAAAATTTCAATATTAAACAAATTTAGAAAAGCTTTTAATTAAAAATGCGAAAGTACGTTCTGTAGAATACTTTTATTGAAAAAAACAACAAAATTTAGTTTTTTATTATAGTTTTCGATATAAATGAGCGAAACAAATTTTCAGTCGCGTCTAGAGGAACGGTAAATGATAGCTACAAACAAAAAGGCGAAACCTTTTTCTATCAAATTTCGATAGTTTCTGTAAAAATAGGTTGATGTTGCAGGTAATTCCTAGAACTTACGCTTGAAAATCTATAGATTTTTGATAAATTTGAAAACTATTTCTCAAACCAATCAATCGATTTGGATGAAATTTGTGGCATTCAATTCAATTGTTAAAGGTAAAAAGAATCGATTTGGCAAGAATTATTGGAGATTCAAAGTCCAGTACATTTTGCAGTCATATGTTTCGGAAACTATAGTCGATTCTGATCGGTTTCAAGTAAAAAAAAATGTAATTGAAATTAAAAGATCTATACTACAAGCAGTGTTGCCAGGAACGTATATGGCCAATATTGGTATAATTTTAAAGCTTTTGAATAGATCTTTTAGAATATTGAAAATGTATTGAAAATTCTCTCTCTCTCACTTTATATAAAATTTTACACCAAAATGTTACGAAAGTGCACTAGCTAAGTATGCAGTTTATTCAAATTAAAGGATTTTCTCCTCTATCATAACACCGGCTACGCAAACTTTGTTTTGGAGCTGTGTCACTAAACTAGACTTGAGCCAATTTTGTAATTGAACCAATTACTCATGTGATTAAAAACGAAACTTTCTAACAAATTTTGAGTAATTGAAAACTTGAATTTTTGTGATTTAATATACAATTTTTGTCGTAGGTTGAACTTTAACTACACAATTAATTGAATCTACAGTTTTCGTAATTGAAATCGGGTTTTAGTTTTTTCTGCGTATTTCCACCAGTAAAATATATCGCGACCTAATTTCTGTCGTGACCCACCGACCATTTAAAAAAATCGAGTTAAGATTGGGGTATATATATTTTTTAATATCCTCTTTCAGAATCCGAAATCTGTTTCGCGAAATTGTTTCTGGTTTCTGGGATATCAAGCATTCATTGTACTCGATTTCATCAATTTTGATACATTGTTTGTAAAAAAATAAAAACAGAAATCAAGTAATATACCAAGTTTGGAACGATTTTCCGTCATCCCACGTCAAATTTGGTTTGTAAACAGACCGGTTTCGGCTATGTGCCATCTTCAGTGTTCTATTGAATATACCAAGTTTCATCAATATTTACTTTTTATTCCATGTAAATATCTTTTCTAATAAAATGTATACCCTTATTTTCAGTAAACAGTAGGAAATTTAATATAAATAACAAGTTACTAAATACCCAGCAGCTAGTATACACATGCATCACAAAAAGACTTTTTACTAATAAAATAAAAAAAGTGGCTAATGCAACGCAAAAGATTTTTTACTTTCAGTAAAAATATGTTAATTTTTAACCGGATCGATGAAAGTTCACAAAAATTTAAATTTTTCTTCCAAACATACCGGAAGCAGTGGTGAAACTACAACAAATTCTATCTGTTATATTTTAAGAAAACTTCATGTAAGTCTTCTTTGTCGTTTTTCTCCATTTGGACTTTTTGGCATATGAGGTCGCGAGATGTATATGGTAAAAGTACAAAAATAATATAAAATTGTAGTTATCATCGCTTAAGAAAATTTATATATAAAGAATAAAAAAATTTTCTTTTAAAAATTATTTTTTGATTTCTTTTTATTAGCAAAAATTCACCGACATGTAGCTCGAATTCTGTGACCAATAATTTTATATGCGACTACTTTTTAACATACTTTCGAATTGAGCCTCGTATGCTGATTTCACATCAATTTGTCAACAGTTTAATTTGTGATTGTATTAATTAAATACAAAGGTAGCAGAGGTCAGATGAAAACTTACATCCTCCTACACACCGCATAATCATTAATATTCTTTTTCACTGAAATTTTCATTCACCAGATGAAGATTTTTGCCATTGTCTATGTACATATGTACTATAAGATTTTGATTAGCAACAACCAGTTTTATTTTCGATTTCTATTATTGTTTATATTAATTTAATGTTCCAAACTTAGAGTTAGATACATATAAAAATATAAGTAAAAACATGAATGTGTCTCATTACTGTGGGAAGATTTTTTTGTATAGACAGATTGGGCTGATGCAGAAATATGGAACGATAATGGTTTTATTTTAACAAAGAATTTTTGTACATTTGAACAATTTAATAGTCACTTTACATTGCTAGCATAGCATTTTACATATTTGGTAATCAGTATTATTTATATTATAGATATTAATAATTCTTTACAACACACCTCAATAGTTTTTCCCAAACACTTTTTTTCTTATTCTTTAACAAGTACACAACCTAAAGAATACAAGAACAATTGTAACTGCACCATGTAAACAAAAACGAGCTCCACATTATAGCGAGATGCCACATGTCAGCCTGTTGTAGTGTAACAGAGCTGACGGACTCAGATTTTTATGTGGATTTTATTTGTAAGCACCAAATCTGTCGGGAAATGTAGTTTTGTACTTATAAAATGGTGCGTAGGAGTTGTTATGTGGGTACATATCGCACTAGTTCCTCCAAAAATTAAAAATTTTCAGTAGAGGCAAAATACTGTTTTTATTTTAGTCTACTGCTCATTAGCGTAGCTAGAATTTTTTCTTGGGGGTGGCTAAAGACCACATTAATACCTACATTTCGCTTATATTATCAAAATTACTGTAATATTTTGAATTTCTAGGGGGCTGAACGTTGGAGAACTGTTTTACCATATTATAGATCGTACCTGTGAACGTAAAAAATTGTGACCGCAATTCTAAGCCAGTGTTGCCAGAAAAAATTTCTAGACGAATGCTAAATAGACTAAAACAATATGCTAAAACGTTCTACAGGCGAAAAAAAAAATAATCCTAAATAAAAACTTTTTATAATTATTATCTAATTCCTTCTGAATAGAACGTTACGATCCTTAGCCTATATCGTGCCATTACGGCAAAAGAGACGTGATCGACATGTACTATTTTCGTTTTTTGAAGACAATCGATAATATACGGTCATTTACATCATATATAAAAATTTCATAATGGTAGGAGGTGCCGTTATAAATTTATAACAAAAGCACTTAAGACGTAAGTATATTGAGTATATTTTCTTAATACATATACATATATATGTTTTATAACAATGTTTTCCTGTAAAATTTTTTGTTTGTTGGTTACAAATTTTTGGCCGTTACGGGCCGATATAATCACTTAGGACTTGAAATCAATTAATTTCGAAATAATCACATTAATGTGATTACTCAAGCGACTTGAGTAAAAAATTTTTATGGAAATAGCTCAAAAAATGAGTGCTTTTCAGTTTTAGGCAATCAATGCTTGTTTGGATTGTGGAAACAACACATAAATAGTTTTACACTCTTATTTACGAATAAGCCGTGCATATAGGCGTAGTATATCGATGGTCATACGTTGACAGCACCTAACTAAATTTTTATTTATCTTCACAAAGCGCAGAAAACGTTATATAGCTAAATCGCTAATAAATTTTCCTATCGTAAAAATAAAAAAATCCCAAATTAGTTAAGAGTATATACTAAATGATTCTCAGTTATTTTATTTCGTGGCTTGCTACGCTTTCAGCCTAATTATAATTTAACTTCTTCAAGTAAAAAGTAAAAACCAGTTACGTGTTGTCAATGTATGACCATCGATATGTCATCTTTGTCAGCATTTTCTTATCAGGTATTTTTACGTTTTTAAAATTTTAGTCCATCTGGAATTTGTATAATTGTAATTCAATTTAGATTTTTTTTATTAAAGCAATTGCACTAAAGAGCATTTCAATGTCGGCGTTAGAAAACGATAAAACCAGGAACGGCATTAGAAACGTTTTAAAAATGAGTATCTAATTATTAATCTTGAAAAAATTAAAATAAACATTTTCTACATCCGAATTATGCCAAAACAGCATTTAGCATATTTTGTAAAAATGTGAATGCTTTTAGTCAAAGAGAAATGCTAACTCAAAAATGCTAAAATGGCAACGTTGTTCAAAACAAAAACTGAAGGAAATAAAACTATAAAAATACAACAGCAAAACAACTTTTTTGCCGCTGAAACTGTTTTGCCTCAGTTTATTATTGCCACCTTCAAAAATTTAAATGGCTGACAACATAGTTCCGGCATCGCTATTTTGTAGTTTTCATACATATGGCAATAAACTCTTACTGGAATAATTATTTAAAGTTCAGTATTCTATAGTACAAATTAAGCAGTACTTATTAATTACTAATTAATAATGAATTTAAATGCGAGAACTGGTATTAAAATATCTAATAAAATGTTTTGTGAAATGTTATTAAATTTATGAAAGATTTTAAATAAAGATTCGAAGTAGTGCACAATATCGAAAATGAAAATTATCTGTTGAAGTGAGAAAACTGAAGCAAAGTGGTGCATTAAGTGATGTTGTAACTTTCAGACCCGCTATCACAAATGTGAGTTATGTACTACTAGAATAATAATTTACTTTATCAGTGTTACTTAAGATGTTACATAATACCGTTTCACATTGTACTACAAGCTTTGAGATTTTTATTAGATTTTGTAAGACGAGAACCAAATCAAAATCAGCCTTAATGTTAAAAAGTCTTAAAGAAAAATTTTCTCATCATATTTTGTTTCTACTCTATCACATTCCAAATAAAACGTAACATAAACAATTTGCTATAAAGTAATTTTTTTCGTATTTCTTTTTCTTTATTTAAGCCGGCAAACAAATACACAACTGTTTTTGTTATTCCTATGTGTGTTTGCGCAAAAGACAACCCTGATAAAATGAAAAATGTGATTGTTTAGAAAAATTCCTAAAAACTACGAATACCATAATACTGTCAAATTTCTTTACGTATTATTTGAAAAACTATAACAATTTATTTTCATACTGTTTAATTTTTACTTAAGATTTGAGTTTTTGACAAGTATTAATACTAAATCGAATAGTCTGAAGCAGGTGTGTTAAGTATGACGATTTTTTACGATATGACAAAAACGATATTGCACACTGTGTTGTCATATCGTAAGTTTTTTACGATATGACAACACTGAGAAAGCCATGCACGGTATTTGGCTTACGATATGACAACACAGTATGTCATATCGTAAAAAAATCGTCATATTTAACACCCCTGGTCTGAAGACCGCTTTAACACTGCTGCCATACTAAGATATATGCATGTATGTTATACAATTCGTTGATTTTAAATTGTAAAATAGAGGTTGGTAAATGCAATAAAATATGTACATACGAGGGCGGATTGATCTTGAAGCTACCAAAGTAGGAAAAAAACATTTTTGTTTTTCAAAAACCATTTATTTCTCAACATAGTCTTCTTTTAGCCCAATACACGATATAGACGATATTCCACCTTTTTATACCATCTGAATAATACGATTTTGGGAACCCCTCAAAATAAGCTTTAGTTTCGGTAATCACTTCTTCGTTTGAGATGAATCTTTTTCCTGCGAGGCATTTTTTCAAGTTTGGAAACAGGAAAAAGTCCCTAGGAGCTAAATCTGGACTATAAGGTGGATGATCAACCAATTCGAAGTGTATTTCCCGTAATTTTAGCATCGTATCTAATGCTGTGTGAACCAGTGTTTTTGTTCGACACTGAGCAAACGCGGCAACCATTTTGCCGATAGCTTTTTCATATGAAAATGTTCATGCAAAATGTTGAACACACGTTCATATGATATGTTTACCATTTCAACATTTTAACTTGACCCAGCGATCATTCATAACGATATCGAGAATTTTCTTGACATTTTCTTCAGTAACCACCTCTTTTCGCCTTCCTGTTGATGGTATTGTTGCAGTGCTTGTTCTGCCGCGTTCAAATTCAGAAATCCAATATTTTACCATATAATTTGACGGAGCAGACTTACCGTAATGTTTATCGAGCGTTTCTTTTGTCTCTTTGGCCATTTTCCCTTTCAAATAATAGTGTTTAATCACTGCACGAAATTCACTTTTTTCCATTTTTCAAGAAACACAAAAGTTGCTTACTTCAAACGACTACAACAAATAAACTAATCGATGAATTTGGGTGAAATTTTAACAGCTGACGTTTGACAGATCGCAATTTCTAAAACCAAGAAAGTTTTTGTGTTTGTGCTGCCATCTAGCGCTAGGTAGCTTCAATATCAATCCGCCCTCGTATGACCCTACCAAATTTACTGATAATGGGACACTGATTAGTCATAGCTTCCATATAAGACCAGCTCCTGAAAATCAACGAAACTCGGAAAAGTTGACTGCTATGTCAATAAAAATAAGTTATTTATTATTTTTAAATACATTATTTATTATTTAAAATATAGATGCATAATACATGTGACTCTTTATAAAGCACGCACGATAAAATCCAATTAGCTCTCAAAAACCACTAGTTTACTTATAGAACATATTTTGGTAATGATTCATATGAGAATAACGTTGAAGTAAAACACCTGCAGTGAAAATTCCATTTTTGTGCGTTTTCATGTTTGTTTGTGTTATAAAAATTACCATAATGCACACTTTCTGAGACTTCTTTAAAGTGAAAATTAACTACAACAAAGAGATACTGATCAAGCACGATTACATACACATACATATATACTACTATATAAAGTTTGTTCTTGTTATCCTTTTTAATAGTCTGACATTAAGTCAGGATTTTGCAGGAATATTGGTTCAGGTTACAGTGCATAAGTAATATGTTTATGTTTTTGAAAAATAAACTACATATTTATTTAAGTTATATGCAAGAGTTATGTGTTCTCGATGACATTCTGTATTGGTTTTGGTGTTAGTGTACTGGCAATAATGCGAGTAAAACATCAACAATACATAAATAGTTATAAATTTATGGAAACTTTTACTAGAAACTGCTATTATGCATTGTGCAGACAAATTGAGTGTTAAAACTGATAAAATATTTGCAATTAACAAAACACTTTTATGAGCAATAGATAACACAAATTGGTGATGAAATTTATGTATGTATATGAAATGATAACCATAAAATAGCACGAGCTTGTGCCTGCCTGTCACTCTGCAGCAGCTGTGTATTGTCCACCCACTGTAGATGTGTTTTATTTATGAATCATCAATTTTACTCCATGAACTTTGTAGTTGATCTATATTTTAGTTCTGTCGAAGACACTTCAGGAATTCATTTCGCATATCCATCCTCGAAATACTCCCATGCAAATAGTGCAAATACGAACTATCCCAAAGAACATATTATGTTCAGATAAGAGATTATAAAAAAAAGTAAATAATCAGATACATCACAGAAACCAATTTCGTACTAAAAAGGAAACGAAACCATGTTTAGCGTCTTTAGAAAACGACAAATTAAAAAGTGGATGTCATATTTAAAATAGTTATGTAAACAAAAGTTGTATTGTGCCTACTTTTAGGAGCTAAACATTAATATTAATACACACAACCATGGTAGAATTATACTAGGTAGTAGCGAAGCTACAACAACCCAACAACAGCAAAAACAACACGGCTTTTTATTGTTGTTTAGGTTCGAGGTTGTCAAAAAGCACAAAAGAAAATTTGAAAAAAATGTATATGTTCACATGTGTGTGTTTACCAGAGACTTGCGCCGAGACGGCTAAGCCGAGCCGCCGACTAATTTCCACAGCCGCCGCCAATTTATCTTGCGGCTAAAATCGGCTTAATGGAAGCCGCCAGCGACGATCATTTTTCGGCTCAAAAACGGCTTAAAATAATCCGCCGATTGCTTTTTTTAATTTCCACTTCTACTTTTTTATGTTTTTTTTCATAATTTTTGTTCAAGCATTATTTTAGTAATTTGCAGTCTACACCCAACTTAACATTAACTTCAAGTTAATGTTAAGTGTAGACCGCTCAAGTTAATGCTTTTTTCAGGGTATAACATAGTTGTTAGTGCAATTGTTTTAACAGCGCAGTAATAACTCCAAGTTACAACAGCATATCAAGTTAGGAACAGCATGCTCACTTTTGACAGCTAAAAGAGGCTGTTGTCATGTGTTGTGCATTTTTACATACAAAGTGCTCTTACTAAGATAATATGAAGGACATAGTCAAATTAGAAACCACATTATAAAATAAGAATTGCGTTCCCTCTCATACAATCTTCGTAATGTTGTTGTATAGTGACGGGTCTAGTTAGTAGTCTATGGTTAGGTGGAGACGTAGAGTAAGATAACGAAAAATATATTTGAAAAAATATATTGTGAAAAAGCTTGACATTTAGAGAAAAAAAGCTTGATTTACTAAGACGAACTGCCAAAAACTGTCAAAAACTATTCAAAAGAATAAATATTCATTATCCGACTTAAAAAAGGAGAAAATTATCAATTCGTTTGTATTTCTTATGTGTTCCTTCAGGGCTCTGCCATATACGATTCGAGTTGAAAAATTTTTTTTCTTTATTTGGATTATATTACTTACTTCCTAATGGGTCCTGTTTTTTATTTCATAAGAATTTTTATTTTTTCCCACATATATTTGGTATTTCTTTACTTTAATTTGTTTGCAAAAAAATATTGAAAACATTAAATTTCCATTAAAATTAATTCTTATCATTAATTCGGGAAATTACATTATTTTTCTTTCTTTACAAACGCATTATTAATAGGAATCGAAAATACAAACGAAGTTAATTTATGAAGATTTCCTCTTCGTCCAGTTTTTAAATTAGACCATATTTAGTAATTAGAAATATCTTTGAGAAGAAGCTCTTAATCTGTATATAATTTATTATTTTCTATAGACTCGACGAATTTCCATTGATAGTTCCCAGCAAACAGCTTTTTGCAAAAATGAAAATTACATTTAAAAATTTATTAGAGAAAGACTTTCATTGTAACCCAAAGCGTATTAATAGCAAGTGGCCTTATTAGTACGACAACAACTGGACTTCACCTATCTGTCATGTGAAATGCATACATAAAAAGTTTTTATTTAGTTTTTTTTACATAGAGTTTGACATTTTGGTAAAGTTCATTCACAATAATAAGGCCACCTGGTATCAATTCGCCTTGCTTTAGCCTATGTCTATACGTGATAAATTTTTATCATGACAAATGTCAAACTTTATATTGAAAAATAACCTGCTTTATCTTATCTGTTTTTCAAATATAGAATTTGCCATTTATCATGATACAAATAAATCAGGTATAGACGTTTGTTTCAATATACATAAATTATAATGTATTATATATCCGAATAATTCTAGCATGATTCATGAATTAGATTCCAACGGTAAAATATATAATTGATGTTCATGCATAAAATTGCGAACAGAGAAATTAATTTTTAGCTTGACAAATAGCTTTTTAGGTTGAATCTGGACAAGCCTTAAAAAAGTTTGACAATCAAGCCTTTGCTTTATTTTTCATAACAATTTAAAAATTTTTGAGAGGCAAAGCAATGCTTAATTTCTATGCATTTTGTTTGGTGAAGAATTGGTATGAAAAAGAAAAACTAATTTAACAACAAAATGAAAATTTTCACTTTTATTAAATGTCCATGTGCATTTCCAGCCGAATTTGAGCCACCGCCGACTATTTTTTCCCAGCCAGCCGCCGCCGATCAAAACCCCTCGGCGCAAGTCTCTGGTGTGGGTTTGTGTTGGTATAACATAAACAACTTTTGACAGAGTCGAACCCAAAAAAAAAAAAGTTCGTTAACGCTTCACCACTACCTGTATTATTCTACCATGCACACAACTTTAATTATTAATATTAATAGGAAAAGTTTAAAGTGGCGCCTTAAGGCCTGTGTAGTTTTTGCGGCAAAACATTTTATATAAAATAGTGAAAGTTGAAGTTACCCTGCAGGAAAGGTTGATATAAAAATTGTACTAGTTCACTATTGATACTGGTGACAAAGTACTACTGACTAATTGTTCCCAGGCAATGTTCTGTACTATAGACATTTAACATGTGCTTTTATTGAGATTCCACTACCGAACTCGGAACTGTTGACTTACTATAGAGTAGGTGGTTCTTATGGGACCATATAGAGACATTGGTACCAGAGATTCACTAGTGCATTTTAATGATTCTAGTCAACACATATGAAACTTTTCGCCAGCTAAGACAAATAAATTATATTTTTTATGAAAATAAATTTTCAACACATTCAAAATGAGACTTTAAAAAATCGTTTTCTAGCTGCTAAGAACTTCTCTTTTTATTACAACTAAAATAAAAAGTGTAGACGATTCGTTGACAACGATACCAAAAAGTCACCAAACTTGTCGACAAAAGTGGTGACTTGAAGACACTTGCTTTCTTCAGGGTACACTATAAAACACTTTTGTTGAAAATTAGGTCGATAATAGTTGACAACATTTTATTATCGGCCTAAAATTACACACGCATTATTTTTCAACAAAATGTTTTTACTAAAAAAAGTGATTGGCTGCGTGTAGGTTTGAACCGCGACCTCCCGACTGATAGTCTGACGTATGTACCATCCAGCTACAGCCGTATTATACTTTATGTTAAATTTTTTCCACTTGGACTAAATATGTTTAATTTGAAAAGTTTTTTCTTTAATAAAATAACTACAAAATCGATGTAATTTTAGACAAGGAGAAAATTTCAACATAATTTTAGACAATATATGATCGTAAATTTGAAATAATGTTTTCGAGTGTATGTATCAGTTCCCTGCAGGAAATGTCGATTGTAAAACTGTACTGATTCACTATTGACTTTGTTCCCAGTACTACTGACTAGTTGTATACCAGGCAATGTTCTGGGCTATAGACATTTACCATGTGCCTGTCATTGAGATTCCAACTAGTAACTTACTATAGAGTAGTTAGTTCTTATAGAACCACATTGAGACATTGGCACCAGAGATTTACTAATGCATTTTAATGAGCATTTTTACTGGGTAAGGCAATTAAATTAGATTTTGTATGAAGATTTTTAGTTTTGCGTGCAGTCGGGTTTATTTTCACACACAACACAACAAAATGGTAGAATAAAGCATCGTTTTATCAAAAACTTCTCTTCCCATTAAAGAAGTAATAAAAAGTGTAGACGATTCGTTGACAGTGTCACAAAAAAGTCAACAAACTTGTCGGCAAAAGTAGTGACTTCAACACACTTGGTCCTCGCCTTCCTTCTGGGTACCTATTGGAAAATACATACATACTAGTCTTTTGTTTGTCGATCTGGTTATTTGTAAAAATATGTACATACTACTTTCAAATTTAAGTTTTTTTTAACTAACCTCGAATTTATCAAATTTCTCCAAATTTATTGACAAATATTCTTTATATTGAAGAAGCTTTCTCTAAATTTTTTAACTTTTTTTTCTCGATTTTTTGCTTTTTAACGAATTTTTTAATTTAAAAATGTTCATTGGACATTAATGTACTTAATCGCATACACACCCATAACTAAACATATGCAAATTTAGCTTTAAAATTTAGAGTATGTATTGCAAGAAGCATTTTGCATACTCGTGATATACATACATATGTATGTATGTGTGTATGAATGGTCTCTGTTTATATTAGCATGTAAATATGCTGCTATATTCAAATGTCAAACTGAATTTACCACTTTCATGGTAATTATGTATGTATGACCGGTTAGTTACGCGTTTGCATGTATGTTTCACTCCATTTTACGCATATATACTTAGACCGTGCAGATAATGTGACTATTCCATACACACATGTCAAGTATACCCCATGGCATTCGTTACCTTTGTTAAAATGCGAGCTACAAAATTTTGTTTGCAAATGACATGATCCAAGCCTGCATTACATCGGAGTATTCGATGGAGCACTGAAGTGTTCGTGTTTTAACGATGCAATCTTTAAAATGCGAGCACTTGTCGGTTAACTCTTGTGTCACATGACAGCTCTTCTGTCACATGACAGGGTTCATGACTGCATTACATAGGAGCATTCTCCAACTAGTCTATTTCAGCTAAAATGAAGCATGTAGTCCAACCCTGCAGATAACGCGACTAGTCTATCAACGCATGTAAATTATACTCCATAAATAACTAGCACTAGTCCAAAGGTAACCCAAATGGTCGATTTAACATTACAATTTCCTAGGGCTGGACCATAAAACCCAGCTTTACATTACATCGGAGTAGTCTCAAAATTATACTATGTCACTACTTGATGGAGCACTCAAATATGTATTCGTGTTTTAACGATTAGATATACTATATATTTGCAATTGTTAAAACGCGAACAATTTTAGCTTTACTGCAAACCCCAGTTTGCAAATGACCTGATCCAAGACTGCATTACATTAGAGTAGTCTTAAAACTACTCCATGTCACTATTCGATGGATCACTACATGCAGTCGTCAGAAGCCGAATACATGTCGGTTAACTACAAACTCTTGTTTGCAAATGACATAATCCACGACTGCATTACCTAGGTCCATGTTGCAACTAGTCAATATCAGTTAAAATGGACCACGTGGTCCAATACTGTCTGCAGGGGATCTTCAAACTCACACTTTTACAAATGCCTTGCACTTTCGTATATTAAACAATGTTCGAAAGTTTTCGTTTGCAAAAGCATCAACAACAGCAACCAAATAAAACAAAAAGTTATAAATCAATTGTAATGGAAAAGCGAAAAGTGTATCCAGAGGTAATTTGCAGGAGTAAAGAGGCCTTCTAGAAGGCCTGTTTAGCGGACATAACGCCCGCCAATCCGCATTCCATACTCATATCATTTTTACCCATGCTGTCATTGGGGCGCAAGCCTTCCAAACCGCTTCCCAAAGTAGGGATGAAAGCTATCTAAGTAAGGTCTGTTAAAAAGCAAAGTAGGGATGAAAGCTATCTAAGTAAGGTCTGTTAAAAAGCAAATGGAGGTGCACATTTTTTTCTATTTCAGTATTTTCGTAGCGGCTTTTTTCGATTTGATTAATGTGTTTTTTTTATTTCGAGCTATTTCTTTCCATCCAAAGTAGTTTTTTATACATTGAATTGGATATGATGTAGTTCCGCGGAATACGAGTAATGATAAGTTAATCAGCTCCGACATAATAGCAGCATCTATGATGTGTCTTGTATGTAAATTCCAGTCTTATATACAAATTACCATCGAAAAATGAATACGAGAATGTTTGTTATGTTCAAAGCCTTTTTTACTTTTTAATTTAAAGATACAATACTCCTTCCATCTTCTCTGCTTAAAGAAGGGAATGTGAAATGTCTATCGAAGGAAAACTCGTAAAAAATTGAGTACTACTTCTACCTTCCCTTCTACAAGAGGGCAGTTTGCATATGTATCGGCCTTCAAGAAGGCCTGAAATTAGCAGGCCTGTTGCCTTTTACCGCTGGATATATTTGTAGGTGTGTGAATGTTTGCTTGTTGTATTTGGCCACATGCATCTGTTGTGCGATTTTATAGATTAAGGAAATAAGATGAACTATTTCACGAAAGATGCATAAGAGCTGTTGGTTGTTTTATTTTTCATACACCCAAACGAATGTTGTTCGATGATAAATTTTTTTAAATTAGAGATGAATGGATAGATCCGAGGTTTGTTTGCAAATTACCGGAATTTGTGGAACCCAATAGGAAATAACTGTTGGATTTTTGTATATGGCTGATTCTCATTTCAAATGCTTTTTTCGTGTCCGTTGAAAGTATAGTAAAATATTTCATAAAATAAACGCATAAATTTTATAAAGAAAACTGCTTTAGCATGATTTAATATCTTATAAATAAATGTACATAAGTTTTTTTTGTGTAAGACTGTCCATTATGTGTTAAAAATGAAAATCAAAAATACTTCTTTTCCCCTCTTCATACAAAATGCCGTGTCCGTAATGCATGCTGTTGATTTTCCACATTAAGAAACTAAGAATTTTTTCAAAAGCAAGATTAAATTTATGACGGTTTTAGAATATTTGCATTTGCTTCTCTTATTTCACACATCAAATTTTTGAAAAATATTAGAAATTATGTATATTATTTTTTAAATTGTTGGTGTCCGCAGTCTTGTGTATTGAGCGTTACGAGTTCTTAGTACGCTTCATTACCCAGTGTAATTATTAAAATTGCATTAACAACATACACTAAAATAACAGCGTAGGCTTGCACTTCTAAATATTTAAAAGTTTTGTGAACTTTGTTAAATAGTATTATATTGCAAAACGTTTCAACAATCAATCATAGTTTGTATCCAAAAAAAAAAATGTATTTTATTTTTTTAATTTAATTTAAATTTTTTAGTGAATAGCTAAGGATCTTATGTTAAACTGCACCGAAGATTATACATCTGAATTGTATTGAGTTCAAAATAAAGTGTGTGTTCTGAAGAAATATTGAATTCATATAAAAATGTATTGCGCGTTGTATATATAATTTATATATTTTAGGACGTCAAAAAAGTTTACAGCAGCTGAACGGTAGAAACGATATAAAGATCATTATCTGTTTATAAATTTCTATTTTATTAAAATTAGTCTTATTTGAAAGAAGAGTTAGCCTAATATTTGCTCATGCATAAATGTGTGTAAATAAATATTTCAAAAGATCAAAATTTTTTAAATTGAAATTGAAAAAGTAGTCATAACTTTTAATTTCGTCCTGCAATTATTATAATTTTTTTGTTTTTAGAGAATAGATCTATAGTGCTTTTAAACCCTATACTAATTTTCGGTGGTGTATTTTTTTTTCGCAAAAATCATTCCCAGAGCAACCGAGAAAGCAAATATAACGCTCAATACAGAAAAACTTAAAAAAATCGAAAAATATATAAAAAATATAAAAATATATAAATCATATTGATTTCAGGATCCATTTAATGAGACGAAAGCTATAATAAAACTCCTATCTTCTCGTATTTCATTTAGTTAAATTGGTAAAAAGAAAACACAAAATGTACGTTTAGAATGAGAATCCATATAAAATTACTCGAGATCTGATCGTTGCTCTCTTGGAACTTCTCGCTAAGTTCAAGTTGAAAGTATTAAAAAATTTATAGATTTTTTTAAGAAATTACTTATTTGACACATTGTCATAATTTTAGAAAAATAAAATAAACTATTTGCTGGGTTTTGTATAATTTTCAAAGCCTACTATGCTTATTTTTGAAAAATTATTTACATATTTGTGAATTCTGAAATGGTTTTTGAAAGTCTGTACATAAGATTTGTAACTTTGCAAAATTGTGTTTGAAGTCTACTGACGATTTGGTAAAGCACCAATGAAATGCTGCTTATAGACAATGCTTAAACACCAGCAAATACATTTCATTTAAAATTTATAGATTTTTAGAATACATAATGAGAATTAAACACACTTTTTTTCGATAAATGTTCGACAAGAAAATCTTTCGACAACATCGATATCTGTAATACTCAGTGCAATTTTCCAATCTTCAAAAACTAAATGAATTTAGAAAATCGATTTGACAAGAACTTTTGGAGCAGTTATCGATTTGACAAGAACTTTTGGAACAGTTATATAGAATCTAAAAGAAGGTAAACTCTTTATAATGCTGGATATAACAAAGATGTCTCTTGAAAGGAAGAATAAATTTTAAAGAAACTCAAGGCAAACAACGAGTTTGTTGAGGTTAAGATTTGAATGGATATTGGATTGGATCGGTGCAATAGTTCACAATTTAAGAAAAATTTTTTTTCAAAAATTCACATGAAATTTAAGTGAGCAAAAACAAACTAACTCTCAAATTTATTAAGGGTGTATTCGGCGTTCAAAATTCCATGCACTAGAAAGCTATAGTGCAATAACTCTTAGAATATATGGAAATTTTTTGAAATTATATCATCTTTTCTTGGTTCTTAATTCAGAAGTATATTACACTCAACATTATGGCTAGTCCTTATTTTGAACATAACGATCCCTTAATACTGTTTCCCGCTAATTTGAACTGGCTCTTGTGTGGAACATCACTTCAATTACCTCCCTTTCAATTTTTAATCATTCATATATTCATCATTGCTTAATTCGTTGGTTTCGTTAACAAATGATGATGGTTGTGATGATGTTCCGAGAAAACTGAAAAAGAGTTTATATAAGCGTGAATACAACGATAGTAAATGGATTTTGTACCGGAAAGTATTCAAATTTATTATCATTTTGTTTTTACTGCTGCCCATGCAATTCCTGATGGCCGACACATGTTTGCAGCCAACATTGTGTGTGTGTGTGTGTGTTATGCAAACGCAGACCATCTCTTGGAATAAAAAAATAAATATTAATTAAATACCAAACTGCAATGCCAACATAACCATTACATGCAACTTTGAACACTTTACACTTGCAAGCTTTCGTTATAAGATTTACAGAAAAAAAATCATATAAAAGAAACTTAAATGAACATGGGTAAGAAAAATGGAAACTCGTACATATTTGTATATTCATTCTATGGATGAGTAAAATGTTAGTTTTTAATCTTAATAAATAAGGAAACCAACATAAAATAATCTTAATATTTGTTCACCAAATACGTGCATACAGACCTATTTTATTAATTAGTTCATTCATCTCGTACTTGTGACATTTCAACCGGGCGTTCTTTTGAAGGCGCAGAACAACTTTGAATTAGCCACACTATTTTCAGTAACAGCCGATTTAGTTTGTTTTTAGCATTCATCATGAATAGACGGCTAAACAACGCACAGTGTGAATGGCGGGAATGCTAAATACAAATCTGACAACACTGACTATTACAGTTATAAATTTTATTTTGCCATTACAATTATAATTGTTGTTGTTTGATAGAAATATTTATGTTATCGTTCTAAATATTTTGGATGTATAAATTTCGAGGTATACTCTAGGGCATTCCATTTTTTTCCAATTTTTAAACCATATAGAGCCACCTATGATATTTCCAAATACATATGATGATATGTATTTCCAAATTTTGTATGAAAACATATGATGTTTTATCCATTTAAAATTTTTTCAACTTGCAGAGAACAGATTATTTATAATCACCTTTATCTTTTGATATTTGTAGGCAAGGAGCATAGCTATAAGCAGGTGTCCCCAAGACACCACTAGTCTTTTTATTGTTATAAAAAATGTTACTCCTAGTTGTTTCACGCATGTAAATTCCCCGTAGGCAAATGGTCAGTTTGAAAGAATCAATAGGACTTTAATAGCAATGTTAGCAAAACTAAGTGAGCCGGTAGCGCACATTCAAATTGGGTGGGACAATTGGCTAAGATTGAAGTTGCATTGAACAACACGGTGAACAGTTCGAAGGGCACGACACCAAGTCGTTTATTATTTGGCGTGGACCAGAGTGGTAAGGTGGTTCACATGCTTGATGAATACTTGTATGAGAACTTTTTATGCACTGTGGGTAGTTTGAGCGATATTCACAAAGTGGCGGACACCAGGATTAGGACGTCGCACAATGGGATTTTCGATGCCGAAATTGGGAATTAATTCGTGGTGACTTTCCCTGTTTATAATTTTTGATTTTTTTGCTCAATATCACTTAAAGAGAGCAAGCTTCGAAGTTGGACAAAAAAATTGGCGGACTGCGGGAAGGTGTACTTCCCATGGAAACTAATTAATAATAATGCTGCCGAATGACAGATACGTAATAAGGGACACCAAGAACTGTCAAATTATCCATATTCCGTGCAATAGTGTAATCCAGGCATGCAACAATAAGCCCTGGCGGTATAAAGATTTTCATGTATGAAATAAGAGGACTCTTATTTTAGTTAATTTTATGATCGGGTCGATCACATTTTCAGGTTGGCCGACTGTAGTGCTAGTATAATTACACTTTTTTTTCGATACAAATTTGTAAATAACTCCGAAAACGTTGATCGAAAAAGTTTGAAAGTATTTTTTCATGCATATTTTGGTTTTTTTGTTGATCCGAATGGAATAAACCATTCTCGAGTTATGATAGCAGTTTTCCAGTTTTGATAGTCATGCCCATTACAAAAAATCTCTACGTAATATAAAAGAACTGAAAATGGATTTTAATTTAACGTCTCCAACTCTTTATAATCCACATAATTTTATTTAAAGGACCGAAACTTTTCTTTTGCAGAACAGTGCTATTATTTAAAATTGTGTACTCAGAGTCAGCAAAGTGGCTTGCCTACTCGCAAATAAATGTATACGATTAAATAATCATGGACCAATAATTGAATTAATGTAAATTCAAATTATTTTAAGAGTGGTATATTAGAATATATAATCAGACTAGCAGCACGGACTAGCACTACTAATTTCAACAGCCGCTACGCCGTCATCATCAGTATCCTTTGCTCACTTTTACCACGTTTGATCGTGGATACTAGTATTATTGAGACATTAGCTATTTAACCAAATTTTAATAATAACTTCCGACTTATACCTATTTCAGTTCGAATAATAATTACGTACAAATATTATAATCAAGGACCTTTCAAATTAAAATCTTCTACACTTTTATTTTCGCCGCCAATATTTTTTCTACTTTATTTTCTTTTGTGAAAAGAATATGTATATACAAACTGTTATTCTAGTATTTTTAAAATCATGATGAAATGTTAAAATTAAAATGATATTTGGAAAAAAGCGAGGAAAACTAAATTTTTTTTTTCACTCTTGATAAGTTTGTTTTAAAACAATCAATCATTTGTCAATCAGCACACACACAGTGAGTCAGTCGTCAATCGCACAACATACAAACATTTAACAATAAATTGTTACCATTTAATGGTTCTGTTGGTGGCGATTCATGTTTCACATAATAACGTTCAATGTAAAACGAGTATGTATATAAAAAGTAATTGCCAGTTAAATCAACAATTCTTTTGCAGCTCTTTTTAATTTTGGATATTTTTTTCTTTCAGTTTTTCATTTTATTTTCAACTGTTTGTTTGCTAGTTTTCGGCAGCATTCATGCAACTGGATTTTTACAATTTTATTTTTGAAAAAAAAGCAAAGAAACAATGCATATATTTTTTATGAATAAGGATGTACAGCTAATTGGTAATAAACAATGTTCAAAGGGGATGTTGTTTTTAGTTGATTTTTAAACAAATTTAAAGACTTTTAAAATACATTTAATACTTTAAGCTTAAAAAAGTTATTATTGACAATAGTTAAAGTCCTAAGAACCTTATTCATACTGAATTATGAAATGCTTATAAAAGGTTTATTAAACAGATTTCCAAACAAAATTTGTTTCACAAAACTCTCATAATTCCTTGATAAGTGTTATGAATAAGGAGTAATACATTATAGCTCAGTTAACGTATAGAGGTGGTTGATTATAGAAATTAAATTTCGATTTGAAAAGAAATCGGATAATGCCCTGCTTAAATTTAGCACTTTATTTATTTTCTTTCCCTGCTTTATATATTAAATAGATTATTTTCTCTTTTAAGAATTATGTTGAAATCTTTTTTTCTACCAAACGTACTTATTGATTATGATGTACTAACTAAATAAATGTGTATGTATATTTTTTGTTGGATTTTCCGCAACTGTAAGTAATCAAGTCATATCACGTTTATATGGTCAAATGTAAGCTGGCAATCATTCCTTGTAACTTCATTGTTTGCATCCATTCAACTGAAAATTGTTCATATAATATTGCAAATATAATAACACTGGAAAACATTGAAAACCGGGCATGGAAAATGGAGAAAAAAATGTTTTAAAAATGTTTTTTCTCAGAATGACAAGATTCTAACGACTGATTTTGGTAGAGGGCACCAAAAATTAGTATATAAGTGATTCTCATTCTAAACGTATACTTTTTTCTGTTTTTTTTGTTTACCAATGTAACTAATAGAAATATAGGTTTTCGCCTCATTCAATGGATCCTGAAATAAAATTACATATTTAGATTTTTCAAAATTTTTGAAAGTTTTTGTTCTGGGAATGATTTTTTTTCGAAAAAAATTCACCACAATAAATGAGTATAGGGCTCAAAATCACTCTATATTTACTTTCTAAAAACAAAAATATATAATAATAGCAGGACGAAATTAAAAGTTATGACCACTTTTTTAATTTTGTCTTAGGTTCTCATAGAAGAATACAAAATTGTATCTTTTAAAACAATTCTTTACAAATATTTATACAAAGTAGGCTAATTCTTCTTTCAAATAAAACTAATTTTAATAAAATCGACTAACAATATTAAAAGTTATATCAATTTCAAATAATTATGTATGGCAAAATACGACTTACCTAATACATTCTTCGAAAATATAACAACCCACAGTGCGGTAGAAGCAATATTTTTTCAAAACAAATCAGAAATTTGTAAACAGATATTGTTCTCTATATCGTTTCTACCCTTCAGCTATTGTTAACTTTTGTTGACGACCCAAAATTTATTGATAAACTATATTAAAAAAAATGTTCAAGGTAACGCTCAATACATTTTCTTAAGAATTCAGTATTTTTTTCAAAGCACACAATATATTTTGAATTTAATAAAACTCATACATTTGAAACTTCGATGTACTTTAACACAAACTCCTTATTTATACATTAAAAATTTCAATTAAATAAAAAAATAAAACTGAATAACTAACACTCAATACATTTTTTTGGATACACAATTGATTGATGAAACATTTTGCCATATAAAACAATTTAACAAAGTTCACAAAACTTTTAAATATTTAGAAGTGCACTAAGAAAGATTAACGCTCAATACACAAGACTGTGGTGAACAACAAAAAAAATTATAATTTCTAATATTTTTCAAAAATTTGATGTGTGAAATAAGAGAAGCAAATGCAAATATTCTAAAATCTTTATAAATTTAATCTCGTTTTTAGAAAAATTCTTATTTTTTAATGTGGAAAATCACCAGCATGCATTACGGACACGCCATTTTGTATGAATAGAGTATAAACAGTATTTTCGTTCTTCATTTGTTAAAAAAACATATGCACATTTATTTATAATATATTAAATCTGCTCAGCACTTTTATGTAAAATACTACGAAAAACATATCCGTGGAACATTGTAACCATGAAGATCTTCGCTCTATGGCTCTTTTTGTCTCTTCAAAGGCAAATGTCATACAAAAATATTTGTCATAAAATTCTACTCTTTGTTTTTAAGGACACCAAAGCTCCAAACTGAATTTGGACGCTAGAAATCATTCAAAACTTAAAATATATTTAAGGACTCATTTCGTATTTAGTCATAAAATTAATCCTAAAGTATCCCACAAAACCGGTTTTATGATGTTAGTTTTGTATTAAAAATTTGTCTTAGGTAAAATTTCACTATAAAAAAATAAAGCTGCAGACAGAACATTTATTAATAAAACGATGAAAGTAAATTTCGGTTATTATTAATAAATTCATAAAATATGATTTTGTTGTACAGTGTAATTGCACGCTCTACAATTTCTTTTTCGCAATATTATTTATTTCATGATGTTTAAAAGTATTGAAAAAAGTATACAAAAGTATTGAAATTTCCATCCCTGGTACTCGTACATAAGCGCTGAAAAAGGTTCTTATATAGCAGGAATCGCCAAACATTTTCCTTCATCGAGACTATAAAATTTTCAGATTCAATTACAGACTTATTTCATGAAAATGGTTTAATTTGGTGAAAAAATTAGCAATTATTAAATTACACAGTACAACAGGAAAAAAAAGTTACGAATTTCTAACAATGGATTCTGGTAAAGGAGACCAACAAAAAAAAAACATATATACTTATGTCGCCGTTGTGCAAGATTACATCGGAATATTATTAATGGGGGGAGGTTAAAGTTTCCCCCCTTTGGCCTGTTAATGTAGCATATCGGTATATAAAACTATGTGCTTTTTCCAACTCTGGTGTAGGGTATATTCAGCAGCTTTGTAGAAAATATTAAGGCAAATACTTTTGTGGAATATATGAGACCTCTAACTCCGCCACATAAAGCCCTTTTTTGATCTCATCTAATAAACCGTAAAAAATACTCCTAAAAAGGCAGGAGGGCGGGGAAGAAATATTATACAAAAATGTTTGCCATAAAATTCTACTATAGATCTTTAAGGACGCAGACTTAATTTGGACGCTAGAAATCAGTAAAAACTTACAATGTGTTTAAGTGTTAATTTCATACTTATTCACAATAAGTACTCGGAATAGGAAATCCTGTAAGCCTTATGTTTAACGTATAAGATGTGTTCAGCTCTTTTATGTAAAACACCACCAGGAACTAACAACATTGGTCGTGTGGTCTAAATGGTAAAGAGCTCTGATGAAAAGAACCTCAGGTCTCGAAATATGTAAGTTTAACCTTTAGTGCAGTCAAAAATTTCTCTTCGTCTACATGCTGCTTTACAATTTTCTCTAAATAAAAATATAATTTAATTGAAAAATTAAATTAAAACCGAACTCAAGATAAAATATATATATTTCTTTGGATTAAAACCATACAGTTCGACGAAAATTCATAACTTAATTGTTATAAAGAATGCACACTGTTCAAATAACTAAAGGAACAAAACAAACATTAAGATACTGGTATTTGGTAATACTAGAATAGAGAGAAAAAAGGTTAACACAAGACATAAAGATATATCGTGAAAAAAATGCGTGACATATTTTAATTTTTTCTATTTGGCAGAAACACCACTATATATCCATTAATCTAGAAACAAAATATAGTAAAACTGCGTACTTCGTTTTTCATTTCTTCATCTTTTGTCCTTTTTAAAGGACATAACATTTTTCAAGAATGCTTTCTTTAAATAATTTTTTTTTAATACTAGTATCTAATATTTTTTAGCGAACTTGGTACCAAATTAAAGGGAAGGCTCTGTAGAATTTTATAAAAATATTTACTACAGTTCTCTTGAACAAAAATATTGAAAAAATTTCCTTTTAAAAATATATCCTTCCATATCCTGAAAAGTTTTCACTAAAAAATTTTTTTAAAAAATATATGTTGTAGTCTTAAATTAACTCTATAAGACTTCGAAATTTTATGACATTATCTCCCTTAGTACAAAAGCTGTGATTATTTTTTTCCCGGCACATTAAAAATTGTATGTAGAAAGAAAATTAATGTATAAAAAAAAAACATTAATTTAGAGCCGAGAGCGATATAAACGTGAAATGTGTGTGCATTCTAGAGCTTATATAATGCTAATATATATTTTTATACACATATATTGCAAAGCAATAAATTAAAGATATTGCAGAAAATATTAAAACAATTGTTTGCAAGGACATCTTTTAAATGTTTGTTCAGTTGTTCTTCAACTTTTCTTCCATATACTTGGCATAAAAGCAACTACATATCAATTAATCTAGAGACTAAACATAGAAAAACTCCATACTTGGGTTTTCATTACTTCATCTTTTGTCCCTTTTTAAGGACTACATCTTTTGAGAATGCTTATTTTGATACTTTTTTGATATTAATATGTAATTTTTTTTAGCAAAACGCAGTGGTAAAATAATGTGTTAGAATGTATAGTAAACCCGTAACGTGCTGCTAAGGGGCTATTTACAGATTACTTAACGCTATTTTCGGAGTTTTTTGACTCCACCCCCCCTCCCCCCATTCGTAACGCTTTTTGTAAAATTTTCAGTATAAATTACATAGTTCGTAACATATATTGAACACCCCCACCCCCATAGAGCGTTACGTAATATTGCAATAGCCCCTAACGCGACGCTCTGAAAAATGAAAAACCCAGCACGCAGTTTAACTATGTTTAGTTTCTCGATTAATTGATATATAGTGGTTTTTATGCCAAGGATGTGGAAGAATAGTTGTAGAACAACTGAGCAAAAATTGTAAATATGACAATGTTTCTAATATTTCCTTCAAAATCATTAATTGATTGTTTTGCAATATATATAAAACTATATATTAACATTAAATAATCTCTAAAATGCACACCCATTTTACGTTTTTATCGCTCTCGGCTCAAAATTAATGTTTTTTTTATTAATTAGTTTTCTACATACAATTTTTATAAAAGTTAATTTTGTGCCGGGAAAAAAATAATCACAGCTTTTGTACTAAGGGAGATAATGTCATAAAATTTCGAAGTTTTATAGAGTTAATTTAAGGCTACAACATATAAGTTTAAAAAAATTTTTTAGTGAAAACTTTTCAGTATATGGAAGGATATATTTTTTCTATATTTTTGTTTACGCGAACTGAAGTAAATAAACTTATATAATTTTCTACAGAGCCTTTCCTTTTATTTGGTACCAAGTTTGCTAAAAAAATATTAGAAACTAATATTAAAAAAAAAAATTATTTATAATAAGCATGCATAAAGAATGTTAAGTCCTTTAAAAAGGATAAAAGATGAGGAAATGAAAAGCCAAGTACGCAGTTTGACTATGTTTTATCTCTAGATTAATGGATATATAGTCTGGTTTCTGCCAAAAAAATGCTGTCACGCAGTGAAATCAATAACTATTAACAGAAAAGCTGAAAAACAAATCTAAGATTGCCTCAGCATGAATTTATTAAAAATTAATGATATTCAATTACTTCACTGCAAACTAATGACTTTGGCCGTATGGTCTAGGCGGTAAAGAATTCTGATGAGTAGACCAGGTAATCTCGAAACATGTAAGTTCAACCTTCCGTACAAAAAATGTTTGTCTTCGTCTACAGAGATATAATTTAATTGAAATATTAAATTAAAAACCAAACTTAAGCCGATATAATTAAATTTCTTTGGATTAAATCCAAACAGTTCGACGAAAATTCATAACTTATTTAAAATATTTATTAAAATTTCAAAAGTATTCAATCCTTTGTGATACGTATCGTATGCTCGATTCAATTAAACTCAATAAGTTTGGCAACCTCTGTTCTACAGAGGCTTCTGTATGAACTTGTGCAGTTGCAAAATCAACAATGAAAGAAGGGAAAAAAGTAGGAAATATATTTATTAGACGAGTAATGTTTCATAAATTTTTTTTATATATTTTTATATTTGCTGTACTACAAACCTTCTATGTGTGTGCATGTAGTTGAGTTTTCCTAATCGTCACCTAAAATCCAAAAGGCCGTAAGCGATAAAAAATTAAAAAAAATTTTTTCTTGTTTGATTGTGATATAATTAACCAAAATATATATTTCCTTAAAATTTTACTCGTATATCCCTATAGTCCGCTTTAGTTTTCTAAGGTTGATTTCAAAATTTGGCTTCTAAGAATCAAATAGTCTGAAATTTATAAAGTTTTTTCCTTCTCCTCTAAAAAACTGAAAAGTGTAAACACTTACGGCTTTTTCGATTTTAGATGACGAAATTCTTCAGTGGTTTTCAGGAAGAACCGAGTAAGTAAATTTTAATTAATTTTAAGTAATTAACATGGATATAAAGCAACTTTTATTTATTTTTTATTGAGATATGAAGTATTTGCTATAATTTTAATTTGCAGCATTAAAGAAGCATGTTGCAAACACTTGTATACTTACAAATTATACAATTCAAGGAAATAAGTAGAAACGTTATATCTGAACTGTCGGACTATTTTAGGCTAAGAATTAGGCCCACATCTGTACCACATTGTGTCGATGCTGAGATTGCAGCTGAACGACCACAGACTTTGACGAGAGTTCGTGTTCGAGTGAACAATAGATATGTTTGACGGAGATCCGAACTTTGCGCCATGCCAACGGACTAGTATGGCAATCATCCGCATTCTAGATGTAAACAGTTTTATTGATGTTCATAGAAAAATTATCCAATACAAAAAAAAAAACACTCTTAAATAACATAATTCAATTTATTCAACTCTCTTCCTCTTTCCTATTCTCCTTGCGAAAGCAAAGAGAATAGCAAAACAAAATTGGCAAAACAAAATAGTCGTATATCTTTCCTACAATAACACCAATTTAAAGCAGAGAAACAAATTTTGTTTTGCTATTCTCTTTGCGAAAGCAAAATCTAGAAACACACATGCATGTTTTGTTTGACCTTCCTGATAAAATCAATTTAAAGACATATTCTGTTATTCATAAGAACCACAGATATAATGAAAGTCCAGCTACCATTCTCGCCAATTGATTTGGCGCTGGTCTCGAAATTGTTTGCTCAAAGAGTTTTCCCGTCCTTTTTGAAGTCACTCATTTTTATTTTATTCACATGAAAAAAAAGAATTCGATATTTTTGTGTACTTTTGTGTAAATCCACATGTATTTACAATAAACATTGCACATAAATAAATATCTGTGTGTGATTGCAGTTTATTCAGGTTTCATCAATCGTTTTTAAACAACTTTTTAAGTATTTATTATATTTTACGTTAAAATTTGATTTGTTGTTTGCTCTTCCTTTAACTGAAAATGAAATATCGTATAAAAAATTTATATTTATTTTCACTGGTAAGCTTGAATGATTTTAAATTGCCCCACAATTCATTTCCATCTATCTGCATGCATACGTAAAATTTTACATTTAACTAAATATAGAAAATAGTACAAAACAATTTTTAGATATATTTTAAAAATGTATTCGGTAGTTTGTTTTATATGACCTAAAATCCATAAATAAAATAAAATCCATGAAAAACTTTTTTAAATATTCAACGAAAATGTTTTTTTTAATAAAGCGTTAATTTATGGTTAAAATGAGAATATGTATAGTTAAAATAAGTATTAGTTACAAAATTTAATCTATTAAAAAGTAAATAAAAGACTTTGTATGGAAAATATATTCAAACAAATTATCGTTTTCGTAAGAGACTCGCACAGGTTTTCTAATCTTCAATAATAATACTATCGATTAATTTTTTTATAAGTATTTCCCCTTATTAAAGAAAAGGACAAAAAGACTCAAGCACACAGAATTATATTTCTACACATGTGTATTTTTTGTGCCCATTATCAGAATCAGCCGTTAGAAGCCAGTCGATTTGTTTGTGTTGTGGGGTGTAATTTGTTCAAAATCGGCTACGTGGTTTTAGGTGATATCATTGTAGAACATTTTCATAATATCTTTAGCTATGTACTTGAAAAATTTTTGCACGCTTTGAACTTGATATTAGCGGAAAGTTCCAGGGATGGCCTGAAAGGAGAACCAAACTTTTTACTTAGAAAAACATTAAATTTATACCTATGAGTTAAAAACAGCAATAAATGGAAAATCAGTTATTTTTACTGTTTTAGGTAAGTTAATTTTTTTTATATGTACAATTAATTTAATGTCTTTAAATTTAAATGAACAATTAATAGACTGATTTTTTAATGAATTAGCATTTATTTTATATAAAATTTTCAGTTGATTTTACTTACATAATATGTTGAGTGTATGTTAATAAATTATAATGGCAGTTTGTTTGCAAAACTACTATGATAATTCCACTTTCAGAAAAAATTTTTGATAGTCTATTTCAAACTTCCAAACTGAATAAAGTTTTTTTTACAGTCATTTATAGACAAAGATTTATAAATATTGTTACAGAGTGTAAATGAGCTGTTCTATAATAAAAAGACAATGATTTAGTATAAAAGCGTCAGCAAATGTATATAAATATTTTAACTAGTAGAGAGACTGAAATTTACATATTACAAACATTCGCATTGCACAATGGGACAGAATCAAAATATTTTAGAAATAAATAAGTCCTTTGTAAACGGATAATCCGATCACTATTAAATTTCACATCCTTATAACACAGGAGTAGTCCTTTTTTTACCACATTGCTCAGAAGCGGAGCTATAAAGAGTCAAATTAGGGCACTCGGGCATATAAAGTTCAGGAACATATAATTATTATAAGTGTGTCTAAAATATATCTTCACAGATATAATTATAGAAGAAAAATTTAATCCAATTTATCATTTTTGTTGGGCCTGGCCCCCTTGCAAATTTGACCTATTTTGTAGCAAAGTTTACAATTTTGCCCATATGTTCTAAAATCCCATACCTTGGATTCAAAAACAAATACCACACGCAGAAGCTCTTATGTAAATATATCCATTTGCTTACCAAATAATTATATGGGCCTTTGTCTAAATGTGCACTTTATGGGCAGAACCGTAAAAAAAGCAAAATTTTTGGGATTTCTTAGAACTTTCTTAGGAATTCTAAAATGATCAGAAACAAATCTTAATTTTCTTTGGTTGCTTAGTATTTAGAACGTCCGAAATTTCATTCGAAAATATCAATGATCAATGATCTTATGGCATTAAGAAAAAATTTAAAGCATATCGTCATATGAAACGTAAAACCATGTAAGTCACAAAAATTTAAAAATAGGAATTCTAATCAATTATTGTAATTCTTAAGCTTCTACTGCCATGCTCGACGACGTTATCATCAAAAAGGAAAACAACGTAGCCCTATATCTTGTACTATTTCATAAACTGTTCTCTCTCTCCTGTAAAATTGGAATAAAAAAAATTTAGTTACATGTTTTTACGTTTTATATGATGATATGCAAAAACATCATTGTTCTCTTGTTTTTAAAAAATTACGTATACTTAATATTATGAATACATATTAAGTATACGTAGGGAGAAGTAATACAATTGCAAAACCAAGTAAAGCTATTTTTGTATGAGTTTTTTATAAGCCCATTTATTTTTTAAGTTTAAAAGAGAAATGTAGACATATCACACTTCAATAGTGTATTCAGATTTTAACAATTTAATTTTTTTTGAAAGACTTTTTGCAAAACAAGGCGAAAAATATTGTTATGTGATTAAAAAGAAATACTTCTTTGCTATGTCCAAGTGAAATTTTATACTGATCGAATTATCAGTTTAGGAATGCCCAATTTCCGTAATATTTTGTTCTGCCCCACTGTGTACTTTTACTGTAGTTTTTATCGCTCCATTTTTATTATCCATTCTTATAGTTATAAGTGTAATAAGCACTGTAGGCCAAATTATTTTACAAACTACAACCACAAAAATGGTTTAAGCTTAGCAGTGTATTTGTTTTGTGTGACTAGAAAGAGAGAGAGATCTTCATACCAATTCTGTGATTACATGGAAAGCCCAATCTAAAGAATAATAATTTTACATAATTTTTAATACACATGCACAAATTTTTTCTTCAATGTAAATTTATGATTACATTCATAGCAGCACACACAGCCACACACATACATAATATTATACATTTAGCGGGTGTTTTCTTGAGGCAGAGGATACCTAATTGGCAATATTAATAATTGTAATAGTCGATTTTAGAGTTTGTGTTAATTGATTACGAAGGTATGTGCACACGCCGGAATAAAGTTTACAAATTATTCGAATTTATTATGAATAATTCTTGCAAAGAAACCGAATACACAACAGTGAAAAGTTTCTTAAGAATGAAAAGTTTCTTAAGAATCAGTTAAGTACCAGTTGCTAAAAAAAGAATCCATAAAGTTGTATTTTCACGAAAACTAAGGGGGGTTGCAAAATTTCATAAGAAGCGGTTTAGTGAAAGTGGCTGCAGAATAATATTTACTTTGGAAGGACGTGGCACTGCCCACATTTTTAATAATAGTGTGGTATTGTAACGGCAACTTAATGTGGGTACAAAGTTTCATAAGAATCGGTTAAATAGAAGTAGTTGAAAGAGAATATGTATTTACTTTGTATAGGCGTGAAGCTGCCCACTTTTTAACGGGACCAATCTGGAAGTACATCCTTTCAAATAACGAAAAAACAAGAATGCAAGGTGTCACGTGACACCGGGTGGCCTACCCCCTATCAGCTTGGGCCTGTCGTCTTCGGCCTGCTACTTTCGGCCTTATGCCATCGACCGGCAACTATTCGTCGGCTCCCTTAGGTCGCTATGTCATACGTTCCCTCATCTTTATAGCCCTGACCCTCACCAACAATTAAATTATAATGACACCATGTAAATAAAGACATCAATTTCAACACCTGGATGAAAAAGAAGACAATTCGTCAACAAAAACTGCTACTGACTGAAAGATACTTTTAAGCGATACTTCTCAGAAACTTAGCCTAGCACCTGCTGTTTAGCTGAGATACCTTCACTTAGCAAGGAAACCAAACAGTAGCCAAAGCACAAACCTGGCCTAAAGATTCCCAAAAGCTAGAACAAAAATCTACCCAAAATTCCAGAAGTTCTCCGGATTCCCAAAAACTAAGAAAAATATCTCCCCAAAATCCCAGAACTTCAACGAAAAACAACGCAACACCGGAAACCGCGAAAACACCAAAGCGGCAACACAGAGTTTTTAAGGAATTTAACCTTCCCGCCGGCCTGTTGCCTTCGTTTTGAATTGTCGTTATCACAGTTTGTTACACGTATTTTTTTAAATAAAAGAATTGTTGTTACACCCCAGCATAGAAAATATTTATAAGCTGTATATCTAACCTGACCAGACATCCCGCTTTAGGCGGGATTATCCCGCTTTTAAGAGTTCGATCCCGCCTAAAATTTGTATCCCGCTTTTTCGAGTTTTAAGATTTATAATTCTACTGTTTTAATTATTGCCAAAAATTTGGACTATTTTTCAATTGAATTAAAAGATATTTTTCCTCCTTTTTCAGCCAGTACAACTCATTGAGTTAAACCCTTTTAAAATTGAAAAAGTGCATTTTTAGACGTTGCTTCAAATCCCATTACTAGAAAATTTCTAATCCAAAGATATTTATGGTAATATACATAACGAAAACTTGGCATGGAGTTAACATGAGTGACGAAATTAAACTAGATATTGCTGAGTTTTTCCATATCGTCATATAAATTCACAAAAGCCCTAAGTAATATTGAAATAATTCAACAGGAGAAGAACAAAAAATTTTAAATATGAAAAATTAGCCCATGAACAGCTTATTAATACTTATAGTTAATACTAATTTTACATGGACGAATAGAAGAGTAAAGCTTAGGAAGAGAGTCGTAATAGTATTTATTTTGATACGGTGAATAATAATCAGTAAAAAATTCGTTTTTGATTTTTTTTTTAGCTTGGGGTTTTTTTGAAATCATATGACGATATACTATTTTGAAATTAGAAATCATCACGGAATATGAGTCTCGGCTACAATCTACAGTGATTTTTAAATTAAAATTTTATATCAAAACTTGTTAAACTCCAGTTCAATTTCGTAATTTTTGCTAACTCCATGCTAAGTTTTCGTTATGCATACGGACGTTAATTATCTAGGATTTAATTCATTTAATTCAATTTTTCAATTAAGTTATTTTTATTGAGAAAGGAATTTTCAAAACATGTATAGACGTCGAACTGATATATTCGAGATCAATCACTATCTCATCATCAGAGCTCTTGTCATACCTGTTCCCAGTGTGCAGGTGGTGAAGACAACTAGGCACCTAACATTAAAAATGTTTGATAGCTCCAAAAATAAAATTCAACGATCTTAACCCAGAATAATCATAAATGTCAGCAAAATAAAAGAGAGTGATTCAACCAAATTGATTTCATTCTTTGATTTCAAAATGATTTGAGATTTCAAAATGAAATCTTGTAAAAACTGCAATAATTTTTTTAATTGCTGAATTTAATTGCAAGCAATCTGAGAAAAAATTAAATAAAATATGTATGCTCTTCAAGATCCTGAAGTTAAGTTTCTTTTTTCGTTTTTAATTTAGTTGATTTTTATGATAAAGGTTTGAAAATTTGCGCTTCGATGTAATACGCAATAATTAAATAACAACGCGAATTTGAATTATTTATTAGTTATGTACGTGGTTTTGCATTTCAAGTAACGATATGGAACTGTATAGTTGCATATATATATATATATATATATATATATATATATATATATATATATATATATATATATATATATATATATATATATATATATATATATATATATATATATATATATATATATATAAAAGAAATCATGTGTATACTCGTATTATCATAGAAATGGAGCGTTTTTATATCATCCCTCTTTCCACAAGATATTTTATACAATCCCGCTTTTTTGGTCGTATTTTCTTCATAATCCCGCTTTTCGATCGTTCTTGTCCCGCTTTTTGGAAAAACCTTCTGGTCACGTTATGTATATCATATGCACAACGTGCCATAGGGAACTTCGTTCAAAAAATCCAAATCGGCTTGTAAATAGCGCAGTTTTGTTTATAACCTTCTTCTTTTTTTAAGTCGGTTAAATATATAACTGATTTCGAGAAGTTCTTCAGGCATTCATTTGAAAAGTGAGCAGACATTTAATAAGTGACAAAATCTGCGTTAAGGAGTATGTAAAAATTGGACGTTTAGATTACACCAAGTGCTTGCTCACTTGCCTCGGCGGCAACATGATAGAAATTATATTAAAAAATTTTTGTGTTTCATTTCAATTTAATTTCTGCGTCTCTAAAAAAACACCCTATATGAACTTTTAGATTGAAGCATATATTCTTACGGCACTCAAAATTACTTACATTTTGTGGTATTATTAAAAATAAATACAACTATATTCGCACAAAATGACTAACAACAATGTCACAATACATATTTCTCTTCGTATGAACTTAATGTTGGACACAATTTCCTTTAAAATATTTTTTGAAATGTTTTCCAGTTTTCAACGAAAGTCATAGCGATACACAAAATGCATTATGCCCTGATAGTTATCTACTGTTTACAAGCTATCAGTTGGCTTCACCAAAACAGACAACAACTGGAATTTACGGCCTTATCCGGTTTGAAGGACCATACAAATAGCGATAAAATTGTAAAATTTCCTGTAGTGTTTTTCTAACAAAATCAAAACAGAATAAATTGTATTTATATCATATGTCATATATTATGAGCTCACAACCCGATTCGAAGGACCATGAGAAAGGTTGCATGTTTTATGTTTTCTACTTTACTAAGTTGTGTTGGCACAAAGTATTTAGCAGGAATTAAACTTCTTACTTAAAAATATAAAAATATACATAGCAGTATTTTTCAGCGGGAAACGGTGTAAATTTGTCTCACATTAAATAATATTCTATATTCTGCATGAAATGTTACCAAGGAATGTAAAAATATTTTTATTAAATATTTTTGTAACATTTTTAATATTTTTCATATTCTTGCTAATTTTGTGATACAAAAACATCATCGCATGTATATGCAAAAAGATTAAGTGCGAGTATGTGGAGGAAAAAAAAAAGAAAAAAAGGGAATTGGTTTCGGATTATTGTAAAATTTAAATAGGCCACATTCATTCATTATATATTTCTTTTTTTTTGCACTCATTCTCAGAATTATATGCCCAACTTTATCTTACAGAATTTGTTCTCTAAGTTTTTAAATCCTTTTTTTTTGTCATACACAGAAAAACACGAAATTCCATTTTCTGTAAAGGAATTCAATGGAATAGTAAATTTTTTGTCTACGAAAGGACCTACAAACGAACTTGTAAATACAGACAAAAATTCCTCAACAATTTCATTGAAAAAAAACGTTTTTTTTCAGTGAACAAATTGTTTAAATCTATAAAACAATTTGTATAAAAATATTTACAAATTGTAGACAAAACAATTTACTAAATCAAACAAAAATATTTACTGGATTTTCTGAAAAATATCAAAAAATATTTCTCTCTGAATTTAATAAACAATTAGTCTAAAAATTTTAACAATTATTAAGCAATATTATTTACTTAATCAAACAAAAATACAAACAAAATTTTTGTCTGTGTCATCCTCATCATCCATTAAGCATTTATGAGATTTATTTTTAAACAAAATTTTGTTTGAAAATTTTTTGGTGATCATTTTTTCTGTGTATAAAGTTTTCGCTTGTGTTTTTATTATTTTTAGTTTAAAGGATTAAAGTTTTTAGGGCTGGCAGTTTGCCAAATTTTCGTTTACTCTTTTATACTAGAACATTTCATATGGAATCAGGGTTTGTAGGAAGTAGCATTGGATTTGTATTTGTGTATTTTTTGTCGATTGGTTGATTTAGAGATTTGTAACAGATGGTGTTTTAATAGTTTTAAAATTATAATAATAAATATAAGACATTAACTACGTGTGTGTTCGTCTGTATGTGTATGTGGTTGAGAATTTAGGATTTTAGGTAAATTTTATTTGGAAGAGAAAGTGTTTTTTAAATGAAAGCCAAAACTGTAATTAGGTTAATGTATTTGTTGCTAAATAAAAAATTTATCATGTCGTTTTATCATAAGATCTTAAGTCGTCTTTGGTGATATTAACGATTTAATGTAGGATCTGTTGTATTGGTGTTCCAGAAAGTTAAAAAATAAACCGTGATATTTTTTTCGAACAGTAGAGTATTTGAAAACGGACTGGATCCAAGTGTGGATTGTAAGAATTCGAACCAGAATATTAACTTAAGTCCCCACTATATATTATTTTGAAAAACAGTCGAAATTTAAAATTCTATGGAGGCGTTTTTTAATTTTTTTTTTCTAAAATTTGAGATTTTTCAAGAGGCTGCTACACTCATTTCATCCGACTTTATTACAAAAAATACTAAAAAGCTTAAACTAAAATAACCTTCAAGCCGTTCAAACATTAATTTTTTATATACTCAATGGTTTCGGAATTGTTCAGACCGCAGTGATGATAAATATATATTTTTAAAGCAAACAATTTTCCAAGTTATGATATGATATGGAGCAGCCTCATAAAAACTTGTTTTTTTTTTTGCAAAATCAGGTAATTTCACTTTATTGTGAATAAAATCAATATTTATCCATTGATTTTCATGAAATAAAGCTTAGTTTATTTGCAGTATACATATATTGCTTAATGAGCAAAGAATAATAAATTCAGTAAAGTGTGACTTTGGCTCGCAAAGGAAGCGTTCCGTACGAATACACATATATCCCTTTTCGCTTTTGCCCCTTTTTTCATTTTGGCAAATTTCGTTTTGCTTTTTTGTTTAATTATAGTTTTTTATTTTTTGAGTGTTATTTTCCTTGTTTTGCGTTAGTTTGTTTGGTTTTGGCGATTTTTTCATTTCAATGATTTTTTCGTTTTTGGGCGATTTTTCGTTTTTTGCACTTTTTTTTTGCTTTTTGTCGATATTTTTTTGCTGTATTTTTTTTTTGCTTTTTAGCGATATTTTTTGATTTTGCGATTTATTTTAGTTTTGGTGATTTTTTTTAGTATTTTCGATTTTTTGGGACTTTTTTCGGGGTTTGTGATTTTTTTAGTTTTAGCAATTTTTTTTGGTTTTGACACTTTTTTGTTTCCGCGATTTTTTTGGTTTTTAGTGTTTTTTATAGTTTTGGCGCTTTTTATTTTTTGTTTTGGGCCTTTTTGTCGTTTTAATGATTTTTTCCATTTTTGGCAATTTTTTAAAATTTTTTAATGATATTTTTAGCTTTAACGATTTTAGCGATTTATTTTAGGTTTAATGATTTTTTTCGTTTTGACGACTTGTATCGGTTTTTGGCGTTTTTTGCAATCTTTTTAGTTTTGGTGATTTTTTGCGTTCTAGCGATTTTTTTCTTTAAGCGCTTTTTTCATTTTGGCGATTTTTCGTTTTGACATTTTTTAGTATTGAAATTTTTTGCCCTAGCGTTTTGTAAAATTTTAAGAGTTTGCCCCTTACGGTTTCCAAAATAGAGCAAATTGTCTAAATTACATAGTAAAAATAACATTAACTGATAGAACACCCTTTAATTTTTATTGTTTTAAGTATCAGTGTTAATTGCTGCAGTTTATTCTACAGACTACATTAATTAACACTAACTTTGAAAATTTAAAATGTCTGTATAAGTGTCTGTATATTACATTAGTATTTCCATATATTTCGTTGCTCGCTTTAGAACACCCTTTAATTTTTAACTGTAGCGGCAATAGTTTAACATATTCTGTGAAAATTTCATATCTGACAGACAGACAGACAGAAAGACATACAGCGTAGCGAAAACAATTGGGGTCCTTTATATTTTTGGTGTACCGAACCTAAAAAATTTTAACATTTTGCCATTTTCGATTTTTTATAAATTTTTAACAAATAAAAATTTTTCAATTTTGCATAAAAAAATTTATTTTTTATTATTCTGGCCTGAATAATTCCGAAAGAATTAAGTTTCAAACGGTTTAAAGATAATTTTATTTCATTTCCATGTTATTATAAAACCAATGGAGTCGCGCCGAACTGTCTTTTTAAAAATCCAAAATATTAGGAAAAAAAATATGCATAGAATTTAAAACTCGGACTGTTTTTGTAGTTAGGAGATTATAACAGAAAAAAATATAGTGGTACTCCTTGAAATTTTTCTTGTTGTATAGTGTTATTATTTATGTACTTCGTTTCATTTACCCATGTGATGGTTGAAGTCTACTGATGATTTGGTAAAGCACCAATGAAATGCATATAGACAATACTTAACTATCAGCAAATAAACTTCATGTGATGTTATGGCAAAACGACACAGATATATTTCTTGCTTAAGATAATTCTGGGACTCCTAATCCTACCTAATCGTTTACCAAACGGCAGAGTTTGCCACTGGTTGATCTAAATATTTTGACGGTCTTTCTTTTCAGCAATGCTAAATTGGAGTATTTAAAGAGAAAGTAAGGCGATTGATGCCGATTTAGTTTGTGAACTGAACAACAATTATATCTTAAAGAGTTAAAGCGAACCTCCTCTCAACTTCCATTAAAAACTTCGTATAAGCCATGATAAATCTGTGGCAAAAAGGAATAACTGCCTAAGTCGAGATAAGCAAATTTTGAGGAAATATAACCATTGTATTCTCCATATTTAAAAGTACCTCTGGGAAAATTTTCATTTATTTTGTAAGATTTTTCAGGAAGCTATAGGGTAATGACTTGCTGCTTATCTCTTTTCAACTCATAATTTTCAAATTAATTAACTTTATTATAGAAGAAAGAACCATATATTCACAACTTAAAAGAATCGAAGAACTAAAAGTCAACGTTAAATGCAAAAGGAATAAATTTCTAAAAATCCACTTGAACGTTTGAAAGTGCTCTCCTACAAAACTATTAAATATGATTTTAGCACTTTTTCCTTATTTCCACAGAAGTTAATGAAACTCTAAAAGACTATTCATGCCAAATATTTTTATACAAATACAATATTTAAATACAAATAAAAATTTTAAGATGCAAATATTTAATACAAACTCATTTTTTAGTTCACCTGCATTTTCCCATGAAAAAATCAACCTTTATTTTATTGTCGCTGATAATTGTAATATGGTTTATTCTACAAATACTCTTCAGGGAGCACAACTACAACATTAAAAAGGTAAACTGAGTACAAAAAAAAAACTACTTGAAATTAAACCATTACAACAAAAAGTCCTTGTTAAACTATGAACGGTTACACTTTCCTCAACTAGTTGTAGTTCATTTTTTTTGTTTAGTTATTTTTATGCAGTTGAGTTGTTGTAATAATTCTTTTTGCAGCTGTATTTTTTAACCTTCATCAATTTGCCACGACAACACAGTGCAACAATGCGAGTTCATGATTTCATGTTAAACAAAAAATATTTTGTGATTTTTAACACGGTAACGGTTACACAAATGTGCATCACTTGGGGTTCATGGTTGCTTTTCCTGGTACAAAGACAAACATACTGAGTGCTGCAGACAAACCTGAATAAACATACTTTTTTGTTGTTTTTGTTTTGTAACATACATAGAAATAAACATACATCACCAAACGTAATTTACTAGGGTAAAGGTTTTTGATTACAATTGTGACTGAGAGTGGTTTTGAAGGTGTAATTGTTTATTTGCTGACACTCAAAGAAATTTTGTAATTAATTGAAAGTGTAAGTATAATAGAGGTGTACAAATAGATTGGCATTAGATTGATATGCCAATTACAATTACTTACGGCCATTTTCACAATGTACGATTAGAAGTTAATTTGGACTTTAGCGGCAAGCTTTGTATGCCGAGCTTGCCGTTAAAATGCACGTTTACTTTTAATCATACACTGTGAAAAGAGACGTAAAAGTGTTACAAGTTTAACAAAATTGCTTTGGTCGATTCTTAAAAAAAATCTATCCAAAATAAACAGATGAAGCAAAAAAAAAACAGATAGATGGACAGACTTACATTGATTCTAAGCCCTGCAGATAATCCTTGGAAGCTCCCGCTAATATCACGCCCAAAGCGCTAGAAAGTCCATAGATTTTTGGACTAATTAAAAAACTATTAATATGATTATTTCGAACGTATTTGCTTGCGAATTCAAATTGATAACTTTTCATTCAGAAAGCATTGAGGATGATTAATATTCCAAGGAACAAGGGAAACATTAACATCAACTTAATTTTTCAACGCAAACAGTAGAACATAGCAGCGCTACTTTCGGAAGCCGCTACACATCCATCGTCAGTGCTCATGTGTTTTTTGCGTATCACCACTTGTCAGCTGGTCCTGTTGAATGTGATTTCAATTCTTATATATACGACTTTTTTGTGAAAATTTAATACGAGAATTAAATCACTTAAGTTAACATTGAACTGCAGTTTCCCAGTGTTGCCGCTGGATTATTTTTCTTCATTCCCATTTTTCTGATTTTTTGCTCCACTCAAATCAAACTTTTTTGGTTTGATTTTATACTTAAGTATATATGAACATGTAAACATGTGAAAAGCTCAAGCCAGTAGCTTCGAACGTATTTGCTTGTGAGTCCAAATTGATTATTTCCAAAATTGTCGAAGATATCTCACGAGCAACTTCGCCGACTAAGATCAAATTTGCAGTATTCTACGCAGTTTTTCAAGTCCTAAAAATGATTGAATATGAAAGATCGATTTGATAACAGTTTTGAAGTATATAATTAAAAACAAGTCTTAAGAGCAGATTCGATTTTGGAGTATATTGAAATGATGGTTTGAAATTTATCAAAATTTACTGCGGAAGGTTAAAAAGAATCTTCTATCAAAAGCAATTTTGTATGAAAAAAACAATTGGGTTTTTCACATAATGGCTTATAACTTTCATATTTTTAGTTAGATCTTCACGATTTTATGCTGCGTTTATTCGGCACAATATTATATATGAAATTCATAAAATAATTCCAACTTCCACCTGATGTAAAGGTCTAAAAGATATGAGGAAATAATATTTTTGTACAAAATTTAGCAACATGCGACTTTCTTGAGATATTCAAAATCTTTTGGATACTTTTTTGCCGTTCATATTGTGAACCTTTCGCGAGGCTTAGAAAGTAGCAAAAATATCCTGAAAACGCTTCTTAAGAAAATTAGATTAATTTCATGTATAGTCGTGTTCATCAACCCAAATCAGTTTAAAAACATATTTTATCAGCTTAGTTTTATGTTTATTTTCTTAAAAAAATTTAACAAAAATCTTGGCCTTATAGAACAATTCTGTACTACTTGGGGTAAAGGGCCCCATACACTACACCAGTATGCATGCGCAATCACGTGTTGGCGCCAGTGGTTGGGTCGTGTATGGACATGTGATGTGATTGCACGATTTGTGTAGCGATGTCAAACAGAGTTTGATATTTTGCTGATGGTACCAGTTTGTGGTATTGTGTATAGTGAATTTAGCTCAGTTGAGAAAAGTTGTCAAAGAGTAAACATCGGGGTAACACACATTTACTTGAATAAATTGCTCATAAAATAAGAAAAAATGAACAAATTATGTATTGTAAAGTATTTCTGAAATATCATTCCTAATAATTTTTTAATAAAAAAACCCGCGTTTTCCGTAATTTTTGTTTTAAAAATAAATACGGTGCGCACTAGGTACAACAACTCATCCGTACAGAACTTTTAAAGAAATGAATATTGCTCCAGTATGCTTGTATGGTATGTGATTCGAGCACGATTCAACATCACTTGTTTGTGCCAGTATACTGGAGTAGTGTATGCTCTGATTAAGTGTAATTTCCTATAAAATGATAGAATGTTGAAATGTTGTAAGCAAACTTTAATATACACTAGGCGTATGATTAATGCAAGTTGATGTAAATAATATATAACATACGCAACGAATTACAACACAACGCAGCAATGTATACTTTAAGCGGTCCATCCATTATACAATATTATTGCAGATGTTATTGTACATATTATTGTCGTTTTGACATATACTATGCAATAAATGGTACAATATATTCAAAGAAAATATTGCCCAATTTTCCTGAAAGTGAAAAAGTAAATATAACACTGAACAACTCTGCCACCACATTACACAATTTTCTTTCTTGTACAATAGAAGTCAAAGGTCTTTTGATTTTTGCCAATATATTGTGCCACTGTCGAATATGACATACGCATTGGCGATATTATTGTACAATGCGAAAAATTTCACAATTATATTGCAAGTGAGTGGGCCGCTTTACACAGCGTCTTCACGAGACATTAACTTTGATATAACATGAGAAAAAACGGTTTCAGAATACTAATTTTCTCTTAATCTCATACTAGGGGAAGACGTAATTTTACTTTTCCGATAAGATTTCATTTTATGCAAATGCTCATCGAGTTAACATGTACTACTTTTGCATAATTAGTTACTTTATTTTTAATTTTTTACACAAATTTAAATTTATAAATCAATTAAACACATTTATTCATTTATTTAACACAGAAATTTTATAAAAAACATCGCTTTTCATTTATTTTAATAAACACTCACACATGCATACTATTTTATTTTCATATACATGTGTTTTTTGACAGTTCATCTCATAAGATTGTTGTTATAAGAATTCTTATAGCAACGCTCTCATAAAAATTCTTATAACATTGAGATAACACTAATATGAAGACTACACGTAACATAATTCTCTCTGCGATTGAATTTGGCAATCTCATCTTACATATTATGTTACGTGTAGACCTCAAGTTAAATTTTGAAATTAAAATCGCACTACTCCATAGGAGTGAAGCCGATCAGATTCCGATCGGATTGTTGTTAATTCTGTACTTGCAATCCGATCGTTTTTCTGCAGTCTTCAGATTCCGTTTATTTTCTATTTCGATTTTACAATGATAAGGTTTTTATACCTTGAGGCGTTTGTTTCCTCTTCTTTTTAGAAGCAAAACTCATATTAAGCTTTTTCTGATCACGGAAAGCTTATGGCCAAATATTTGCTTGACGCTCCTAAATGTATGCACCTTTTTTTAGTATTTACTGCACATGAAGTTAGTAGAAAAGTCTTTGAAATTTAAAAGTGGTTTGATTACAATTTTCTTTTTTCGTTTGCTGAAGAAGCAACTTAAGGAATTGACAGCATTAGATGAAAAGGGGGAAATTTTCGATGAAATTCTAAACAAATTCTTTTCAGAAAAAAACGCCCATCGAGTTTTTCAAATTTATGTATAAATTATATGAGATATATTTAATAAAATTAATATGGCCCGCTCAAAAATGTGACAGATTTTATAAAAATGTAAAATATTCAGAACCATTTTATTTAACTGCATGAAAACTGTACTAAACTTCATATTTTCAATAGTAAAGAAATAAAAATAAACAATTATTTTGGCGGTGTGCTTTATGAATCAAAAAAATTTTGTTTGATATTAATTTCTTTAAAGAGGTTTTCTTTTAAAGTTGAGGTTTCAAATTTAGCTTTAAAAACAAAGTTCAAACACATCAATTCTTCTAACTCATCCTTATTTGCAATTAAGCATACTACAAATATTATATATTATTTGGCAACAATTTTTAGTTGTTTTTAATATTGTAAAACCATGAAATGTTTATAATTAAACCAATTTTTAGCTTAAAGGATTAAATTATAATTCTGGCCATTTTCAAAAAAAAAAAAAAAAAAAAAAAAATCAAGTTATATATTTAAGGCTATTTTTATTTATTTAAAATTCTGCTCACGCACACACTCTTACATTTCTCTATTACTACCCTTTAAGCTTTCAAAGACTATAATTCGAGTTTTATTTGATATGGAAAATATTTGTATAAAAACCAGTTTGTTTGCATGTTAAAAGATAATCTTATAATAGAGAAAAGGAAAGGAGGGTGCGAGAAAGAAAGTCTGAAATTTAAACATATTAAATAGTTTGTTTGCTTATGCTTTGCTTGATGGTTTTAATCTTGTTAAAAATCTCTTCATTTTCAAGTTGAAAAGCTTATGCACACAGCATGTTAACATGTGTTTTTAGTTTCGTATATGTTTGTTTGTTTATTTGATATTTGGTCGGTTTATTTTTCGAATACACAAACGTTCAACTGTAGTGTCTATATTATAGTGTTTAGATCAAAGTTAATATTCGGAACGTATGTATGAACATTGTACATACACATAGGAAAAGTAGATAAGCCATATGAACATACGTTTCATACAAAGTTTCAAATCGACATGTGTGTATTTAAACTTTTAAACAATCATGCAGTTGTAGCAAACATTCACTTTGTATAATTGCATGAAACTGTTTCTGAATATTGCACGGGTGAAAAGTTTTAATTTTTGTTAGTTAAAATCTGCTTTTTACATCATTTCCTTTTAGAAGGTGTTATCATTTCTACCTTGAAATTTCCAGAGAAATAAAAAATAATAGTCATACCAGAAACATTTAGTTAAACTAAACGTAATAATTTCAACTGTAATAAAATTAGCTCATAAGCTGTAATATCGTAATTAACTTAAATTGTTAAACAATATGTGTATCTTATTATGATTACAAGCGAACAAAAATGAAGTTTGGTATTGTCATATAACATTTGTTGTAGTTTTGGGGATGATAATAATAAATTATTTAAATTTAAACTAGAACTTGCTTTCCGCTCCTAAAGCCACATTTGAAATAATAAACGAAATCAACAGTCTGTTCGCTGCAGCTATACATTGCTTGCCACAACTATAATGTAGTTGTCAGAACCATAAAATAAAATAGTTGCCATAAGATAGTTGCAAAGCCATAATATTTTTATAGCAATCATAATACATTTGTCAAAGCCTCAATATAATTTTCAATCATAATATAGCTACCACAACCATGAATTTTTCAAGTGTGCATATGCGGTGAAAACCTTAACTATGATTTAACTCCGTTTCAGTTTCAGAAAAAGTGTCACGATGTGGAGATATTTCTTATTACCTTCTTACAACTGCTATATAGGTGCCCTCCAAGGAGCACAGCTCTGCATCTTAGTGACTAACTACAACTTGGTGCTGTGCTTTCTGCGGAAAAAGGTAATTCGGGTTTTTACCCGTAATAATGGAGCACCGGGAGTGTATACACTCTAAAATATTACTTCAAATTTACGATCAATTATTGTCAAAATTTCTGTTGAAAATTTCTCTTTATGTAAAATTACATCGATTTTGTAGTTATTTTATTAAAGAAAAAACCTTTCAAATTAAACATATTTAGTCCAAGTGGAAAAAATGTAACATAAAGTATAATATGGCTGTGACTAAATGGTAGATACGTCAGACTATCAGTCAGGAGGTCGCGGCTCAAACCTACACGCAGCCAATCGCTTTTTTTTTGTAAAATCATTTTGTTGAAAAATAATGCGTGTGTAATTTTAGGTCGATAATAGTCTGTAAATGTGTTGCCTACTTTTCAACACACCTAATTTTCAACAAAAGTGTTTTAGAGTGTATAAGAGAAGTAGGATGGTCTACGGCACCTAAGGTCTCCGCCCGGAGCAAAGTTGATAGAAAGTTAACCTCTATGGATTTGCGTTTGAGTCCTTACCAGTGACCATACATTGATATCACGAGAGCAGGAAGCCCTACATATGTCCATATTCCATTCTAAACCAGAACGCATGATTCTATCACCGGTCCTTGAACAGGTTGACTGTGTGGATTGCTTCTTTCTATTGTCATAAACAAATCAACATTTCGATAAAAAATCGTATACTCCTTTTTTCAGATTTGGTAAACTGTGTGGCTGTGGTTGCAAACCAAAATCGCTGGGAGAGAATGTTAGTTAAATGGCTGATGCTCAGCCAAGGCTGGTTGAATATTGGACAAACAAATACAACTCTTTGTGCTGTTACTAATGCAACAGTAGTTGCATTAAGTTATACTTTATTGGGCGTGTGCTGGAGAGGGCCATTGCATTGAAAAAATTCTTTTGTATAATTTCAATGAATATCATTCCTTGGCCCAGATTTATTAATTTTTTGCAAAAATACATTAATTCAATTTATGCATACGTTGTTTCAATGCAAATATTCATTGAAGTTCAAAGAAGTTATTCTTTAACAAAATTAATAAACTAGTTCTTAGATTTAACATAATAGTCGACTAGTCCAAAATTAATGAAAAATTCGTTGAAACAATGAACTGAATCCTTGAGTTATGGTTCAGTTTATAGATGCCATCTGCCTTTGTAGCAGACTTCCAGCTTGCTGACCATTTTTTGGTAAAAATCGGTTGCATTGCTTAAGCTATTGGTGTAGTATAAGTTTAGATAGCTTAAGCCCTTCAGCACGGTTATGCAGGCTATGTACAAGAAGTTGCGAGCTTTGTACTCCTTACATTTAAAGTTCACACAGGGACAGTGCTAAACGTGTAATTTCAAATGGTGTCAAGATCAGTGTGATGTAAAGGGGAAAGGCAGGTGCTGATTTTGATTTTAAGCAATTCTCTCAATGTGTGATTTTGGCAATCGAATTAATGCTGAGAAGATAAATTCTAGTCGTTGTAATATTGAAATGTTGAATAAATCAAAATATAATAGTAGCATTGAACTGTATGTTCTAGGCCATATCGTTTAATCTCTTTGGCACAGAATAAAATTATAAAATTTCCAATATATGTATTGTTATCATTATTAATACCATATACATATATTGAAAAGAAACAGAAACTAGAATTCTTTCAATCATAAGCTGTTATCTGCAGTTCTATGTATTGAATGTTACCTTTTTGAATATATTTCATTAATTATTTTCATTGAAGAAATTTATTTATATACATACATCAAATATAAGAAGAGCGTATGTTTGTAATTCTAAATGTTTAAAAGTTTAGTGAGAAAATTATATTACTAAAAATATATTGAGCGTTACCCACAGTTTTCTAAACTAATTATATTTTTTTTTGTTTTTAGTTGAGCAGTTTCTGTTAAATTTCATGGAAATCTCTCCATCTGAATTGTATATGATATAATTTCAAAAATATTAAGTTCATAAAAAATAAATATTGAACGTTACTTTCAAAGAAATTCTTATATCTGAATTGGCTTTGAGTTTTAGGATGGAAAAAAGAAGTTAATGCCAGCGGAAAACTCGACATAGCTCGTTATAACGCAATTCTAAGTTTATTAATAAAAATAAAGAGCACTTGAAAATGAAGGGTAACGTTCAATACATAAAACTATTTATCTTTTACATTAAGCATTAAAAAATTCGGAAATGTCAGAATGCATCGAATTCTGCGAAAAGTATAATATTCATTTCATTCTCTAAGTCGTAAAAAGAAAAAAAATTAAGATATGAACATTCTAAAAAAGAATACATCGTTATCGGTGTTGTCTCATCCAATAAATGTTAATTTATAGCACATTTCAATACACATTTATCTGTAATATTACCCATGAAACACAACCATTCTACAAGTTTTCACCTAAACAGTATATAAAATTAAAGAAAAATTATAAAGAGAAGCAGTAAAATATGTAAACCTTCATATAAAGAACAAAGACAAATTATTGCAAACGAAGAAAAGAAGAAAAGAAAAACGTTTGAAACCTGTAAGCTGCACAAATCTCTGTTAACAAATTGCAGCTTTTGTCTTACATAAACTACAAGTACTACTAGTCGTTGTTAATTCTTGAAATTTAAATATTTTATTGTTTCTTTTGTCCAAACATTTCTCCACACAAAACTCTATTCATTCTTTTAGTCCATTCTTTGGCAATTTATTTATGCAAATCTTCTAAAATCACAAAAAAGTGATAAAATATTGTAAAGGTGTCAGTCTATTAAAGAAATGCTAACTGAACTGCAGGTATCTGTAGAAAAAAGAAATCTTTTCCTTTCATTTTCTAATATTATTCTATAAAGTGGTAGTGGTTTTTCTTTACTATATATATGTTTAGAGGTTTTGTAATGTAGCTGTTGCTCTAACAGTCCTCTTAGATTTAAGCATGTCCATAAAAATGCAAAAAAGTAAAGCAGTGGCATCAATTTGACTTGCAGATGTTTGGGATTATTCACAAACGTTGTGTTTCATGTTACATTTTGATCAAATCCGCAACCAAAGCAATGTTAATCTTGCAAAAGTAAATAGAAACAGAAAGAGAAAATAGTTTTGGTTATAATACTAATGGAAAAGTGCAATAAACAGCATTAGAATATTATGCACATTTTTATAAATAGAAATTATTGCAGTATTAATATAAACAAATCTATAGAAATACATATAATTTTTGGTTTAAAATAAACATCTGCTTAAACTAGACATTTTTGTAAATAAAATTTCAATAAGAACTTTTCATATGTATGTGCTAGTCAGATAGATACTGAGGAAATGTAATGTTTAAAGCAATGAGTATTGTGCACCGCACAATAGGAAACGTCGCGAGCAAATTAGTAATAAATATGTAACTTATAAGCTATTGACTGAATATGTCTTCATATTTTTACAGAGAAGCTGCTGTGGTCCAAAGTCTAGTAAAATTATTTGTAAGCATTATTAAAAACAAATCATGAGCATTTGGTCAGTGTTTTGTGAGTGTGAGTTTTCGTGACTGTGATTAATGTTTGGTACAAAGTTCTCTTTGGCACGTTGTGCGTATTAGGGATGGGCAAAAATATCGATATATCGATATATACGTCGATATTTTTAATTTCGATATTTTTTTTTTCAAATATATCGACAGTACCAAATTCGATATTTTTTTAACTTTGGTTTTGTTTTTCGTGCAATTTTTAAAAACATTTCGGCACAGTCTTCATCAAATAGAATATTACTAACAAAATCTTTTGTTTTATTTATATTATTTTGTCTATTCGAAAAATTAACATTCTTTGAGTGTAATTTTGTTGATGTAAGTTCCATGAAATATTGGTGGAACAGTAAAGATCTTGGAAATTAACTCTTTCCAGCTTAATTATTTGTGTTTTATTTAAAAAAAATTTGGGGACTACGTATGAATTACCATTGTGGAAAAAATATCGATATTTCGATATATCGATATATTATATTCGATATATATCGATGCCGATCGATATTTAAAAATATATTGATATCGATATATATCGATATATATTTTTTTTTCACTTGCCCATCCCTAGTGCGTATGTTATGGGTGCCCGTGTGGCTGAGTGATAGCGATGCTATCCTGTCAATCAGAGGTCGTTGGTTCGATTCCCGCCATATACCATAGGTGTTTTCCGCAGACAAGCTCTACTCGCTTCGCGGGTTGTGTTTGTTTGTTTATTGAAAATTATGTGGGAGGGTAAACAAAATTTTAAATGAAAAAATACGTGTAACAAATACGTGTAACGAATACTGGTAACGACAACTCGAAACTAAGCCAACAGGCCTAAAATACTCAGTGTTTCCACTTTGGTATTCTCGTGGTTTTCGGTACTGTTGTTTTTCCGGGGAAGTTCTGGGATTTTGGGGAACATTTTGTCCTAGTTCTTGGGAATCTGGGCTACTTCTGGGCTTTTGCGGAGATTTTTATTCTAGTTTATGGGAATCTCGAGAGCTTCTGAGATTTTTGGGGAGATTTTTGTTCATGTTTTTGGGATTCCTTCGACCAGGTTTGTGTCTTTGCCAATGGTAGGTTTCCGTACTAAGTGAAAGGGGCTCGGCTAAACACAAAGTGACTCGGCAAAACTCTTGATAAGTATCGCTTAAGTATCTTCCAAGTGGTAGTGTTTTTTGCTTATTAATTCTCTTCTTTTTAACCGACTTCGGAAAATAAGGAGGTTATTGTACATGCATAGCTCTGTCAGTTGTGAGCCGATTTTCAAAATTCGGGCAGATGGCAATTTCCCTTCAGTAATGGAACGATTTTCCAAATTCTTTTTTGTTTAAAAAGCTTTGCTTACAGTTTGGACCGATAATTTATTTTTCGAAAAGGTCTACTTGCAGTTTGGTTCCATAGTTTGTTTTTGAAAATCGGTGGGAATATTTACATCCGAAATATTGCTTGTCGCATAACTCTGCCATTTACTGACCGATTTTGAAAAAAATATCTTTATTATTTGAAAGTGTATGCATGCAGTTTGTTCGCTTAGAAATTAAGTTTAAATCGGACGGACAAAGTGGCCCTCCGAAATGTTGATTATCGCATAACTCCGCCAGTTATGGACCGATTTTCAAAATATTGTATATGAAATGGCAGGAAAGGTTTCGCTCTTTTTATTAAAGTCGGGGGGTTTTCCCCAGAATCGCTTTATCCAGAGATTGAAATTACTGTCTTCATTTACTTGGTGTCATTAAGGTAGGTGAAATTTTTGTTTTAAATTATAGTCTTTATTTTTGGTGGGGGTCATAGCGCCGGGTCCGGTGGGGACGCCTGACAGCGACCGAACGTGTCTGACCGAAGGCTTCCGGCCAAAGGTAGCCTGCCTATGGCAAAATGCCGAAGGTAGCAGGAAGACGGAATAAGGCCGAAGACGTCATGCCCAAGGCTCGGAGTACCATGACAACTTGCGCTCTTTTTTTACACTCACTTGAGCGTTTATGAATCTGAGCGAAAAACAAGGTCGTTCGTTAGTAAAATTATTTTTATACTGAGCGTGTGGGATTGTGAGTTAAAAGTTACTCAAGCTCCCATCTCTAGTTACAGGTGAACCTAACAAAAGTATATTAAAAATAATGCGAACTTTGTAAAATTTTTTAACCATGATTATTGCATTTGCTCTAAAATTCCCTAACTTATAAATACAGTTGTGTATTTGCAATATAAAACTTAACTTTAATGTCTTCCTACTTGTATAAATCGTAATGCAACTGTCTGAATTCCTTTAGCTAACATACACCATCAACGACACAAATGCTCCAATCACACATGCATGCAACTTTGTGTCTCTGTATAGCATACGCTCACACATGTTCAAAAATATACTTTTGAAAGAGCTGATGTCGTCTTTATGGCCAGGGTGACCGTTGAAAATTTTAAGAAAGTGGCACAAAAAGGGGATTTTGAGGAAAAAAGTGGCACCAAAAAGGGGATTCTTCGAAAAAAAGGGGAAACTTTTTTGAAAAGGGATTAATTGAACCAAATTCTAATATATAATGAATTTCTAGGGCATATACATAATGCTTTTGAAATAAAATGAATCAATTTTGATGTTTTTCGTTCAAAAAAATTAGTGCTTTTTATATAAATTTTATACAAACAATGCAAACAAGCATTTGTATAAAATGTATGGGAAAGGCACTCACTTTTTTAACAATTTCCATAAAAATTGTTTACTCAAATCGCTTGTTTGCATTATGGAAACAGCACATTAGTAAAGTATATCGAAAAGCGGCTTCGCTGAGTAGAGATTTTTGCATAGCCGCCCTTCGGTCGGCCTTAAGTCGTGCCAACAAAGGCCGTCTATGCAAAAATCTTTACTCAGCGACGACGCTGAGTACACTGAGAGGAGAAAATTTTTAAGCCCGGGCGATGGCCGGCTATGCAGAGATCTTTACTCCGCGAATCCGCTTTTCAATATACGAGGAGAAAAAATACTCAAGCCCACACGAAAGCCAGTACGCAAAGAGTATTTTGTAGTAAAATAAAATTTCTTAACCATTTTAATTAATTTTCTAATATTTCTTTGAATCGGCAATGTCGATTCGACATACTTTAAGCATTGTTGACGCTATTTGTATATTTTTCTTGATTTTATTTCACTTTTAAAAATGCAATAACGTCAATTCATTTTTTATTACTTGTCACCGATTGCAAAAGTAAAAAATGAATAGTCAAAAATATGTATATTTGAATTTGTTTTAATTTTTAAAAGTGTGGACATTATGACACATTTCAAATTATCATAATGGTCTTAATAATAATGTCATAAAGTCCATGGCACTATTAAAAGTGTCATAATGTCCATGGATGTTATGAATTTTTTGCAGTGGCATAATGTCTTTGGACATTATGTCACTGGAGATTATGACATGGTAACAATATTTGCATGAAAATCTTTTAAAAATATTTAAAACTGCGTGCTTTTCATAAAAATTTTTAACAAGACGTTCTTGCTAGTGTTAGTGAATCAGAGTGTTAGTTTCTAATAATTTAAGTACAGTAATGAATATCTATAGATCTAAAATCTTAAACTATTTCAAAATAGTTCTTTTTTTCATAAGACTTTACATAATAGCCTCAAAAACACATTTTTGTCTTAACATTTTTTTATAAAAACAGTTTCGTGCCGAAAAAACTTACATATATTAAAACGAGAGGCATCATTTCATAAAAAGGGGCAAAAAGGGGCATAATATTACAAAAGGTGGCAGGTTTAGGTCATTTTAAAAAAGGGGCACTAAAAGTGGCAAGGCAGTTGAAAAAGTGGCAAATTGCCACTTTAGTCGCAAAACGGTCACGCTGTTTATGGCACACAACAATCATATACTTGATATTTCAGTTATGAGAGGATTGTAAAATATATTTGTAGAATATTGCGTTGAAAATATTTATATTACATTTTTCTAAATCGTTTTTCTCTTTTGAAACACCAAAGAATTCCAGTATTAGAAATGAATTTTTAAATAAAATTATTATTGCATGTCATTGATTGCATGTCATTCTGCCCGTACTACAATCAGTGCCAATAAAAAGAATGCACAGTGAGTGATTCGCTTTATAGCTAAAAATTAAATATATTGCAAAATACTTTGTTAGAAAGCTATTAAAATAAGATTTGCTACAAAGTAGCCAAAGGAGTTCCAAGTTCAAAGCAAAAATTCTGGACTCCATTTATATGTGAATGCTTTTCTTTTCAGTTTATAATTGTTTACGACATTCTGCCTTCAATAACTCCTTAAATTTTTGTGTGGTTTTTTTACAGACGTAGGAATGTCTCACTGTGGGGCATTTTTATTTGGCACTAAGTGAAATCAGCCAACAACAAACGAAAACTGCCTTAAGGCATTTTATATATAGAGATCAAAGAACATGAAATTCGCATTCATTCCCTGTTGTATTGTAAGTGTCTTTTTTCTGCAATTGTTATTGAAGTCAGTTGGCATTTTTACAATTGCATGCGGATTTACATTTTTCCAATCAATAAATTGTATGTGCAGGCAGCTTTAAAGCCTTCATGTTGTGCATTTAATGCTTAGATGATAGTAAAGCCGCAAATAAAAATGTGGTTTAGATTTACATAAAAAGTAAAGAGGGAAGAAATTTTTATATATATTGTAAAACCATAACAGAAGTCGCTCATACACTTGCACTCACAATTGTTGTACACAAGCACATGTACGTGTACCACTCATATATAAACATACACTTCTATGTTTTGTTTATCTATGCAAATGTTATTTCCGTTTTCTCTAACAAGCGAAGTGCTTTGATCAAATTAAAAAGCACAAAATATATTAATAAATTAAAACAAAATCACAGAAAAAATAAAACGTTTAAAAATTTTAATTTATTTGATGGTATTTTAATGCACGATATATTTTGCAAAAGCACGTATTTCACAGTGGACTTGTAAAATATATTTGTAGAAAATTGAATTGCTTATATTTATTTTAGACTTTTCTGGATTTTTTTTCTATTTTAATTCACCTAAGAATTACAATAATGGTAGAAATTATTATTTTTTGCCTAAGTAACATTCAATAACAAAGTAACGTTCATACTTTTGCTTGGCACGCACTTTAAATCGAGCTTACAGCGATTTAGATGGTTAATTTTCGATACGTTTTAGCAAAAGCTCTTTAACTATATACAAAAATGTTTAATGGGCTCCCCGTAGACTAATGGATAGTCTGCTACACTATAAATTGGGGGTTCCAGGTTCGTTTTCTGCCTTTACTTTGGGTGTTTCTGCAGACAAGATAAAAAGGCTTCTCAGTTTGTGAATGTTAAACAAAAAAAAAAGTTATTGAAAACAACACGGGTAACTTTCAATACAAAAACATTTTTTTTTGGATACAAAGTATGATCGACAGATGGAACTTACCAGTATAATAATATTTGATGCAGTAAAAAAATTATTGTAGTTAGCATCACAAACATTCGTTTGATGTGATATATACAATTTCAGTAATTAAAATCAGTACTGAAACATACTAAGGCCCGTTATTTTCACTTGCCTTTACAGTACGTCTTAGTAAATGTTAACTTTAGCTAAAATGAAGAATGAAGTACCTTTAACTATTTTCATTATTACAACTTTCATGTAAAATAAAATTTATGTTCAGCAAAACATGGCAGTGCCCCAACAAAAGGAGATTATTACGTTAAACTACATTTAAAACATAAGGCTAAAGGCTCCACTACTCATACGTAACGTTGACGTAGTTGCATGTTGCTGATTGTTTCTGTCACTTTGAAAAACTATGAGACAGAAACGATCAGCAACATGCGACTACATCAACGTTACGTATGAGTAATTGAGCCTTAAGGTGAAAATATTAGTTTGTGCCCCTAAAAGTATGCTCCAAACATTGATATGTGTAAATATTAGTTTAAATATTATCAAAAACTGTGGCAGCTCGAATAGCAACAGACAGACTTATGTTATACTGGCATGACAGATATTCCGATCGGAATGGTTTTGATTCCATACTTTCCTTCTGATCGTTTTTTTTTGTTATGCACTCAAATTCAGATTCCGTTTATTTTGTATTTCGATTTTACAATGATGAAGTTTATATACCTTGAGGCGTTTGCTTACCTTTGTTCTTATAAGCAAGCCTCACATTAAGCTTTTTATTAACGTGGAAAGTTTGTGGCCAAATATTTATTTGACGCTCCTAAGGGTATGCAAGTTTTTTTTATTATTTACTGCTAATGAAGTTAGTACAAATGTCTTTCCATTTTGAAATTTAAAAGTGGTTTGATTACGAAGAAAGTTGTCGTTATTCGTTTTCGGAAAAAGCAACTTACGGAATTTGAATCCGTAAGTTGCTTCTTCAGAAAACGAAAAACGAAAATTTTCTTCGTAAACAAACCGCTTTTAAATTTCAAAGTGGAATTGAAAAACACTTTTCTACTGACTTCATTTTCAGTAAAGACTAAAAAACGTGCATACTTTAAGGAGCGTCAAATAAATAATTGGTCATGAGCTTTCCATATTAAAAAAAAGCTCAATATAAGCTTTGCATCTATTATTTATGTGACAATTTTTCTACGAAAAATTTTACTTCGAATAAATTTTTCGAATAATTTCTATTCGAATGATTATTATTCGATTAATTTAAAACATTTTTTTATTTAATTAATCACATTGTACAACCAAATCAAATTTTTTTAAATTAATAGGCTCTAACGACAGATTGGGACACCAAACAAATACACTCTAAAACACTTTTGTTGAAAATTAGTTCGATAATAGTCGGCAATACTTTACAGATTATTATCGACCTAAAATTACATACGCATTATTTTTCAACAAAATGTTTTTAGTAAAAAAAAGCGATTAGATGCGTGCAGGTTTGAACCCCGACCTCCTGACTGATAGTCTGACGTATCTACCATTCAGTCATAGCCGTATTACACCTTATGTTACATATTTTCCACTTGGACTAAATATGTTTAATTTGAAAGGTTTTTTCTTTAATAAAAAAACTACAAAATCGATGTAATTTTAGACAAGGAGAAATTTTCAACACAAATTTAGACAATATATGATCGTAAATTTGAAGAAATGTTTTAGAGTGTATACGTATATCGGCGTTTTGAAAGCTTACATGTGAAAGTGATTTTAAAGAGAGTTAAATCCTACCTTGCTTCTCTTGGTGTTTTACATAAAAGTTCGGAATACATGTTGTACCTTAAACGTAAAGCTTACAAGATTTCCTACGACGTGTCTCCAGTTATAACTGTGTGCAAAGGAAAGGAGAATTTTATTCACTATAAAATGAGTGCCAGATGTCAAATTTAGAAACGAATATGTTTTTTTGGTACCTTCTACCAAAATCATTCATTAGAATTTTGTAATTTAAAAAACATTTGATTTTGTTGTACAGTGTTAATTAGAGTTCCATAATTAAGATTTGTTATTTTAAAGCAATACAATTTTTTTTCAAGGTTATTTTAAATATTCTTTTTGGTTTTATGCCTCCTTGTTGCATAAAGTAGCATTTTAAATAGTACAAGCAGTAAACAATTTTCAAATCACTAACAATTTGTTAACAAATCAAATTTGATAACAAGGACATTTTGAGTAAAATGTTGACCATTTTGTTATTATTATTGATTGGTATTTTACTTAGTGATTTTCTTGCAATCTACAATTTTCATTTGAAAAGACCCCTTATTCACAAAAAATACAGGTTGTTTAGTATTTAGCAAAAAATTACAAAAACGACTCTTACACAAGTTGTTGCAACAGTAAAATGGTAATTGCAGCTTTATACACAATGCCCATAGTCTTTTAAAAGGCTTTACATTCATGAAATTCAATGGACACTTAATTGAAATTGAATAAAATACCCAAAGAATAAAGAAATAAAAAAGAAAATGATATGAATTTATGAGTAAAATTGTTAAAGGATGTGATATGCAATAATAGTCTTAAATGCTGCAAGGGAAATTGAAAATATTTCCTACTACTTCCTGCCTCAATGAACCAATCATTCAACCAAAATTACAACATATATTGAAATTTAATGTTTTTTTTTGTAACTTGAGGGCTCTTTTCATTTTTGTTGGTTTGTAGGCTGGTCTAAATATTTGATGATAACTTTATTGCTGGAAATTATTACATCATTGCTTATATAACATTAATAATGTCCTTGAAAGTGAAAGCATTTATTTTGCTTTGGTCATACATAAATGTAATGGAAGTTTATTATGTGAAATACTTCCATAAAAATTAAAAAAAAAACATTAGAAAATTGAAAGAATGATTTCGTGATAAAAGTAAAATTATTTTTATATTTTTAATTACACTTGGTCTGCCAAAAATATATATTTTTTTGGTCCTTTAACTGAAAATATGTGAAATATAAAGAGTTTAATAAGCTAAATTAATTTCAGTTTTTTAACTGACTTCAAAAAAGAAGGATGTTATCGTGCGCACTTTTTTTTAGGGTTATATACACCAAAAGTGTAAAGGAACTCTATTGGTTTCGCTACGCTGTCCGTCTGTCTGTCTGGCTGTGTGTCATAGCATGTTTCCTCGAGAGCCGTAAGAGCTACGGACCTGAAATTTTCTCAGAATATGTACAACTTTCAACGCTACAACAACAAATATAATACAGTTAAAAATTAAAGGGTATTCTAAAGCGAGCAACGAAACATATTGAAATACTAATGTAATATACAAGCACCAAAAGTAAAAAAATCGCTAAAACGCAAAAAATCACCAAAACAAAAGAGATCGCCAAAAACTAAAAGAAATCGACAAAAAGCGAAAAAATCTCCAAAACGAAAAAAACCAAAACTTAAAAAATCGCTAAAACTAAAAATATCGTCAAAATAAATTAAGTAAATTGCGACTTTGGCTCGCACACGAAGGGTTCCGTACGAATACACATATGTATTATCCGTTTTCGTTTTTGTCCCTTTTTTCATTTTGGCAGTTTTTTGTTGTGCTGTTTTGTTTAATTTAATTTTTTTTAATTTTTTAGTATTTCTGGTTTTTTTCTTGCGATTTTTCATTTCTTGCAATTTTTTGTTTGTTGCCGATTTTTTAGTTTTGGCGATTTTTGGTTTTGGAGTTTTCTTTAACGTTTTTTTGACTGACGATATTTTTAGTTTTAGCGATTTATTTTAGTTGTGGCGATTTTTTCAGTTTTGGCGCTTTTTCGGTTATGGGGATTTTTTTCGGTTTTTGGTGATTATTTTAGTTTTTGTGATTTTTGACAGACAGACATATAGACAGACGGACAGCGTAGGGAAAACAATAGGGTGGGTTCATATACACTTTTGGTGTACGGAAGCCTAAAAAGAAAAAAATCGCCAAAAATGAAAAAATCACCAAAACGAAAACAAAAACGCAAAAAACGACAGAGTAAAAAATCACCAAAAACTAAAAAAAATCGCCAAAATAAAAAAATGCCATACCTGAAAAATGCGCTAAAACTGAAATAAATCGCTTTAACTAAAAATATAGTCAAAAAAGCGAAAAAAAATCGGCAAAAAACAAAACATATCACCAAAAACGAACAATCGAAAAAAACTTACAAAATAAAAAGCTAAAATTAAAAGAAAAACAAAACGAAAACAAACTGAATTTTTTTATGTTTGCACTCATTTTTATGATTGAAAGGGTTGGCTTGCGGTTTGGTCGCATACTTTTTTCTGAAAAATCGGACGGACAATTTGCCCGCCCGAAGTATTGATTAAGGCATAACTCCTACATTTATGAACCGATTTTCAAAATTATTTTTTTGTTTTAAAGGGTTTGCTTGCATTTTGATCTCATCATTTTTTTTTTCAAAGTCGGTGTAAAAGTTTGCTCCACCCATGCATAACTCTGTCATTTGTGAACCTATTTTCAAAATGCTCATCTTGTTTGAAAGGGGTTTCCTGCAGTTTGGACCTATAATTTTTTCGAAAATTGGTGCTGAAATTCGCTCTCCCTACGCATAATTCTGTCACTTGTTTACCGATTTTCAAAATAGTTTTTTTGTTTGTAAGGATATCCTTGCACTTCTTAATCTGTATTATTTTTTTTCGAAAATCGATGGGAAAATTTGCTCCCCTAAACATAACTCTGCCATTTGTAGCCCTATATATTGATTATCGCATAACTCTGCCATTTTGGCCGGTTTTCAAAATTTTGTATTTGAAAGGACATAAAAGGTTTGGTACTATGAAAAATTGTGGACGGGCACACCATTTGTAGACGGAGACACCATTTGACCTAACGCAAAATTGCGCCGCTTTTATTAAATCTGTTTTATGGGATCTTTATATTGAAGTCGGTTTATTGGCAGAATTATTTGCTATTACGTATAGATTTTTTATAATGGGCATGAGTAACATATTCACTTTAACTGAAACATACTAATTTCTTTTAGAAAATCGACAGAAATGAGATATATTTTATCCATTTGAGAGGGAGGGAAGGGAATATCCCAGTTTCCTCTCCCCTATATCCGCGACTTTGCATAATCCTCATTAATTAAGTAGTTCCCTCTGTTATGAGAGTCATTGGTGACTAATTTTTGCAGTTTAAACTTATTACTTGTCTTCAAATCTGAAAGAGTACCGTTCGTATTCCACCCCTGTAAAAAAAGGTGTAACAAATCTACATAAAATAGTTTGAATATTATAGATTAATCAAGCACTAGGTCAGTTGTTTTTTATATAAAAATTATTGAATTTTTATTTGTATTAATTATGTCCAATATTTCACCACTCTTTTGTGTGGCTTCTTCAGGGAATATTTTTAAATAACAAAATGTAGGAAGAATATTAACAAAATTAACAAATTTGTTTTTGAAATATTTGAAATAATATGAATGAAAAATTTTTTAAGTTTTGCGCCTTATTCAAAATTATGAAAAAGACAATTCAATGAAAAAATTTTTAAAATATTTGAACATTTGAAAACACAATTTTTTAATAAGTTTCAAAAAATTACCTCAAAAATAGTTTTAAAGTAGTTTGTATAAAAAGTTTTGAATTTTTGTTTGTTTATTTGACTACTTATTTTTTAGCTTCAAGTAAGTCAAATAATAACTAGTTACATTTGTAAGGGATACTCCTTATTTTTTTAGCTTTACAAACAAAAACAAGTAGTTATGGAGTCAAATTATAAGTTAATACGAATTAAGTCCACATATACCTCTTTGCCTAACAGCAGGCAAAGTTCTTGCTGGGATCCTCTAACTTTCACAGCCAGTTGTTACAATTTTATCATTTTTATTTGATTTCATTCATTTGAGTTTATTAAATTTTTCATATTTAAATAGACTATAACCAATTTCTGTACAAATTCCTGTGTACAATACATTTTCTTACATTTTTACCAAAAATGTAATTTGGCCATTTCTTGATGAAGTTATTCATAGCGTAAGTGTCGTTGTTGTTTTTGCATTCTATGATGCCCTAAAGAATTTTAGCCAAGCAGCAACTAAAGAAATAATTTTTAAAAATATAAAATCTAATAAAGTAAAAATATTAAAAGCTGGAATAAAACTTGGTGAAATTAAAATTGCTATAAAATTGAAAGAATGAACTGGTATAAATTTATTTTTCAAATAATGTAATAAACAAGCAGCAAGAAAATGACAAATACAATTTTATGTCAGGAAAAAAAAGCAAACTAAAAGCAGGCAAATAAATAACGATGAACTGAATATAATAGAGGAAGTAGTTAAGAAATGATGAAAACAGCTAGAATTGAAGGTTATTGCAAATGGCAGTATAATTTATTAAATATATAAACAGCATGGGAAAGTATTCATATAAAATGATTAAATGGAAAGGAAATAAATAAAATACAAGTTTAAAGATAGTTTTGTAGGGCAATTGCTAGATATGAAAGTAGTGCTTTAAAGGAAATTTTTGTGATATATAAATGTTGGATAAAAGCCAACAGGAGTTCAAATAAAAATCCAAAAGTTTTTTTAGGCATTTAAATATGTGTAAAAATGGAAATATGCCAAACCTATATAATGAATAGGCAAGATCATTTTTTGTGCTGCAATTTATGCTCATATTATATAGCACATTTTGAAAAAAAAAAACTTATACCATATTGAAAATATTTATTAACAGATTTGCACAATGCATATTTTGTTAAAATCGGTTCAGTATTTTGGGAGCTACAAGCATTTAAAATTGCTACTAATACATATACAATGCACATTGTGCATATGTATTAGCTTAGAGTTAAAAAAACAAACAAAACATTCCCGAATATTTGCAGATTTTGCTTTTGCAAATATAATAGCAATACAAAACTTTTCCCTTCTTTGAATGGGTGTTGTTGTAGGAAATGCATATCACTTAAAGAGAAGTAAGTTTATTAAATTGTCTTAGCTTATCTGATAAGATTTTGTTTTTGTATTTTACGGTTATTTTTTACAGTATAGGAAAGCTACTAGGTATCATTTTTAGACTCTTACACTTGAAATAATATGAACAAAATAGTAGAAAGAAGCAGATTCAAACTTTTGGTGGCATCGGAAGAGTAATTTCTTGTAGGCGGCGCCGGACACTACTTTGTCCCCATATAAGGAATCGGCAAAACTAGAGTAATTATCGTACAAAGATGGAGTTTGGTATACTGATACTTAATGATTAAACTAAGAAAAGTTTGAAGTTTGAGAAAATCGGTGCAAGGACATGCTACCCATACATCCTGAATTTTGAAATTTTAATTGTAGCTGCAGTTATTATCAGAATGTGGCTACAAATGGTATCTGTCTGTTTCATTCGGTTCAAGGACATGACTACCTCCCATATATCCTTTCTCACAAAAAAAGATAGGTTCAGCTTCATTTATAATTAGAATGCACTAAAAACTTATAAATATTTCTAAAACTATCCGCTTTAGGTCTGTTGTAAGTTTTTGTTTCATTTGGTCCAAGAACATGACTACCTCCCATATATCCTTTCTCAAAAAAACTAAATTTTAGCACCATTTATGATTAGAATGCACTAAAAGCTTATAAATATTTCTAAACTTATGCGTTTTAGGTCTGTTGTAAATATTGCTCCATTCGGTGCAAGGACATGACTGCGTCCCACATATCCTTTTTCTCAAAAATTACATTTATGATTAGAATGCACTAAAAATTAATAAATGTTTCTAAAATTTCCAAAATATGCAAATATATGCACTATATGCAATGATATGCAAAAATATGCAAATACAAACCGATGCAATATAACTTAAAACTTAATGATTAGGAAGATAATTTATTAAATAAATTTTAAATTGAAAATCTGAACCCCAATAACTACTGTTTACATTAACATATGAATATATCATCATAGAATATGCAAAAAGCCCTATCTAACATCTTAAAAGTTTTACAGGAGAAGCATAAAACTTGTTTAAATAAAAAATATATTGACAATTAGTGCAAAATTTTACAATAAATATATAAATTTGTTAGTCCCTTTTTACTTATATTGTAAAATTTTGCACTAACTGTTAATGCACTTTTCATTTAAACAAGTTTTATGCTTCTCCTGTTAAACTTTTAAAATGTTAGATAGGATTATTTTTCACTTTCTGTGACGATAAGTATATTGAAGAATAATAAAAATAATAAAAAATTGCTTTTCATTTACCAAAGCTTCTTTTCCTAATTCCGTAATTTTTATTTATATGTGACAGCGCATAGAGAAGGGGACCTAAGGGTAAAAACGATAAATTTTCACTTTTTTTTTATGTGGACAACATCTGAGCATCGAATGAGACCGATCCCTTGCCCCAAAAGTGTTCCCTCCCAGATATATGCGCGTTTTATGAAATTGAAGTCGACGATTCTAAGCGCAAATAGAAAGAGACCGTCCACTATTTCATCCTACAACAGTCAGTAAGAATGTTATTAGTTTTAAATTATTTTCGCGAATAACATAATAAGGTTATACAGAGTGATATTCACGATTTAAAAGAATTATAAATGAGTATTTATTATAATTCACAATTAATAATTTCAGAAAATAAACCTGGATTCAAAAAAACGCGAGCAAAATCGATATCGAACTCATGGAAACAGCGCGCTAGGTAGAAAACAATAAAAACCAACTACACAAAACAAGAGGTAGGGACGACCTACGCGCGTTTTCAAGGTTGACCAACACGTTCCTGACGTCATGAGATGTGTCGCTTTCAAATGAGACCAATACCAACACGCTCAGTGATGGTACACCAAAGATACGCGTATTTAAATCTTTAAAATGGCTCTCCTGAACAAACCCGGTTTTTACCCTTAGGTCCCTTTCTATTTTGCGCGTCACATATATTGTTCCTTTAAAATATTTTTCTTATCGACATGCCTTTTTTGGATACCTTTTTCCAGTTATTTAAATTCATGCAAATTTAAACAAATACTCACACGCTAATTTCCATTTAAAACTTTCTCTGTTATCCGTATTATTTACTACTTTCACACTTTTCCAAGTATAAGAATTACGTTGACAAGTATTAAAATATAAAACCAATACAATTTTCAAGCACAACACGCACTTGACATTGTTACTGACTTTATCAAATGCTGTTGAGTTTGTTGTCTTTTTTTATGAAAATTAATATTCATAAATTTTTGAAAGTATCTGAAGGATTTTGGCAAACGTAATATAAGTAAATATGATCAAAAGAATAACGAAAAAGACACCAAAACTATTTTATAGTACAATCTCATATCGAATGAAGTGCTCGTACGTACATTGTTAACAGTTTGTAGTGGCAACCTTTAGCTGAGGCCTTATCAAATTGCAATGTATTAGTTTGTATCTGTATGGAAAATCTGCATTTTGTCGTCGTTTATTGCGGCATACTATTTGGGGAGACAAACTTTTGCCTTTAGAGTGCTAATGTTGATGTTATCAAGGACGATAGCAAGGATATAAAATGTTTGGCAGGTTTAAATTGTTATTTATGCGAAATAAATTTCTTTCAGACGCCAAACTTAAATTTATTTATATCAGTATATTTAATTGAGTGCATAAATATGTATGTAGTATAAAAATGCCTGTATCTAGGTTTGAGCATGCACGGTTCCTTACTTGAGAATATGTAGTAAGTATTCATTCATTTATACACTTTCTTCTTATTGATTATATTTCTTGTCTGCAAATTGTTAATACATTGCACAGTAACAGACATATTATATGCAATAAACTCTTACATGAAAATGTAACTGAAACTATAATATTCTCATCCATAAATAGAATATAGAATATTGTGAAAATTTTTAAGATATAAATTATTTCAGTGATAAAGTTCTTATAATTAAGTTAAAGAAGACTTCCTTCTTCCTTAACACTTACTTACATTATAGAAAATTCTTTTGAAATTGAGTTTAAGTTTTTTAAGCAATCTGCGGAGTAAGATTTGGAAAAGAATCTCCGCAATAGGTGTCTGTTACATAGATAACAATCTCCTTTTACTCAGAAATTTTCCGCCGCACCATTTTCAAACAAATTTAAAGACTTGTATCCAACAGCTAATGTTAAATTAACTCCGTCCACTTGGAATCAAACCTTCTTTAAAATCCATTTAATTTACATTTACGAATGAATAGCTCTATTGTGTCGCACTTATAAAATTTCCCGAATATTTTGAAAGAATTTCATTGGATTTGCTTCGCTTTTACGGTTTCGTTATCAAATTTTATTGATTTCATTAAAAAATGTTTCATTTTATAGAAAAGTTAAACAAATCTCAAGATTTTGAATGTCATAGTTTCAATGAAACGTATTTCATAGTTTTGATGAAAAAATTAATTGTATTTATGAAAGAACTTTTACCTGAAACATAACATTTTGCAAATTTTCTTTTAGAAACTCAATAGAAATAAAGTATATTTTATTATTATTATTATTATTATTATTATTATTATTTTATATTTATTATTATCCCCCTCCACCGGTATCTGCGCCAGTTAACAATGAAATAGTTTTATTAAATAATTTAATAATTTCATTAAAATAATTAAATAATTTCATTAAAATTATGAACTAATTTTATTAAAATTATGAAATATTTAAAATCAATGAAATTATTTCATATATTTGGTGAACTTTTCATTAAAGTAATTTTAACGAAACTTGCTTCATTAATCCAAAGAAGTATAATGTTGATTAACTTTTAAAAATTCACAAAATTTATGAAGAAAATTCTTTCAGTGTATACCACGTATTAGTACCGACAAGTCAAAATATATTTACGCCGAATCAAAAGAATTAAACATAGAGGTATGCATTTGTCCCTCTAGTTCTTAGTAATTGGACATATATCCTTTAAGGTCAATGCAAGTGACCAAACAGCCATGTAACTAATGCCCTTTAGGCATGTGTGAGTGTTCAGTCTCTGCATAGATTTTAAAAAGTAACTAACATGGCCAGTGATCAGTGCCTAAGTATATTACACTGGTGCGTGAGTGGATGGAAGCTTTAATGCATCTGAGTTGTGTTACTGAATTGCATTTCGTGGCTGAACATGGAATTGTTTTTATTTGTGACTCAGTGAATGTGTGTGTTTGAATGTTTATGTTGCTTGTTCGTACTTTTAAAAATCCCTTCATATTTACAGTATTTATTCATATTACTCAGCTCTGCAATTCGTATCCTCAAATCCTTAGCAAGCATACGTATTATTTGCACTCGGCTGGTTCTTGTTAAACGCCATATCAAAACATTTATTCCACCACGTTGTCTATAGTTGATCAATATGTATCATGGTTGCATCAGTAGTTAATCTAACAGTCAAGGTAGAAAACTTTCATTGTTCCTTGTTGGGGCACGCATACAAGATTGATGTCATTGGTATCATTTCCGATTTTGTTTGTGTCGACTGAACACTAAATATAACAACGCATAAGCTGAGATTAATTTTTTTCACTGTTCTATTTGAGTTTAAGTAACATATTAGAATGATGCAAAAATAAGTGATTGATAGTGCAAGAAATTTGCAACTAAAAAACAAGTGAGTAAATGCAGTTTAAATCCTTGATGTATAAATTTTATTTTTCGCATTTCCTGCAAAAGAAAAAAAACTTTGCAGCGTTAGTTTTAAACAAAATCTCATTGACTGGCTTGATTGATAAGGAATTTTTAGTAAAAACTTGTTGAATTTTTTTTGCTGCTCTGAAAATATGTAATTTATGTTGGAAACATTTTAAATTGTTGAAGAGGAAAGGTGAAATATTTTGCTGATGAAACAAATTCTTGGTAAAATAAAACTTTTTATTAGAAGTTGAATTTCGTTAGTAGCGAAGAGATTCCAGGGGAAAAAGAAGTTTAAGGAAAAAATTATTGTATTAAAAATAACTTATTACTGCAGATTTTCGATGAAAGTAAATAAATTATGTTCGTTATAAGCAAAAATAAAATTCGCTAAAATTAGCATTGAAACGTACTTGAAACTTGAAGAAACATTTATTAAAGGAATAGTTATGCTAATTTTAGAGCCACAAGAGGGCGCTAAGGTAATCACTTATTTATGGAAGTTGTGTTTACATAATTATATAATAATATAATTATATTATATTAATAATATAATTATATTATTGTATCGTGCATAATACTATACAGCGTAATACAGCGTAATGCATAATACTATATCGGCGTTTTGAAAGTTTACCTCTGGGACTAATTTTAGGGAGAGTTAAAATTCCGTACCCCTGCCCCATTGTAAATTGTTACAGATCATGGGCAGAGGAGTGTAATGTGCATTTTTGTAGAACATTTTGTCATGTCCTCTCATGTTATCTTGTTATGTGAACATGACGTAACATATAATATAGATACCCAGTGTCCCCTGACATCATACGTTTTTTTAGGGTTCCGTAAACCAAAAGTGTAAAGGAGCCCTATTGTTTTCGCTACGCTGTCCGTCTGCCCGGCTGTCTGTCTGTCCGTCTGTCTGTCTGCCTGTCTGTCACAGGCTGTTTTCTCGAGCACTGTAAAAGCTACGGACCTGAAATTTTCATAGAATATGTATGTTGCCGCTACAACAAAATATATGTGACAGTTAAAAATTAAAGGGTGTTTTAAAGCGAGCAACGAAACATGTTGAAATACTAATGTAATATACAGACACTTGTATACAGACACTTGACATTTTCAAAGTTAGTGTTAATTGGTGTAGTCTGTAGAAAAGACTACACCAATCAACACTAACTTTGTAAATTTAAAGCAACAAAAATTAAAGAGTATTCTATCAGTTAATGTAATTTTACTATGTAATTTAGACAATATGCTGTATCTTGGAAACCGTAAGAGTTAAGCTCTTGAAATTTTCTAAAACACTACAACTAAAAAATTCCAAAATTAAAAAAATTTCTAAGCGAAAAATAGCCAAAATGAAAAAAACGCTTAAAGGAAAAAAGCCCCAAAATTAAAAAAAAGCCGCTAAAACGCAAAAAATCACCAAAATTAAAAAGATCGCCAAAAAAAACTAAAAAACGTCAATAACCGAAAAAAGTCGTCAAAGCGAGAAAAAGCACAACATAAAAAATCGCTAAAAGTATCACCATAAAACGAAAAAATCGTCAAAAATGAAAAAAAAAATCAAAAAAACGAAAAAAGCACAAAATTAAAGAAAGCGCCAAAATTAAAAAATCGCTAAAATAAAAAGAAGTGTCGAACCAAAAAAAAAAAAAATAAATCGTTAAAACTAAAAAATAACAAAAACCAAAAAAATCACCAAAACCGAAAAAAGCGGCAAGTTTGAAAAAAAGCGCCAAAACGGAACTAAATCGCTTAAACTAAAAATATCGTCAAAAAACGAAAAAAACGTTTAAAAAAGCAGAAACAAAAAAAAAATGCTAAAACACTACAACTAAAAAATTCCAAAATTAAAAAAATTTCTAAGCGAAAAAACACCAAAATTAAAAAAAACGCTTAAAGGAAAAAAGCCCCAAAATTAAAAAAGTCGCTAAAACGCAAAAAATCACGAAAACTAAAAAGATCGTCAAAAAACTAAAAAAACGCCAATAACCGAAAAAAGTCGTCAAAACGAGAAAAAGCACATCATAAAAAAATCGCTAAAACTAAAAATATCATCATAAAACGAAAAAATCGCCAAAAATGAAAAAAAAAATCACCAACACGAAAAAAGCGAAAAATTAAAAAAAGCGCCAAAACTAAAAAAATCGCTAAAAAATCGTAAAATAGAGAGAAGTGTCAAACAAAAAAAAAAAATCGCGAAAACTAAAAAAATCACAAAAACCAAAAAAAAAAGCCAAAACTGAAAAAAGCGCAAAAACGGAAATAGATCGCTTAAACTAAACATATCGTCAAAAAGCGAAAAAAGCAGTAAAAACGCCAAAATTAAAAAAATCTACAAAAAATTGCAAAAAACGAAAAATCGCAAAATAAAACAAAAAAAAATCACCAGAACGAAAAAAAGTGTCACAACAAAAAAAAAGTCGCTTAAACTAAAAAAATCACCAAAAACCGAAAAAAATCCCTAAAACCGAAAAAAGCGCCAAAACTGAAAAAAATCGCAACTAAAATATATCGCTATAAATCAAAATATCGTCAAAAAGTGAAAAAACGTTAAACAAAGCCGAAACAAAAAAAAAAAAACGCAAAATTAAAAAAATCTACAAAAAAAATTAGCAAAAAACGAAAAATCGCCCAAAAACGAAAAAAATCACCAGAAGGAAAAAAAGTGTCACAAAAAAAATCACCAAAAACCGAAAAAATCCCCAACACCGAAAAGCGCTAAAACTGAAAAAAATCGCCACAACAAATTAAAAAAAAAACGTAAAAAACGTCAAAGCCAAAAAATCGCCAAAACTAAAAAAATCGACACAAAACTAAAAATTGCAATAAAAGAAAAATTGGCAAAAAAAAACGAAAAAATCAGAAAAATGAAAAAAGCGCCAAAACCAAAACAATCGCCAATAGCAACGAAAAAAACTTAAAAAATAAAAATACTAAAATTAAACAAAAAAAGCACAACGAAAAAACAGTCAAAATGAAAAAGGGACAAAAGCGAAAAGGGATATATACATATGTATTCATACGGAACCCTTCGTGTGCGAGCGAAAGTCGCACGTTATTTAAATTTTTATTGAGTTTTTGTCAGGTTTTCAGATATAAAGACTTAAGAAATATTTTAGTATCTATTTTAGTATCTAATTTAAAAGCAAAATGGATCTTATATATATAAAAAAACAGTAAATAACAACAACTCTATTTTATTTCAATGTTTCTCCTTTGTATAGCTTCGTCAGGAAATAATGTTGAAATTGATAATAATATTTGGAAAAAAAGAAATATTTTTTTTGTTATTGGAAACTTTTTGCTAAATAAATAAAATAATTTAAGAAAATTTTCATTTTGTTTACAAAAATGACCGATCCACTACTTTTGCTTTTAAATTCATATAAATATGTTTTCTCTTTGTATTTTATTATAAATCAAGTACAAACGCTGGTTGAAACTATTTATTTATGGTCTCATAAGTATAAAATTTTGAAATGGACAAAGGTTTGTAAATAAATATAAAAGCGAACGAAATTCGTTTCATTCTCATTCGAAAAAACCTTGTTCAAACATGTAGACGTTACTAAGGATGTAACTACTTTGTACATGCAAATATTTTTGTAAGTATGTGGAATAATTTGTGTTTTCTTTTCATTATCCTGTTCTCTATTAAAATATATATGAAGAAGAAAAAAATTTATATGCATCCATATAAAATAATACAAAAAGTGCCTGAAGCTAAGCACTTATGCCAACATTTGCTTAAAATCTTTTAAGAAAGTTCATGTTTTTTTTTTTCAAAGTAAATCGCTGCAGGAGTTTAAGTGTTTATGATGACTATAATTCATAGTTTATTTTTCTAAAAGCATAGTGAAGAAGAATTAAGCACGATGATATGTAAATAAACGTTGGACCAAAACAATACTTGTTAAAGAAAGTAATAATAACTATGGCAATATTAATTTTTTTTATTGTTAATTTGTATTTTATCAACAACAAAATTTGTTTTAGCTCAAGAAATGAACATTCTTCTCTTATCGTTTTTCAGCTTGTAGTTTCCTTAGAAAAACATTGGAACATTAAATTGCACTTTGGGTGGTCTTTGGTGAGCACAGCTGCTGGTCACTGACAGCATAATTTGTAACATACTTTACGTTTCATTTGCTGATGTTGTCATTTCTTCTTTTTTTCTTTATGTTTTATCAGAATTCTTTTATATACTTGAAGTGCAGTTTATTGCTCATACACACCCGCAAAATTAGGGAAAACAATTGCTTCAGCAAACTTAAATATATAGTTTAACAAAATATTTTAAAATGCGGCTGCCCTGCCCAATCAGAAGTCAGTAATCTTCGTAGCCATTTATTTATTTATATTTTTAAGTCTTACTTGAAGTCTAGTGGTCTGTTTAGGGGGCTCTTCCTCCAGCTTTTTCATATAAAATTCTGCACATGCATTGATGGGAATATGCAGTTGTTTAAGTTCTTTCTTATGTATTTTGAGAATGAGATGTTATTTTAGAGAAATTCCTGCATACATTTTTAAGAAAACCGGGGTACCCTCGTAGTGTAATGGATACTGGGCTAGAGTATTAAGCGGGAGGTCGCAGGTTCGATTCCTGCCAAGACTCTTTGAATTTTTCTGCAGAAAAGCTAAAAAAAGGCTTAAGCAGTATGTGTTTTTTTTTCAATTGTGATTACTTGTTCCTCTAATTGAGCCGGCGTGTGTAGTGTACTTTCATTTCCTTTTACTTTTTCTTGTTGCTGCTGTTAAATCTCTTTCTTCCAAAAAAGATTATGTTGCAACAAATTTATATTCTTTGCCTAGCTATTTTAAGAAAAATGAATGGAGTCTTAGCTTAATCTTTACAGTTTTATAGTTTATATGTTTACGGCTAACGCGAAAACATCCTTGGAGTACAAATAAACATCCACTGATGCAAACAAATATCATACTGGCTGCAATGTTAAGAGTCTAAAAATAAAACTTATAAGGCGCGCTTATTGCTTTTAACGCTAGTTATTTTAGAATTTTCGGGACATCTTAAATAATGTGTGTTTTCTTTCGTTTGAAGTTTTTAGAGAACGATCTAGAGCATTTCGAAATCATAGTAGCGTAAAATGCGCTTAGTTCCCGATTAGCTTTTCGATCCGAGCCATGCTTTTAAAAATATATTTAACTAGTTATCAAATATTTATCCGGAACACGGCGGATTGATTTAAAATAATAAATAAATTAAGGATAGTGCAACTTTAGCTCGCACATTTGTCCTGTTTTAATTTTGGCGATTTTGTCGTATTGCTTTTTCGTTTAATTTTAGTTTTTTATTTTTTTTATGTTTATTTGTTGATGTTTTTTTTTGCGATTTTTCGTTTTTTGAAATTTTTTTGCCGATTTTTTTATTTGTGGCGTTTTTTTCGCTTTTTGACGATATATATTTCGTTTTAGCGACTTATATTAGTTTTGGCGCTTTTTGTCAGTTTTGGAGGTTTTTGGTGATTTGTGTACTTTTACCGATTTTTTTTTTGGTTTTAACACTTTTTTTCGTTTTGGCGATTTGTTCGCTTTTGGCGATTTTTATAGTTTTGGCGCTTTTTTGTTTTGGCGCTTTTTTTGTTTTGGCGCTTTTTTCGTTTTTGTGACTTTTACCATTTTTTGGCAATTTTTTTCGTTTTTCGACGATATTTTTAGTTTTAGCGATTTCTTAGGTTTTGGTGCTTTTTTCGTATTGACGACTTTTTTCGTTTTTTGGCGACTATTTTAGTTTTGGTGATTTTTTGCGTTTTTGGGTTTTTTTTTGAAATTTGGTGCGTTTTTTCTTTAAGCGCTTATTTCATTTTGGCAATATTTCGTTTTTACATTTTTTTAATTTTGCAATTTTTTAGTATTAGCGTTTTTTTAAAATTCCAAGACTTTACCTCTTACGGTTTCCAAGATACAGCAAATTGTCTAAAATACATAGTCAAAATTACATTAACTGATAGAACACCTTTAATTTTTATTGTTTTAAATATCGGTGTTAATAAGTGTAGTCTATTCTACAGATTCAATATTTTCTTTCCTCGCTTTAGAACACCCTTTAATTTTTAACTGTCATATATGTTGTAGAGGCCAAAGTTTTACATGTTCTGTGAAAATTTCAGGTCCGTAGCTCTTACGATTCCCGAGAAAACAGGCTGTGACAGGCGGACAGGCAGCGCAGCGAAAACAATAGGGTGCCTTTACACTTTTGGTGTACGGCACCCAAAAAAGGACGCTGTCTTGGAGCACAGGATAAGAACGAACCTCCTTACGTTTCATTTAGCTAAAAAGTAAACTTTTATGGCATGTTCACATAACATGACAAGACAGGACAAGGCATGACATGACATGAAATGACAGGACATGACAGTAAATCTCAGGATATGATATGATAGAATATGACATGACGTGTACATCTGAGGAGGTACTACTATAACTCCACAGATTTATTAGTACCATTCTTCCCCCTAACCACCGACGACCACGTCTCAACCTAATTGGGAGCAACCACCGGGTCAACTGCAGCAGTCACCACTGGAGCAGCATTTAGCTCCCTAAAGACAGCAAAATTAGCCGCAGAAGCCGTAATTAAGCTTGCTGATCTTCAACCTTTCCATTAAATGCTCATTCTTACCTATGAGCTTCATCAAGAGAACTTCATACTCTACCAAAGTAGTAATCAGCATACGAACCAGCACTCTATCTACTCCATCAGTGAACCAGTGGACCTTTTCAATTCTATCACATAATCACCACCATCATTAATTCTAGCGACACTAGTAGCCATCTTTTTGTTCTGGTGCTTATTCCTCTATACCTGAGGCCACAGCACTGTCATTAGCATCAGTGCCATTGAGCACCTCCACCTCCTTAGCCATATCATTATCAGCCACACAAACATCAACCGACTTTCCAACAGCATTAATTAACTAACGTACAAGCTGAACAAGCAACAGCGGGACCAACTATTTTAGCGGAAGTAGCTAGAGCAGGATCAGAAACAGCAACTACTACTTATAGCACCAGCAGCAATCTTCGCACCAACAGCATGCTTAACAGCAGAGCGCCTTATCTTAGGCGGCGATGGCTTAGAACGCTCCCTCCTCTCAATTTTATCAACTTCGCTATCCATATCACTATGCCTCACTTTCTTAATGACAGCAGGTGGCCCCATACCCTCAGAGTTGGTCATATCCCACATCTCGTCGCTGTTGTTCCCCTTCGGAAATTTTCCCTTCGAAAGCGAACCCGAAGGAGTAATAACTCCCGCCAAAAAGCTTTTCTAAAAACAAATTCCACCTACCTTAATAACACCAACCATATCGGAAGATAATAGCTTGAACCTCCACATGCTGAGAACAAGAAACTTTCAAAAGTCGTCGGCAGCTAAACCAACTATCACTTAAAACCACCGAAAATAGCGATACGTAATATGTGAATAGCCCCTAACTTGAAAAATAAATATTATATCAGTCAGCCGAAATCTGAAAACCCCGTGCTTCTCGAGAGGTGTAAGCACAAAAATCAAGAAAGGGCTTACACAAACGCATCCGTTCTGCACTTGCTTTGAAAAATCTAAAAATTTTGTACTGGGTAGTTCCAAAGACGAAGTAATCTTTTTTTCTATCACTTTTCATCATCTGCTCTCTCTCTCTCACTCTCTGTCTACACTATTCCTATTCTAAAGCAGTCAACACATTATTATTTAGCTGGGTGCTGTTTCACATAAAAAAAGTTGCATACAAGTTTTAACCAATTAATGATGTTCTTGTGGCGGGATTGTATTCATTATGATTTCTCGACCAAAAACAAACACTAAAACAGTCGATTACTTTACAAAACATGTGTCCCCTAAACAAAAACCCTTAAATTTTCTATTGCAGAATATAACAAATTTCATTTACTGATACTGTCTATCGTTGAAAATTACTGTCGATATTTATGCCTTGACTCTTTTCTAATCTTACAAAACTTTTAAACTTATCAAGCAAAATAAGGACCGAAAATAAAATTTTTTTTAAACTTAAATCATACGGATATTAAACCTTTAAAAGCTAAAATTTTATTTGCTTAAATTTAGCACAGATAGCAAACAGAAGCAAAAGAAAATAAATTTAAAAGCAAGTTATAAAAATAAATCTCTTCTGTTGTTCGTACAAATTAAACTCTTAGAAATAAAGTCTTTGACTAAACGATTTTTTTCTGTTCACAAGGTCAAGTTTTTCCGTTTCTAGAAATAAAGAAAATCTTTAACTTATTTTAATCTTTTTTTATTTAACACTTTTCAAATTCTTTTGTATTTACGACTTTTCTATCTGCTGGCGATGCGTTTTGTCTTTTAGGTTTCTTTTCTTTTTATCTCTTTTTCCTTGTGTACTCATTTGGTTCAATTGCTTCTGGCGGTCATTGTCATTGAAATTTAAGAGAAAAGTTGCTGTTGTTGTTTTTGTTTTTTGCTGAACTAAGTCATTTATAGTAAAACTGTAGTTGTTTGCTAGATACACATAAATGAGAATTTGTGCGTTTGTGTATTCAAGTATTATCCTCTTCCGGTTTATCTTTATTTCGTTTTCTAAGTTTTGGTGTATTTGTGTGCAAAATGGAAAAAGTAGATTTGTGTCTAAATTTTTCCAAGAATATATCTCAGTACTTGTATTTGATTTTATATGAACATGTGGCTGTATTTTTAAAAAGAGATGACTTTTTTCCATTGTTAAACTAATATTTCTGCTAAATTGTTATTAAAAAATATTAATTTTTGTTTATCTCGTTCTTATACATTTTATTGGATCTGAGTTAATTTTTGGTTTTGACTGGCTGTCTTAGCTTGTTTGGTAAATAGATGTGTTGTTGGCACAGTTTCAGTGATGCCAATAGGAGAAAAGAATGAAATACAATTGAGAGAAAGGACGTAAAAATCTCTTTGACACGAAAAAGTATGGTTTTAATTGTTTTGGATACATTATCTACTTCTTCCCTTTTATCATCCCAGCAAGCACTTGGTAATGTGTTTCAATTAACAAACAACTTACTTATCAACAAAAACTACACACAGAAAATTTCCATGTAAAATCGTCGAAAACCAGGTTAATTTAACATTTTTCGGTAGTGATTTTGCTTCATAGGTGTTTCATGTTAAATCAACATGATTTACAACAATCTTGCAAGAAAATTTTTCCTTTTGAATTAACTATATTTCATGTTGATTTAATATTCCAGTAAAGTTAAATTAAAATGAAGTTAATACTGAAATAATACGAAAAATCATTTTGAATCAAAGTAATTTCGAGTTGAAACAACGTGAATTTGATATTGGAACAACACGAAGAATCATGTTGAATAAAAGTTATTTCAAGTTGAAACAACGTGAGCTCGATATTGAAACAACACGAAGAATCATGTTGAATTAAAGTTATATCAAGCTGAAACAACATGATTTTAATGTAGCTATTTTATTAATTATTTAACTTACGTGATAGTCATAAGAAAACTTTGCGTTGTAGCTGACTGACCCAGCTAAGATTTGAACTCGTACCACCTGTATGATATAAAAGTACTACCTACCGACTACAAAAATGACAAAAGTTTTTGCTGTGGAATTACTTGCTATTAAATAAAAAAGTTATTTATTTCCTTATTGGCACAGTAGTAGTGCGTGTGCTTATAATACAGATGATCAGCAAGCAGTTCAATTAATTTTGAAGCAAAGCGGAATTTTAATAATTATGTGCATGTTGGTAAAAATAAGTTTTAGGTCCGTAACGAAATTGTTGAGCAGTAGACTAATGAGCAAAAAAAAAAAACACTTCATAATAACTTGAAATGGCACGAGTTCAATGCTCAGCAAAGACATATAATTTTTTTATTGAAATTTTGAAGTTGTTATTTGTAAGCCAAGGTGGCAAGTAGTTAACCTTTTAAAGTAGAAGTAGTGAAGGACATGTTAATCAACATTTTAACTCACCATCGAAGAGTTTGCTGGGATACTTAGCATTATTTCTGTATTTTTTCCATAAAGAAAATCGGTTTAGTTAATAAGTCTTTCTTAATTCAACACCTTTGAACCGTTTAAAGACATTGAACAACTTGTTATGAAAGCATTGAAAAATAGCAAAGAAAAATTGGAAAACGCAAATACGCCCAAAGGATCCAATTTATTTATTTTCTTTTTTAACAACACAATATTTTCATTATTTTTAGCTTAAGAGTTTATATATTGTGCACATGCACAAACTGACATATACACAATGGTTTTAGTCTTACACACAGAAAACAATAAAAATGTAAAATCAAACTGTCTCAATGTTGGTATTAAGTTTCTGCAAAAGTGCAGAATTTTATTTAAAATTACCATTGTTTCGTATTGATTTTAAACGAAAAATTATAAATCTAATTATAAATCTCATTGACTTAACATTTTTCATTGTTGAAACGAAATTGTTTAATATTGAATCCATAAAATCCTTTTTTTTTGAGCAAATCGAATTTTATCATGTTAAATTAAATTAGATATACTTTAGTAAATCAATGAAAAATCAACGTTACATTACATTTGAAAACATTTTGGCTATATATTAATTTTAAATTAATTTTATGTTAAATCATCAATTAAATCATATTGAATTAAAATTAAATTCATGTTATTTATGATAAATAAACCCAAGTTAAAATCTTGACCAACTATAAAAAATGTTCCTGGTCCCTATGCTAATACACATCACGTAAGTAAAATAATTAATAAAATGCCTAATTTAAATTCACGTTGTTTCAACTTAAAATAACTTTGATTTGACATTATTCTTTGTATTTATTATTTTAGTATTAACATCATTTTAATTTAACTGTACTGGAATATTAAATCATCATGAAATATCATTATTTCTAAACGAAAAATGTTCTTTGTAAGTTATTGTAAAAGCATGTGGAATTATCCTTAAATGCCTACTAGGCAAAATCAATACCGAAAAATGTTAAATTAACATTGTTTCCGATGAAAATTTTCTATATGTACACACTCATAAATACTTTAAAGTATTTTTATGAAAGAGTTTCATAGAATTGCTAAATATACCAACAAGAAATTCCTTTTATAATTTTAATAATAGCCCTGAGGATCTTTTATTTTTTGTTTAATACAAGCCAGTAAAAAGGTTGGGAATATATAAAATGCAGCAATAAATATTTGTTTAGCCTTGAGATAAAATTTAAAAAGAATTTTGTCTAGAAAGCAAGACTTTTTGATAAAAAATTAAGTTTTTTCTGAAAATATTTTTGTTGCAATTAAAGAGTTTCGCTTCAAAAGGCCAATGACACGATTTCGTTAAATTTTTTGTACAGTTCTAATGAAGTGTTTTACAATATGTGCGAAGTTCTACGAATACTGTGAAAGCTGTGACAGAATGTCCTTGGAATGGCTTGATTAGCTTTCATAGTTTCGTTATACAATTTTATTGGACTTATGACAACAAAATTTTGAATTTTAAAAAACCCCTTTAAGCTTTGACAAGATCTTGCTTGCTGACAAGAAAAGCTTGAATCATAAAAATAAAAGTTCTTAAGTTTTAGAGTGTCAAAATTTCAGTGAAATGTATTTCATAGTTTTGATGAAAAATTTCATTGGATTTATGAAACATCGATGAGCTAAATCACATATGTAAATATTTTCTTTTATAAAAATACATCTATTTATTTAATTTAACAGCTGGCAACTAAAAGCGAACAAAAAAAAAAATGGTGTATGATTGTCATAGTTGTTCTCTTGTTAACTCATAGAACACATTGTTGTGAGAGTGCTAATGGCTGTAGTAATTATGACTTTGTCTGTAAAGCAAATGACGAAAATCACGAGTCTTAATTCGATACTGTGGGCTCTCATTAACATTACACACTTTTTTGATGTTTACTATTAGTGTCTATCGTCAGTATTTATAGCATTGAATGAAAGAGTTTATTATAATGAGCTTACCTAATAATGAAATAATATCATGAAAGCACAAAAGTAGTTTCATTAAAACAATGAATAATTTCATTAAAATAATGTAATAATTTCATTAAAATAATGAATTAATTTCCTTAGTGAAGAGAAATTATTACATAACATCAATTAAATTATTTCATTGCTGAACTCTTGATTGAAAGAATTTCAACCAAACTTGTTTCATTAATCCCACCAAGCATGATGTTAGTTAAGTTTTAACAAAGTTTTTCATTGAATTGATGTCAAAATTCACACAATTTATGAAGAAAGTTCTTTGCGTATATACAATACCCCTGAGTTCTGAGTTCTCTTCGTCTTTTGAATGATGTCCTTTGTAGCTTCAAAATAAAGATTTTCATTGAATTGATGTAAAAATTCATACAACTCATGAAGAAAATTCTTTCAGTATATACAATGCCTCTGAGCTCAGAGTTATCTTCGTCTTTTGAATGATGTCCTTTGTAGCTTCAAAATAAAGCCATCAATTTGATATTTCACGTCGTTGCTGTTTTATTTAAATTTCATTTCCTTGCCTTTTCATCTGGTCACCCTATTTGATAAATAGCAAATTTATTTACCATACTCTGAAATAAATTACTGATTTTAATTGAATTAATTTAATTTATTTTTTATTATCTAGACTCGAAGTTGTGTTTTAATATCTTCTGCTTCTAACGACTGGCCAATACTATTTGGGTGATTTATGCTACACACAATTTAATTTCAATTAACACTAAATGCTTAAAGTTGATTGTGTTTTTGTAATTATTCTAAATTTATGTTTTCTTTTACCATAGAAATATTTTATACAAACATAAGTACATCACGATAAGCAGAATACGTAATGGGTATTTTAAGGGCGCAGTAATTAACGGTTTTAATTACTTGAACTTAAACTTTTGGTATAATTTATGTTGAACATTTGAAAGAATTATACAAAATTTCCCATTAAAATTTAAGAGTGCAATGAAGAATTTCAGTAAAAATTGATTAAGTAGGTACATATATACATATAACTTTCTATGTCACTATGTAATATGTATTTAGCGGCCCTATGTTCCACTGGGAATTAAAGGATTAAATATATGTAATATGTATTGCTCATACTCCACCGGGTGATCCTGGTTATATCGGTGGGCCCATGTACAAAACGTTTAATATTAAATAATTTAGCAATAATATTTTAAAATTAACAAAAAGGACCTACGTGGTGTGGTTTCTTGGATTTGTATTTTATATACTTCTTTTCATTGTTGCAGCAGTCATGTATCCCTCAGGCGTTTTGTGTCGCATCATCTGCTTTAATTGAATTCAAGTTAAGTTTTTCTTTCGTTTTTATTACCACAATAGATTTCGGATTTACTTTATATACGCACACAAACACACAACGCTAACCAAAAAATTTTTTTTTCTAGTAATTTAAAACTTATAGTTATGACTATGAATTTCTCCAATTTAATGTCAAGTACAGTGATAAAATACAGATAGAAGTTTAAAAAACATAAAAATGCCGAAAATATAAAAAAGTATGAATATTTCTTTATTTCGTTTTTATGATCCAAAGAAGTCAGGTGCCAAATTGCTTGCGGTGTGTAAACCTCGTACTTCATTAGAATTTATTCTTTGTTTTGCCCCAGTATTCGTTTTCGATTTTAGGAAAAGGAAGAAAATGAACAAAAAACTTAGAAAAAAAACTTTTCTCTTTTTATGAAGAAAAAATATTAAATACTTTCTAAAGGATTTACAAAACAAGAAGTGCACATAAAACTTAAGTTTTTAAGGTCGTTTCCATAATAAAATTTACAATAAATTTACGAAATACTCGTAATACACTGTAAATTAAGTATTAAAATCAGAATACGATATAAAACGTTTTGAAGGACTTGATGCAGCTCAGCCTTATATAATCAAATACAGTGGATTTTTCAGAGCCCACAATAAAGCATTAATGGTTGCCTATGGAGGCCAAATAATATCCATCTTTGGAACAATTTTCCATCATCCGGCGTCAGATGTGGTTTATAATCAGAATAGTTTCGGCTATGTGCCATCTTTAGTGTTCCCTTTCTTACTAAATCATTTCTGCTGTCCGTTTTGCTTGTATAGTTTTTCGACTTAGTGTCTCTTTCTCTTACTTTGTTCGCTTGCGCCTATACCTATCTCTCTCTCTGGATCTGTTCGTGTCTCTATCTTGTCCTTGTTCGTTTGCATATGTCTCTACCTCTACCTCCTCTCATGATCCTTTTCTCTACTATGTTTGTATTTTCTGCTACAGTAATCCCTCGATTTACGTCGGGAGTGGTTCCGGAAAATGGCGACGTTATGCGAAACAACGTAAATCGAATGTGATATTGCAGATAATAAAAATTGGATTTTCATGTATTTATTCTTTTTATAGTTGAGGCGACTTAAATCGAAATGACGACGCAAATCGAAATGGGAGTGAACAAAAATTTTGTCGACCGCATAAAAACAAAGATTTTAACTAAACTCTGGAATTCCCCGGGTTTTGCTAATAACTTGTAAGCAACTGAGGCGACGTAAATCGAATGGCGACGCAAATCGAATTTGGAAGGCACCAAATATATAACGACGCAAATCGAATGGAGACGTGAATCAAATTTGGTGGGTACAAAATATTTTACGACGTTAACCGAAACAACGTAAGTCGAGGCGACGTAAATCAAGGGATTACTGTATATTATGTTGCTAGGTGATTTTTCTCTAAATGCATAGTAATCTGTAATTATCTGTAAATTGGGGGGTTTTTTTTGAAACGAAGTTCCCTATGGCACGTGGTGCATATGATATGCAGCATATAAGTGTTTTTTAAGCTGGGAGGCAAAAACTATTTTTTTAAATGAAAAATACGTGTTAAAAATACGTGTAAAGAGTACATGTAAAGACAATTCAAAACGGAAGCACCAGGCCGGGGCGAAGGCTAAATTCCTTAAAAAGTCAGTGCTAATGCTTTAGTATTTTCGCGGTTTCGGTGTTGCTGTTGTTTTCCGGAGAAACTCTAGGATTTTGGGAAGATTTTTGTTCTCGTTTTTGGTAATCCAGGGAACGCCTAGGATTTTGGCTAGATTTATGTCCTAGTTTTTCCAAAATCCGGGGAACTTCTGGGGTCTTTTTTTCTAGTTTTTGGTTATCCTTGGACCAGATTTGTGACATTGGGTAATAGTTGGTTTCTTTGCTAAGTGAAGGTGTCTCGGCTAAACACTAGGTGCTCCGCTAAATTCTTGTTAAGTATCGCTTAGGTATCTTCCAGTCGATAGTCGTTTTTTAAATTTATTATTTCAGGTTCTTAGTTCATTATTTGAATTAATGTAAATTCAAATTATTATTAAGAGTGGAATGTTCGAATATTCAATCAGATTAGCAGAACGGATCGGTACTTCTGATTTCGACAGGCCGCTATACCGTCTCATGTGCGTTCTTGTTTGGTATCTTTATTTAAAATGTTTGGTATCTTTATTTAAAATCTATTGATAACATTGTTTTACATAAGTAGAAAACCAATTAAAATAAACGTTGATTCAATTAATATGTTAATTGAAAATAAAATTTTTTCTGGGTATTTGCAAAAAATTTGACAATAATTCTTTAAGTGTGACTGAAGATAACCATTGAATTAAAATGTGATAAGTGGTGATAAGCAAAATGCACGTGAGCACTGACGATGGAAGTGTAGCAGCTTCCGAAAGTGCTGCTACTCTGTTCTGCTGTGTAAGTTGAAAAATTAAGTTGATGTTAAATTTTCCCTTGTTCCTTGGAAGATTAATTATGCCCAATTCTTTCTAAATATATAACGTTACGAACCTTAGCCTAATAATAAATTTGGGTTCACGTATCAAAAAGTTTTATACAGCTAAGGGGTGATTTGACTTGGATCACTTTAGCATTGCTTGATCGCAAAATTTATATTAATGCGGACTTTATTGTGAAACTCTTCCTTGATGGATATTATAAATTGCACTTAAATCTGATAGTTAGTTTAAAAATTAAATATATATTAAAATTTCTTATGCATTCAGGACCACTGTGCATTGAAGTTGGTCATAAATAAAGCAACAGAAATTAGAAACACATTTGCGAGCTTGATACAATTGCATTGAAATTGCAACAAATGTGTTTACTAAATATGTCCTATAAACATACTCTCACTCGCATGTAATCAACAGAACTACAAGGACTATAACCTGGTGTTAGTAGTATGTAGTATGGTGCAACATGTTTGTATGTGTTAAGTTCAAGTTAATGTGTAGTGGGTGTTGTATTGATTCATATAGTTATTCTCGCACCATCAAATTCTATTAAATAATAAATCTTTCAGTCATTGGTGAGCCATGGGTTATGTGACAAGCAAGAAAAATAGAAAAAATGCTGAAAGCAAAAAGAAAATGAGAAAAATATATACATATTTATTTATATTTTTAAGATTCATATTTATTTATTTATTTTTTTCTTCTTTTTTATTTAATATATTTAAAATTGTTTATTTTTCCAAGTTTATTATTTTTCTCTATGGCCTGGCTTTTGAGAGCACGTTAAGTAACGAAACGTGCTGTAAACACACTTAGAATCAAAGTTCTCATATTGGTTCTTTCTTGGTATTATGTATTGCTCTTGCGGCGAAGAACGTAAAAAATGTTGATAGAATTTTCTATGGTTGAATAGGAGTGTGCGGTAAGTTGCTTTGGTTGCAAGTGGCATGAAAATGTGACAAGGTAAATATGTTTACTATAAGATGTCTTTTAAGAAAATACAATGGTTCGTTTAAGCTGAAAGCACTTTTGATAAAGCAAGGACTTGCCAAAAGATTCCATGAAAAGAAATAAAACAAAAATAATAGTAGAATACTGAAGTATAGAAAATCTTTTACAAAATATCAGCATTTTTAGTTGATTGTGCAAAGCTTGATATTTTAGTTTTCGCTTGTAGTTTGTGTTTTCATTACAAAAGAGTTTCTTTCAACAGAAATTAAGTATAATTTGATTTTCTTAGAAATTAATGTGTTTGTGTATTTTAAGTTATACGAAGGAAAGGCAATAAGTCAATGATTAATTTTATATACATACAGAAAAAAGAAAAACAAGATTCAATTACGAAAATCGTTGGTTGAATCAAAAAATTAATTACTTTTTAAATAATCACCAAGTTTGTGGAATTAACTCAATAGTTTTAATTACAAATATATTTAGATTTTTCAATTAAAAATATATTCTATTGATTAAAAAAATTTTTGACAGATTAAAAATATCAACAAATTTTTTTAAAACAAAATATTTGCAAACTGAATTTATATTCTGTATTTATACAACACTGCACAGTGGGAGACTTCGGCCAAAACCCCATAACTTTTTTCTTTCTCGTTGTAAGGTAATAAATTTCAGTACGCGACTTAATTAGTTGAAGGCCATTATATTACCATTCTTAAATTTTTTGCAACGCCCATGAATAACGCCCCATACATTGTTATGCCCATTGCTGCGCCATTTTTTGCACAATCTTAAAGATTTATATATCAATTTAAAGGGGTTTAAGACAGCTAAGTTTCTTACTCTAGTGACTTTAAATTATTTATGCTTCTTATGGTATAAACTTTTTATAACATTTTATTATTTTTCTAAGTCTAATGACAATTATATTTACATTTTTATTAAAGATAATTTTTATTCAAAGTTATTTAATTACTTTGGCTTAAGTTCATTTTAAATTTAATCTTTCGATCAAATTATTTTTTATTTAAGAAAGAAATTCTAAAGCATGTAAATATTGAACATTCAAAGAAAAACAGTTGAGCATGCTACGAAAAGACAGTTCGTGAAGTTCCGAACATTTAGAAAAAAGTTCATTAATAGGTGTGACTCGCCGCGAGATGGCGACAGTCTGTTAATTGAGCTTACTAAAATTAGTAGGATTTTCGCTAGAGTGTTGTTACTACTGTCGCTGGTAGTGTAGGTAAAGGGCTCTGATGAGAGACTTGGTAGTCTCGAAACAGCTGTCAGTTCAACCTTCCGTACATCCAAAATTTTTCTTTGAATGTTCAATATTTACATGCTTTAGAATTTCTTTCTTAAATAAAAAATAGTTTAATCGATTTGAAAATGAACTTAAGCCAAACTAATTAAATAACTTTGGATAAAAACCATACAGTTCGACTAAAAATTCATAACTCGATAATTTTAATTATAAGAACTTACATAATATTCATATTCCAAGTATTCTAAGGATATTTTTATCAAATTATAAATCAAATTGGAACGGAACTTTTTAAGAGTGGCCATTAAATTGATGAGAAATATTAAAATAACCTTAGTGCAAAGGTATTTAGCTACTTAGCCCATGTTCGAAATTTAATAACTTAAAAAAAACTGAAAATGAAAATCGACTTTTTTGTTTTATTTTAATTATTTAAACATATTTGGGCTTTTCTCGTTACATATATCGGATATTAATTATTACTATTTCGTAAACTTTTATTTATTTTTAGGTCCTGATCACACATTGAATACTTCTAAATTTCTAATAATAGGCATTAATAAAAAGGTAATAATTAAAAAAAACTGGCCCAACCTGGTTGTGAAACCAATAATACTTACTTGTGAGCCTTTATACAACTGTACAGTAAGCCCCTTCAACCCCTTCAACCTCTAAAAACTCCTAAAAAAACTCGCAGCTTACCAAACTTTGTACTTTTTTATTGTTGCTATATTTAGCAAATTTTATATAGCTGAAATTTTATATCAAGGATGCGGTCAAAATGATAAAAACAAATGTGGTAGGCTTAAAAGATTGTAAGGTTTCAAAGACCAAAGAAAACATTAAAAATATATGATAAATATTAAAACTCAGCCTACTTCGATTTCGTTGTTCAAAAAGGCAAGTAATTGTACTAAGCATTAATAACTAAATATACAAACTTTCCGGCTTTCTAACAGTCAAAGTTGGCTATCAAAATTGGTTGTAATCAAAATTGGTAATCAAAATTGGTAATTGCCTGTTTCGATGTGTTAGCTTTAATATAGCATCAATGTTTTTTTTAACAACGCAAAAAAAAACATTTTTAGGTTTTGGCCGAGATCTACCTCTACGTACTGTTATATAGAAATTTGTTCCATTTGATTTAAAATTTATACTGAAGGAATTTTCTTTATAAACTCTGTGAAATTTCACAAAATATATGCAATAATTTTATTCATCCAATGTAATAGTTTCGGTAAACTTATGAAAATACTTCATTATTTTGACGAAATTATTTAATAATTCTTAAGAATTATTTCATTATTTTAATGAAATTATTTCACTACTCATTAACGTAAACTGTTTTATTGACTATTTTAGTTAAATGACAATTTCATGCTGCAAATACGTACGATAGACATTAAGGCACATCAGAAAACCAAACAGTATCGAGCTCAGACTCTAGACTTTCATCGGTTGTTTTATAGGCAACGTCTATACTACTTCAGCCAATAGAACCCCAAAAAACAATGTGCTCTATGAGGATATAATCACAAAATCTTCACCCATACTATGCAAAGATATGGTTGGATCGTGGTTGCTACAACTATATTATGTTTGTTGCAAACAATATGTAGTTGTGGCAACCGAATTATGCTTGTACGAAAATGTTATTGCTATTTTTATATACGAATAGGTCCTAAGCAATGAATTTTTTACATCTTCATATTTCGGGAAGTTTCATTACTTTAAGTGATTAAGTGGAGCAAAGTTATGAAGATGACCGCTAATAGTTAAGTGTGTGCATGGGCCTGAACTTAACCTGGCGCACTATCGTGCGCTATAATTAACAACTTTCAATATTTTATTATACTTAGTTTTTAGTCCGATTTTTAACCCATCCATTTAAATAATGCTTATTTAATCTTTCATTAAATATTCATATTAATATTCATATAAACCCTTTTGCTTGCTTGCCTTCAAGGTTATTGTTGTCACCCCTTTTTCTTGTAACTGGCATCCATGGAGATTAAAACAAACATTAACATGATGTTAACACTGACACATATACAAAAATTACCTTTTACCCATTCAAGTTCAAAATATATACGATATTTATGCTGTTGTTGCACAATATGATGTCCTTGAGCAGAGATTTATACCCATTTGCTTGTATATATATATGAATATAATTGTGACTCAGGAGTGCTAAACTGAAATTAACTTAAATGACATCACGTTTTGTATATCCTATTTTTGTTTTTTTCCCCTTTTTCCTGCAGTAAATATAAAAAGCTGTGCTTGTCAGTGTATGTGTATTAATTTATACTTACTTAACTATGTTGTTGGCATTGTTGTTGTCAGCGGGCCACACACATACACAACACCTTAAGCTAGCGAATATGTTTGTATGATTCGTCAGAAAGCATGTCAAAGTAAAATGTTAACTTTGAAATGAAGGAAAAAACAAACAAAATAAAATTTCCATACACTTGTCTCCTGCAGTTAAAGTAAATGCAGAAAAGTAATGGGAGAAATTGATGTCAAGTGAAATTTAAATAAAAGTGGATTTACACAGAATAATGGGTCACTGTGTTGAAATACACTCAAACAGACATGCATACATGGAAAATCTGTTTCCACAACAACATACATATTATAGCATCGTAATACTTAAAAACTTAAGACCTTTAACTGTCAACATGGCGCAAAAAATATAGAGATAAATGAAGAAAGAGATTGAAAGCCGCCGCAGGACCAAAAGGAAATAACAAAATAAATAAATAGCAATAACGACAGCGACACCAACAACTGGAAACTGAACAATAATAAAACCAGCAGATACAATAATTAAAGTGTATGAATGATGCTGTCAAAAGAACATTTGAAGAACAGAGGAGTGACTTGAATGATGATGGGAGGCAGCAAATAAACTTTTTATAATAAAACGGGATGTGTCAGAAAACTTAATAATATATAAGAAGAAAATAAATCCCAATTGTCTTGTTAAGCTTCAGCCTCTTGTCAGATATTGTATATCTTGTATTTTATTATATAAGCTTTTTATTTTGCGTGTTTTTTTAATGGACAGAGAAAGAAGACATTTTAAAGATTTCAATCTCTGTGGGAGGGGAAAATGTATTTTATGATCTTAAAATTAGTTTGGTTGTTGAAGGAAAATCATTTATCATTTAACTCGAAATGAAAATCTAAATAGAAAGGCAAAGATAAAATATCTGCTTACTTCATAGTTTCAAATGAATAGATATTATAATAAGAGCAGCGTTAAGATATGGCCAGACTGGACAACTATATGTTTGATGAAATAAGCGTAACCACTACATAACTTATACCGTGTCTTTCCTTTGAGGCAAATATATAAATATTCCTTAAGTGAAGAAATAGTCTGCTTGAAATTAAAGAGCAATATAAAATTTATCTTATATTAGGTCAGTTTTATTTGTAGATCCTAGATCAAAAGTGGCCCATGGGACTATTTGATATTAAGCTAGACTATCTGTGTGGGGACTCCGAGTTTGATTTCCACCAAGGTTTGTGGATACGTAGCAGGTAAGCTAGAAAATCTTCGCAGTCACAAAAAATTTCATATATGGACCATGGTTGCGATAACTATATTATGTTTGCAGCAAACAATATGTGGTTGTGGTAACGAAATTATGGTTGTATCAGAAATATTATTGTAATATTTATATGTTAGAAACTTAAAATTTTTCACGGTAAACAACCCATCCATAACAGCTGCAACATGGTTACACTACAAATAAACTTTTAGTAATACAAAAAAATATATTTGTACCTTTGTAATTTAATTACGCATAAAAACTTAACAACGTTGTGTTACACACAGTTTGTGAAACAATGAAGCCATAATTCTCATTATGTTCAAAATAAAGTTAATTAAATTATTCAGGTTTACTTACAGAAGAGTGTCGACGTCTGCCAGACTAAGATGCTGTTAACACAATACAGACATTCGAGTTAAACTGAAAATTTATATGAAAACTACTCTATTTTTTTAGTGCTTTCAGTAAAAAATGCATACTAAAAACCGCCGTTCGGATGGTGGAAACCATTCTAACAATGAATCGTCTAAAATTTACGATGGTCATGTGGGGCCATATTTTGATTACACTTGATCTTAATAAAATAATTTTGGTACTTGTTATTTTGGAACTTTGTAATTTTAGTGTATATTTTGCGATAACGAATGATATCGTTTTATGGCGATTTTTTCCTTTGTTTTGGCAATTTTTTCCGTTTTGGCGATTTTTTAAAATCGTTTTGGTGCTTTTTTCGTTCCCGAGCTTTTTTTCGTTTTGCAATTTTTTTTTCGCTTTGGCTATTTTTTAATTGTGCGGTTTTTCTGTTTTAACGTTTTTTTTTGTTTTGGCGATTTTTTTCGTTTTTTTTTTTGATTTTTTAATTTTGGCGATTATTTAATTTTGACAATTTTTTCAGATTGATGTTTATTTTCGTTTCAGCGCTTTTTTTCGTTTTGGCGATTTTTCCATATATTTTAATTTTGGGGGGTTGAATTGTTTGGTGGTTTTTTTTTTTGGCAATTTTTATCGTTTTTGCGATTTACTTTTCGGTTTGATCCTTGCATTACTTGCAGGTATACCTTTTAATTATTAATTTACCCTTGAACTATTATTATTTTTTGTTTCAAGTTTTAGTTATTACGGCTCATGAGATACAGCTTTATTTCGAAATTACATTACATGATAAGATACCCTTTAATTTTTGTTCCTTTGTTTTTTAGCATTCGTCACTGTTGACTTTAAACAGCTCCAATAGCTGTGAAAATTTCAACAGTTTGCCTCCTACGGCTTCCAAGATGCAGCTACTTATCTAATGGACATGGTCAAAGTTACATTAGCTGATAGAATACCCTTTAATTTCTTTTTTGCTTAACTTTCAGTATCAATTTTTGTATTCTGTATTATAACATAAAGTGTTTGTGTCAATTTTCCTTAGAACACCCTTTAGTTTTTACCTTTCATAAATTTAAAAAATTTTTTATGGTAGCGGCCATAGTTATACATATTCTGTGAGCATTTTAGGCCCGGATCTTATACCGTTCTCGAGTTAGAAGCTTGACAGACAGACAGACGGACCGACGGACAGCATAACGAAAAAATAGGTATTCTTTTAACCTTTGCTGTTCAGAACCCTAAAAAGGAAGTGCGTTATTCATGCGTATGTTCGCGATGTAGTAACCAGGAGCAAATATCTCAAATGAAATACTACATACCAAATAGAGATTATCTTCTTAACATTTGGTTTATAATTTCTTATAAAAAATAACCTGAAAATTCATAATGGCTAAGAAGGCAGTCGAGAATAAATAGAATAAGAAGAAAAACAAACTAGTTAATACCAATAATAATGTAAGTATTGTTTTAAAAGAACAAAATGCTGCACGAAGTAAGCTGATGCCCCACGTTGGGCGCCGTTTATGTATATTTTCCATAGTAATCTGGATCAAATAAAACTTAATAATAATTTATTGCTTTTAGAGTATGGACAAGCCAACAGTGTTTTTTATTTGTGTATAGTTTGTGTTCGTAAAGAAAGCTCCAATAACAAAAATAACTGATTGACATTTAGTTCAGAATTTTGCAAGCTTTGTTTTCATAAAACCTTTGTGAATCGTAAATAAGATTTTTGTCAAAGTCCTTTCTATGTTATATATTATATACGGTTGCCCTGTTAATAAATTCCGTTTGAGTGGGAAAATCGAATAATAATAAATGATGTTTTTATTCTTGTCTGTTAATAAAATTCATGTATTTTTCTTTATTTCTTTGTCTTTTTTGCAGTTATGAGAAGAGAAAACACAATAAAGTGTTGACAGAGTTGCTGCGGCTATTGTTGGCAAACATTTCCGTTTCCTGTTTATTTTTAGCGATTGAGCTTGTTTTGTAATGCTCCTTTGTTCGTTGCTTTATATGCGTGAGTATATATGTTTATTTCTGCTATTCTACCAAATCTTGTTTCATTGATTTCTATGTTAGTTTTTCTCACTTGTTCTGTTGATTCCGTTTGTTTAGTTTTTTTAAGGTTTTATTTCCTTCTGGTTGTCAATTTTCAGCACCAACTTGATTTATTTCATCTCTTATCTTTTTTGCAAACGCCATTGATTGATATATTTGTTTTTATTAAAGGGAGTGTTGCAACGTTGCATTTATTCAGAGCTTCTTTTCTGTAAGTTAAGTTGGTTTTAGTTGGAATAACATCAAACATACTAAGGCTTATAGAGATATTTTCATAACACACAAGAACTGTTTATGAAGAGTACCCACCGTAAGAAAAGAGGCATTTATAATACGTCGTAAGTATAATGCCTGGGACATTAGACAGATCTTCAAAGACAACATATTCAATAATGAACTTTCACTACCTCTTTAATATGGACAATGAAAATGGCCTCTGCTTTTTTACGTTTATATATTTTATCAACTGCTGTAGAGCTCTTTAATTTAATCTTTAGCCACTAAGAGGTTTGACTATCAAAAAAAAGATGTAATCATATGATATTCCAAGTTTATATAGTACTTCATTCAGTGATGCTAAATGCATAAAAATGACACATACGTGCATACGCAGAAAAGAAGTAATGTTTTTTTCTTGAAAGCGAAGTAAGAAGAGTAAGTTTATGTTAACTTCGTGCTGTCGATTTACTGCCGAGTGGTTGAGTGAAAATAAAAATAACAAACAGTGAGCAAAAATTTAAAATAAATAAATTAATAATTAAATACGCGAAATATAAGCTTTAAAATGACGGTAGTTCATTTAAAAATAAAGCAAAAATCATTTGTTTTTACGGAACTTGGGGTTGATTATTTAACAGTAAAAATAGCAGAACCAAGGGAAACATCTCTTATTTTTACCGAAGTTGCGAGCTAATAGTGACAACTAAATTGAGCCGAACAAATAAAGAGTTATTAGTTTTTTAAGGTTGTAAATCAGTTAATTTTTTAAAATATAAAATTAAATAAAGTTTTTGTTAAATTTAAATGTAAAATAAGTAAACGGATTTTTAAATGAATTTTCTTTTATTTATTATTACAATTTCAGTTAATTTTACGTACAGAATATTTTGAGTGTATCAAATTTATATTAAAACTGAAATCAGAAGTCTGGACATATGCCATTTGAATTTTAGATTCCCTATCAAATATTTCAAGAATAACCTCAAACTCAGTTCAAATATATGTCCGGTCTGTCCACTTTTATGAGTTTATTTTCTTAGTTCGAAAATTGTATTTGTGTCGAACTGTGTTATTTTCTCCTATTTTAGTATTTTCGCAATTTTTTATTTTTCACTTGAGCTTTAGATTTAACATTCTTTTATATAGTTTAGATTTACACACATGAATTTGATTCAATGAAATAAAATTGCAATTGTTTTATTACTACAAAGTCGTTTGCACTTTATAACACTCGTGGTAGCGTATGGGATAAAAGGCAATATAAAGCCAAAGGAAATACATTTAGCTTAAGGAAAATTACAATTGAAAGAGCAACCAGAAATAAAAATACATATAAAAAAGAAACATAAAAATGTGAAAGTACAAGGAGTACGAAAAAAAAATTGCTTTTAAATCTCCCTATAAGCGCTTTTATAAAATTACAAGCCATTTTTCATTTGAAACAATTTTTCCTTCATACGAAAACGGTTACACGAACAATTCTGGTCTTACGTTGATACATACATACGTGTGGAAAGAAAATATGCTGAACATTTTGCAAAACAATTTTTGGGGGGGGAAACAAGTCCTTTTTTATGCAGTTACATTCAAAACTAAACACATCTAAAATGCTAAAGTGGAAGCCATGCAGTCGAACGTAATAGAAGTATTCGAAAAAAATGAAATGAAATACAAAATATTCAAAATTACATTAAAATTTCTATTTTGGTGAATGTACAGCAAGAGGGGCGATGCTCAGGCCCTTAAGCTGCAAGTGAGAATTTATTGCAGCCAACAAAACTGCATGGCCTGTAGTAATGTGACACCGTGGCAGTAAATAAAATACTGTTATTGAAAACTGCAACAACTGCAAGGAAGGGAGTGTAAAGCCATTATTTGCAGTGGTTCTTGTGGCAGGACGTCAGAAGGGAAATAAAAGAAAAATGACAAAACGGAAATTAACCCTCAGTAGTTTATTCGTGCAAATGTTTAATTTGAATGCATTGCATTACTAAGTGTTTTCATGTATGTAAGTGGGTTTATTTATTACCGTTAGTGTCTGCGGATTTTTTTTCTCCATTTTTTTTAATATTTGAAATTGTATGTTTGGGTGCATATTAAGGATTTAGAAAAAAATTTGTATGGAAAAATTTATGTGAATTATTTTCGGTTCAAGTGCATGTATACTGACTGACCTTACTCGGTTTGTTGAAGATGTATAAAGAATTTAATGTTTTTAACTTCCTTTTGATATTTACACTTAAAAATCTATTATTTTTAAAGAAAGTCGAAAACAGTGGAAACGAAAAATTTAGTAAACAAATTAAAATTGAAGTATCAAAAAATTTGTTAACCCAGCAATTAGCATTAACAAAATAGCAAAAATCAAAAATAAAATAGACTACTTAAGTCAAATAATAAAATCTGTGAATCATTTAAGATACGTAATTTATTAAGATAAACTACTGACGTTTACAAAAAACCAGGTCCTTAGTAGAAATCCTGATCTTCAGTGTATATGACTAGATCGAAAGTTTAAAGGCCAAGACTTTTGTAAATGACCTAGGCTTTTGCATAAGATCTTTCTGTATTATGCCATAGCCCAACCTCCGAAATGTTTATAGTCTCTTTAATTTTAGGAAATTATTTATTGAGTGAGTCAACAACTTACTTGACTCCCCTCAAATGAAAGGCCAGACTTCAAATTTTGAAACGCCGATGCACGTGTATCGTTTTTTGGTCCCATCATCTAAAATCAGTCATTAGAATCTTGTTATATTTTTGTGTTGCGCAGTGCTATCAAAAAGTTTAAATAATCGATTAATAGTATACACTAGGGTATTCATTTTAATCGACTTTTCAATTGTTCGATTAATCACTTAATCGAAATTGAGGTTTTTAAATTACTCGAGCAATCGAGTAAAATTTTTATTTCGTTCGAGTTATTCGAGTAAGCTTTACTACTAAAAATTATTCGAGTTAATCGGAAAATGTTTGAAAACTGTCCTGAATTCAACGAATAATAAAAATAATCAGAATTGGCATAGCATTATTGTTGTTATAAGTATTAATTTGTAACAATAAATTTACGATTACACTTAGGAAATATTTGCTCAAAAAAACGTAACCACTATTTCTGCTCAGAGTTAGTTTGATTTAACTTGTTTTTTATATCACAAAATAAGGTTAATTATGCTGCAAAAAGCTATTTTTATATTATTTTTAATAAATGCGAACCAAAATTTAAAAAAAATATTTGTAATTAAAGGAAGTACAATTTTAACTTGTCTATGGGCTACGTTTTTTTCGGCAAATATTTGCCAAGTGTGACCGTACCTTAAGGCTTTTATAATTCCGAACATTACATGCGATATTTTAATACGAAACATCTAGTTAACTAGTTGCTTTCGAAATACCTTCTTTATTTGAAATAATTTTTGTTTGATGTTTATATTTCCGAATTTTTTTAAAGACATTTGAAGTTGGTTTCTTTCTCCCTATTATTGTTACTACATTATTTACTTAATTTTTTGATCATGCGGACTATTAGTATGAAATAACGTTCGAATTGAATGGCTAATTTCATATAAATTAAAAAATTTCCACTTTTCATTAAGAAATCTACAAAAACCCATTAAAGAAAGACAATTTACATAAAACTTTTTATTCGAGTTATTCGATTAATCGACCTAAATTACACGAATAAATTTTTACTCGAAATTCAAATTTTTTGTTTGATCGAACATTATTTGACTTTAATTATTCAATTAATCGAGCAAACATTATTCGAGTGAATACCCTAGTATATACCCAGTTTCAGTATACATATTAGAATATTTAGAATATAGTAGACAGTATAATTTATTTTTAAATTTTCGCTAATGGATGTAGACTTGTGTGATACTTCATAAAAATATTATATATCGTTAGATTCAAAACAATTTTAAACTTTTTGTCTCATCAGTTTTGGAACGAAGTTCCTGATGGCAAGTTGTGAATATGATATGCAGCATATATATGTTTTCTATGCTGGTGGGTAATTTTTTTTTGTTAAATGAAAAATACGTGTAACAAATACTTGTAATGAATACTGGTAAGAAATACTTGTAACGAATACTGGTAAGAAATACGTGTAACGAATACTGGCAAGAAATACGTGTAACGCATACTGGTAAGAAATACGTGTAACGATAATTAAAAACGAAGGCAACAGGCCGGCGTAAAGGTTAAATTCCTTACGAATTTAGTGTTGCCGCTTTTGTTTTCTTTGCTACTTTCGGCGTTGCTGTTGATTTCCAGTGAAATTTAAGTTTTTTTTGGGATTTTGAGGAGATTTTTTTCCTAGTCTTAGGAATCCGGGGAACTCCTGGAATTTTGGGCGGATTTTTGTTTTTTGTTTTGGGAAACCTTGGCCCAGGTTTGTGTCTTGGCTAATGCACTTGCTAATGAAGGGGTCTTGGCTAACACCGGCTGTCTCAGCTAAATTCTTGAAAAGTATCGTCTAAGTATCGCGATAATTGTTTTTTGTTGATTAATTATCTTCCTTTTCCATCTAGAGATTGAAATTACTATCTTTGTTTACTTGGTGTCATTAAGGTAGGTGAAATTTTGTGAAAATTAGAACCACTGTGCCGAAGATGATCCAAACCTGTATCTTTAAAACTTGCAATCCAATTGCAAAGCATTGTATGTAAAAATCATAGGGAAGGACCTAAGCTTTAAAAATATACAAATTTGGACGATACGTTAAGGTACAGGATTTCTAAGATGAGTACCTCGGGTATGAATAACCTTGTTAGCCTCATAACTTTATTCAAATATTATCCGATTTGAATGAATTTAAACTTGGTATAAAGCTTATAAATAGATAAAGGAAATCCAGTTTATTTTATTAAAATATCTTTAATATCTTCAAAAATATTTGGCCTTAAATATGAAAAATTTGGTGAAAATTTTGAAAATTTTGGCTATGCTTTTACTGGAGATATTGACGAAACCCCCTCGTAACGCTGAATCCAAATTGATGATTAGGCTAAGGTTCGTAGCGTTATATTCATAAAGAATTGGGCATGATTAATATTCCAAGGAACAAGGGAAAAATTAACATCAACTTAATTTTTCAACGTATACAGCAGAACAGAGTAGCGCCACTTTGCTATTTACAAAATTTTTCATTATAAATTATCTAATACGTATTTAAGTATTAGCACCCCCCTCGAGCGTTACGTAATATGTTAATAGCCCATAAAAGTTTTGAAGCCGACAAGGTTTTGCATGCCCGTGTTATTCAAATTTGACGCCGCGTAGCTCCACATGTGTTTCAACAGGGTGGCCAGAATTTCAATATTCTTAAAGCTTAGGTCCTTCCCTTATGTTTTTTACCTAAATCGGTTTTTAGTCGGATCGCAATTTTTAGAGATCCGGATTTCTTACCTTTTTTTCAATTGGAACCACAGAGCGTATATTTGTAATTTTGAGTGTTTCGAGGAAAACACAGAACAGGTCTATCTATATTAAAAAAATTCATTGAATGTTACCCACAGTGTTTTAAATCAAAAGAAGTTCTTTGGTGTATAATTAATTAGATTTTGTTAAACCTCTCTAATATTATTGATTTCAATTGTGTTTGTTAGGAACAAATAAAAATTCATACACAAATGTGTTGAGCGTTACGTCTTGACCATTAATATGCTACAAATATAGTAGCACCAGTGGAAAATCAAAAAACTCATAATGTTAGTCAGCGAAATAGAAGAGAAAAGGCTTACGTTCAACACACAAAACTAGCTCATGTATGTAAATAAAAACCCTCGCTTACGATAAAATCTTACTGTCTACATTTTAACATATATCATAACCAGGGCTCGGATTTTCATGCAAATGCATGTTTTTTGCGGTGATAGATAAAGACGTGTTGACTAATTAGCTATGCGAATCATCAAATTTTAAATAGTTTGGCATCGATTTGTAGTTGCATGTTTTGGTAGTAATTGCATATTTTTGCATATTTTGGCAATAAATGCATATTTTTGGAGCTATAAAAATTTTTTTAATGCATATTTTTCAATTTTATATAAAAGAAAAGAAGAATAGAAAAAAAATAGTAATAAAGTTCGGTTGCATTAAATAATAGACCCAATTATGTTTGTTTTATGTTTTTTTCTCTAATAATAATAAAAAATTATAAAAATTATTTCCATATTTTTTTAGTGTTGGTACTTTCTTCATAGGTAAATGCATATATTTGTGCATATTTTTAATTTTTTTTCTATTTTTAGTTGCATGAAAGTCCGAGCCCTGTTCATAACTTTAGACATTGGGATGGATGTCCACAAAATTTAAATTTGAATAATAAAACAAGTTTTTAAAGAAATCTTCACTTATCACAACTTGTCGCTAAGTAATCGTTATATTGTAAAGTAAAATAAAATACTTTACTTTGTTAGCGTCAAGTGAAAAATTAATATTCAATTTACATTATTTTCTTCCCTTATTCCATTTGGCTATAAATATTTCAAATTCTTGGAATATTTATTTAATAAAAAATCAAATAGTAAATTGAAATCTTCGAATAAAATGGTAAATATTTTTTTTTGTATTCCTTTAGCGCTTTCCTTTCACTGAATCATTTTCTTGTATTTCGTAAAGTTTTGTCCTTTAACAATATTCTTCTTTTACCATTGAGTTGTACAATACGACCAACAATCTTTTATTTATAATAAAATATATATTTTTTGCTTTTTTTCGCTTCATTTATTTTTCTGTAGTTTGTTCTTTATTTTTATAATTGTGTGTTAAGAACAGAAAAAGAAATCAGAGCCTAGTTGCTATAATACGGCCAGTAGATTCCTTAAGTTGGTTTTATTATTGTACAATTTTATGCCGGAGGTGATTGTTATTTACATCACTTGAAAAAATCGTGACCCTTTTAATGTAAATTTCTTTTATGTTTTTTTATCCCGTTTGTTGTTTACTGTTTTTGGTTTCTTGTTTAATTTGTAGCTGCTGGTGAGCTTGTTAAGGACACGAATAATTGTGATAAAAAAAGCTGATTACAACTGTATAAATGCTGAATACTGGTGGACCTATTTTCTCTTCAATCAAAGTTTTTTTTGTATTGTTTTTGAAGCAGCTCTTTGAATTTTCTTTACTGAATTATTGAAATTCTTGCATCCTTAATAATATTTGTTATTATATATTCTTTATTTGTTAAGGGGAACAATTTTGTATTATAAAGACTTGCGTTGTAAAATCTCGTGAAATAAATTTGTTCTCATAGTTTTTCGGATAAGGACTGTAAGTATAACAAAGGACATAGAACCTTTTGATATAATTTTCATAGAATTTGACTTAATGAAATGTAAATCTATATAATTAATAGACGAGACCATTTTTTTGGATTGCAGTTAATGCTCACATTATACAGCCGATTTTGACAAAACTTCTACCATTTAAAGATATTTATTTAAAGATGTGCACAGTCGATATTTTAATAAAATCGGTTCAGCATTTTAGGGCGTAAAAAATAAACAAAACATATATGTATGCGTGTTTGCGGATTTCGCTTTTACAAAGAGAATAGCAATACAATATTTTTTCTCTTCTTTGAATTGGTGTTGTTGTAGGAACGTCATAAACTTAAAAGGAAAGAGAGTAAACAAAATTTAATTAGCTTCATTTTGTTTTCTTTTTCTGCCAAAAAAACTGGCAAATAATACTATACAACAATTTCGACAAAAAAAAAAGAATGAACGTGTGTCTGAGTTTTGCAAGATAACGTCGGAATTTTATTTTATGCGGGGTTGAAGCTCCCCCTTTTGACCTGGTCGTGCAGCATATCGGTACATGAAGCTATGTGTTCTTTACATCTGGGTCTTTTTATACATTGCTTAAAAAAGGGGCAAAAAGCTCCCCTTCATCGGCAATATAGTGGAAAAGATATAATGTGAGTCCGATCACAGGGGAGATGTGTAAACATCTAGTAATGAAACATTTCACCGAAACATTCTATCGAAACATTCTTCTCATCATTCACCCATTTCAACTTCGGCGAACCGGGCTTCATCCACTTCTTTTTCACCCTCGTACCTTCCTCCACGTCCGACAAATCGCTCAAACCGATAAGCTTCGCTTCAGACACCTCTGACTCATTCCCACCAGGCATATCGCCCTTCCGCTTAAATAGTAGTATTATATATCTACCAGCAAAAAATAATATACCCGTACAAAATAGTTGGAATTACCGCAGTTAAACAGCAAAATAACCAACAGTCAAAGACAAACACAATCAATAAACCGTCAGCCGAATATCGCACCAAGTTCAGCAGCAAATTCGGTAAAACCGAAAAACCGGTTTAAAAAACCGAGATGAACCGGGTCTGAATCCCGAAAAACTGGACACAAAATCCCCTAAATCCCAGAAGTTCCCGGCAAAAATCAAAAACGGCAACGCCGAAATACTCACTCAATTTAAAAACACGACAACACAGCACCAACCAACAAACGTACGACCTTACTGCAGGAGTTTGTCCTTGAGACTCCCTTTGCCAGTGTTAGTGTATTTCTATGCAGCTGTTAAGTTTTTCTGTACTTCTTGTTGTCCATATGATTACACTAATACACTCATACACAGCTCACACCGCGTTATTATAATTACAATATTAATCTTACTCAAAATTTGTGATTGTATTGTGAAAACGATTTTTATCCCCTAGCGTATAGATGTTTACACATAAAAAATCTTCTACAAAAATGTCCCTCGTAGTCTTGTACATAAACATTTTCAGACATCTTAAACCTTCAACGTAAGACTTACAATATTTTCTATACCGAGTACAAATTGTGCATACATTTCAAGTTTTTATTGATTTCCAGCTCCCGAACTAAGTCTGGAGCTTTGGTCACTTTAAGGACCTATAGTAGAATTTTATGGGGAATATTTTTGTGGAACATTTCAGCCCCCTATATTACCGCTGAAGGGAAGGATTTTGTTCATTTTTTCAGAAATGTACGAAAAGATCCATAAAGCGAAGAGTTAGAGGATTAAAATATTACATAAATATATATTTTTTTGTGGTATGTTACATAAAAGTGCTGAACACATCTAATACCTTAAACTTAAGACTTACAAGATTTTATATCTCGAGTACTAATTGTGAATAAGCATGAAGTTAACCCTTAAGCATAGTTTAAGTACAAGTTGGTTGCCTGTGAAGATCTATAGTAAAATTTTATGGCCAAGATTTTGTTATAACATTTTATCTCAGCCCTCCCCTTTTTAAGGGATATTTTTTATGATTTGTTAGAAAAGAGACAGACCCTACACGTCACAGTCCAACCTAAATCAGAGCGTTGAGCGTCGCGTAAGCAACAGGGTACAGTACATTTTACCATAAAATATTTGCTGTGAATGTACTGTAAATACGTACCCAGTTGCTTACGCGACACTTAACGCTCTGATTTAGGTTGTGCAGCCAGATGTAAAGAACACATAGTTTCATGCTGCATGATCAGGCCAAAAGGGGGAAACTTTAACACCCCCCCCCCTCCTAAAATAAAATTCCGATGTTGTGAGGACAAATTTTTATTTCTTTAGAATATAAAATTTGTTTTTCATTTACACGGCGAGACTTTGTATAGAACATTTTCAAGTAATTTTGACGAAAAAATTTTCTATAACAAATTTTTATGAAATTTTTATGAAAAAAATTTCTCTACAAAATTTTCAAGTTATGTTGTCGCTAAAACCTTCTGTAGAAAAATTTGAAGTCATTGTGATAACAAATTTCTTTGCACAAAATTTTCATGTCACTTTCACGGCAACAATTTTCTATATTAAATTTAAAGTCATTTTGGCGTTAACATTTTCTCTACAAAGTTTTCAACTCATTTTGTCGACTGGATTTTCTTTAGAAAAATTTCAAGTAATTTTGATGACAACATTTTCAATAAAAAATTTTCAATTTTCTTTCACGACAAAAGTTTCTAAAAAATTCCCGATTTTTTATTCAAGTTATTTTGAAGAAAAAATTTTCTTTTGAGTTTTCAAATCGTTTTGGTGGAAAATATTTCAAGAAATTTGGACGCCAAAATATTCTTCAGAAAAATTTCAAAGCATTTTGATTAAAAATTTTTTGCTACAACATTTTTAGGTCATTTTGACGACAATATTTTCGTTACGAAATTTACTTTACGAATTTATTCTAGAAAATGTTCAATTGATTTTAAAGACCAAATATATTCTAGATAAATGTGAAGTATGAACCCAAAGAAAATTTTACTGAACTGATATGTTTCCATAGCTCCCGCTATTATCGTCAGAGCTCTTTACCATGTAGACCACTCGCCCAAAGTCGGTGGATATCAATAACTATTAAATAAAATACGGCTCTAAGTGCGACAGTATTGATTAAAGGTAAATGATATTCAACTCTTGACTGTAAACCACCGACTTTGGTCGAGTGGTCTACGCGGTAAAGAGCTATGAAGAGAATAGCGGTAGCTATCGCATTAAGTCAGTTAAACCCTCCGCGCAGTAAAATTTTTCTTTGCCTACATGCTTCACATTTATCTCTAAATAAAAATATAATTTAATTGAAAAATTAAACTAAAACCGAAATCAAGCCAAAATAATTAAATTTCTTTGCAAAGTTTTCTCTAAAAAGTTTTCGAGTTATTTTGAACGCAAAATTTTCTATAAAAAATTTTCAAGACATATGAGTTTTTTTTCTGTTATCTTTTTTAGATTTAACTGTCACAAGGCATATAAGACAAGCTCATATATTTTATTTATTTAATGCCATTAAATATATTAAACTTAAAGGGGTTAAACACATGCTACATAATACGTATTACCAGTGATTTAAAAAAAACTTACTAAAGGGATAGGAAGCAAAAAAGGTAACATTGATAGACCTGTGGGACCTGTCATAACATAAACTTTTACTTACTTTTTCCAGTGTCATTTAAACATATTTTGTTAAGTGATTGTTTGAGTTGTCTAAAGTTTAAAAATATGTTATGGTATGTAAATAATTCTGGCATTATTACTGCGCCATTAAATTGACACCTTGGAAACTGAATGATTTAAGTGAAAGTATTTCTTAGTTTAACCACACGGAATAGAACTGCTGCTACAATAACTGGTACTGCCATGTGCTTCATGCTTATAAGCAGCACCCTGCTGTGCAAACTTTTTACTTTGCAGTATATTCTCTTTACATCGTGCCTACAACTTTTATTTTTATAACTTGCTGTTAAGCAAAACTTTTGTATTAAAAGCAGAGTTGCTGGAAAAAAGATGAATAAAAAATTTTTATGTTCAGCGAAAAATTTAATTTAAGCCCAGTATTTAAATAAATCCAACACCAGGAAACTCTTTACTTTTTTTTTAAGAGTTTGCTTTTAATAAAATTGAGGCCAGTGAAATAAATTTTAAATGAAATGTAGAAATGAAATGGCAAACAAAAATTGTGGCGTTAAAATTAGGTTGATAAATTTAAGATTAAATTATTTCTTTGCGTATTTTTTATTAAAACAATGCTTTATATACATACATACTTATACATATGTATACAAAAGCAAAGACATGCTTCATTTTATCATTGAATTATTGTTTAGCCCAAATTATTCAATTATACTTCAACAGAATTTCCTTTTATGTATATTTAATGTACTCGTATTGACTTTAAATGATTTATTATGGTAGGCCGGAATAAATTTATTAATTATAATCAATTGCTAAGAAATTTGACAAGAGCTCAATAATCGAATTGAGATGTATTATATTAATATCAATTCGTAAATGACTTTTATGATTGTAATTAAATTTTTTGTAATATTGTAAAAAATAAAGAATTTAATTTCCCTTATACTTGAAATAATAATCCAACAAAAGCAGACAAAGAAATTACATGGTTTAACAAGAGAGCTGGAGGTGTTTTTAAATGAACCATTAACGATAAAGTGGAGACGATTGCAAAATATATGGCAGTGTATATGCAAGGGATTCTTAGTTCACGTAGAAATTTGTTAATTTAAATTGTTATGTAATGAAAATCTAAATTATTAAGAAGCATGGAACAGCGTTTATTTATTTATCCGATTTTGAGATTGAGCTACCAAAAAGTATGCAATAGTTGTTGTACTTATCTTCACGTATACGTGATATTTAAACAAATCCAACAAAATATTACTCATACGACTTAAAACAGTGGTATTCAACAGTGTCACAGATTCCGTTCAGATTTGTTTTGATTCCGTAGTTGTTATTTGAAATAGTACATTTTTGAAGCTTTAGATTCCGTTTATTTTGTATTTCGTTTTTACAATGATAAAGTTTTTATTCCTTGAGGCGTTTATTTACTCTTGTTTTTAGATGCAAAGCTCACATTGAGGTTTTTATGAACATGGAAAGCTCATGACCAAATATTTATTTGACACTCCTAAAAGTAGGCACGTTTTTTATTATATACTGCAAATGAAGTTAGTCAGTCGTGTCACAGATTCCGTTTTGATTCCGTAGTTGTCATTCCGAAAAACTTCATTTCTGGTACTTTAGATTCCGTTTATTTTGTATTTCGATTTTACAATAATAATGTTTTTGTACCTTGAGCCGTTTGTTTTTAGAAACAAATCTCACATGGAAACCATATGACCACATATTTATTTGATGCTGCTAAAAGTATGCACGTTTTTCAGTATTTAGTGCAAATGAAGCTAGCAGAAAAGTATTTGTCAATTCCGCTTTGAAATTTAAAAGTGGTTTGATTACGAAGAAAATTTTAGTTTTTCGTTTTCTGAAGAAGCAACTTACGTAATTGAAACCACTTCCGATCGAAATGGTGTTCTGTGTCATGGCTGAGTAGAAAAAAAGTTTTTTTCAATTCCATTTTGGAATATATTTAAAAGTGGTTTGATTACGAAATTGAAACAACTTCTGATCGGAATGGTATTCTGTGACATGGCTGATTGTTTGAAAATTAAATTCTAAGCTACTGAGCGGATTTGCTTGCAATTTTAAATGTCCAAACTTTGGTAGGTCGTATGGTTTAAGGTAATCTGATCAGTAGACCGTGTCGTCTCGAAACATGGAAGTTCAGCCTACCGTGCACTCAAATTTTTCTTTATCTACATCTTTCAGAATATTTTCTCTAAATAAAAATATAGTTTAATTGAAAAATTAAACTAAAAACTACCTTAAGCCGATATAATTAAATTTGTTAGGATTTAACCCATACAGGTCGAGTAAAACTCGTAGCTTAATTGTTAAAAAAAGAATGATAATAAACCATGCATATTGTTTCCCCAAGTTGTTTTTGCAATTAGAATAAGACAACGCAATTTCAGCTGTTCTGCAGAGAAACGCGAACCTAGTTATACCTTGGCTATCTTTGATATAGAGGGATTGTTTGAAAGCAGCATACCTACCATTATGCTGGAACAAATGTACTGTTGTCTTTAACCGCAATGCACAGTGGAACAGAAATATTTAGCACATATCTTCATCAAGGGCTATAATATAGCAAACAAATTTTGAAATCGGATGAGAAACAAAAAATTACGTGGCCCAGATTCCCTATTTGAAGACTTCATAGCTCTTCTCCTGATACTTAATAAATTTATTACGAAAGGATTATCCGTTTGGAAATGCCTGATTTATGTTGCTAATATATTGATCCCGCCCCACTGTGCAATGGTGGCAAGACATCACACGCTAAGCCTACTCATTTTACGCCGATTAATCCGACGTCTTTTCTGTTCAAAATATTAGAAGGAGCTATTGTCATGTTATCTATTAACCTAATCTAAGCTAAGACAATGTATGAGATGGGAATGAAAGATAGTTCCGTAAATTATATTTAATTTGCTCTTAGGTATTTTTAAGGCGTTATTTAAAAATTTCAAGGGAGTACAATATAATAAACTAGTATGGCCAAAGGACGACACAATCGTACGTATTCTAGTTGTAAATAATTTCATTAAGGTTTACATAAAAATTATCCAACGTAATAAGTATCTCTTTAAAATAGCCACATGCAACTTAATTGCGCAATTAGGAATTTACACAGCTAAGGCCTTAATTGAGCTCAATTTACAATGCAAGAAATCCATTAATAAATGGAGCAATTAGTACTTAATTGTTTCATAAATTGAGTAGCCTCTACTGAACAGACTTCATAAGTCTGTTCAGTCTGAAAACAAAACTCTGTACAATGCAAAGCTGTATCTAAAAGGTGAACTCACTAGAAGAGCCTACTTGCTATTCGTTACTCGCTTACACGACAAACTTAAATAAATTTTAAATAAATAAAGAAATAAATGTAAAAGTTAAAAAAATACCTAAAAATAAATATAAAAACTGGTTGTTTGTTGCGAAAATAGGCCAACAACAGTAGTAGTCAGCTGTTTTACTGATCCCACCTGTTAGATATGCCTTCATATGCTCAATAAGTCAATTTGAAACTTAATTGTCTCAATTAAGGAGTATGTCTGAGCATAGTATAACCTTCCTATACAGAAATTAAAAATAAATTAATTAAAGTGCGACTTTGGCTCGCACACGAAGGCTTCCGTACGAGTACACATACATATATCCCTTTTCATTTTGCCCCTTTTTTCATTTTGGCAGTTTTTTGTTGTGCTTTTTTGTTTAATTTTATTTTATTTTTTATTTTTTTAAGTATTTTTCATTGTTTTGGCGTTTTTTTTTTGGTTTCTTTTAATTGTCGTGATGTTTTCGTTTTTTTCTGGCGATATTTGGTTTTTTGCCATTTTTTGGTTTTTTTTGTCGATTTTTTCACTTTTTGGCGATATTTTTAGTTTTAGCGATTGATTTAAGTTGTGGCGATTTTTTCAGTTTTGACCCTTTTTTCGGTTTTGGGGATTTTTTTCGGTTTTTGTGATTTTTTTAGTTTTTGCGATTTTTTTTAGGTTATGACACTTGTTTTTCGTTCTGGCGATTTTTTTCGTTTTTTTTGTTGCGATTTTTGGTGTTTTTAATTTATTTTGTTTTTTTGCCGATTTTTTAGTTTTGGTGTTTTTTTTGGTTTTGGTTTTGGTGTTTTAACGTTTTTTCACTTTTTGACGATATTTTTAGTTTTAGCGATTTATTTAAGTTTTGGCGCTTTTTTCAGTTTTGGCCCTTTTTTCGGTTTGGGATTTTTTCGGTTTTTTGTGATTTTTTTAGTTTTCGCGATTTTTTTTCTTTTGACACTTTTTTTCATTTTGGCGATTTTTTTAGTTTTGGCGCTTTTTTGGTTTTACCGCTTTTTGGATTCTTTTTTTAATTTTTTTCATTTTTAGCGATTTTTTCTTTTTTTGATGATATATTTAATTTTAGCGATTTTTTTCCATTATGCGCTTTTTTCCTTATTAGTGTTTTTTTTTCGTTTTGACATGTTTTTAATTTTTGGATTTTTTTAGTTTTAACGTGTTTTAAAATTTCAAGACTTTACCTCTTACGGCTTCCAAGATACAGCAAATTGTCTAAATTATATAGTCATAATTATATTAACTGATAGAATACCCTATAATTTTTATTGTTTCTTTGTCAATTGGTGTAGTCTATTCTACAGATTACACCCATTAATACTAACTTTGAAAATTTAAAGTGTCTATATATAAGTGTCTGCATATTACATTTGTATTTCAACAGTTTTCGTTGCTCGCTTTAGAACACCCTTTAACTCTTGTAGCGCTCAAAGTTTTACATATTCTGTTAAAGTTTCAGGGCCGTAGCTTACGGTTTCCGAGATATCAGCCTGTGACATACAGACAGACGAACAGCGTAGCGAAAACAATAGGGTTCCCTTAGACTTTTGGTGTACGGAACCCGGAGGTGTAGCGTATATTCAAGAGCTTTGTAGAAAATATTAAGGCATATATTTTTTTTGAAACTTATTAACCCTCCAACTCCCCACATAAGGGTAATTTTTTGGCTCTTTTCTAAAAAATCTTAAAAAGCACCACTAAGGAGGGAGAGTGCGAAGATAAAATGCTCTACAAAAATCTTGCCCTTAAAATTATAGGTTTATACAGATTTTACAGACAACTAAGCACCAGATTTAATTTGTACGCCAGAAAATATTGAAAACTTAAACTATGTTTAAAGGCTAACTTCATACGTATTCACAATTTGTACTCGGCATAGGAAATCTTGTAAGTCTTACGTTTAAGGTATACGATGTGCTTAACACTTTTATGTAAAACACAACGAGAAAAATTTTTTGTAACATTTTTACCCTCTTACTCTTCGTTTTATAAGTCTTTTTGTACATTTCTTTAAAAAAGGGCAAACAATTTCCCTTGAGCGGCGATATAGCAAGCAAAAATCTTCTACCAAACTGCTTCTCGTGGCATTGTACATAAAAAAACTCAGCTCATTTTATACCTTAAACGCAAGGCTTACAAGATTTTCTGCGCCCAGTACGAACTGTGAATAAATACGAAATTAGTCCTTAAACACATTTTAAGTTTTGAATGATTTCTAGCGTCTGGAGCTTGGGTTTCCTTAGAGACCAATAGTGGAACGGTGTCACAAATATTTTTATAGAACTTTTTAAACACCTTTATTGCCGCTGAAGGGAAGTTTTTTGCTTCTTTTTAAAGAAATGTTCAAATAGACCAATAAAACGAAGAGTTAGAGGATATTTATTTAAATACATATTTCTTTTAATTTATTTTCTTTATTTTCACAGTGTCTATTTGTATTTGTAAGCCATTAAAAGTTTTGCTATATAAATATTTTGTAAGAGATTCATTAAAAGTTTCTTGCATGTAAGACTAGAAAAATATTTGCTTGCGTTGTCTAACGTTTTCGAAAACAAAATAAATTTCTCTTTAATTTAAAGTTTCATCCTTGTTTACGAAAATAAATACATTCAATTTATTTCATTTTAATTCGTTTCAAATAGAAATTCAAAACAAATTTGTTCCTAAAAGTAATTAGAAGGGCTTGTTGTATAACAATGATTTGAAATTCCGCGTTAAGCCATCTTGCATGGAAAAGTTTAAGATGTTGTATAGTAAGATAAGACAGGCATTGGCAGGTTTGTATTCTAAATAGACAATTAATACTCCTCCTTAAAGTTTAAGAAGAAAACTAATTTGCTGCTAAAAGTTATTTTAAGTTAATGAACATAATATTTTGCAGAATTTTAAATCTTTGAAAAAATAGTTTGCAAGACATTATAAACACAATAAAATTAAGATAAAGTCAGCTTACAGCTCTTTCTAGTTTGTTAGCTTTTCATTTTGCAATTTAATAAAACAAATTAAAACTAATTTCCTTGAATTATTGTATTTAATATAAATCATACGCCGTAAAGCCTCTAATGTATGAACGTGGTTGCCACAAAAAGCCTTACAATGAAGTTTCTATATTAATATTTGTTCCACAAATTTTGTTCAATGTTTCATTAAGTGTAGAAAAATGTAATTCACTGCTTTATTTTTAACTCGTAGTAGCATAAACTCTTGAAAAATCACACAAACAAACTCGTTAATACAAGTACTCGCACTTTGCTGTTTTAAAGGTCAGACTAACTGGCAGAAATAAGTACAACTTGTTGTTTAACATTGAAACGCTTTATAATTTCTTCACAAATAAAATTCATTAATGTTAATGGACTTCATTAAGCGTTTAATTAAGTTAATTAACAATAAACGAATCAGAGTTTGTTTGTAAAAGTTGCAGAGAAATTAAAAAAATATTTTTATTCTGCTGATAGAGTTATTAAAAACCATTTTCTTTGCTCTTTTGCAAAACAATCGGGAGATATTTTTTCCCCCTCAAATAACAATAAACTTTTGCAGCTTAAAAATTATAATTTTTAAATGCATTTACATTAACGATGGCTGTTATGCTCACCTTAAAGGTTACAATTAGTCGCTATTATAATTTGCACAAGCGTGACGACGTTGGCCAAAGGAAACGAAAAATATATGAAATAATTGGAAAAAATATCTGCTACATTAAACTTCTTCATGATGTGAATACACAAACAATTAAGTTAATTACAAAATAGTTTTGGTTTTATTTTCTTTGGTCTTTGTAAAAGGTTTTTTCGTTAAGTAAATAAATATCAAAATACAACAAGTCTGAACAAATTGTCGCGAATTTTCTCAGCAAGTTTCAAATTAAAATCTTGGTAAACAGACGCACGCATTAATTAAACAATGTTAACAGTTCTGATCATTCTTCGTAGTTTTCTTATTTTAATTAAGATTGTTTGTTGACTTAATTGTCTTGAATGTGTAGTTTCCTTTAAATCAAGCATACGTTTGGTTAATTTAAAGTTTATTTGTTTTAGTATTTAAATATAATAACAATTAAGTTATGAATTTCAGTCAAACTGTATGGGTTAAATCCAAAGAAATTTAGTTATTTATTATTTATTAAACAGAAATTTTTCTGCACAGAGGGTTAAACTTGCATGTTTCAAGATCATCCGGTCTACTCATCAGAGTTCTTTACCGCATAGACTATTCGAAACAAGTAAGTTCAACCCTCCGTGCAGTAAAATTTTTTTTGTCTACTAACTACACATTTCTCTCTAAATAAAAATATAATTTAATTGAAAAATTGATTTTAAGGCGAACTCAAGCCAAGATAATAAGATTTCTTTGGATTTAAAATATACTAGAATAGAGAAAAATCAGAAGCTTAGCACAAAACATAATGAAAAATTGTGAATATAAACAACTATCAAATGAAAAAGCTGAAAAACAGCTCTAAGAGCGACGGCATGTATGGATTAAAAGTAAATGATATTCAACTATGTGGCTGGACACCACTGACATTGGTCAAGTGGTCTTAGCGTTAAAGAAATCTGATGATTAGACCATATGGTCTCGAAACATATAAGTTCAACCCTCCGTGCAGTCAAATTTTTCTTTGTCTACATGCATCAAATTTTTCTCTAAATAAAAATATAATTTAATTGAAAAATTAAAACCCAACACAAGCCAAAATAATTTAAATATAAAATAAGTAAAAAAAAATTGAAGTTAAATCGTTTTATTGTAATGAAACATAATAATGATGCAGATAATGCACTAAAAGCTAAAAAATAATTACGTAGTGACAGGTACCAGCTACCACACCACTCATCTCGCCAACATCCCAGCAAAAAATATTCGACATTTAGAAGCACTAAAAGCTGTTAGAAGCAATGCATTGCATATTTAAGAACAAATGCTTCCAAAAATGCCACCACAAATGCACTAACGTTTGCAAAAGAGAACGAACAAACAGGCACGAACTCTTTTTAGCTTTTGACGATAATTTTAAAATGTAAAAAATATAGGCAAAGCAACATAAGTATTTAGGATTTAACTTCTCTCACTGACGATAGTGCTTCTTGGAAGCACTAACGTAAGCGAGAGCTTTAGAACTTGTTTTACGATTGATACACGAACAGTGCACACACATACAGTATGTTTGTATACACGAACAGTACATTTAAAAAAAAAATAAAGTAAATCATTTAAAAATAATGTGTTTGTAAGAGTAAGTTTATGTTAACTTCGTGCTGCCGGTTTCCAATAGTGGTTTTGGCTGAGTGGTTGAGGCGTTGGATTTCAAATCTGAAGGTGCTTAGTTCGATACTAGTTGAAATTAAAATAGAAAACAGTAAGTAAAAATATAAAATTAATAATTTAAGATAAGAAATATAAGCCTTCAGCATGACATTAGCCCATTTGTTTACACGTGTATTCATCATCCTCGCCAATCCACATCGAACCATTTTTTCCAAATATTTTCAGTTTTAGTGCTGAAAATCTTGATGATATTCAGCACTAATATAAGCATTTTGTGGAAACAGAAACAATTGCTTCTAAGCGGCTCATCGCGAACAAAAATCATGCATTATAAAAGCGTAACTGCAAGTGATTCTGTTTTCTTGTCTCCCTTATAAAAATGCATCTAGCAAGCAGTAATTTTTTCTGGGATAGGGCATTGATCAGACTAAAATAAAATCATTGGGTTTTTGTTTTCTAGAGATAACAGAAATTCAACGCGCCCCATGGTTTTATTTTAGTCTTATCAATGCGCTATGTTGGTGAGGAAAGTATTTTGGTAATTATTTTTTAGCTTTTAGTGCATTATCTGCATTATTATTATGTTTCATTCCAATAATGAATGAATGAATGAATTAAGCTAAACGGGAAAAACAGAACACTGCTACCAAAGTAGATTTATTGTATTCCTTGCCAGGTGCTAGAGCAGCTCATCTATACCTACTTTCTTGAGGAGTCTCAAGTGGATCTAGTGTTGGCAGTTCCTAATCCTCCAATAGGTGCTTGCCCAATTGGCTATAATTTCTGTGGCATAACGCTTCACAGAGTCCTCTGGAGTTTCATCCTCGTAATCTGCACAGGCTGTTACTCTCAATCCCAAGTCTATTGAGGTGTTTTCGCAGTCTATAATGACCTGTGAGGAAGCCTGTGAGCATCTTAGATTGTTTTTACTCAGGGACATAAGAGCTATGAACCGATTTTGTTTATAAGTTCCAATTATTAGCTTTGCATGCTTCAATCCAGGGAGATTGAACGAGAGCTATTCTCTAGTACTCTTGATCTCCGATGATATATCTTCCCGGATTTTATCCAATACAAGTCCGCAAAACGGTTCTGATCCGATCATGGGTGTACTAGCCCCCGTTCTGGCCATTTTGTCTGCATTTTCGCTTCCTACCACCCCTGCGTCTCCAGGAACCCAGCAGAGTGTGACCTTATTCATGCTGCTTAGCTGATTTAGCTTAATGTGGCACTCCCAAGCTAACTTAGAAGTAAACTCATCCACGCGGATGGCTATTCTCTCTCTTTCTCGGAAGTCCCTGTCAATATTACATTGTGCGCATCTCTCAATGGCATAAACTTACGATTGAAAAATGCTAGAAGATTTACGCAAGGACTCGTGGTAGTTGGCCCTTGGTCCTAAGACTCCCACACCAGAGCCTGACGGCAGTCTGGAGCCATCAGTGTACCACTTGATGGTGCCTGTGGTACACTGATGGCTCCATTCCAATAAAAGCATTTTGTTTCGGAGTACCTTGGACTTGGAATTTTTTTTAATGGTAAACTGCATTCTAGTAGCCAAGCGCTTTTATTTAATACCGCCATGGCCGTCATTTTCGAATTGGAAGTTTTTCATTGCGTACCTTATTCTACTAGTCCAATCCTTTCATTTTACATTCATATTGAGGTCTTTATAGACAAATAACTAATTAGCCATTTTCTAACGGCGGCCATCTATGATTTACAATAATATTGAATACACATAATCGTAACGTCATCAGATCAATCAGTGATGAAAATTAAATGTGGTCACCAAATTTCAGAGAAATGGGTCAACAGGAAGACGCTAAAACTAAGTATTCCTTTTTATGGGCGTGGTGCTGCCCATTTTCTTAAACACTAATATGTATTGCCAAGAAAGCTCAAGTTGTTTACCATATTTCAGATTAATCGGTCAAGAGGAAGGGGGTAAAGCTCAATATTATTTTTTATGGGCGTGACGAAGCCCACTTTTCTAATCTCAAAATTGTATAGTAATCAAATATAAAGGCTTGTGCCAAATTTAGAGTCAATCGGTCAACGGAAAGGCGTTAAAACTGAGTATTACTTTTTATAGGCGTGGTGCAGCCCACTATTTTAATGACAATATTATATAGCCATTGTAAGTAAAGGTGCCCACCAAATCTCAGATCAATTGGTTAACAGGAATAAGCTAAAACTAAGTATTACTTTTTATGGGCGTGACGCTGCCCACTTTTTTTTAAACAATATTATATAGTCATTGTAAATTTCAGATCAATTGGTTAACAGGAAGGTGCTAAAACTAAATATTACTATATATGGGCATGGCTCAGCCCATTATTCTAATAACAATATTAAATTTTTACCAAAATTAAAGGCGCTTACAAAATTTCAGATCAATCGGTCTGCCTGAATATAGTTTTTAACTAAGAAAACGAAAAATGTTTACACTAACAAAAATGTACTTTAATTTATAAAATTTTAAAGCTCGCTAAAGCTGAGTTTATACTCAAGTTTAACAACTTTTCGTATAAAATATAAATAAATTTATTTTTTTAATAAAATAATAATTGTTTAATATTTGATGGCAAGCAATTATTACAAAGCTTATCACAAAATATATAAATTACATTAAATCATGAGTATAAAGCTGAAAAAGCAAGATTAATCATTGGCAGAGTGAATAAGTACTTGAACATATACTCACATACAATCGTACATGTGTTTATTTTAAGTACTTAAACAAGTACAAATATATCAACATTAATTTTATCCTGAGTGCTTTCAAAATGTATAAAGTACCTGGCTGCTAAATTTCGCGATTCTTTTATTTGCTATTGTATAAAATATATTTTTCCAAGGTTGTTATTAAAATGTTGTAATGACTGTAGCGGCAACACTATGTATATATGTTATTAATTGTGCAATTCATAAGCTAGTTGTATAGCTGTATTACTTTACAGTAGTGTATAATTGTTGTTGGTATTTTTCTTATAAAAATTATATACACTTTTGTTTTATATGTTTTGAAAAAGTCGTTTTTAGAGAGACTCTCTCAGAGTATTTATATGTATATAGGAAAAATTATCACCATAAAATTTTCAAACAAAAGTTTGTGTAAAATTTCATTTTTAGTTAATGTTCTTTACTGAATCAATAAATTTTTTGTTTGACATTTGACAACAAAAACTAGTTTTTTATGTCGTAGAAGAAAACAACCCCGATGATGACGTACAGATGCATAACAACAACAACAACAATGATATCAAAGGAAAGTGATTGTAACAAGTTTGTTTACTGAAGATTTCTGATTGCATCAGTAAGTTAATATTATTACGTTAATTCTCATAAATTTTTTTAGAGCCTTTAAATAAACATTCAGGGTCGGACACATTATACAAAGTGAAATTTCATAAATGCTTAATATATGATGCTGTCATTATTTAAAAATTAAAACTATCTTAAAAAAAGAAAGTTTTTACTGACTTAAACAAAAAGTTTTTTTTATATATTACAAAAATCTAGTAAATATATTTGTTTTATTCAATAAATTATTTTGTTTAGAATTTTAAGTATTTTTAGACAAACTCTATTACAGAAAATCCAGTAAATATTTTTGTTTGATTCATTCAATTATTTTGTTTGGTGTCTGTAAAATATTTTTAGACAAATTGGTTTATAGATTTGGAAAATTTGTTTGCTGAAAAAAACGAATTTTTTCAATGAAACTGTTGTGACATTTTTGTCTGTATTTAAAAATTTTTTTGTAGGTCCATTTCTAGATAAAATATTTACTAATTTATTGAATTTCTTTACTGAAAGTGAAATTTAGTTTTTTCTATATAGATTGTTTTTCTTTATACTTCTTCTTTCGTTTTTCTTGCATACAATATGTTGTTGTATACATCCGGAATAGTGTTCACAAGTATTGAAGGAAAGGTGTTTTCAAATAAACGATACAATGAGGGATTGTGAATTGGGCAAATATTACTTATAAATGTGTTAGTAATTGTTAAATTAAACACTTAAGTATTAAATTTCAACTAAATTGTTAAGTACTTGTTTGATAGCGAATACCCAGCGGGAAATATAAGGCCTCTATACTCCTTTTTTTAGATGTATAACGCCTGCTCGCTTCAATCCATACACATATCTTTTTTACACACGATGCCATTGTGGGGAAGGTATTCCGTTTGCCAGTTCTGGAAGGCTTGACCAATGACCTACTAAAAATGTAATTTTAAAGGTTCCGTACACCAAAAGTGTAAAGGAACGCTATTGTTTTCGCTACGCTGTCCGTCTGTCCATCTGTCCATCTGTCTGTCACAGGCTGTTTCTCGAGAACCGTAGAGCTACGGTCCTGAAATTTTCACAGAATATGTAAAACTTTTGCCGCTAAAACAACAAATATATAACAGTTAAAAATTAAAGAGTGTTCTAAAGCGAACAACGAAACATGTCGAAATGCTAATGTAACATACAGACACTTATATATAGACTCTTTAAATTTTCAAAGTTAGTGATAAATGGTGTAGTCTGTAGAATATACTACCAATTAACACTGATATTTAAAACAATAAAATTAAAGGGTGCTCTATCAGTTAATGTTATTTTACTATGTAATTTAGACAAGATGCTGCATCTTGGAAACCGTAAGAGGTAAACTATTGAAATGTTCAAAAAAACTCCGAAATGAATAAAATGCCAAAACGAAAAATCGCCAAAATTAAAAGAGCGCATAAAGGAAAAAGCACAAAAAGTAAAAAAAAAAAATTAACAAAACGCAAAAAACACCAAAAAGCATAAAGATCGCCAAAAATCTAAAAAAACGCCAAAAACGAAAAAAGTCGTCAGAACGAATAAAGCACTACAACATAAAGAAATCGCTAAAACTAAAAATATCATCAAAAAACGAAAAAAATCGCCAAAAATGAAAAAAATAAAAAAAATTACCAAAACAAAAAAAAATAAAATAAAAAAAACGCCAAAACTTTAATCAATCGCCATAACGAAAAAAAGTGTCAAAACAAAAAAAATAGATAAATCTAAAAAAATCACAAAAAACCGAAAAAATACCCAAAACCGAAAAAAGCGCCACATCTAAAATAAATCACTAAAACTAAAAATATTGTCAAAAAGGGAAAAAATGTTAAAGCAAAAAAAGAAAAAAAAACGTCAAAAGTAAAAAAAACGCCAAAGCTAAAAAGTCGGCAAAAAAAAAAAACAAAAAAACATTAGCAAAAAAAAAAAAAATCGCGAAAACAAGGAAAAAAACTTAAAAAACAAATAAACTAAATTTAAACAAAAAATCAAAGCGAAAAAATTGGCCAAGAATAGTTTCGTCAGAATAAGTATAAGCTAATCAGCTCCAACATAAACGGCATGATATCAGTATGTAAGCTGTCTCTTGCACGTAAATTTCAGCTTTATTTTGATGAACAAAACGAAATTCTTTTGCTTTGGCAAAAAAAGAAGCGAAAAATGCTACTCCTTCTCTTCTCCATTCTCATAGAAGCGAATGTGGAATGTGTATATTATCTTTTATATGGAAGAGCCGAGGCCTTCTGTAAGGCACTCTTTAGCAGTTAGATAAGAATTGTAATTGAATAAACAAAGTCTAAGCAGGCCTTTAATGAGGCTTGAATCAAAAAGGTCTTCGGAGATTTCTCGCTGGGTATGTTCGACAGAGTGTATTGTATGTGTTGTGTATGTAATTGTATTAAAATTTTATCATGTTATTACAAAAGCTATTAAAACTATATAACTTAAAGCGAATTCTATTAGAAGATTACTAAAAATTTTATATGAAAATAGAAAATTTCAGCAAAAGTTCTATCATATTCATTATTTTACAAATAGTTGATGGTTATATACCATTTGTCATTGAAATATTTATAGTTGTTTATTTATTCTCTCTATCACTTCTAAGCTTCAATTGTTAAGGCTGCAAAAGGAATTAAATTAAATTGTTACAAATCCCCTTAAATGTTAAATGAGATTAGAAAATAAATCTGCTGAAATATACACAGTTTTATTGTATTATGAAAAATATTATATATGCGAGTTAATACAAAAGTACACATTTGTACGTGAGTTCATAGTATTATATTAGACTGGTCCAAGAAAATATACAAATTTATTGCTGCTATATATGTAGATGGTCAAAGGTTGGCTACGTGCTGACTACATCAGACGAAGTGGCAAGAAAGGGTTCGACGTTAGATGAAGCAGCTAGTAATGGATCGGTAACATTGCCTATTAGTCACTAATCGATATTTTGGGAAGGGACTGGTGGGATAGAAATGATTGTCTCGAGGGCCTTGTGGTCAAAGCTTGACCTGGGACAAAAGGAAAATAAAAGAAACGGTAGCACTGGGATTTGTGAAAAAGGATCTATTTAGTAGTCATGCAATTATGTTATTCAATTTTATCACAAGATTTGTTTAAAAAAGAGCTTCGATAATATTCAACCGAGCCACATAACCAGTAGTGATAAACAGAGATACACATGAGCACTAACAATGGGAGTATGTTGACAACGTTGCTCTGTTCTTCCGTGTACGTTGAAACTTAATTGATTTTGATGTTCCTTTGTGTCTTCGAATACTGATCATATCTAATTCATGAATATTACGTTAAGAACTTTGGCTTAATAAAAATATTTTGGAGCTAGGAAAAATAAAAAGATTTGAACAATAGGCTGCAAGAGTCTATAGACATAGAAATTCATACATATGTATGTATTTAATTCACAGAAAAAATTATCACCAAAAAACTTTCAAATAAAAGTTTGTCTAAAAATGAGTTTCATTTTCAGAAAATGTTCTTCACATAATCAATTAATTTCTTGTTTGACTCTTATTTAGGACGGAAACATTAAAAACAACAAGAAAAACTGTATCGTAAAAAAACCACCTTGATGATAACGACATACACACAAATAAAAACAACAACAATGATAGGAAAAGGATTGCGATTGTACAAAGTTTATTTTCTGAAGATTTTTGAGTGAATCCATTTGTTATTGTCGTTGCATTAATTCTCATTCATTTTTAGGGTTCCGTACACCAAAAGTGTAAAGGAACCCTATTGTTAAATAATAAATATATGACAGTTAAAAATTAAAGGGTGCTCTAAAGCGAGCAGCGAAACATGTTGAAATACTAACGTAATATACAGACACTTATAGACACTTTAAAATTTCAAAGTAAATGTTAATTGGCGTAGTCTGTAGAATAGACTACACCATATAACACAAATATTTAAAACAATAAATATTAAAGGGTATTCTATTAGTTAATGTAATCTTGACTATGCAAATTAGACAATTTGCTGTATCTTGGAAACCGTAAGAGGCAAACTCTTGACATTAAAAAAAACGCCAAAACAAAAATATTTCAAAATTAAAAAATGTCAAATCGAAAAATCGTCAATATGAAAAAAGCGCTTAAAGACAAAAAAAGCACCAAAATTAAAAAACGCCAAAAAATCACCAAAATTAAAAAGGTTGCCAAAAAACTAAAAACACCCCTAAAAAACGAACAAAGTCGTCAAAACGAAAAAAGCACTAAAACCTAAGAAAGTCGCTACAACTAAAAATATCGTCGAAAAACGAAAAAAATCGCAAAAAATCACAGAAACGAAAAAAAGCGCCAAAACAAAAAAAAAAAAAACTTTAGAACTAAAGAAAATCGCAAAGAAACCGAAAACACAGGCAAAAACCAATAAAATCGCCAAAAGGTAAGAGTATCAAAACCAAAAAAAAAAAAAAAAAAAAACGCTAAGACTAAAAAATCACCAAAACCGAAAAAATCACCGAAACCGAAAAGCACCATAACTGAAATAAGCGTTAAAACTTAAATAAATCGTTAAAACTAAAAACAGCGTCAAAAAGCGCAAAAAAACGTTTAAGCAAAAAAAAAACGCTAAAACCAAAAAAATCGTTAAAACTTAAAAAATCGCAAAAACGAAGTATCTAAAAAAACTAAAATAATCAGCAAAATGAAAAAAATTCAGGAAATAAAAAAACTAAAATTTAACAAAAAAGCTAAAGGGAAAAACTGCCAAATTGAAAAAAGGGCAAAAGCGAAAAGGGATATATGTGTATGCGTACATAACCCTTCATGTGCGAGCTAAAGTCGCACTTTACTTTATCTATTTCACATTTTACAAAGTGAAATTTAAGAAATGCTTAATGGATGATGATGGCAATGATTCAGACAAAAAGTTAGTTTGATATATTACAAAAAATCCAGAAAATATTTTTGCTTGATTAAGTAAACTATTTTGTTTAATATATGTTGGTATTTTTTGACTAATTATTTTATAAACTTACACAAAAATATTTTTTGGTATTTTTCAGAAAGTCCAGGAAATCTTTTTGTTTGATTTAGTAAATTGTTTTGTTTACAATTTGTAAATATTTTTAGGCAAATTGTTTTATAGATTTAAACAATTTGTTTACTGAAAAAGAAAGCACTTTTTTCAATGAAATTGTTGAGATATTTCTGTCTTTATTTGCAAATTTGTTTGTGGGTCTGTTCCTAGACAAAATATTTACTATTTGCTTGAATTTCTTTACAGAAAATTAAAATTTAGTTTTTTCTGTGTTATTAGTTCCACGACTGTGAGAAAAAGTGCAGTCAGTTCTTAGAATGAAAGATATCGGTGAAGTTTTTAAATTGTCAAAAAGCTCACTGCCTTAAATTTCATACTTTTCTGTTTATTTTTCAGACTCATTATTTTGCCATGTACTTGCTACAGTAACACGTTCGTATATTATATTCAAGCATATGTTTGCATGTGAGCAGCATGTCAGGAAAATCCCAATTCAAATAAAGTATGTTACTTAGTCCCTAAGGTTTTAATCAAATCGTTTAATATTTATCAATAGGTTTTACAACAAAACGTGTGAAAAAATATTTTTATATTGAATTAACTTGTGACCTTTTGTCAGTTGTGTTTATTATTATTATTAGGGATGTAACGAATACCGATACCGATATATCGGCGATACTTCAGATTTTCCGATACATCGGTATCGGCGATATTTTACTGTCGATACGACGATACTTTTTTCAAAGTTTTTTTTAACAAATAATTTATTTTTGTTCGATTTTACCATGAATTAAATTCACTTCGTTATTTTTTAAATCTTATTAATATCAATTTTAAAAATTAATAATATTTTATGCTGTTATTTTGTAAAAAAAATTATTTTTTTTTGTTAATTTTACCATGAATTCAAATTCAAGTCGTTGTTTTTTAAATCTTATTCCAGCAAAAAAAAGAGATACTCCAACGAAGACATGAAAATGTAGAAATCGCGATCTGGAAGTATTGCAAATTTGGATAATTTCTAATTAGTTTTACATATCCTTGCCATTGCAAGAAGCTATGTTTTTCGATTACCAATCATCGAATTGAAAGCGCTGCTAGGACAAATTTCGTTTTCGGTATTCTATAATGATTTTTCCTCAAGGAAAAAGGATAAAAAATTACCTATTTTCACAATTTTTTTATGCGAATTTAAACTCAGAACTGTGTTTTCATGTAAATTTAAGTGAATATATATAAACTTAGAAGTCTTTTAATAAATAAACTATTAAGTTATTTAAAAGAATATTCGTTGATAAATGTCCTTTAAAAAAATCGATTTTTTAAAAAGCATGGCGAGTATTTTTTATAAAGGAATTAAACATTTTTTCTTACTTTTCTACTAATTATCTTCATATTTTTAATATAGATTTTTTTTGGATGCAAAGAAAATGTAGCTCCTTAAAAATTACTTCCAATGTTTTATCAATTTTAAATATTCTCTCTTATAATGTAATTTTGTATAATAAAAAATTGCACTTGAGTTTTGTTAATCTAAACTTGAACTCAATTTCAATATTCGTATCGGTATCGGTATCGGCGATATTTAATCTTAAATATCGGTATCGGTTTCGGATCGGCAAAACGGCGTATCGTTACATCCCTAATTATTATATGTTTATCATTTTATTTTTCAGGGCTATTTGCTCAAATGTTTATTTAATTAAACTTGTTTTTATGTATTTGCTAATGTTATTTTGGTTTTACTATTACAATAATGCCAAAAATTTAATAAGTATAAAATAATAATGGATTTTTATTACCAGAATTTGCCACATTTCAGTAACATTTTGCCAATACACCGCAGTTAAAAACAAATAAAGCGTTAAATAAAGGACCTCTATGCAAATAAACATAAAATCCCAATCAATTGTGTGGTGTGTTTATTTTCTATACATATGTATTTTATTTTTGTTATAGTATTAGTGTTTGTTTATTTGTGTGTGTGTTTTAATTTGATGAGTATGCAAAGGTTTTTTGGTTTTACTGGTTTTTTGGTTGGCTGACTGTTGGGTCGTTTGTTTGGTATTAGCTATAAATGCAAATAATTAACTTGTAGCAGCCACAGCTCATGCTAAAATTTACACGCACTGAAAAATATATTCATACTTGATATTAACTGTCAGTCAAATTACACATGAACTAATATGTAACGAAATAAATTACAGGTAAAATATTCAACATTTGCACGCGCCGTGGTTTTTTTGTTTATCTTTCACCTCAGTTGGAATTGGAGTATTGTTGAATCTCATTGGCAATGTTTTATTGTGCAAAATATTAGTAAAGTATTTTATGCTAAAAATGTTTAAATCTAAAAATGAGATAAGTTTTGAAATTATTTAAAATGTTATAAATGAAGCGAAACATTTTCCAGGGTAAGACTATAGTTGTGTGTTAAAAACAAGGAATAAAAATATTTCTTCTGCTCTTTTCATACAAAATGGACTTGTCCAAATTGAATGTTGTCTATTTTCTATATTAAGAAGCTATAAATTTTTACTTTTCTCAACTGTTTGTTCTTATCCGCAGTTTTGTGTATTGAACGTTACTTTTTCTTAGTATGAAAAAATATATGTTTCATATCCAATTCATTCTGAATAAAGTGTTACGAAATTTCGTCTAATAACAATCATACGATGTCGTGAGACATAACACGTTGCAAGACAGGACATGACATGTCAGCACATACACAAACATAGGATAAGATAATTTATGTTTTGGACACCGCTCTCGCAAAGCGTCAATATTCGTTGTTTTCCTCTATTGGAGCAGCCATGACAAGCGCCAAAAACAATGATTTGAGCACAAATGCCTTTTTCCATAATAACATTTATCAGTAGGAAGATAATAATTTAAACTTTCAGGCGATAAGAAGAAGATAATTTCAAAAATCGTCGGCTGCTAAGCCAACTATCACTTGGAAGATACTAAGGAGCTGTTCAAATATTATGTAATGCAGTTTTCGCTATTTTTAGACCACAGGCCCCTCCCCCCTTCGTAATGCTTTTAAAAATTTCTCATTTAAATTTTTTTAGTCCGTAAGAAATCTCGAACCCTCCCCCTAAGAGCGTTACGTAATATTTGAACGGCTCCTTATCGCCAATAGTTACCAGTTAGCAAGGTAACGAGCCTCTTAGCCAAGTTGCAAACCACTTAGCTATGACACCAACTGGGTTGCTCCTTCCCAAAAATTTTACAAAAAGTCATTGAAACCGATGAAGTTCTTGGCATTACCCCGGAAAGTTACGGAAAGTTACGCAGTGGCAACACTGATCGGTAGTGGGAACTTGATCTTCCTGCCGGAGTTTAACCTTCAACTTGAGACACCTTGCCAGCGGAGTGCCAGAAAAAAAACAAGTACACATTTCATTTTGTAGTTTCGTTACCAGTATTCGTTACACTACCCAGCAAAAAAATATCTTGTTTCTGGAAGTAGTAAAAAACTTTCATGCTTTCAATATGCGATGTTTTTAAAGCGCTTCAGAGGATGCTCAAAAAGAAGTCAGAGATCTCCCAGTGTTAAATGAACATTGTTCATATTATATAAACTACGTGTTCTTTCATTTATACAACATGAACTTCAAAATAAACAAAATTTTATTCAGTGAAGAATTGCTGAACGCATTATTTCAAATAAACACTAACACATATACTCGTACAAACTCAAAATACATATAAAACATGCTCTCTTTTGATTTGTCTATAGTTTAACGATGACACAATTACATGACGCAATAAGACGGAAAGAGATGATGTTTTTGATACTTCATCAGAAGCGCGGCTTTATGTAAATAACAAGAGCTCCCAAGTGGGACATCGTGAACAAAAATCATGCCTGTTCGAAGCGCTTTTCTTAGCAGGAGAAACAATAGCAACCGGCTTCTCTCGCCTACAAACTTGCCTTGGCTGAAACAGTAGTTTTTGCTGGGATAATTGAATCATGTTTTTGTTACATGTATTTGTTTCATATTAATTTTTTTATCCCGCAGGGCATTGATGTGCATACCATGTCATAAGGAACTATGTTCCAAAAACTTGAGAACTTATAATTAGCCGTGTCAAAGATTCCGTTCGGATTGGTTTTGATTCCGTAGTTGTCCTTCCGAAAAAGTAAATTTTTCGTGCTTTAGATTCCGTTTATTTTGTATTTTGTTTTTACAATGATAAAGTTTTTATACCTTGAGGCGGTTGTTTAATCATGTCTTTAGATGCAAAGCTCTAAATGAGCTTTTTATTAACATGGAAAGCTCATGACCAAATATTTATTTGACGGTCCTAAAAGTATGCACGTTTTTTAATATTTACTGCAAATGAAGTCAGTAGAAAAATGATTTTCAATCCCACTTTGAAATTTAAAAGTGGTTTGATTACGAAGAAAATTTTCGTTTTACGTTTTCTGATGAAGCAACTTACGGAATTGAAACAACTTCCGAACGGAATGGTATTCTGTGATATGGCTGAATATATCATTATATTGGAAAAGGTTTCATCAACCGATCAATAAGTATTGATCGTTACCTTAAATTAATTTTAATGTTTCTGTGTATAATTAAGGAGTTTTTGTTAAGACTTGTCGAAGAATGTTTATCTCAATTGTTTTTAGTTCAATTTGTAGGCTCTGTTTCCAAATCCAAATCTATAGCGAAGGTATCAATTGATCCGTACCTGACAGTAAGTAATTAATACTTGCAAAATAAAATTATTTAAATATTCACGCATTAATTTTATAATTAAACACTTAAATTTTTATTAATTTTAAAGCTTTCATACATCATTACTTGGCGTGGATACTGACACTCCTTAGTTTTCTGCATATAACAGTTAAATTAATTTACATATTTTAATTGTTTGTTTTATTTGATAATTAATTGAAAGTTTAATTAGTTGCAAATTGCTTTTAAATTTTATTAAGTTATGAAATAAATATTAAAAAAATTCTGTCATTGCAATTAAACCAGAAATATTTGTATTTGCAGATCTCTGTCATATAATTAAAATGTAAATTTGAAAAATAAGCATGCAAATAATTTAATATATGTACTCGTATGTAACCAGAGGTGAAAAGTGAATTGTAGCAAATTTAAATCGTTATATATTATTGGTGCTTTAATTACAGAATAAAAAAAATTCAAAGCCCAAATCATTTCATGTCTAAATACAATTATCGAAACTGAAAACAAAAGGATATTGAATATTAAAAGGCACCTGAAGCAACATAGTCACAGAGGGAATAACTAAAATGTGATAAAAGGTTTTTGAATATTAAATATTACAAATGTGCGTGCACACACACATACACACACACATATTTGTAACCAGCTAATATTTTCTGCCGAATATACAAAATGATATCTCATTTGGACATTAAGAAAGTAATAAAATTGTTAAAAAATATTATTATACAGTAAAAGGTTTCATTAGGGTTAAAATTGTCAAAAATGTATTGAACGTTACCCAAAGTTTTTAAATTAGTTGAACATTGTTTGTAGCTAATTAAGGAGTTTTAGCTTAAGCTGATCGAAGTTTATCCATCTGAATTGTTTTCATTAAAATTTGTAGTATGTATTTCGAAAAATAGTTAAAGTTTAATAAAATGTATTGAACGTTACCGTGACAAAATTCTTAAAAACGATTTTTTTCGAATTCAAAGATTTTTAAAATAATTTAACGTGAGCGTAAAAGCAGAAACGATTTAGAGAAAAGATTACACTCAATAAAGTCACAACACATATCCTGTTTAATAAAATGGCAAAAAATATTCAGGACAAAATTTTTTTTTTAAAACAAAATTTTTATGTTTATTTACAAAAAGATTAAAAATAAATGAAAATCCTTGATGGATGATTCTACCTAAAAATGAAAACTATAAAGTTTATCGATGAAAACGAAGAATATTTAAGATAAAAGAGTAACGTTCAATACACAACATCAGTCTGCTTTCGAAAATGGCAGAATCATCTAAATATTACAAAAACTAAACATAGACAAGTTCATGTTCAGATTGCTGATGTCCTGCCATGTGGATTTTTATATCATAAAATTTTGTCATATTCTTAGTATCATCTACGACGCTATGACTGCAACTACGTCAATTTGATGCGACATAAAAGGGTTTGTATTTTTAAATATATCTCATACTTTTCTGTGCGCGTAACATCATTCGAAAGGTTCAGGCTCACTTTTTGCAAATCCCAGACCATAAATATCCTGAAAATTGGTATTTATTATCTCTATCGCCATTGTGTTGAAAATAGAAATTAAGATTTTGGGAAATACTACGGCTAAGATTGTTGTTATTGTTATTGCTTACACAATTTTCATAGAAGTTATCGAGTTACCATAAAGAAATAACTGTGATTTTTGAATCTGTTTTCATCCCATCTTGAAAATTTAACACAATAAAGAAATGTCATTGGCTACATTCTGTAAAAAAAATAAATAATATTAAAATACCATTTTCAGGATATTTAAGGATAAAGGATACTTTGGCATTTTAGAGGTACTTGTAGCAGGAAGCTATGCTCTTTTTAATCAGTACTTGGGAAGAGGAGACTGAAACCTTTCTAATGACACCAAACTTATTTATATTCGATTAAGCGTCCTAAAGTTATCCAATCTTCAATATGACAAACTTTAATCAAAAATGGCCGAGATGTACATGCTTAGACGTCTATAAAATAGAAACCATAACAGGTATCAAAATAATTATTCGCGATGTTACGTGCACACAATAATTTTATTAAAATTGGAGAGGATAAAAATCTAGACCGTGTCGAAAAATTTTGATTTCACTCTATTATACAGCGGAACAGACTTTTTGGTGCCCTAAATTTGACATCCGTTTTGTACGTGTTATTGAGCCCTCATTACTCTGATATACTAGATTTTTTTTTCCAGTCAGGAAGCGTTTGCGATATATCGCGGTTTTTTAATTTACATTATATACACAATTTTTTGGGATTTTTCATCTAAATTTTGAGTGTTAGACTTTAAAATGAGAATTTTTTTTGGCAAGAAATTAGTCTACGCAAACATATGTTTCTTTTGAGTATAATAATGCCGGTGGTTGCTTCGGGATATCTTTCTGATCTTTTAAGGATGTTGAAATTTAGCTGCTTTGGCTTTAACCCTGATAAAATTTTGTATCACAAAAATTCCTAAAAAAATTTACACACTATGCAGAAGGTTTTACAGGGAACAAAGTTTTTAATTAAAATATGAAGCTAGTTCAAAATTTAGAGAATTATTTAGGAACTAGCTCGAAATTTGAGTTTATTTTAACATACAAATGGGTAAATGTAATTTTTTAAAGTAATTATACGAGTATTATTCTTCTTATTTTGTAATATTCACTGGTATTCTGAGTGCAAATACAGCAAAATAAAAGCCTTATTTGCAATATTTCAAATATCGCGAATTTTATATTAACGTGACATACTTAATTTTTTGGAGTAAATATCGATCTTTCGAAAGTTTTTTTTAAAAAAATTACTAATCTGTACAAAAATATCTTTTATTTGAGTATAATAACGCAGGTGCTTTTATCATTAGACTTTAGTCGTATTTTAAGGATATTTAGTGATTTTATTCTTTTTTTATTCTTATTCTTATTTGAGGACATTTTAAATATGTACGAAATTTTTTCATAAAAATATGTTTATTGTTGTATTATGTATGTGCTTGATAAAAATATTTGAAAATGTTAATCAAATGTAAGATTTATAAGGATAAAACTGAAAATAGTTAACATTCAATATCCTTGCAGTTTCACCACAATATCCTGGAACGTACATCAACAGTATTATAATTAAAAGAAAGATAATTTTGTGTAGATTAATAATAAAAAAAATTTTATTGAATTTTAAAGTCAAGTTTGGAAAAATTGGACGAAGAAACAAAAAAGAGATAGAATGACTAAAAATAAAAACCGCGATATTTTAAAAACTATAGGTAACAAAAAAAATTGAAGGTAGCTTTGGAAATGGTTTGGCCCATATACTTATATTTTATCAATTATAGTTTTCGCTGCACGAAATCAAAATGTCCATTTTTTACCCTGTGTTATTAATAATTGAATTTAGCTTTTTAGCGTTAAATAAAAAAATTATATTGAACTGATGTACAATATTCATCATTACTATGACAAAATTAATAGTAAAATCTACAAGCATAAAGAACAGCGTACGAGAATATAAAACCTTATCCTCATATTGGTGGCACTTAACAATGATATTTATATTGACCTTGTGTTGCACAGTGGCTCCAATTAAAAAAAGAGTAATAAATCTATATCTTTGAAACATGCGATCCTATGACTAGACGATGTGTCGAGAGATCATAGAAGAAGACATAAGCTTTCAGAAATTAAGACCACTCTGAGTTACAGATTGCCAACATTTTTTTAGCTGTCTCAATTCGTGTGGTCGTGGAAAATAATCGAAGTCAAGACTTTGAAATGAAAGTGAAAAATGCCTAAATTTGTACAGAAATAGAGCTTAATTATTGGATGTTTTTCTCAAAAAATTTTCTAAACTAAAATTTTTTCAATATTTTTGAATTAATGTAAATTCAAATTATTTTTATTAAGAGTGGAGTGTTGGAATATTCAAATCAGATTAACAGAACGGATCAGTACTACTGATTTCGATAGGCCGCTACACCGTCTCATCAGCGTTCTTCTTCACTTTTGCCACTTATGAAGGTAAATGCTTTTCAGCTATTTAACTAATTTTGGCCAGCAAATAGAATACAAGACTTCTTTTAAATTCTTGCCCTGCATTTTTATTGTGACTCAACTTAGTTTGCCGAAATTTCCCTAACTGACCAATAATCCAACACTCACAAACTCGTTATTTGTTGTCTCGCTCTTCAATATTTCCAAAGAATAGACTTCAAAAATTACTGCAGCTAAAATTTTAAGTCGATTAGATCATGCGCGCTATATCCATCATTGGTGAAACATTAAAAAGTAGAACTAATATAGAAACAAATAAAAGTAAGAAAATAAAAATTTTATTCTTTAGTCATTCCATTGATGACAAAATTATCGCCATTGTCATTGATGACAAGATACTCCCTAATGTGTGTGCGTGTGTGTGTATCGCTATAAATCACACTATTACGACTCACATATAAAATACAGTTAACATATAGCATCACAATCCATTACTTTCGCATCCTTAAATACTCATAATTGAAAAAGTGATAATTTGATTATGATGATTATAAAGCAACAATGTAATTAAATATAATTAAAGACAGAAAATAAATAAACGCACTGTAAGCACCGCCTCAAAACAATTACATACGGGTTGAAATGAACCCAGTAATTCAAATTATATCAAGGATAGGCAAATTTATACTAGCCAAACTTCTGCTGATAATAGCAAAATCCGAGCACGCAGAATACAAAGATATATCAAGCGCTAAGTTTTCATACATATATCGTTTGTATAAATCCAAACTATTTATTATATATATCTATCATTTCGTTAAATTTAAGCAGATAAAGAGATGCGTCACCTTGTCTAAATATAAGAATTGTAGGGTAATTATGTACTGAAGAGCAGGAGTACTCATATCTGCCTTTTTAATTACATGTGTAATTACAGTTAGTTATTGTGTTTTTTAATCATACACCGAGTTTGGGTTTGGTTATTTCAAACAGAATTGATTAAGTAAAACATTTATTTTTGAGCCTCTGTAGAGTTGTTTATGCTTTGCATTTCCCAAATGAATTTTGCTGCTTAAATTAAATAATCAATTATAATAACAAACTAGTTTTAACTGGTAATGAGGCGTTTTTTCTCTATTTAGGACTTAAAATTATATGTAAGGGGCTTCAGACCCTTCTTGCGATAACCCCGGGAAAGATATGGCTTATTGTAATTTTTTTTTGCATTTAGCCTCAACTTTGAGCACGATGAGGTGCCATTAGCCCCCATCTGATCGCCACCATTTTTTGGCTCAAATATTTTTTTCTCCGAACCTCACGAAATCGAAAAGTCGTCCACTATGCCATACCTAATGTGCATATTTGTCGTATAATATTGCCATTTCCACAGGAAAGTCGACTTTTTTGTCACGTGCGACACCAAGCAATTAAGCTTACATTTCAGAACGATGGAGTTAAATTTTTCTTAGACTTTTACTTAATGTAGATCTACTTACAGCCTATATAAATATATAAAGAGGTAACAAAAATCTTTAGTTTTCTTAAAAAAAAAACAAAGATAAATGCTTAGTGTCGCATGTGACAAAAAGTGGACGACTTTTTTGTGGAGATGCCCACATAAATTTCTTGGAAAATCAAATAAAATAAGAGTTTAAATATTAATGCAAAATGACCTGTAAGTTTATGAGTTCATATGGATGCAGCGGAATTAATAAAAATATCGTTAGCTGAAATTCAAAATCTTATTTTTAATTAATTATTACGTGTTACAGCGAAGCACATGCGCCTATAAATTTCCAAATCTTTATTAGTTCATATGGATGCAGCGGCATTAATAGAAAGTAATAAATCAACCACACACAAACACATATATCGTCAGCTGAAATTCAAAATCCCATTTTTAATTAATTATTGCGTATTACAGCGAAACGCATGTGCCTATAAATTTTTAAATCTTTATCATAAAAATCAACCAAGTTAAAAACAAAAATAAACAGACTTTACATCAGTCACTTGAAGTATTTTATTTATTTTTTTCTCTCCCCTATAAAATTAAAAAACTGCAGTTACGTGATTTTCCATTTCAGCTAGCAATATACATAAACACATATAAACAAAATTATACACACTCGGTTGGCCATGCCTTTCAGACAACTTCCAAGACAGATGCTCGACAATGTTAGAGCGTGGATGACCTGTTGGGGTCAGCTCAAACAGATCAGTGAGGAAATTTTCGAACAAATGACCTCAAAGTTCGTACATGAGAACAAGAGGGACAATGTCTACTACAATATTTTCATTAATGGCCATGTAAATGGCAATATCCTCAGAAATGTCGTTGATCCCCATTAGTGAATTATCTGTAGCAAAAAAAAAATTAATAAATTAAGTAAAGTGCGAATTTGGCTCGCTCACGAATGGTTCCGCACGAATACACATATGTATGTATACTCCTTTTCGTTTTTGCCCCTTTTTCATTTTGGCAGTTTTTTGGTTGTGCTTTTTCTTTAATTTTAGTTTTTTTTAGTTTTTAAGTATTTTTCGTTGTTTTTGGCAATTTTTTGGTTTGGGCGCTTTTTTAATTTTCCTGATTTTTTTTCTGGCGATTTTTCGTTTTTTGCAATATTTTGTTTTTTGCCGATTTTTTAGTTTTGGCGATTTTTTTGGTTTTGGCGTTCTTTAACGTTTTTTACTTTTTTACTATATTTTTGGTTTTACCGATTTATTTTAGTTGGGGCGGTTTTTTCAATTTTGTCGCCTTTTTCGGTATTGGGGATTTTTTTCGGTTTTTTGGTGATTTTTATTAATTTTAGCGATTTTTTTTTAGTTTTTGTCGATTTTTTTTAGTTTTGGTGCTTTTTTGTCTTGGGCGTTTTTTTTGAGTTTTGGCGATTTTTTTCATTTTTGGCGATTTTTTTGTTTTTTGATGATATTTTTCGTTTAAGTTGTTGTGCTTTTTTTCGTTTTGACGACTTTTTTCGGTTTTTGGCATTTTTTTTTGGGATCTCTTTAGTTTTGGTGATATTTGGCGTTTTAGCGATTTTTTTCAATTTTTGTGCTCTTTTATATTAGCGATTTTTCGTTTTGACCTATTTTTAATTTTTGAATTTTTTGGTTTTAGCGTTTTTGAAAATTTCAAAAGTTTACTTCTTACGGTTTCCAAGATACAGCATATTGTCTAAATTACATAGTAAAATTACATTATCTGATAGAATACCCTTTAATTTTTATTGTTTTAAATATTAGTGTAAATTGGTGTAGTGTATTCTACAGATTACACACTAATTAACGCTAACTTTGAAAATTTAAAGTGTCTATATATAAGTGTCTGTATATTACATTAGTATTTCAACATGTTTCGTTGCTCGCTTTAGAACACCCTTTAGGTTTTAGCTGTTTTATCTGCAAAAGTTTTACATATTCTGTGAAATTTTCAGGTCTGTAGCTTTTATGCTTCCCGAGAAAACAGCCTGTGACAGACAGACAGACAGCGTAGCGAAAACAATAGGGGTCCTTTACACTTTTGGTGTACGGAACACTAAAAAATGACAATGTCGCTTATTCGTCAATGACTATGTATCTGGGATTCGAACTGAGCCTGCATGTTTATTATAAGTTTTTGCGCGTACCACCTTACGTTAAGTGGTGGTTTTCGTTGTAACAAAATTATAAAAAATTTTAAATTAGACGTTGCAAGACTAGATTGCGGACAATATCCAACTAGTTTGATGCATGACCACTTGAGTAGTTTGTCTTTTACGCAGTCTTTGAGTACGGTTTCTGTTAGATTGTCTTAAAAGAAACTCTAATCGACAAATATCGTGCATGAAAAATGTCGAAATTTCTTTAAGTAGTCGTTGATGAAAATGTCCTCTGTGGCAAGTTGGCCAACCGGGCATTTAAATCGTTATCAATATAAAAATATGGTGTACTTATTGTTGTATCACTTATATGTGCTAATTTTCATTAAATTTGCTGTTTGCATTTTGACACAAACTTTCTTTCATTCACCATGAATTTTCATTCACCCTGAACTTAGCACATATCACCGATAGCACAGTTAGCACATATTGTGAATTTCATTAATTTCTTTTAATATGTTGCAGCTGAATTAACTGATTTTATATGTGTATACATATATTTTTTACATTGAAATGGCTGCCAGGAGCAAGTTTCACAAATGTGGCTTCTTAAATTAGTTTTGCTTTTAGTAACATATTCAAGGTTTGTTTAAGAACAAAAAAGTTTTCAATTTGAAATTTCTCAGTAACAAGTAAACTTTAATCCTATCTTATTTATTTACTTTTGTGATATAAAAATTATTTGAATTTCTCTTGAAAATGCCAATTAAATTTGCAGGAATTAATTAAATTCATTTAAGGAATTTTTCTCTAAGTTTTGAATTATGATGAAAACCCTCTGTGTAAAAAATAAGTCCTTGTGAAAAATAGTGAAATTTTTATAGTCATATTTTTACTGTTATTTATTTATTTTATTCCCATTGAATCAATTTTGAACATGTCTTTGATAAAATCTACAATATATAAAGAGCTTCTAGTCACAGTTCATTTAGAAATTTATAAGTAAAACATTTCATTTATTCTATTATTTTTCATTTATTTTACTTGCCCAGAGTTTGTTGTGAAGCAGCAACAATTGCAATTAAATTAGTTTTCGTTATTTACAACATGATGTTTATTAAAACAAATTTACTTACATACATTTTTATTCCACAAAGTTAACTTTATAATTTTACTTCCACGTCCACTTCTACTTCTATAAGAATATGGTTACATACGGGAGTGTGCATGAACGTTTGCTTTTGAAAAATTAAATCTGAAAGTTTCAGAGTTTGCTTTTATAAATAAATTATTTAAATATTATATTAACAACTTTTTAAATGTTTCTGCTGAAAGTTAAAGTTGTTTTTATGCTTTTTCATACATTTAACTAAAATTACAAGAAGAAAATTTTAATAAAATGAAAAAAAGTCTAAAGAGTTTTTTTCTGATATTCGAAAACTTGTATAATTATGTTGATGACATTAAAGTGAATGAAATAGAGAATGGATTCTGAATAAGTCTGCTAAAGCTAGACTAGATTTATACCATAACATTTTCCCATGAAATTGAGTGCATGCAAGTTTTCGAATTTATGTTCGCAGGCGAGCAGAAACAATGGTAGTAAGAACACAACTAGAAATCTTCTTAAACTTCTACTCATACTATTTTTTCTACCACGTTTGTTTCTCTACCACTTCTAATTTCAGTATATGGACTTTAATAAAATCCAACGACTTTAAGTTTGTGAGTCAATTTCGAACTATGTTGATGTTTTTGGCTATTTTTATGGGGAAATTTATAAAGGAAAATCTATTATTCGCTAACTATTCGCTGCAGGAATTCATGTGAATTTGCTAATTTTTTCGTTTTTAAACGTTTTAAATTTATATAAAAAATAACTCGTTGTAAAATAAAATTTTGCTATACAAATTTTAAAGTAAAAAAAGCGTTTGTATATACAAAATCTGTCTCTTAATCAGACGTGTTACAGATTCCATTCGGATTGGTTTTGATTCCTTAATTGTCATTCCGAAAAAGAACATTTTTGGTGCTTTAGAGTCCGTTTATTTTGTATTTCGTTTTTACAATGGTACATTTTTTATATCTTGAGGCGTTTGGTTACTCTGGTTTTAGATGCAAAGCTCACATTGAGCCTTTTAATAACATGGAAAGCTCATGACCAAATATTTATTTGACGCTCCTAAAAGTATACACGCTTTTTAGTATTTACTGCAATGTAGTCAGTAGAAAAGTGTTTTTCAATTCCACTTTGAAATTTAAAAGTGGTTTGATTACGAAGAAAATTTTCGTTTTTCGTTTTCTGAGAAGCAACTTACGGAATTGAAACCACTTCCGATCGGAATGCTATTCTGTAATATGGCTGAATATTCAGTTTTTTGTGCAACTCAGTTTTTTTTGGCGATATATAACACACTACAGAGACTGATTCTGGTAGAAGGTACCAATTACAAATATACGTGTATCGGTGTTTTGAAAGTTTACATCTATAATTTCTTTTTGGGGGAGCTATATTACCCCCTTTTGCATACAGGTATGTACTTTTGCGGAACAATTTAACCCTCTAATTCTTCGTAATACGGGTATTTTTGTCCATTTCTTAAGTAATGGGCAAAAACTTCCCTTCAGCGGCGTTATAGAGGGTTTAAGTATTCCACGTATGCCAAAAAATTAAAAATATTCACAATTAAGTGAGAAAACTTAATTGAAAAAAATTTTGATATTCATACAGCACACACATACACACACAAATTTAAATTTTATCTACTATTGTATGGAAATTGTGATAGCACTGGTCTGCAGCAAACATCGCCTTTGAATGAAAAATATGGAATATGAAACTTTTAATGGGCGGTTTTTTCATTTTGCAGCTTTTTTCTTTTCAGCGCTTTTTTCGGTTTTGCGAATTTTTTAGTTTTAGCGATTTTTTTAGTTTTGGCGGATTTCGTTTGGCTGCTTTTTTCTTTTCAGCGTTTTTTTCTGTTTTGCGATTTTTTTCGTTTTAGCGATTTTTTTTTCGTTTTAGCGATTTTTTTAGTTTTGCCGGTTTTTTTCGTTTAACTGATTTTTTCCTTTTAGCGCTTTTTTTTTGTTTTGATATGAAATTAGCCCTCAAAAGCTTTTAAAATTTTTAATGATTTCTGGCTTTCAAGTTGAGTTTGAACTAGGGATGTAACGATACGCCGTTTTGCCGATCCGATACCGATACCGATATTTAAAAATAAATATCGCCGATACCGATTCCGATACCGATACGAATATTGAAATTGAGTTCAAGTTTAGATCAACAAAACTCAATTGCAATTTTTTTATTATACAAAATTACATTGTAAGAGAGAATATTTAAAATTGATTTTAACCCAGTATAAAAAATTGGAATTAATTTTTAAGGAGCTACATTTTCTTTGCTTCAAAAAAATCTATATTAAAAATATGCAGATAATTAGTAGAAAAGCAAGAAAAAATGTTTAATTCCTTTATAATTTTAAAAAATACTCGCCATGCTTTTTAAAAAATCAAATTTTTAAAGGACATTTATCAACTAATATTCTTCTAAATAACTTAATAGCTTAATTATTAAAAGACTTCTAAGTTTATATATATTCACTTAAATTTACATGAAAATACAGTTCAGAGTTTAAATTCGCATAAAAAAAATTGTGAAAATGCGTAATTTTTAATCCTTTTTCCTTGAGGAAAAATCATTATAGAATACCGAAAAAGAAATTTGTCCTAGCATCGCTTCAAATTTGATTGGTAATCGAAAAACAGAACTTCTTGCAATGGCAAGGATATGTAAAACTAATTAGAAATTATCCAAATTTGCAATATGTACTTCCAGATCGCGAATTCTACATTTTCATGACTTCTTTGGAGTATCTTTTTTATGCTGGAATAAGATTTAAAAAACAATGACTTGAATTTGAATTCATGGTAAAATTAACCAAAAATAAATATTTTTTTTACAAAATAACAGCATAATATATTATTAATTTTTAAAATTGGTATTAATAAGATTTACAAAATAACGAAGTGAATTTAATTCATGGTAAAATCGAACAAAAATAAATTATTTGTTAAAAAACTCTGAAAAAATGTGTAAAAGTATCGTCGTATCGACAGTAAAATATCGCCGATACCGATATATCGGAAAATCTGAAGTATCGCCGATATATCGGTATCATCGGTATTCGTTACATCCCTAGTTTGAACAAATATTTTGTTTGACAGTTTTTTCGTCTCATTTTTAAGAAAGATACAAAAAGACCCATACAATAAAGAGTTAGAGGGTTAAAATGCTCCACAAAAATGTTTCTCGTCGTGTTTTAAAAAGGGAAAGTGTAAAACACTTCTTATACCTTAAACGTAAGGATTACAAGATTTTCTACACCGTTTCACTATTACAATATTCAAAAGAGATAAAATAAGTGCCAGATGTAAACTTTCAAAATGCCGATACACGAATGCCTATTTTCTTATATTAGTATATATAAAATTTCCTAGAATATTTGTCTAAAATAAGTAAAATCAACTTACTTACGGCTTATGTTTAAATCCTTTACTAAGCTCAACGACAACTTTTTTTTGTGTGCCTTAATATATCAAATAAATTCAATTGTATTTCACAATATATAGAATAAAAAAAGGATGTTCGAAAAGAAACATCTTGTATGCATGGCACACGTGTGGTTAAAACAAGCGTAAATATAAATTTGATACAATTTCTTAAATCAAGCATGAAATATAATTGATTAAAAAAATTGTTAAGGGGCTGTTCACATATTACATAATACTATTTTCGTTGTTTTGAAAACCCCTCCCCCTCTGCGTAACGCTTTTTAAAAAATTGTCAGTATAAATTATTTAGTCTGCAAGAATTTTTAAAACTCTACCCCTTTAAGAGCAATACATAATGTGTGAACAGCCCCTGAAAAGAAAAAAAGAAGCATACTTTTAGGTGTTCACAGAACGCTTGTTACTAAAAATTATGATGTATTGTCGAGGTAGAGAAAACCCTGAGAAGAATAATATAAAAATTTGTTAAATAAAATATTTCGAGAGAATCAAACAGTTTTACGGGGTTTTCTTTCTTAAAAATAAACAATAATAACTTTATTATATTTTGTATTGATTTAAAACTGCATTTTTTTTATTGTATGTACTAGGATAGTATAAGGATAAAAGCTGCTATGAGATTTTTGTAAAACTTTCACACAAAAGCAGGATTTTATATTGTCCGTTTCTTAAATCTGTGAAAATTTAAAGGTTTTTTTGGTAAAAAGGAATTGTAAAGGATTTATATCCTTTGTTAGAAAAATTAATGTGTAAAGGCTTTTGTAAATATTAAATGTGTATAAATAAGATTTAATATTATTTTTCCATTCTTATAACACATGTTTACACAGTTTGTCAAGCAAATTTTTGCAAAACATATAAAAAACCTTACCCTAAATGTTATTAGCAGTAGAATGGCCAACGAATGACACAATCATGTGTATTCTATATGTAAAGAATTTTATTAAGGTTCATAGAAATATTATGCAAACGTTGAAAAAAATCTGTTGAAAAACTGCCACACAGTGTATAATGCAACTATCAGCCATGTCACAGAATACCATTCCGATCGGTAGTGATTTCAATTCCGTAAGTTGCTTCTTCAAAAAACGAAAAGCGAAAATTTTCTTCGTAGTCAAGCCACTTTTAAATTTCAAAGTGGAATTGAAAAACACTTTTCAACAGACTTCATTTGCAGTAAATATTAAAAAACGTGCATACTCTTAGGAGCGTCAAATAAATATTTGGTCATGAGCTTTCCATGTTAATAAAAAGCTTAATGTAAGCTTTGCATCTAAAAACAAGAGTAACCAAACGCCTTAAGGTATACAAATTTTATCATTGTAAAAACGAAACACAAAATAAACGGAATCTAAAACACCAAATATGTACTTTTTCGGAATGACAACCACGGAATCAAAACCAATCCGAACGGAATCTGTGACACGGCTGTATAATTAATTAGTGATACATAGTAACTTTCTTATACTGAAATTAAAAAAACCAGTAAAATAGAAAAATAAAAGCTCTTAAGATAAGCTAATTCAATTTAGTGAACTCTTTTCTCTTTTAGTTCTATGCCTTTCCTACAACAACACCAATTCAAAGAAGAGAAGAATTTTGTATTTTATTATCTTTGAAAAAGCAAAACCTACAAACACACATACATGTTGTGTTTTTTTAAATATTAAGCTAATATATGTATGTGCACATGTATTAGTGGCAATTTTAAACGCTTATAGCTATCAAAACACTGAACTGATTTTAACGAAATATAGAATGTGTACACCTGTCAATAAATATGTTTAAAGCGGTATAAATTGTGTCAAAATCGGCTGTATAATGTGAGAATAAACTGCAGCACAAAAAATGGTCTCACTTGAAAAAATTATTTTCGTTGAGTTTTATATACTACATGCTGATTAAGTGCATTGCGGAGCAGAAATTAAGTATTCCAATCTATTGGTGTGGACCTATAGATCCATATTTTTGCGTTCTACTAAATAAAGTCCTTACCTTGATAAAAATTAAAAAAAGCCTTCAAGCTTTACGAATATTTAAATAACAATTATGGCAACATATCGAATGCATAAATGCTAATATTTATGAACATGAAGTTGAATTTGACATAATTATAAAGTTGAAATACAAACATACCTCTAACCACACACACACACATACACACACACAGCCACTAAAAACACCAACATAAGGAACAGTACTTGTTAATGTAACTACGGATTTAAGAGTTGTGCCAATGCCACGGCAACAAATGTCCATATTAGCGTAGGTAGTAAATGAATAAACAGTGCACCAACTAACATCATAATGTCACGTATGCAATTTTGTGTTTGCTTAGTGCATAGTGGAATTATTCGGTAACTAAAATACTTTTTACACTAAAACATAAATTAAGAGTTTAAAAGGCATAGTATTGCTCATAAAACTTTCTCAATGCAAATATTGTTTACAATATATTGAATATTTTGTTTAAGTATACATTTTGCAATAAAGGCCCTGTCCTAATTGCCTTATTTTGTAAAAGGCAACACTTAGCGTTAAGAGATTTTCAATATGTCATGTTTTTGTAATATGAAAATTTTCCATACAAAACTTATGAACGCTATGCGTTGAGTTTTACAAAATAAGGGCCTTATTAAAAGTAGTGAAGCAGCAGTAGTGGTGATACGATATCCAAACAAAAATACCGGCGATATCGATATGCTTTGTGAATCTTAATTGAAGGTAAAAAAACGCAACCCAAGTTGAGTATTTTGTCTATTATTATAAAAAAAGAATACAGCATAAAAAACTACACAGTACAACAAAATAATAATAAACGATTGGTCCAAGTAGAGGGCACCAATAAATATACACGTGTATCAATGCTTTAAAAGTTTAGCTCTGGGATTCATTTTAGGGGGAGTTAAAGTTCTTCTGCTTTTGCGCATAGTTAAACACAGAAAAAATATCAATGTAAAATCAACAAGTCGCAATGTTGATTGCAAGTCACATTAAATTTTTGCAAAAGCCCAGATTTTACTTAAAATTAGCTATGTCTTATACTAATTTTAAATGAAAAATTATTTGTCTAACCCGGTGCCTGGCGAGAAATAATTGGTTGTTTAAATTTTGATGGCTACAACGCACTGTTGTGCTCTTATTGTAGTTCATTTTGACGTTTGTGTTGTGTAAATGTAAATAGCCGCAAAACAGTCGACGAACTTCCCATAATATGCAAAAATTGTTAATTTAACATTGTTCACTGTTAAAACAAAATTGTTCTATCTGTCTGAATACACATATATACCTTTTCGTCTATACCCTTTTTCATTTTGGCAATTTTTTCGTTTTGTTTTTTTCTTTAATTGTGGCTTTTTTTGCGATATTTGTTTTTTTGATTTTTTTTGTTTGTTGGCGATTTTTTTATTTTTGGTGATTTTTTGGCTTTGGTTTTTTTGTTTTAACGTTTTTTTTTCGCTTTTTGACGATATTTTTCCTGTTGGTGATTTATTAAAGTTTTGGCGCTTCTGTCTCAGTTTTGGCGCTTTTTTCGGTTTTTGCGTTTTTTTCGGTTTTCGGTGATTTCTTACTTTTAGCGATTTTTTTTGGTTTTGATATTTTTTTTCGTTTCTGCGATTTTTTCGGTTTTAGACGATTTATTTTAGTTTTGGCGGTTTTTTTTTTGTTTTGCCGTTTTTATCATATTGGTGATTTTTTTCATTTGTGGCGATTTTTTCGTTTTTGATGACATTTTTAATTTAAGCAATTTTTTTTTTGGTGTTAGTGCTTCTTTTCGTTTTGATGACTTTTTTCGGTTCTTGGCGTTTTTAGTTTTTTGGTGATCTTTTTAGTTTTAATGATTTTTTTGCGTCTTAGCGATTTTTTTAATTTCGGTCCTTTTCTTCCCTTTAGACGAATCCAGAGGAGGTGGGCTCAATTCCAGCCATAGACCTTGGGTGTTTTCCTAATAGCTTCGCCGGTTCTGTTTGTTCAACGAAAAAAAAATCACACAGATTAAATCACTAATAAAATGGTAACATTAAATTCATATTGTTTCAATTTGAAATAACTTTGATTTAACATTATTCTTCTTAGTATTTCAGTATCAAATTCATGTTGTTTCGACTTGAAATAACTTTGATTCAACATAATTCTACGTGTTACTTCCGTATCAACTTCACTTTGATTCAATTGTACTGGAATATTAAATCAACATAAAACATAGTCATTTCAAAAGGAAAAATGTTTTTTGAAGGTTATTTCGGCTATTATTATATTAACATTTTCTGTGTGTATAGTGCTCGGCATAAGAAATCTTGTAAGCACTTTTGTGTAAAACACTACGAAAAATATATTTGTGGAACATATCAACCCTCTAACTCTTCGTTGTGTGGATCTGTTGGTTCCTTTCATAAAAAGGATGCAAAAAAGTTTCCTTCAGTGGTAATATATCGGTCTAAAATTTTCTACAAAATTATTTGCCATAAAATTCAATCAAAAGTTTTTAAAGATTTTTAAGCTCCTAACTCAACTTGAACGCAATAATTCATTTAAAACGTAAAATGTGTTTAAGGTCTATTTCGTACTTGCCACAATTAATACTCGGCATAGGATATCTCCTAAGAATTGCGTTTAAGGTATAAAATATGTTTGCAAATTTTATGTGAAATGACACGACAAGGATTTTTGTAGAGCAGTTTTGTTTTTTTTAAAGAAATTATCAAAAAGACCCGTACAAAGAAGAACTAGAGGGTTGAAATGTTCCATCAAAATACTTCTCGTGACGTCTGACACAAAAATGCGAAAGACATCTTATACCTTAAACGAATGCCTTACAATATTTCTTATTTTAAGCCACTATAACTATGGGGTAAAAGGCACCCTTTTAAATCCCCCTAAAATGAATCACAGATATAAACTTTCAAAGTGCTGACACACGGATATAGTTTTTCAGTCGTTAGAATCTTATTATTTCGAAAAATTTGATATTGTTGTACAGTGCTATTAAAATTTTTAATGCTGTTTTATTAATTAATAAATACAATCCAATAGTAAAATCTATAAATTAATAAAAAATTATTCTAATAAAAACCCACTGTGCCTTATTAATTCTAATTGAAAGGATACACGTTATCAACATACTACACATATTTAGTAGGTAGGCATTTTTCATATAAGTGTTCTTGTTCAAAAGAAGTGCACATAGTTGAAAGAGCAGTTGACGATGCAAACTCTTGTTGTCGTTTTACCACCAAGAATAGCAAAGAATAAAAATAGAAATGGGTTTCAAATGTTTTACATATAAAGCCATACTAAGAAGTATCACTTACTTCCTTTTATAATACGTGTCAGTATACAGCGTACATACTCGTACTGAACATGACCTGAAAACAAATAAAAAAAAGCACGCAAGTTATTTACTTTCTATTTCGCTTAATAAAATAAAAACGTTGAATAATATTTTATTTTAAACTTAGAAAATCCTTAACAACCAGCCACAGGCTGCTGTTGTTCCAGCTTAATGGAGAAACTGTGTCATTGCCAGTTGTGTCATTGTATTTGTTCTACATGTTGCGGTATTTGTTGCTACTGGTTGTGCGAAAATCTCACTATTTAAATCTTTTACAACTTAACATGCATGTAAATACATTTTTCTAATTTAATTTCCATTACACGTCTTTTACGTCTGTCTGTAGATTTCTTGTTAAATCTTTATAAATAAAGGCTTTGAGAGGCTTATATAAAATGTGTGCTTGTAGTTTTTAAAGTATATGTACTACTGTTGGCAGTTTAATTATTTCTAAATTGAAAATAAAATGGAAAGGAAGCTGTAGCAAATCAAACAAGTAATTGCTGTAGCTTAAAGCTTTAAATATTAAAAAGAATTTATTCACGAGAAAAAAAAAACTATGGAATGTGGAGGATGTATTTTATCAACCCCATCTAAATTATTTTTTATTTATTTGAAGTATGAAGAAAGTTCATGTATTGCAAGCTGGTCTGGCTGAGAGATAGTAGTTGCGACTGGCATTTTGTGGTACCGAGTTCAATACTCAACTCTCAGAAAGATTTTTTTTTAAATAAAAGTCAAGTTCAGTTCATACTATGTATTCATACCCAGCAAAAAATAACATGGCAAATCATGTGTATAATCATGAGTGCAAGTGATGACGAACTGGTTCGATTTAGGTGAACATGCATGATTTTTACATTAGCGTGACATTAGAGATCATGTGTTTACGTGAAAATTTAAATAAATTTATCTCCATTAAAACGAATGAATTGAGAACCCATGCAAGTTCCCTGATTCGATGACGTTTTTTCATGTAAATAAAAAAAAAAATATTGCCGCAGCTGGGATACGAACCATGCTCTTCTGACTATTAAGACGTGCTCTCTACTACTGAGCTATTACCTTCTTATTTTTTGTTGGAGCTAAAATTTGTTTTATGAAAATGTGTCAATGTAATAATTTAATTCCGTTTTTGCATGATTTTTTCTGTGGGTATTTTTAGTGTCCGACCAAAAGTTCGGGTTCGGTGTCGGAGTTCGACAAAAAGCTGTGTTCGGTTGATGTTGGGCGTTCGGTAAAATTTTCACCGAACTTTGGAAAATTGTTTTTTTTATATTTATATATCATCAAAAATATACAAAAATGTAGTCCTACAATATATTATCAAAAAGTACTACGCACTATCAATTTGTTAATTTTGTATTTGTTAAATAAATAAGTCATAGCTAAAAAAAGTTAAGTTAAAATTTTTCTTTTCAATAAAAAAGTTCGGTTTCGCGTTCGGTATTGCGTTCGGGTTCGGTTCTAAAATTTTTACCGAAGTTCGGATTCGGGTTCGGTCTGAAAAAGGGCGTCCGGTCGGACACCAGATATTTTATGCAATATATTACCTAGTGAAATCGCACTCGTTTTTAATGAGTTCAAAAAATAAAAGCTTTATTTACGATTTACGATGGCATTCAGAATTCATTCGAAGAAACAAGTGCTCAAGAAATCATGAAACACTATTTAATTTTGAACGCATTAATTTATTTTTGCTGGGTAACAAAACCTTCAATCTGAATGAAACATATTTGGTATAAAGAGTTATGTGCGTTTCATACTAGCAGAGAGCACCCGGTTCGATCCCGGGCGGAAACAAAGAAAATACTTTTGTTTTTCAAACTGTGTTGTAATGAAGGTGGCCAAAATTTTCAAATAAAAGTTTAATTAACGTTTTATGACACATTTATAAATAGTTTTTAATTAAGGAATACTGTTTTTTTACAATAAACAAATTTCATACAAATTTTATATTGAGTAATAATACTAGTATTCAATAGAATACTGCAGATGGGATATAGCCGAACCTGAACTGTTTATCAATTAAATTTGACACGGAATGACGTAAAATCTTTCCAAATTTTGTTTATAATACTCGTACCTTTGATAAAGTCCCTAACCTGAATACAATAGATTTGGGAGAATAAAATCATATTTGATTCATATTATGTACTCAATTAAGCTTTCTGTCTCTCTCCCACTTCACCACTTGTTCTCTCTACACTATCCCTTTCCCAAAGAAGGTAACACATAAATTAATTAACCGGTAGGCATTACTTACCTGATTGTGTTACTTCTCTTAAAAAATAAAACAGCAATTTAAAATAAGCTTTTTAACGCTGTGAATGATTTACTCATTGAATAAGAAAAAAATATGTTTAAATTTTGGTAAAAATTATTTGTTCAAGGATTGTTCAGTGCATATAGTTTCCGTGGTGTAGTGATTATCACATCCGCCTAACACGCGGAAGGCCCCCGGTTCGATCCCGGGCGGAAATAAACAAATTATTTTTTTAAGCCGGGTATATAATGAAGGTGGCCAAAATTTTCAAATAAAGGTTTAATTAACGTTTTCTTACACATTTTTAAATAGTTTTCAATTAAAGAATAGTGTTTTTCTAAAAAAATTTCTTAAAAATTTTATATTATACTAGTATTGAGTACTAATAATAGTATTCAATAGAACACTGCAGATGGCATATAGCCGAAACCGAATTGTTTATCAACCAAATTTGACGTGATAATCTTTAAAATTTTAGTTTATAGTACCTTTGATAAAGTTCCTAACCTGAATACAATATATTTTGGAAAATAAAATCATCTTTGATTTATATTGTGCAAACAGCCACTTAAAATAAGTTTTTTACTCAGTGAATGATTTACACATTGAAGAAGAAAAAAGTATGTCTAAATTTTGGTTAAAAGTATATTTGTTCAAAGATTGTCCAATACGTATAGTTTCCGTGGTGTAGTGGTTATCACATCCGCCTAACACGCGGAAGGCCCCCGGTTCGATCCCGGGCGGAAATATATGAAATTATTTTATTTTTATATAATCGCTGACCATAATTTTCAGTTTATGCTCAGCTTATAAAAGTTCTTAGCCAATTTTTTGTAGTACAAATAATGTTCGGTTCATGATTTATCATTGGATATAAGTAATTTTTTGGCTTTGTGATGCATTAAACACATTCGCCACAGCAGGCTACTGACTACAACCTGTCAAAAATAGAATACATGTTTGTATATGAAAATGAATATTTTCACGACTGCACGGCTACACGACTGCAGGTTGTTGTCCATACTACTTCTGTTGTGTAGTCAAAACAAAAACAGTGTTAACAATATATGAAAATATGTAAAGCAAATTAGTGATTAGAAATATTTTTTGTTGTAAAATAAAAAAGACAATTACAAGTTTAAATGTTATAATATATATGTATCAAGAATTTTTAAATAAATAAACTTATTTGTTTTGTTGTTATATAGATTATTGACTTAAGTCAAAAATACCAACATTATTGAAAATTAAAAAAAATCACAGGGCAATCACAGGCCCTTTTTAACCTAAAACTTTTAGTGTAATTTTTTCGTCGCTCTAGTGATTCTAACTCCGGAATCACGAGAGCGCCGGGGTTCGAAACTTTAATATATTATTGATCATATGTCCTACAATAGAGAACGGATATAAACGATATATACTACGTTTATACGCACGGCTTATTTGCAAATAAAACTGTAAATTGTTGCCATGTAATTGTTTAATTGCGACTTATTAACTCACGAAAACTATTCACGATTAACGCACTATTAGCAAATAAAATGTTTGGTGCTGCCACGCTTTGTTAATAAAAAAAATTAATAAATAGAAAAATATTAATAGAAGAAAATTATGACAATTAAAACAATTAACTATTTGTTCTTTTATATATTTCAACTTTTTTTTTTGTAAAAATACAAAAGTCTTCTATAGAAGTGCTACCAAGTTTTTGTATTATGCTATGCCATATAAACAATGAATTAACTTATTTGCGAATAGTCCTCGTGTAAACGTAGTAATAGTTATCATTTCAAAATGCTCTAAGATACCTTTGTACTGGTATATACAATTTTGAAATCCATTAACCCATTGCGAGCAAAATGGTATTTAAATCATTTTTTATATGACTTCTCACGTAAAACCACCGTTATCTTAAAAAATGGCTGTTGCTATGATACTTAAACATGTATTTAGTTTAATAGAGAACATTTCAAGCTTTCATTTGATGTATACTTGAAAGCTATCATCGATGAAATTCGTAAGTTATGGCACATTGAAAATGAGATTTCATAAATAAATTAATTCATTTACCTCTTAAACTCATCTTTAAAATACTATAACTTACGTATTTTATAGGTGACAGCTTTCAAGTATACACCAAATACACATGCATATGTACCGTTGTATCGACCAGTTTTTAAGATAACGGAGTTTCTGCGTGAAAAGTAGATAAAAAAATTTTAAAATTGCATTTCACTCGGAATGGGTTAATTGTTGAAAAAAAATTTGTATACCAGTAGAAAGGTATTTTAGAGCAGTTTGAAGTGATATCCATGATATGGCTAATAAAAATTAAAAGTTTTGAACCAACTCAAAAACAACTCCGGAGCCAAAAGAGATGCAAACATTACAGTAAAATTATAAGGTTAAAAAAAGCTACTGCCTCATGAGTTTTTTTTTTTAATTTTCAACGATGCTGGTATTATTGACTTAAGTCAATATTCTATTTTATTAAACAGAAAAAACATCAAAAAATTTTAATATTAAAAGTGCCATAACAATCAATAGGTTTTAAAGAAATAAATTGACTTGTTTTTACATTTTGCGAGATGTAAGAACATTTTGAATAAGCGATTTTTTATGCAAGTAAAACTTTTGAAAGTGGCACCACTGAAATATGTACTGCAACAACAAAATGTCAGCTGGTTACGATGTAGCTGCCGTGTTCAAAATAATTAAGTAGCTGACTACACGACGACGATTGCTGCCAACAGCATTTGTAGTCGTATAGCCGCGTAGCCTGCTGTGGCGAATGTGTTTATAGCATGACACATGAAAAAAACGACATTGGCTGTGTGTGTAGTTTTGCTTGTCTCTTTAACTATTTGTAAATGTGCATTCATATAAAAGTACATAAAGTAATAAAAGATATAAAAATCATTAGTTTCATTAAATATTTATTTATAAAACATTAACAATTACATGATTTAAATTTGTAGGTGAGAGGTAAACTACACCAAGTCACATTTTGGATATTTTACAGGAGACCGCAAAAAACATATTGAAAAGCACAAATGATTCTATCTGTCTAGTATTAATATTATCTAATATTGTTTTTTATTATTGAAGATATGATAATGCTGATTCCAACGGTACAAAAAAACATATTTCGAAAAAATCTGACTTGATGTACTTTGCCTCCCACCTACAAAAATATTTAAAGCAAATATTTTTTTATAAGCTGCAAATAAAATTTATAAATATAATATTTGCAATCAATTGTATAAATATAAAATATTTTACAGTACGAAAATATGTTTAAGTTGATAGAATATTAAAAATATAAAACAGCTAAGTAAAATTTGGTTGTACCGAATTTTGTATGCCCTACACTTGTTGGCGTATTCTCTCGACTTATCTTTAATCAACTCATCGAATATTTGAGGTCATATAATGTTGGATGAAATTAAAGATTTCAGTAGTTTAAAATATCATTTTAAAATATTGTTTACATATTGCGAAGTTATTCACGAAGACTTTTTCTTCAGTTGCTTAAGAATTTTGTTTTTTTTCAGATATGACTACGTTGCAAAAAAGGAGCGATTTATTGTTAAATGCAATCATGTTGCAATTTCTATGAATGCTAATAATACCATGATTAAATATAAACATGAGTATGTTTTTTGTATGCTAATTAAGCTTCACAATCATTTTAAACAATAGTAACATACATATTTGCTACAACCATAAACTATATCGGGAAATGGGGATGGGCAAGTGAAAAAATATATCGATATATATCGATATCGATATATTTTTAAATATCGATCGGCATCGATACATATCCAATAAAAATATCCATATTTCGATATATTTTCAAGCATGATTATTTATACATAGACCCAAAATTTGCTAAAATAAAACACGAAAATTGCTTTTCTTATAAATAATTAAGCTGAAAAGAGTTAATTTCCAACATATTTACTGATTCACCAATATTTCTTGGAACGTACATCAACAAAATTATACTCAAAGAAACACAATTTTTTGAATACATAAAATTTTATAAATAAAACAGAAAGTTTTGATAAACTAAATTTACATATTTAAAGATTTTATGAAATTTGCGGCGTGAAACTTTCCTTATTTGCTTATTGAACGGACAGGGAAAGATGTTGGATGGCAAAAGTGATAGGAAATAAAATTTCATATGGTTTTTGACAATTTTCATTAGCCCATTTGCTTTTCCGCGCTTGAAGAAAATTTCATGAAATACTTTATCGTGTAAATTTGGTATTAGTAATATTTTATTTGATGAAGGTTTTGACGAAATTTTAAAAACTGCACGAAAAACCAAACAGATGCTGAAAAACATCGAATTTGATATTGTCGATATATTTTTTGAAGAAATATCGATATATCGATATATTGCAATTAAAAATATCGACGATATATATCGATATATTTTTAAGGAAATATCGATATATCGATGTATCGATATTTTTTGCCCATGCCTATCGGGAAACATGATGTTGTTGACACCACCATGCCACAATCATATCTTTTCCTTGCATGTAGAATTAAGACACTATTTTTGGGTTTTTGCACTTCTCTCAGCGATTTTTAACAGTTTCTAGAGCTTTCTTTCGATCTAGAATTTTTTTTCATAATTGAGATCATATTTGCTTTAGTATAAAATTTTTCATATTTTTATATCTTATTTTCTTCTTTTCTTTCTTATTTTCTTCTTTTAATTTTCTCAAAAAATCATAGCGATTTATTCGTCATTAAAAAAGAGAATTTAAATTTTAATAACAAAGAAAAAATATAAAGCTCGTCAAATAAACAAGCGGCAGTAAAATAGTAATAAAAAGTATATACAAATCGCTCCTTTATTGCAACATAGTCATATCACAAAAAAAAAACAAAAATTTCAAGTTACTGATGAAAAAGTGTTCAACAATATGATCTTTTTAATGTACAATTATTTTCAAAAACTGATCTTAATATAATACGAAGTTATAACGACTGAAAAGCTAGTACCATCCACATGCTTGCTAGCATTTTTAAAATTTTACGCTCATTTTTCCTAAGTTTCAGTTTTCTTGAGATATGACTACATTGCAATAAAGGAGCAATATTATACTCAAAATAAAAATACTCGTAAATCAACAACTGTGCTTTTTATTTGCTTATTCGTAGTAGTGTCCGAGGCAAAAGCTGTTAAAAATCTTAAGACAGTGTAAAAGTAAATGAAAAAAAAAAGTTTTCAACGCAAAAAAAAAAATAAACAAATTCAAATTCTCCTAAATCACAATTTCAAAAATTTGACTGCAGTGAAAATATTAGGATTGAAGGCATCTTAAAGCTTTTTACAATATTTTTTATCGGTGACGTCTTTGTAGAGCATATTTTAAAAGAAAGTTTTAATATATTTTCTGCTATTGCAATCACTGTTCGACATGTTTTTGTTGGCTTATGCTTTTTTTCTTTTCCATTTTATAGCATTAATATAATATTATTTTAACGAATTTTTCATTAGATTAAATTGCCACAGGCGTTCCTTTTATACTTAATAAATGCCCCACATTTATGCAAAGAGATGATTAAGTATGAAACATTATGATTTCGGCCATTAATAAAGATTAAATTCATAAAAGGTTTTGTTTTGATTATCTAAATTAATATTACTTTTTATAATTAAGTTATGATAATTCAACCCTCCGCGTAGTCAAAATTTTCTTTGCCGACATGCTTCACATTTATCTCTAAATAAAAATATAATTTAATTGAAAAACTAAATTAAAACAGAACTTAAGCCAAAACAATTAAAATTTCTTTGGATTTAAATGTTTTTCAAATTAATTTTATTTATTATTTATAATATTTCAAGTTAATATTTGTCCCTTGCTTGTTCCAGGTTCAATCTGGGCTCAAATCGTCACATTCGTGATCGTGTCGACAATCATACGAAAATAAATTACGTGATACGTCAATCGTATAAGATGAATGGGATTACAGTACGTTTACAAATGTCATAATCCGAAAATAGTGTTTTTTCGTGACGAGTTTTAGGTTCGCGGATGTGATGATTTGACCCCACCTTAGCTTTTAACTTCGCACAATCCAAAAATGCAAGTTATTGGATTCTAACTGTCTTAGCAAACTTTTCTTTTCAAAATAATAATAATATTGGTTAATCTAACCAATTTTAATGGTTAACCATTGTTAATGCAATTGTTAAGAATAAACAATTTTTATTGGTTAAAATAACCTTTTAAAGTTCTAGGTCCTTTGGCATTCTTTACTTTGTGTTGTCGTTGTTTAACAAGATGACTTCGCTGAGATTGTAAAGGCGTCAGTTTATAAACATGCGAAGAAATATGAGATCCCTAAGTTCAAGACTAATAAATTAAAAATTTTTTTTTGACGAAGTTCCCTATGTCACATTGTGCATATAATAAGCAGCATAAAAAGATTTTCTATGCTGGGGGTAAAACAATTGTTCATAAAATTAAAACATACGTTAACAAATATATGTAACGAATACTGGTAAGAAGTACGTGTAACAAATACTGGCAACAACAATTCAAAGCCAAGGCAACAATCCGCAGCGAAGTTTTATGATTTTGGGTAGATTTTGGTCCTTACTTTTTGGGAATTCGGGGAATTTCTGTGACTTTGGGGAGATTTTGGTACTAGTTTATTGAATCCTTAGACCAGGCTTGTGTCTTGGCTAATGGTTGGTTCAATTGCTAAGTGAAGGTGTCTCGGCTAAACATCAGGTGATTGGCTAAATTATTGAGAAGTATCGCCTAAGTATCTTCCAGGCGATAGCGTTTTTCTTTTTGATGAATTGTCTTCTTTTTTCATCCAGGGGCTTAAATTGCTATTTGCATTTATTTTTGGTGTGGGTCAGGGCGATAACAGTGAGGGGGAGTCGGACATAGCGACCGAATGGGGACGACCAAAGTTCGCGAACTATAGGTGGCCTGCCGATGGCAGAAGACCGAAACTGGTAGCCCGAAGGCTCTTTTTCTTAACAAACACACTTACTGCTTAATCTTTGGCAGGAATCGAGCCTGTGATCTTAACGTTGGTTAATTTTACTGTTTTGTATAGGTTGGTGCAACTCTAACCAATAAAATTGGTTAAATTTACTGATATTTTATTTTTGGTATACTTCTCTTAAAACATCTATTTAAAAGCAAGGCACTTCTTCCAAAACATTTATTCAAAAGATACTTTTTTAATAGGTACTTTTCTTGAAAGTGGTGTTTTATAAGGTACATTTGTTAATATTTACTTTTGAAAAAGGTACTTTTAATGGTACTTTTAAAACATTTAGTTATTATAAGCTATTTTTTAAATGGTACTTTTTTGAAAGACACTTTTTCAAGATTCTTTTTTAAAAAGTACTTGTCTTAAGTTTTTGTTTAAGGATTAGTTTTAAAAGTTACTTGTAAAATAATTTTTAAATGGCACATTTTTACTGTATATGACAGGAAAATTTACAAGAAAATCAGAAAGAAAACTATATGAGTTTCCGTGGCGTATAATTTATATTTCAGTTATGCATCAGCCATATACATACATTAATTATACGCTCATGCTAGTAATCCACTAAGGGCCATTATTACAACTCAACAGTAAAGTGGAAGATAGTTACCGGCATGATAAGCAGAAGTGATCGGTAAACTGACCTGCAACAATTTTTCATTATTACAACTTGCCTGTAAAATAAAAATTATCTTTTTCAAAGTATGGCTATACCAGAGCACAAGTGGCAACGTCATACATATGTATTTACAATGGCACAGATAACAGGTACACACAAGTCTACAACAAGTATAAATTTGTTGTAGAAACTATACTACAATTGTCAAAAAGTGTTGAAAGATGGATGGAATTATCAGCGCAGGTAGCTCTATAATGAAATGTCCAATACCTTAAAGAAGGGAAGCTCCATATTGTGACGAAATTGTGATAATTTCATCATTCCACTAAGTTTGCCGGAGTAAGGTCATGTGTTCTAGTGAGTTCACCTGTTAGATACGTCTTGCAAGTATGGCAGCCTATGAAAATGTGTGCCGATAAAAGTTAGCGGAAGAATGAACTTCCCTGTAAGTTATCCCACACTTTTAGGTTAAATTAAAGTTGTAATAATGAAAAACTGTTTATCCGTCCGATAAAATGCTAATTATAACTAAAGCCGAGTTGTAATAATGGCCCTAAATTCACTAAAGCGAACCATCCACTTGCAATATAGTTGTGCAATATGTTGTATTGTACAATAATATCACCAATGTGTATGTCATATTCGACGGTGGCACAATATATTGACAAAAATCAAAAGACCTTTGATTTTTATTACACAATCAAGAAAATTGTGTAATATGGTGGCAACATTGTGCAGTGTTACTTTTTCGCTGTCACCAAAATTAGGCAATATTTCTTTAAAAATATTGCCCAATTTATTGCATAGTATAGGTCGAAACGACAATAATATGCACATAACATATGCAATAATATTGTATAATTGATGGGCTGCTTAACAGGACTTTAAGGTAAACATTTGACTATTTGTCACAAGTTTTGTATCCAAAAGCTGTATTACACCCCCATATATTCCAATTGCTTAGTACGATCATAACTTCTATCCATTTTCATTACATATTGCGTTTTAAATGCGAAATATGTAAAGTAAAAATAAGCCCAAAAATTAAAACTAGACAAAGACATATTTGTTAACTACAATGTTGTTAGTGACAAAAATTTAGTTTGCAATAAATACTTAGATGAAAAGTCGATATAAATTGTTATATTAATTAAAAAAGTTATTTTTAGAATTTAACAAGGCTTTTAGATAATATGTTTTGTTTCGCTTTAATATAAAATTCCATTATTTTTTTAGGGTATGTTAAACATTTTTGAGGTCGAAGGCTCTTGTGTCTCTATAAAATACTTATAATATTAAATAAACAGGAGTTTGGGCAAAAAATATATAGAGAAAACTTTTTAAAATATTTGGTTTTTTTTCACACAGACATAAATTTCTGCGTAATATTATGTGTATTGGCACAAATTTAATTATTATAGTTTTAAGTTTCGCTTGGCTGTGTTGAAAACGAAATGTTATAATCATTCTAAGTAATAATATTGTACAGTTCGCGCATACATACCCACAAGTACAAGCTCTATTATGTTCAAGATTTTCTCTTCCTTTTTAGCTCAAAGTTATTTCTGTGGTCACAAGCCAAACCGCTTAAGTCATTCTGAAATATTTTCGGGAGAGCATTTTTTTTACAGATAATTGCCGTCTTAAAAAAAGTAATTAGCAAGAAAAATTTAGAGCAATTAAATTTATGCACGAATGAGCACGATCGCTCGAAAAACTCAAGTTGGCCGTAGCTCGACTTAAGCTGTTGTGGCTTGTGACCAGCGATATAATTGAGTAAATTAGTGAACATTTCTATGAATTTTACAGACTTTACGCGTCATCTTGTATAACAGCTTTCACAGTGTACATTAGTGCTCAAAAATTATAATGCGCGGTATTTGAATGTATGAAGAGGAAAATGAGTTTCAGTATTAAGGAATTTAGTAACACACAACTTTAGCGAGAGTCCTCATCTTAGTACACACACACTAAGAAAAATATTCATATAAAATTATTATTAAATAAAAACGTATAAGAAGTAAATTTACCATCAAAAACTTTTGGAATTTTTGTAATCGGTAGTACATTTTTAATGGATTACAAAGTAAAGAATGATACTTATTTATCTTATTACTGTACTTCAAATTAAAACTACTACTTATTAATTAATAAAATGAGTTACTTACTTAGTTGCTTAGATTGCAACCGTTTAGGTCAGTAGCCTAACTCAGAATAGCTTTCCATGCGCGTCGATCTAATGTGCTCGCCTCCAGTTTCTAGCATTAAGTTTTGCGATATCTTCCTCAGCTTGATCCTTCCACCGGAGTTTGGGTCTTCCCCTTCTACGTCTTCCTTCGGCATCGAAATCGAATGATTTCCTCGCCGGTGCATTATCATTCATACGTACACGCAAAGAAAAAACATGGTTGAGGCCACCATAATCGAAGAGCAACATACTATGATTGAATATATGGTTGAAACAACCATATATATAGTTCAAAATAACCATATATATGGTTCAAGCAACCATTTGTATGTTTCAAAATAACGATATATATAATTCAAAATAACAATAAATGGTTTGAAATAACTATATATATGGTTAAAAACAACCATATGCATGGTTCAAGCAACCATGTATATGGTACAAAACAACCATATATATTGTTCAAAATTACAAAATATGGTCTGTAATAACCATATGTATGGTTAAAATTCTAAATAACCATATATATTGTTCTATGTAATCATATATTTATTGTTTTCTTAACCATAAGATGATTAAAAAATTGACAGGAGCTGAACAATTTTATTATTTCAATTTCAATCAAAAACAAAATTTTTCAACTGGTCAGTGTGTTGAATCTGAAATAGAAGTTATTATCTATTTTCACATAGATATATACATATTTGTTGACACATGTTATATTTACAATCGGACATGTTCTGAAAAACGTTTCGTTGCGAGATCAGCAACTTTCAGCATAGAATCCAACTAAAAAGATCACTTATTGGGGGGTTTTCATTGGTTTTTGTGTTTCAGATATTTCACATATTTTATCTGAACAAAGCTACGAATGCACTAAATTCTCCGATTAAAGAACACTTTTATTCGCTTTCGAAATTTTACTATTTCAAAACTAAATGGTCTTCAGAACATGGCCGAACATTAATTTCCGGAATATATCACTTTTTGTTATTTTAATTTTTATTTTTTTTATTTTTTCACACCAACCGCTCACACAAATAAACCAAATGCTGTCAAATAAAACGCAAAACTAACTAAAAGCATTCAACAAAGGGATAGAACAAAGACTTTTTTGGAAACAGAGAGCCATGTCTGTTTTATAATCATAGCTTTATTGCAAACAAAATAGTATAGATAAGAACGATATTTTATTATTATAGAACCATTCTGTTGTTGATTTTTTAAATAAGCCATGATTGTAGTCAGAATTTTTTCAACAATATATATTGTTCAAGCCAACCATGTGTCAATTTTCATGAAATCTAATAATTTCATGATTAAATGTAAACGTTAGTTTTTTTGCCTTAAACTAATTAAGGTTCAGAGTCATTTAATACAATAATAAGTTATTTGCCACACTCAAAAACTGTGTCGGGAAACATGTCATTGCTGACGCAACAATGCCACAACCATATATTTTCTTTGCGTGTATGACATGCCCCAGTCACCACAATCGTTGTACTTTGATGCGCTTAACTATGTTGATATCTTCGTACAACTTATATAGCTTGTGATTCACTCGATGGCGATACTCTCCAGTGACGCAGACAGGTCTATATATCTTGCAAATAATCTTTCTCTCAAACAGCCCAAGAGCAGCTTCACCTGCTTGCGTAAGAACCCACGATTCAGCGCCATATAGTAGCACGGATAATATAAGCGTTCTATAGAGTGTGATTTTCGTTCGTCGAGAGAGGGCTTTGTATCTATTAGGAAGAATCGTTCCTTGTTTTATTTCCAAACTGATGTTATTTGTTTGGTTTATGGCGGTTATAGTCACCAATGTTCACATATTGATCCAATCTTGTTGCTTCTTTGTTCGTTGATACCATTAACTTGGTTTTATCTTGATTTACTACCAGACCCTCTTTCGCCGACTCCTTTTCGATACTAGAGAATGTTGCAGTTATCTCTCGCACAGTCCGCTCCATGATATCAATATCATCGGCATAAGCGAGTAGCATGTGTTTTTTGTTGTAAATTGTGCCCTGGTCTATTAACTGCAGCATCGTGCAGGATTTTTTCCAACAAAATGTTGAATAGATCACAAGATAGACTATCACCTTGTCTAAAACCTTGTTTGGTATTAAACGTCTGGGAGAGTTTTTTTTTCCAATTTTAAGCGATGATATTGTGTCAGTTAACGCCATTCTGCATAAGCGTATTAGCTTTGTAGGTATACCAAACTCAGACATGGCTTTAAATACTTCTGCTCGTATCGGGCTTGCAAAAGCAGCTTTGTAGTCAACGAACAGATGACAGGTGTCGATTTGTTTTTTCTCCAGGAATTGGCGTAATGTAAATATCTGCTCGGTGGTCGATTTACCAGATATAAAGCCGCATCGGTAGGGTCCTATTATTTCGCTGACTTTCGTTTTTAATCGTTAACATAGTACGCTCGATAGAATTTAGTATAGGAATAGGAAGGAGACATATAGCTCTATAGTTGGCGCATATGGTTTTGTCTCTTTTCTTATGCACATGATATACGCTGAGCTTCCAGTCATCGGGTATGCGTTCTTCTAGCCAAATGGTTCTAAAAAGTCGGTGCGTAATCCCTAACAACTCGTCGCCTCCGGATTTAAAAAGTTCTGCGGGCAGACTATCGGCACCTGCAGCTTTGTTTTTCTTCAGCTGGGATATTGCTTTTCCAATCTCGTTTTTGCACGGTGGTGTACATTCGTCATCGTTCTCAATGATTGGTTAAAGGGTATCTTTTTCGTCACTATCATCTGATACCAACAGCATGGAAAAATTTTGCTTCCATGTCCTTAGTACATTTTCAGTATCTGTCACTCGGTTTCCGTCTTTATCTTTAAAGGAGAAACTACCAGTACCAAAGCGCTCTGTTTGGTGTTTCACTTCTTGGTAGAATTTTCGGACTTCGTTTTCTTTCTTTTTAAGTTAAATTGTGTTAAAAAATTTTTTGGCGCTCAATCTTGTAAGTCAACAATAGCAGATCGAGTAAAGCTGTTGGCTTCAAATTTAAAAGGGTACATACTCGTATCTCTGTTGGTTAAAAAAAAAAAAAAGAATGCACGGTGTCATGGGATACAGAGTAAGAACGAAGTTCCTGCCACCTATGCCCTTTCGGTTTCTGCCTGCCATCTTCCTTCTGCTACTTTCGTCCTTATGCCATCAGCTAGCCCCTTCGGTCAGCACCGTTCGGTCGCCATGTCAGACGCCCCCTCATCTTTATCGCCCTGAAATACACCAAAAATAAAAATTACAATTTAAAAATAAAAATTTCACCTACCTTGATGACACCAAGTTAATGAAGATAGTAATTTCAACGCCGGGGTTCATAAAAACTAGAAGAAAAATCTCCCCAAAATACCAGAAGTTCCATGGATATCCAAAAACTAAGATAAACATATACCCCAAATCCTAGAACTTCCTCGGAAAACAACCGCAACACCGAAAACCGTGAAAGTAACAAAGCGGCAACACAGAGTTCTTAAGAAATTTAACCTATGCGACGGTCTGTTACCTTCATTCGTTAAACATTTATATGCTGCATATCATATGCACAACATGCCACAGGGAACTTCGTTCCAACAAGTCGTGAAAAAATACAAATAAATTGTGATTTTATTATTAATTTCTTTTTTTGTTTATTTGACTACATACTTATTTTCTGTCTTCAAGTAAGCGAAATAATAACTAGTTAATTGCTGTAAGAATGTAAGTACATTTGGAAGGGGTACTCCTTATATTTGGAACTTCTGAAACAAAAATAAGTAGTTATCGAGTTTAATTAAAAGTAGTTACGACTTAGTTCTTTATATAATTTTTTTCCTACCAGTAAACAAAGTTTTGCTGGGTTGTTTGCATGTTAAGGTTTGTGTAGGCAGACTTTATTTATTTATGGCTTTATATAAAAATTGTTAACATAAATTTTAACATGCCGCCATTACATTAATATTTTAAGTGTACGTAATGCTTAAATGTGAAAAATTACGCATTACATTCTATATACTAACCGCATTTTATTTATAAGCTTACAAGTACTTAACTGCAATACGTTCATATGAAAGAAAGAACACCATCTTATACTGCGCGAGTTTGAATGGGGAGTAGTCAACACCCTCTTATATATTACATTATTTCCCTGACTTTCATTCTCATTAAACGTTTGCAAATTGCTTTAATAACTCCGTAAAAAAGCGTTATGAGACATAAAAGCAAATTATTATTATATTTCTGTTTTAACCGTTTTTGTAGACATTTGTGTCATATGCTTTTACACGTCGAGAAATTATAAAGTACGAAATTCAGCATTTGCTCTTAGGCATAAATTAAATAAAGCTAAGAAAAAAATTAAGGCAGTCTTATAGAAAATTTTTGCATTTATTATTTTCTTCACTAGACAACAGTCAAGCAAATGGTACTGTTACATGCACAGCAATCAAAAAGTTTTAGTCTACGAGTATGGAACAGTTGGTTTAAACTTTAAAGTCCATTGACTTTGGGTAACAAAAATTTCTAGTTTTAAATAATTTGTTTTAATGAAGAATTAATACTGATTATTTTTTTATCTTACAATCGTGGGACTTTTTCTTTTTTCCTTATCGAAATATAATATTTGTATTGAAAGTTTGTGGTACTAAAGCTTGACATTTAGAAAAGGACATGAGCCACACTTTTTTCATAATGACATTTCTGGCTTGGTTCTTTTGTTGATTTAAGTGTTTTATATATTCCACATTTTGAAGTACTAGAAACCAAATGTTATTTCAGTAAAAATTACCGTCCACCGGAAGCAGTTTTGTAAGCTAGGGAGAGCGTTACTATCTCTTACCATGTCCCAATTGGTACACTCTAAAACATTACTTAAAATTTAAGATTATATATTGTCAACATTTTTGTTGAAAATTTTTCCTTGTCTAAAATTACATCGATTTTGTAGTTATTTTATTAAAGAAAAAACCTTTCATATTAGACATATTCAGTCCAAGTGGAAAAAATTTAACATAAAGTTTAATACGGCTATGGCTCAATGGTAGTTACGTCAGACTATCAGTCAGGAGGTCGTGGTTCAAATATGCACGCAGCCAATCGCTTTTTTTAGTTAAAACATTTTGTTCAAAAATTATGCGTGTGTAATTTTAGGTCGATAATAATCGGTAAAGTGTTGCCGACTATTATCTACCTAATTTTCAACAAAAGCGTTTTAGAGTGTAGGTCTTGCGGTATGTGCTTCTTTTTTATGCAGAAAAATTACTCGAGCTGCTGCAGTACGCTGCTAATTGTAATAAATCGTTGGATTTCTTTAAAACAAAACATCGACATTGTTGCTCGCTGATAGCATAAAGCTTTTGAAATCCAAAGTACATGGATATCGTCATCGTTTGATTTATTTATGCCAGGCAAGATTAGAAGGCCTCTTCAAGATCTTATTTAAATATTTGCCATCTTATTCCACATCCTTTCTTTTGCGGTGAAGTTTTGCTCCTCATACTGAAAAAACTACAAGTTACAAATTTACAAGTAAAATACGGGCCCCTGGTGCAACAAAAGACAACTATCGACTCGAAGATACTTAGGCGATAGTTAAGCGATACTTCTCAATAATTTAGCCGAGACACCTGATGTTTAGCCAAGGCACCTTTATTTATCAAGGACACACACACCATTAGCCAATACACAAACCTGTTTCAAGAATTCCCAAAAACTTGGACAAAAATTTTCGTGGATTACCTAAAATAAGGACCAAAACGTCAACAAAATTCTAGAAGCTCCCCATATTTCCAAAAACTAGGACAAAAATCTTCCTAAAATCTTAGAAGTTCCCGGAAAACAATGGCAGCACCGAAAACCGCAAAAATACCAAAGCGGCAACAGTGAGTTTTTATGGAATTGAACCTTTGCGCCGGATTGTTGCCATCGTTTTGAATTGTCGCTACACGTATTTCTTTGCAGTATTCCTTACACACAGAAAAATTTCCATGTAAAATCGTCGAAAACCAGGTTAACTTAAGATTTTTCGGTAGTGATTTTGCTTCATAGGTGTTTCATGTTAAATCAACATGATTTACAATAATCTTGAAAGAAAATGTTTCCTTTTGAATTAACTATATTTCATGTTGATTTAATATTCCAGTACAGTTAAATCAAAATGAAGTTGATACTGAAATAATACGAAAAATCATATTGAATCAAAGTAATTTCGAGTTGAAACAACATGAATTTGATATTGTAACAACACGAAGAATCATGTTGAATCAAAGTTATTTCAAGTTGAAACAACGTGTATTTGATATTGGAACAACAGGAAGAATCATGTTGAATCAAAGTTACTTCAAGTTGAAACAACGTGTATTTGATATTGGAACAACACGAAGAATCATGTTGAATTAAAGTTATATCAAGCTGAAACAACATGACTTTAATGTAGCTGTTTTATTAATTATTTTAGTTACGTGATAGTCATCAGAAAACTTTTCGTTGTAGCTGACTGCCCCAACCAAGATTTGAACTCGTGCCACCTGCATGATAGTCCACGCGCTAACCACTGCAGCCACAACAGCTTCAAACTTTTCTTTACTCATACACTAAATAAATACCATCGTATGTAAAATGCATTTCATTTTAATTCAACATGATTTAAATGATTATTTAACATAAAACTTATTTGAAATTAAAATTATAGTCATGTCGATTGAAAATGAAACTTAACGTTTATAACAAAATTGTTTTATAGGTGATTTAAGGTTAGATTAATTATTTTCCGTTTAAAATTAATATGAAACAATGGTAATTTTAAACCAGCAGCAGTAAATATTCGCTGATAATTCGTTTTTTGTCGTATACATAGACGACACATGTAAGAATAAACAACAACAAGTCACACAACTAAGCAGAACAGTGAATTGTAGTAATAAACAACGCAAGTAAACACTAACACTCTCAAACGACAAATTGTTTCTTGCAAATTTAATATGATTTGCATGTGGCATGTGGATTTTACATACCTTTTTTTTGTGTATACACGTATTTGTTTCACGTATATTTCAATTAAAAATTTTTTGTATCCCCCAGCATAGAAAACACAACGTACCGTGACGAATGTCGTTCCTTAAGTTTGAGATGAGTCAAAAAGTGAATTGCTTTGCAACAAATTATATGGTGACTACATTTGTAGACAGCCCGACTATGACTTATTTATTATAGTCGAAATATCGGAAACTCTTTAGTGTTGTGTTTTTCTTCCGACGGGGTTTTTTTGAATTTGGAACGATTTTCCGTCATCCCACGTCAAATTTGGTTTGTAAACAGACCGGTTTCGGCTATGTGCCATCTTCAGTGTTCTATTGAATACTGTATTCAATAGAACACTGAAGATGGCACATAGCCGAAACCGGTCTGTTTACAAACCAAATTTGACGTGGGATGACGGAAACTCTTTACTTTATAACAATAGAGATAAATACTACATGTATAACCTGCAAATATGCACATACTGACATCTTCGTAAAAATAGTCAGAATATCTTTCTAGAGCCTCGAAACAGCTCACATAACAGACTGCCTTCGTTATATATTTCGATACACCTAAAATTTTGTGACTGGATTTTTTTTTGTACGCATCTATGTTTATGTTTCTTTACGTGTATAAAAGTTTTTATATATTTCTATTCTTGCTATTTTTCTTGACTGCTTTTGTTTAGAAATTTTATCTTCAATTTTGTGTAAATTTTTTTGCTTTGTAGTTGTTCATGTGTGCCTAAGTATCTAACCAGCCACTAAATATTTTAAATGTATACTATAAAAGTAATATTTCTCTTTTATGTCTATAAAAAAAACAGCAGGAAGTAAAGCAACATCAAATTAGCGGAAAATACTAACTGTGAGTAATTTTGGTAAGTGAATAGCTGCAATGCAACCAGCTAAAAAAATAAAAGAGAAAATGCCAAATCTCTTGCAAAAATTAGGAAATCAAATAAAGACAACAAACTGAATTAATCTAAATCATAGAGGGAAGGGAGTCTGTTACACGGCAAGTCAGTAATGGGCTCTCAAGTACTAGCAATCGATTCGGGCTCTGGAACCTTATATAAGAGGGACCTGTCACTCTTAAATGGCTTTGTCCTTGGATGGGGCTAATTGCCAGAATTAAGATACTCAATGATAAACTCTAGATCCAAATTTGAGGTACTTGACCTGTGGTGATTTCTTTAAATCTAGTCAAGTTACTTTACTTTAAACAAATATTTTTAATTTAGAAGAAATCTGTTTTTACAGTGAGGGGAGGGTATTATTGTTATATGTTTATTCTAGTTATAAGTGTGTTCTGTTTTCACCGCTCATGACTGGGGAACATATTTTATCACTACCATTTTCATCAGTGATAAGGCAAGTACCTACGTTCAAGACAATTATTAAAGAATTTTTTCGCAGGGAAGTCAATAAAAATTATTTTGTTTTTCTATTTCCATTTTGTTAAGTTGTCAGCAGATATGTAAGTTGTGTCTGTTATTTTTCTGTTGATTTCAGCTAAACTACACACTGTGCTCTCGATACGAATGCCAATTAATAAAACAAAGTTAAGTGTAACTTCCTTTTTATTTAGCCTTCCATACAAATTAAACAAATATGTACTACTTGCTGTTGAAAAAGTGGACTGATAAAATACTTTTACATTAAAAAATCAACCTTAAAAAATGAAAAAAAAAACATTTTTTTGCCCCATAATTAAATTACTTGCATCATATACATAATGATTTATTTTTCTCTTTTAAATTATAGCCGCTTTAATTAAATTTTATATTGAATTAAAAAGGAAACGGCACAAACAATTGTTTATGTAAAAAGTATATACTATTTCTGCCTTAATTATTTTTATAAATTTTCACATGTTTTATGTCATGCAAAAACCACAAATTATGCAAATAGAATCAATGAAGCATGAATGGATTTATGCAATAAAAATCAAATACTAGTGATTATATTTTTAAAGTTTTAATTGCAATTACATTAATAGCATGAAAAAAAAAATACAAAAGGAAGCGAATAATATATACTATGATTTTTTACCACTGTTGTGGTTTACCTCCACAACATTCAATATCACACATCTACACACAGTACACTCTTTCGTTCTAAGGGCCTGTATCATAAAATGAAATACAGCTTATATTTCTATAGACGCCCTAAGATATACTGTGAAATTTTAGACTTTCTCCAATCAGTTTATTTTCTATTATCCAAGGCAGAAAATATATATATATATATATATATATATTTCCACTTACTGAAATAAATAATTTATACTCTTTCTTATTCTCGATAAACTTTGTTCTATTCTGTTAGTCGAAATTGTGTGAATGTGTGATACATCCATTTTTCAGTTAACTTTTAACGCATTTTAAGCTAAATGTTTCGCAACTAATGGTGGTTGATGCCTGGATTAATTTTAATGGAGTCAACTGGCTATTTTAACTAGGGATGTAACGATACGCCATTTTGCCGATCCGATACCGATATCGATATTTAAAAATAAATATCGCCGATACCGATACGAATATTGAAATTGAGTTCAAGTTTAGATTAACAAAACTCAAGTGGAATTTTTTTATTATACAAAATTACATTATAAGAGAGAATATTTAAAAATGATAAAACATTGGAAGTAATTTTTAAGGAGCTACATTTTCTTTGCTTCCAAAAAATCTATAATAAAAATATGCAGATAATTAGTAGAAAAGCAAGAAAAAATTTTTAATTCCTTTATAATTTTAAAAAATACTCGCCATGCTTTTTAAAAAATCCTTTTTTTAAAAGGACATTTATCAACTAATATTCTTCTTAATAACTTAATAGCTTAATTATTAAAAGACTTCTAAGTTCATATTTATTCACTTAAATTTACATGAAAATACAGTTCTGAGTTTAAATTCGCATAAAAAAATTGTGAAAATCGGTAATTTTTTATCCTTTTCCTTGAGGAAAAATCATTATAGAATACCGAAAAAGAAATTTGTCCTAGCATCGCTTCCAATTCGGTAATCGAAAAACAGAACTTCTTTCAATGGCAAGGATACGTAAAACTAATTAGAAATTATCCAAATTTGCAATACTTGCAGATCGCGAATTCTACATTTTCATGACTTCTTTGGACTATCTTTTATTTTGCTGGAATAAGATTTAAAAGACAACGACTTGAATTTGAATTCATGGTAAAATTAACAAAAAATAAATAATTTTTTTACAAAATAACAGCATAAAATATTATTAATTTTTAAAATTGATATTAATAAGATTTAAAAAATAACGAAGTGAATTTAATTCATGGTAAAATCGAAGAAAAATAAATTATTTGTTGAAAAAAACTTTGAAAAAATTTTTAAAACTATCGTCGTATCGACAGTAAAATATCGCCGATACCGATGTATCGGAAAATCTGAAGTATCGCCGATATATCGGTATCGGTATTCGTTACGTCCCTAATTTTAACATTACGATGTCCTAGCTAATAGTCAATTGTTCAATTCTCCATTACTTTCCAACTAATTTAAAGTTGATTTTATTTAAGTCAACTGGTAGTTAGTATGCAAAACTATGTATCACACGTTTTTTTAGTCAACGCGCTGACCACCCAGCTAAGGTACCATTTAAAACAGGCGCAGGCAATGTGTAGCCGACTACGTTTTGGCTATTTTTAAATTTTACATGACACAGCCAACAATTTTCATGTACACACTACAAACAATCAAAATAAACAACAACAAGAGCACAACAGTCATTTGTACCGATCAACAATGCCATTAAACACTAACACACTTAAACAACAAATTTTTTCTCATTTATTTAGTTTTCTCTTTGCCTGGCACTGATTTAAAATAATGACAACAAAAATTTAATATAGACTTGAAATAAGTTGCAAAGTAGCTGAGAGAGTAAGATTGTTAGCTCTCACCAAATCCCATTATGTACTCAAATTAAGAATTGATTTTGGGTCAGTTCTGTATTACATTGTAGTTAGCTTTTAGTTAGTCTAAAAAAGTTAACTATAAGTTAATTATTTTTGTAGTCGAGATTTGCTGGTAGTTATATTTAAAGAGTGTAAAAATGTAAGAGTGATTTCTTTCCGTCGAATTTTCTTCTGGATTTTTTTTAAGAATAGTTTTTGTTTCTTTCTCAAAAAAGGAGACAAAAAACTCCCCTTCAGTGGCAATATACTGAGTTAAAATGTTGCAGAAAAATATTTGCCATACAATTTTACAGTAAAACTCCAAAGACAATCCAGCTCCATACTCAACTGGAACACCAGCAATCATTTAAAGCTTAAAATATGTTTAAGGATTAATGTCGTCCACTATTATTACTTGGCATAAAAGATCTTATAAGCTTACATTTTAGGTAAAAGATGTGTAGACTATTTAAAAAAAAACATCATGAGGAAAATTTTTTTAGAACATTTCACCCCGCTTTAAGCCCCCACAACGAATTGTTAGTGGATTAAAATACTCTACAAAAAAGTTTCCTTAATATACCCTAAACATAAGGATTAAAATATTACACATTCCGAGTCACTATCAGCCCAATTATGAATAACAATTCCCCGGGAGTTTTTTCCCTATTTCCTGTTCCCCTATTCTAAATAAAATCTCCCCGGGAAAATTTTCTCTTTCCCCATTCCTCCTATTATAAATTACAGTTTCCCCGGGGAAAAAATTGCAGGGGAAAAAGTAAGTATTTTAAATATGAGGAAGAGAGAGAAATTCTTGCGAGTTTTTTCCCCAAACATTTTGAACGGAACTAGTGCAAAAATTTAAAATTGAAATTAAAAAATGTCGTGAAGCATTTATTTAGGACAACAAAAATTTACAATTTCCTTTTTACACACAATCATTGGGGATTTAGTGCATCTGGAACTGGCCGAGTTTTCGCTTCACTTCCTTAGCATAAAGTTCTTCCGGGAGCTTTTGAGTGACTACACTGTACATTTTACTTTTTATTTAAGCAAACACAAATATTTATATTAGCACACAATCTTATTAAAAACATGAAATTTTTATTAATTTCTATTACTGAACTCTTGCGTTAGCACAGATTATACAGCGTTAGTGCAGATTGATATGTAAACACTAAACAGCTGATCCAGATTTTCCCTCTCTCCGTATTTGTTTATTCCACGGCTTTTTAGAATAGGAGGATTTTTCCGCTGGAACAAAAGAATGGGAAGAGGAAAAACTCTCCGAAAATATTCAATTTGGTTGTATAACTGGTGTGCGAAAGTGGGGGTAATTTTATGCCCCTAAGCAATTCCAGATGTAAGCTTTTAAAATGCCGAAAAAAATTCAATGTGAATAATACGAATACGTGAAATAATACGCCTAACGAATACTGGCAACGAAAATATAATTCCATAAACTCTCAGTATTACTGCTTTGGAATTTGCATGGTTTTCGGTGCTGCCGTTGTTTTCCGCGGAAGTTCCGAAGATTTTCTGGGATTTTGGAGATATTTTGTCACAGATTTTGGAGTCTTGCTACCATGTTTGTATCTTGCCTAAGGGTTGGTGTCCTTGCTAAGTGATGTTGTCTCGGCTAAACACCAGGTGTCTCTGCTAAATTCTTGATAAGTAGCGCCTAAGTATCTTCCAGGCGATAGTGGGTTTTTGCTTATGAACAACTGTCTTCTTATAACTAGCTTCAAAAATGGAGGGTATTTTATTTACTTTTTAGGGTTCCGATACACCAAAAGTGTAAAGGAACCCTATTGTTTTCGCTACGCTGTCCGTCTGTCTGTACGTCTGTCCGTCTGTCTGCCACAGGCTGTTTTCTCGGGAACCGTAAGAGCTACAGACCTGAAATTTTCACAGAATATATAAAACTTTGACCGCTATAGCAACAAATATATGACAGCTAAAAATTAAAGGGTGTTCTAAAGCGAGCAACGAAAAATGTTGAAATACTAATGTAATATGCAGACACTTATATATAGACACTTTAAATTTTCAAAGTTCGTGTTAATTAGTGTAGTCTGTAGAATAGACTACACCAATTAACACCAATATTTAAAACAATAAAAATTAAAGGGTATTCTATCAGTTAATGTAATTTTTACTATGTAACTTAGACAATATGCTGTATCTTGGAAACCGTAAGATGTAAAATCTTGAAATTTTAAAAAACGCTAAATGTGAAAACGTTAAAAAATGCCATAACAAAAAAAAAATCGCACAATCGACATAATGCTGTATCTTGGCAAGCGCAAGAGGTAAACCCTTGAAAATTTCAAAAACGCTAAAACTAAAAAATTACAAAATTAAAAAATGTCAAAACGAAAGATCGCCAAAATGAAAAAAGCGCTTAAAGCAAAAATCTAATTAAAAAAATCGCTAAAACGCAAAATATCATCAAAACTAAAAACATCGGCAAAAAAAAACTAGAAAAAAGTCGTCAAAACGAAAAAGAGCACTACAACATAAAAAAAGCGCCAAAAGTAAAAAAGTCACCAAAAACCAAAAAAAAAAAAAAAATCGCCGAAAAAGTGTCAAAACAAAAAAAATAAATAAAAATCTCTATGCAACTAAAAAAATCACAAAAAACCGAAAAAAACTCCCTAAAACCAAAAAAAAGCGCCAAAACTAAAATAAATCGCTAAAAGTAAATATATCGTCTAAAAGCGAAAAAACGTTAAAACAAAAAAAACGCTAAAACCAAAAAACGCCAAAACTAAAAAAATCGGAAAAAAACCAAAAGTCGCCAAAACGAAAAAAGTGTCATAACCAAAAAAATCACTAAAACTAAAAAAAAAAATCAACAAAAACCGAAAAAATCCCAAAACCGAAAAAAGCGCCAAAACTGAAAAAATTGCCACAACTAAAATAAATCGCTATAACTGTTAATATCGTCAAAAAGTGAAAAACCGTTAAAAAAAACGCCAAAACCAAAACTTCCCAGAAAAAACTAAAAAAAATCATAAAAATTACAAATACCCCAAAACCAAAAATATCGCCTAAAACAACGAAAAATTTAAAAAATTAAACAAAAATGCACTACGAAAAAACTGCCAAAATGAAAAAACGGAAAAAAGGAAAATGGATAAGCATATGTGTATTCGTATGGAACCATTCGTGTGTGAGCTACAGTCGCACTTTACTTAATTTATTTCTATTGCTTGTCACTAGATGTATGAAACCATAACACTGAGCGGGCCTGCGTAACCTACTTGCTAGCTGATTAATAAAGTCTTACGAATTAAAAAAATATAGGAACATAGATTTTAGCCCACAGGTAACTCTTGACGTGCTGTATTGTGCTTCTTTAGCTTTCTTTTTCCGTCTAAATAAGTAAGCTTCTAGCAGGCCGCCTTTAAAGGTTAAAAGAGAGGTAGAGAACTCAAACATTTATACGTAAGTTCAAAAATGAATAGTCTGACACCGTCATCACTGTAATGTGGCACAACTAAAATCAAAGGTATGTTCTTACATATATATAACTTCATATAATACAAGTGTTTAAGCTTAAATAATTTCTTCAGTATTAAAACGCATATCCATCCTTTGGCTAATCTGCATGATCTTTTTATTATACTGTGTTTTTTTATTTCATGTTTTTTAGCCATCTTTAACGACTTTTCCTTTTGTATTATATTTTCAACGGCTGCAGGTATTATAAAATTCTATGGCCGTTTATATTAAAAGAACTGTTTCAATGTAGACTTTGTTGTACATTTATTGTATCTCTTCTCATTTACCAGATATTTGGTTAAACCTTTGCATCCTTCCATAGCGTAAGTTTCGCCGTTACAAAACAATAACAATAAAAGTAATAAAAGAAAACAATTAAATGTTGTGATAGCAGAGACAAAACTGATATGAGATAAGTAACCTGCTGTTAACATTAAGGTTAGAGTTCATAATTTCATTTAAAGGGTTGAGATGTGATAACGTTAATAGAGTTGTTTGTACATGTCTTAACTTTAACTTTAGTATATAAATTTGAATTTTGTTCCATTAAATTGTGTGAAAAAATTTTTAAATTGTATTAGTTTTAGTCACCGTAATTATTAAATCCCCAGACTTGCACAGTGTTATTTGTCTTTTCTCTAAAGCTTTAGTTTGCAATTTTATAGTTTTTGTAATTATTATATATATTTTGCAATCTACAAAAACGTTTGCCAAAAACAAAAATAATAGAAAAAATAACTTTTTATTACAAATTGTTCAAATATGAATTCTACTTTAGCTCACTTATGAAAATTAATTTATTTTGCAACAATTTCAAATGAATTTCTCTTGCTGCTTTGGGGCTTTTGCGGTTGAGATTTTATTGTTTCAAATTAGAATTTTAGATATGTTTGTGCATACGTGTCTATTTAACCAATGTGAACAGAGAGAAATTAGTACAAATCAAAATTAAATAAATGTTAATAATAATTTAATATTCATATAAATCTGGTAAAAATTTTTTGATTCAAATATGACTAAGCAAAGAGATATTGTCAAAAAGGGAAAAAGTTTTTTATTCGTTAAAAATGTTTCATATGAATATGAAATATTCATTTGAAATTTTGCAAAAAATAAGCAGAATTGACAATGTTATTTTTTTAGCTTGTGTAAAAATTTCATGTATACATATCTGTGTTCACAAGCCATAGCCGCTTAAGGCGTTTTAAAATTTTTTTGCGAGGGCACTTTGAAGTCTTAAAAACTCTCTGCCATTATTCTTTAACTTTTTTCCCAGACATCTTCCATCTTAAAAAGGTACAAATATAGAAATTTTATAGCAAGTAAATTTAGTCACTAATGAGCAGGATAGTACCAACAATTATTGGAACGAAGTTCCTTATGGCACGTTGTGCATATGATATGCAGTTTATAAATGTTTTCTATGCTGGAGGTTAAAAATAATTTTTGTTTAATGAAAAAATACGCGTAACAAATACGTGTAACGAATACTGGTAAAGGCACGGTCACACTTGTCAAATATTGGCCGAAAAAAACGTGACCAACAGACAAGCTAACATTGTATATCCTTTAATTCCAATAATTTTTTATATATGGGTTTGCATTTATTAAAAATAATATAAATATAACTTTTTGCAGCATAATTAACTTTATTTTGTGATATAGAAACCAAGTTAAATCACACTAGTCCTGAGCTTAAGTAGTGGTTACGTTGGGCAAATATTTGCCAAGTGTAACCGTACCTTAAGAAATACGTATAACTGCAATTCAAAACGAAAGCAACAGGTCGGAACGAAGGTCGATTTCTTTAAAAGCTCAGTGCTGCCGCTTTGTCATTTTCGCGGTTTTCGGTATTGCCGTTTTTTAAGGGGAAGTTCCGGGATTTCGGGGAGATTTTTGTCCTAGCTTTTAGGAATCTGGAGAACTTTTGGGATTTTGGCAAGATTTTTATGTTCTAGTTTTTGAGAATCCGGGGAACTTCTGGGATTTTTGGGAGATTTTTGTCAAATGTTTGTCAAATTTTTTGGAATCCTTGGACTAGGTTTGTATCTTGGCTAATGGTTGGTGGGTGCCCTTCCTGAATGAAGGTGTCTCTGCTAAATATTTGAGAAGTATCGCCTAAGTATCGCTTAAATATGGCCTAAGTATATTCCAGCTGATAGCTGTTTCTTTTTCTTGATAAATTTCCTTCTTTCTCCATCTAGAGTTTAATATTACTATCTTCATGTTGAAACACACGTTGAGCTACAGGATGTGTCAAAGTTGAGTACTAAACACTAGTTTACAATTACTATCTTCATGTTGAAACACACGTTGAGCTACAGGGTGTGTCAAAGTTGACTACCTCGAGCATGATAATCTTTATTGGTCTCATAACTTTTACAAATATTATACAATTTTAATGAATTTAAGCTTGATATAAAGCTTGTGAATATATAAAGACAACACATTTTATTTCATTAAGATATTTTCAATATTTTTAAAGAGATTTGATTTTTAGTTTTAAAATTTTGGTTTCTGCCCTCGGCTTTGTTCTCTATTTCATCAAAATCACTGGCAATACCATAGCAAAAAAAATTTTTTTTTTCTGATTTCCTACACAATCCTTGAGATAACATGCTGATAACTTTTTTTAGTTAACTCATTTCATGTAATCGTTAAAAGGAATTAACGTCAAGACTTTGATATGATAGTGAAAATTTGCAAATTAAAAAAAAATTAAGTTTAATTATTTGCCCGACGCTTTTCTCAAAAAATTTTTAAAGCTAAATTATTTTATTTTCAAATTTATTATTTTAGATATTCTGCAAATTTTGTTTAAAATAAAGATTTATTTGTTTAAGGTTAAGCAACAGAAATGAATTCTCTTGTATAAGTTTCTTTCTAATTCTACTGCGCTTATTGTTATTTTCAAAAATACTATCTGTAAAAGCTCAAATAATTTTTGAAAGTCTGTGCATACGATAAGAGGATTAAAACTTTTAAAAAGTATGGTTGATGTCTACTGATGATTTGGTAAAGCACCAATGAAATGCATATCGATCGATATCGCTTAACCCTCAACAAATAAATCTTAAGTTTTTATTTTCAATATTTCAAAATAATGGACTTAAGAATGAATGCTGTTAAAATTTTAAGTCGATTAAAGCAAGCATGCTACATCCAGCATTGAACAAAAAATGGTGAATTTTTCTACAAAATACTAAATTAATCGCTTAAGAAAAAACGGCCATCGGACTTTTAAATTTCTCTAAAAATTATCTTAGATATATTTAATATAATTAATCTGGCTTTCAATTGTTACCCGCCTGCTCTAAAAGGTGACCGGAAGAGCAGATTTTCTAAAAATAGTCAAATTTTCAGAAGCATTTCATTTACCTGCTTGAAAACTGTACTAAACTTCCTTTTTTAATTATTATTTCTTGACTATTTATTAAAAATATAGCAATACTCTCTCTCATATTTAAAAATTTTTAACGATATATTAAAATGACATTTTTCATGAATTTTTAATTAAAAAAAAATTCAAGATAATGCCGATTCCATTTTTTAGGCCAAAATAGGATTATTTACGTATAAGTAATATGATGGTACCATTATATTACTCATACGTGTTACAATTGGAATCTGCACTATCTTAACATATATTTTTTATTAAAAATTCATAAAAAATGCCCGTTCAATATATCGTCAACATGTTTTAAGCACACCCAGCAAAAATATTCGTCTACCGGTAGCAGGTTTGTAAGGGAGAGTACCGAAGGGAGCAACCTGCTTCGGTATTACATGATTTTTGTATGGGATGTCCCACTTGGTAGGTCTGGAGGTATGAGTTTCTTTCTGAGCATCTTAGATGCATTAACCTCATGTCTTTTGTATATGTATATAATTAAAAAAATTTTTGCTCTTTATATCACAATTTCACCTACACTTGGCTACATTTTTTATTTGAAATTATTTTATTGTTTTTATATTTATTTATGTATTATGTGGTACAAATACAATTGGAAACTATACTATAGTACAATTTACTTTTATTAAATACTTTTTGCTTGCGCATTGAATCAGGAATCGATCCCTCGGTCTGCACATGGTAGGCTAGAACACTAACCACTAAGTTACCGAGGCACATTTATTTTCATACACAATTCAATGGAAGAATAAAAAATCAAATTACGAATTAAAAATAACAATCGCATCCATATTTGTATCCACGTAAGCGAGAGAGGATGCACTATAAAAAAGTTTGAGTTGGAAAAAAACTTCGAATTTAAAAAACATGAAAAAACATAAATAGCCGACCACCTTCGCCGTGAGTGCGTTCAATATCTTTATTCGCTTACGCTGTTGCAACCTTGTAAGGCAGAGGGGATGCACTGTGTGCTTTTGCGCATCTCCGAAGCCCTTCTATTTAATCTTACTGCATCCGTGTACCAAAATTTATTTTTGCTGGGTAAGAGAACTGCTATAATTTTTAATAAATAGTAAAGAATTAAAAATTTTAAAATTAATTTCAATACATTTTATTTATCTGCATGAAGCAGGTAAATAAAATTCTTGTGAAAATTTTAATATTTTAAGAAAAATTTCTCTCCTGGCCATATTTTTGAGCGGGCTCCTAATAATTAAAAGCCAGATTAATTACATTAAATATATCTAATATAATTTGTAGAGAAATTTGAAAAATTCGATGGGCGTTTCTTTTCTTAAGTGATTAGTTTAGAGTTGCATAGTAAAAGTAACTATATTTGTTTTATGCTGGATGTAATGTGCATACTTTAATCGATTTAAAGTTTCAACTCAAGCCATTTTTGAATTATATTCTTTGGAAATATTGAAAGTAATAGAATTTAGACACTTCGACATATGATTAGACTGTGAGATTTAAGATGGTAAAAAAATTAACAGTAACAGAAAATTAGAAACCACAGAAAGAACACCTACAGCTAGATATATCCCATCATAACATTTTTCTAGGTAAGCAACAAGAAAGGCAATTGTATATGGGTAATTCCATGTCAAATCAACTAATAGTTAGACACGACCCCTTTCGATTTTTATGAAATTTGGTCAGATGTTGTCATTCATCCTATAACGAATTTATGTTAAAGGAAAAAAAATTAAATTTGTTTATTTCAGAAGTTATGACATATCCAATATATCATTATTTCGCCAAATTTACCGAAAGTGTTGAGTTTAGTTTTTAAATATCTCGAAAACTATTTTATATACAAGATTGGTTTGTATGTCATTTTAAGGAGAATATTTGGAGCTACAAAAAATGTAAAGGGCATACATTTTTTTGAAAAATGACTTATCGCCAAAGTTTTGAAATTTTCAAAACTGATTAAATCAAAAACCTATATTTTTTTTGGCTTAATTTTTTTATGTAATATCTCTAAACGTCCTTAAAAAATCCTGACATTTTTAAGGAGGTGTTTTTTTCGTTTTTGAGATATGACAAAAAATATAAATTTTTAACACAAAATTTCCAACATAAAATTTCACCGAACAAACAAATGCACAACTTTGTCAATGTTATTACTTTTTCCCCTTCAAAAACTTTAAATTAAATTAAATTTAATGCATATCGTTCAATATTACAAATCTAAATTATTTTTGATACTATATTGTTAAAGGTTGCGAAAGAAAAAACTCATATTTCCAAAAAGAAAAACAAAACATCTCCTCCAAATTTTCACGATTTATTAAGGACGTTTAGAGGTATTGTATAAAAAAAATTCAGACGAAAAAATGTATAGGTTTGTGACTTAGTCAGTTTTGAAATTTTCAAAACTTTGCAGATAAGTCATTTTTCTGAAACAAATTTTTGTTTTATGTATTTTTTTATTGCCCCAAATATCCAAATATCCTCATAAAATAGTTTTAGAGATAATTAAAAACTAAGCTCAACACATTCTGTAAATTTGGCGAAATAATGACGTTTTGAATATGTCATAACTTTTGAAATAAAAATTTTTAATTTTTTTCCTTTAACATAAATTCGTTATAGGATGAATGACAACATCTGACCAAATTTCATCAAAATTGAAAGGGGTCGTGTCTAACTCTTACTTGATTTGACATGGAATTACCCATATGACATATTTTATCAATGAAAACGAAGAGCAATTAATAATTCGGGGTAACGTTTAATACACAAAACTAGTTTTTCCTCTGGTTCGGCGTCGAAAATAGAAAATTTTAACGTTTAGACATATATATTTAGATATTTTTAATATATTAAAGATATTTTTAATATATTCAAGAACTTGACGTTCAGGGCTTGAGCGCAAGTTCTTATTACATATCGTTTAGTAGCTGCACATTTATTTCCATTTTTTTCTGCTAAATATTCCACTGTGCTCTGTCTTATAAATTTTTTTCAATTATCTATTTTTTTTGAAAGTAATTTTTGTGGTTTGGGTCTCATTTTTCCACTCGTTGGAATTTCATATCATTTTATTAATCCTTCAAAGCTAATTACTAATAATTCCTCTGTTGATGTATTATTCCTTCTTGAATTAAAATGTTTTTTATTTTCTTCTATTGTTATGCATTTATTATTAAAATAATTACAAGATTTCTTTTCTGTTATTATGAAAAAATTTTTCACAATAATTTTGTCGTTACTACACGGCAAGAAATATTACTTATATCCAAGGAGTTTTTTCATAAATGCTATGAGTCGAACATGATAATTTTTTTCCAAAATATTTTTATTTCAGCTAGGAACTTATACATAAATTAATTCATATTTCTTTTCTCTGTAAAAAATAAAACAGATTCATATCGAATAAAAAATTATTTGTTGGGCTTTGTTGTATAAGTTTCAAAGCCTACTATGCTTATTTTTGAAAATCATTTATTTGTAAATTCTCAAATGGTTTTTGAAAGTCGTTATATAAGATAAGACGTTTGTAACTGTTCAAAAATATGCTTGAAGTCTACTGACGATTTGGTAAAGCACTAATGAAATGCATATAGACAATGCTTAATCATAAGCAAATAAATTCAATTTAAATTTCTTTAAAAAAATATTTATAAAAATTCAGTATTGAACTTGTACAACCTGTTGTACTAGGCTGAACTCTTTTTAACAAACAGAATATCGTAAATGAACTGTATTTTTACTTTATATAAATAAAAAACTTTTTAGAATTCGTTCAAAAATTTTTTCAAGGTAATTTAGATTTCATAAAATTATTTATTAAAAACTAAATTCATACTGCGAATGAAGTCCTGTTTTTTTTATTTATAAATTAATATAATATATGTACAATAGATTATAAACTTTTTTCTCACTATTTATGTTCAAACATTTTTCTGTGTATCTAAAACAAAAAAGATTTTAAAGTCCCTTTTTTAATAAAAAAAACAACAATATTCAGGGGATTATGCAAAAAAAGGCATGAAATAATAATTATTTTCTTTTTGTATTTATATGGAAAATTTCTGTTAGTTAATCGTAAAATTTTTGCAAATATGCAACAAAAAGCTTTCTCTTCATTAAATAACAAATAAATATAATCGGATTTAAAAATTGATAAATATTTTAATGAATATTTTATGAACAAATATTTTTAAATAAATTTCATTGTTTTGATTATGCAAAATGTTTTAAATTTCACATACTTGTTGTGTATGTACACGTGGTATTTGTCAATGAAATTTTGCAAATTTATTATGAATAAAATTAAAAAATAAATTCGTTTTTTTTGCAAATTTTTGCTCAGTTATTATTTTGTTATTGGCGGCTAAATATTTGCAATACTTATTTGATATTTAGCAAAAAACTTAAAATAATTTTATCACATTCATTAATAATATAATAACTTTTTCTGAATTAAATCATTTTATGTTATAATTTAAAACTACTAAATTACACTGTACAACAGGCCGAAAATCCCGTGGGGTTTCATGACGTTTTATTATGTTTTCGAGGTTGCTGAAGTTATTTTTTTCGGGCCACATCAGGTTTTTGTGCTACAGAGGGGGCAAGTCCTAACACCCACCACTGTCGGATAGGGTTAATATACATGACCAACACCATTAATTATTCAAGAGGAACATTTATTCCTTTGGGACCTATCCCTCAGACCCTCGTTATGGGTGCTGCCATACAAAATTTATGATTTTTGTGCAAGTTTTCTAAATAAAAATATAATAGAAATATAAAAAAAATATTCTATTTAACTATACTAATTTCTTTTTCTTTTTATAAAGTTATACAAAAATCATAAAATTTGTATTTAGGAGTGTGCGGTGGATGGGTTCCAAAGGAAAAAATGTTCCTCTCGAAAAAATAACGAGGGTTGTTCATATATATTAACACTCTACGACAGTGGTGCGTTATGACTTGCCCCCTCTGTAACACAAAAACCTGACGTGACCCGAAAAAATAGCTTCCTATTCGGATTCAGCGACCTCAAAAACATAAAAAAACAGTCATGAAACCCTACGGGACTCTTAATTTTTAGAAAATTGTTGTACAGTGTTATTAATAAAATCTACAAAATTGAGAAAGCAGGTCAATCAAATGCCTAACGTAAAAATAATGAAAAACACTAGACCAAAAATTTTTTAAATCGAAAAGTTTAAATTAGAAATAAAAAAAAAAATTTTTCATTAAGGGAAATTGCTCTTCTTAGGAAACTGCTTTTTTGCAAATAGCGCAAGTGAACGATATATGCTACAATATGCAATACAACAACAACAAAATATACATATAAAACTTCAATTGCCTACACTGCACAGTGGGACAGAATCGAAATATTTTGAAAAATAAAATCAGCCATTTCAAAGGCTTTTATTTAACTTACAAAAATAAACTTTCCATATAGCTCAGAAAAGGAGCTATCAATTCCCAAAATAAGGCACTTCGGGCATGTAACATTTTTCATCGCTTGTATTTTTTTTTTGCTTGTCGCGCGTTTCAAAAAATTATTTGTGTTCTTATAGCCTTTAAAAGTTCCTTGTTATTTTCTACCACATAGTGGTAAGGCTATTTCAGTACGAGTTTCTACTTATAAATCAATTAACTTTACATGTCTGAAAGAGAAAGGTAAACATATCACATATAAAAATTTTCACTGTACATATTCAGATTGTAATCAAACCATTTAGACATTTTCGAAATACTTTTTGCAAAACAAGAAAAAAATGTTGTAATGTGGTGTTTCGTGCATATTAAATTTTTTCTTAAAGCCTGGTACTGTGTTCAAATTTGTGAAAAATGTTGGACAACATTTATTATTATTTGAAATGTGCATTTGTTATAATCTTCATATGTTTGTTGTAAATTCCAAGCGAAAAAAGTGCCACTCATATTATTTCGCATGAAAACTTAAAATGTTGCCAATACATTTCATATGTTTTCCTTAAGAAGAACAGAGTACTACATAAGCAACATTTTTTCATGAATAACACAAGTTCACAAAAAATGCACCTCAAAAATGAGATGTTTTTTAAGCTAAATTGGGGCTGCTGAACACGAATATGCCAATAATTTATTTTTCTTTCGAACCAGTTTGTAAGGATATTTCCAAAAAGCTTGAGTACTGTTTAATTGAATTGAGCAAATTTGGCATTGTTGCATAGATATCTTTTTCCTCTTTCGGTTCATATTTATACTGTGTTGATCAGATAAAAATTCACTGAATTACAAGCCTTTATATTTGAAAGAAATTTTATTTTGGCGTTTTTTCAAAATTCACCATTTTGAAATGCTCCATTAAAGCAAACAAAAAGTTTTAAATTTTTGTTTTGACCCATATCTTAAATAAAATTTTGTTCCCAACGTACAAAAAGTAAAATTGGTAACATCGGGCAAAAATTTTGAAAGTTACAATAGATTTAGTGAAAACATCCGAATTTGAATTTTAATAAAAAAAATTTTTTTATGGAGTATGAGTATAAGAAAAATGCCAGTGGGGCAGCATTAAATATTTTGGAAATATATCAACCATTTTTAACTCTTTAGTTTAATTTAGGAAGATGATATTTGTATGAAGTGCAAAGTAGTGCACTTCGGTCATGTACAATTTTTCAATGCTTGTCTGTTTCTCACTCGATTCCAAACATTTTTTGTATCCTTATATACCTTGTAAACTTATAAAAAAAGTCTTTGGTTAAACAAATATCTTGTATAATTAGTGAGGTACACTCATTTTAATATTAAAATGCTATACAACGACGATTTAGTGGTGGAAAAAAAACCAACCTGTTGTCACATGCAAGTAAAGAAAACAAACAACATGATTGATTATGGAGCTCATGTTTTAACTTTGATTTTATCAACTTCTTATTCACATCATTAGAAGTTTAACATAATAGCTATAGTTTTTCTATGAGATTTTTGGGTAAAGGTTCCCTCACAATTAGAATTAGCCGCAATGAAATGCGCATAGAAACTAGCTATTAAATACCCCTCCATAATCAATTTCAATGTATTTTAATAAAACTTTAATATTTTACTTATTATAAATATCGAAACAATAGATATGATTGAGTACTTCTCCAGTATTAAAAATCCAGTAACTTTTGAAAAAATACATACTAAAAAAATTTCGTGTATAAGCCCTAGGGTATTCACTCGAATAATGTTTGCTCGATTAATCGGATAATTAAAGACAAATAATGTTCGATCAAACAAAACATTAAAATTTCGAGTAAAAATTAATTCGAGTAATTTAGGTCGATTAATCGAATAACTCGACTAAAAACTTTTATGTAAACTTTCTTTTTTTTAATGAGTTTTTGTAAATTTCTTAATAAAAAGGCGAAAATTTTTTAATTTATATGAAATTTGCCATTAACTTCGAACGTTATTTCATACTAATAGTCCGCATGATCGAAAATTAAGTAAATAATATACTAACAATAACAGGGAGAAAGAAACCAACTTCATCAAAAAAAAAAATGATTTGAAATAAAGAAGATATTTCGAGAGCAACTAGTTAACTAGATGTTTCGTAAAATATCGAATGTAATGTTCGGAATTAAAAAAGCCTTAAGGTACGGTCACACTTGCCAAATATTTGGCGAAAAAAAACGTAACCCACAGACAAGTTAAAATTGTATTTTCTTTAATTACAATATTTTTTTTTAATATCGGTTCGCATTTATTAAAAATAATATAAAAATAGCTTTTCGCAAACCAAACTAACTCTGAGCAAAAGTAGTGGTTACGTTTTTTTGGGCAAATATTTCTAAAGTGTAACCGTATTTATATTTACAACAACGATAACGTTATGCCAATTCTAGTTATTTTTATTCTTCATTGAATACAGGACAAGTCGGAATGGTATTGAATATTTCCTGGCGCAAAACTTTCTCAAAGCGCGACATTTGAATAGTGAAAAAAAAATTATTTTAAAGGATCAGTTTATGATCTAATTTAGGTAGAAATGTTGGGTTTTCTCTTGTTTTTATTATTAAAATATATAAAAATGCGAAAAAATTGTTTTGTTTTTTTTGTCCACAAAAATGTACAAAAAACCGATTAAATTCAAACACTTTTCGACCAACTCGAATAATTTTTAGCAGTAAAGCTTACTCGAATAACTCGAACGAAATAAAAGTTTTACTCGATTGTTCGAGTAATTTAAAAACCTCTATTTCGGTTAATTGATTAATAGAACAATTGAAAAGTCTATTAAAATGGATACCCTAATAAACCCCTTTCTTTTCAATAAATATGTAGTAAGAAAATGTTCGTATATGCAAGTAAACGAACGCAATCCAGTAAAATTCAGTAATAATTTTAAAAAAAATTTTACAAATTATCAGGTACTCAAGCAAAGCTAATATCTATAATTTCTATATACACATTTGCTTGCCCGACTAGAAATTTTCCCAATACTCATATTGGGGCCCGATTGGGAATGCATGTGGCACATCCAAAAAGGTTATCCCATTTGTGATTTGATCGTGTACTTGTTGGGATAGCCCATCTACAAATTAATGACTTAACAAAAGTTCTTCCCAAGTGGGAAACTATTGGGATCTTGTTGGGAAAATCTAACACAGATTTTTAATCGTATATTATGCTCATCTTCAACAGAGGTAAATGTTACATACTTTGGTCCCTTGGATAGCTTCAGCAATTTTAATTCAATATTAGAGTTTGATATTTTCCCGATTTGAGCAAATTTTTGGCAGATTTTGATATTTCCCCACAGGAAACCAATCGGGTCCCAAAAACGTTTCTGCGTTACATCGGAACTGGGATCCCAGTTAGATTCCAAATGTGTTTGCATAAAAATTTCTTGTCGGGTAGTAACTTGTTTCTGTGGAAATAGACAACAGCATTTGTACAACACACAACTCTTACAATAAGTTGTACATTGAACAATTGCTATATTTTTGAATAAAAATGTTAAAACTGTTTTTTTAGGAATACGCATTTGACGTCCTGATCTTCAGGAATGTTTTCTCCGAATTTCTGGATTTCGCATTCGTCGAAATCAGAAGTAGTAACATACTTTATTTAATTTGATATAGATTTGTTGCTAGCAGCATGTTGCTAGAAAAAACAAACAAATTAAATATAGATAAGAATATTATAGGTGTGTTTGAGTACATTTCCAGTAATATTTATCCAGTAACACAATGATAGAGAGTACAATCAAATTTACTCTCTATTCAAAAAATATTCAAAAAAGTTGTCGAACAACATTTTGTAAAAACTTGCAAGTAATAATAATGAACAATAAACAACGCAATAAACTTCAACTGTTTAAAAATATTTTCAGCAATTTATATAAAAAATTGTCGCATAAAAACTAAAAAACGTTAAATTCAATATTTTTCATTTGATTTACATTTCAAAATAAACTTTATTTATTTATAAACATGTTTTTATGTTGCTAGTTTTTACTGGAAAAAATTTCACCAGTAAAATCTAGCAAGTTCTTAGCAACAAAAATGTTTCTTATACTCTCTCGTTACAAATGTTTAAATGTAAACGAACACAATCCAGTAAAAATAAGTAATGATTTGTACAAATTATCGAGTACTCAAACACACCTAATAATCAAACAAAGTTTTGTGAATATTTGGAAAATTTGTTTTTAAAATAACTAATAAGCAAAATTGTATACAAATAAATAATTAAGTAATACCTTACATACAAATTGATAAGGAATAGTGTATCTGTTTTGCAACAAGCAAAATGTTAAAAAGAGCAAGCTACAAATGCAATGAAAAGGGAAACTCCATAATATACAATGACTGCTTCAAAGTGTTAAGAATTCATATATTTCACTTTGTTATGCACAAGTTCTGATATGTAGAATACCATCAATCAATTCTATATCTAGTCACATTAAGCTTAGTTTTTTCTTATATAAACACTTATAAAACAGAAAATAACTTACCTTACCATATTGACGCATACTTTACTTGTATACAATTTTGCATGTTTATGTGTCAATAAATAAATGTGCAAATAACTGCATCTAAATAAATATGTGCTTATAAATGACACATATTTACTCCACAATATTATTTATAATTGTGTTTATGTGTTAGTAAGTCTATTATAGTTGGAGAAAAGAGAAATGGAAAAACATAAACATATTTGAATGTCAACATTGTCGTCTTACTTACATAGTTAAATGCTGTACATAGAGGTAAGCGAAACGCTATAATTTCTGTGGCCCAATTTTATGGGCTATGGAAATATATGTTTAAAAAGTACTTAGCCTGTACCTACATACACACGCAAAGAAAAGATATGATTGTGGCATGGTTGCGTCATCAATGTCATGTTTTTGTCGATATAGCTGAAGCAAATAAGTTATTAATGTTTTAAACAATTAAGAACCTTAATTAGTTTATGACAAAAAATTCATGCTTACATTGAATTTATTTTAATTATTATTAAAATAAATTCAAGCTACAGTCATAATATATTTAAAAATTCAACAACAGTATGGTTCTATAACAACAAAATATGGTTCTTGTCCATACTATTTTAAAACAGTTTACTTGCAATTATGCTTTGGTTACAAAAGAGACATGGCTCTCTGCTGCCAAAAAAGTTTTGGTTCTATACCTTGGTTGAATGACTTTTAGTCAGTTTTTGGTTTGACTTGAACTTGAAAATAAAAAACTGATAAATGCTATTAATTAATATTCGGCCATGTTGTGAAAACCAGTTGAAAACGAAAGACAGTGTTCTTTTAATCGAACAATTTAGTGTATTCGTAGCTTAGTTCGGATAAAATATCTCAGTACGTGGCCGATTGTAAATAAAACATATCGTCGGCTTAATATGCAAACCTGCTAACTCCCTTTCAGCACATGTTACAGGAGAGACAAAAAACTTCTTATATATCATATTTGCTGCTTGAGAGGAAACTCCAAAATATAGTTAGTTTATTTTATGGTATTCTTTATCTATGACTACAATCTACAAAAACAAAAATCGCAAAAGGTAAAAAGTTTTCTTTATTGTGGCTCATATTGAACAGTGCATTCAAGCGATAGATGACAGTTTAGAAAGGGGAAAAGAAATAGCTCGAACCAAAGTAGCTAACAATATTACAGCGTTTAAGAAGAAAATTAAAAATACACCCAAAGAGAAGTTTATTCTTACAATTTATGAAAAAACCAAACAATTTTTGAAAAGACATAAAAACATTATAATTATTCCATCAGATAAGGGAAATAAGACTGTTGTAATGTATAAAGATGAATATGACACAAAAATGAGGTTGTTGCTAGAAAACAGGGATACTTACAGATCTATGAGGCTAGACCCAACAACAAAATTGCAACGGGAAAATAACAACATTATTGTCGATCTATACAAAAAGGAATATATTGACATTTACCAAAAGGGAAAACTACAAAGCAGCTCTGCAATAGCTCCGAGGATATACGGTTTGCCAAAAATTCACAAAGTGGGAACTCCCTTAAGACCTATAGTGTCGTCTTTAAATGTACCGTACTACCAACTATCTACCAACTTCTAAAGCACATATTATCAGAGAAGTACAACATTAAAAACTCGTCAGATCTAAAAAATCAATTACAACATATAAAAATAGAAGAGAATGAAATCTTAATATCCTTTGATGTAGTTTCTCTGTTTACAAATATACCAATATACGTTGCTATTAAAACGATAATGAAGAAATGGGATACTATAAAAAATGTTACAAAAATACCAAAAACACTGTTCTTAAAGATACTACGATTCTGTCTTATTGAAAACAATTACTTTATATACGACAAAACAGTTTTCAACCAAGTATTTGGCATGCCAATGGGTAATCCACTCTCCCCTACCATAGCTGATATCGTATTGGACGCTCTTCTTGACGAAGCATTTGCGGAATTCGAACACAAAAATATTCGCCTTAAAAACATAGCCAAATATGCAATTATAAATCATAATGATAAGGACACAATTCTTAAGAAATTAAACAAATATCACCCAAAAATCCAATTTACAACGGAGATGGAAAAAAATAAATGCATAAACTACCTTGACACATCATTGCATAGGGAAAATGGAAAGATCGTATTTGATTGGTACTCTAAGGAGACATCATCGGGCAGAATAATTAATTTCAATGCAACACAACCAAAAAGTCAGATAATCAATACTGCGAAAAATCTTATTTTCAGAGTTCTCAGTATTAGTGATAAACTTTTTCACACAAAAAACATACAAAAAATTATATCAATACTTAAACATAACAGTTTTCCAGCTAAATTAATAAATTCACTAATAAACGAAATCAGAGAAAAATTAGAAAACAGCACAAATCAAATAACACATACCGAGAAAAGAAACGAAGAAAAAAATTTTTACAGTGTATCATATATTCCGGGTTTGACAGACAAAAAAAAAATATAAAAACAGCTGTTGAAATTAACAATATAAAATTTGCATATAAACCAAACACAACACTAAACAAGATTTTTACAAAAGTCAAAGCGCCAACAGATAAACAACTACAATGCAACGTAGTTTACGAATTACAATGTAAGGGAAATAGCGAAGAAAATTGTAACTTAATATACATTGGTACAACAAAAAGAAATTTAGAAACCAGAATGACAGAACATAAAAGTGATATAGCAAAACAAAAAACTGCAACAGCTTTATCAACGCACATTATCAACAACAAACATACTGTGGATTTTGACAATGTGAGGATTTTAGACAGAGAAAACATAGAGAGAAAGAGATATACGATCGAAAGCTTGCGAATACAGCAAAATATAGAAAGAACAATGAATATAAAAGAGGATACGAATAATATCAGCGCGAGGTACATTGTTGCAATCAAATAAAAAATAAAAAACAGTCTGTGATAATAATTTAAAAAATATTTATTTGCTTAAAATATCTTAGTGGTTTAATAATTTTAATTAATTTATATTAAAATGCAATTATTTATTGTAATATTTATGTAACTAAAAATCTTCATATTGTAAGTAAAATTGTGTAAAATCTGATTAATTTTGTAATAATGTAATGTTTTTGAAATTTAAATAGACGAAAGCCCCTGAAGAAGTCAACAAAAAATTGACGAAACGTTGGGTACAAAATGTAATAAATTTGTTTTATTAACATTAAATACGTTAGGCCTGATTAGCTTGAATAATTCTTCATATACTCAAATTAAAAACAGCTAAATTGGATTTAGTAATAAACACTGAACTATTAATGTACTGCATTTAGCAATTTTTCTTAAAAACAATTTTTTATGAGTGGATTTTACAGTTTTTCTTATCAAAGCTTTTTACACACTTTAAGACTAAAATTGAAGAAAACCTACATGCTGGTCGACGAGGCATATCTTTCTCTACCACACGGCATTAAAATCTCAATTTACTTAAAAAGTGGACTTAGCAGGTTTGCATATGAAACCGACGATATGTTAGCAAATATGTATGCATATATCTATGTGAGAATAGATAATACTTTTTATTTCAAATTCCACACACTGAACAGTTAAAAAAAATTAAATTTTAACAATATATACAGTTGTTTTGAGCCATATATGCTTCTTTCAAACCACATATTGAAATTTTAGCCACCATGTATTGTTGTTTAGAATCATATATTGTTATTTTAAACCATATATTGTAGTTTTGAGCCATATATGGTTGTTATAAACCATATGTATGGTTATTTCAAACAATATATTGTAATTTTTATCCATATATATGGTGTTTTGAACCATATATACATGGTTGTTTTTAACCATATTATATGTAAAACTGATTTTTTTAAACCATATATTCAATAATATATTCAATCATAGTATGTTGCTCTTTGATTATGGTTGCCCCAGTCATGTTTTTTCTTTACTTGCATACGTGTATTTTATTGTGTTTATTGATTTCTCCATTTCTCGTGGTGAATTTTAGCTTTTATACACGAGGGCGGATCAATAAGTCCGTGACTTTTTGAATGAACCACATTTTTTTTTGCAAAACAAAAATTTATTTTTCAACATAATCTCCTTTTAACTCAATACACTTAGTCTAACGTTTCTCCAGTTTTTGTATCCCTTCCAAAAAAGGGGATTTTTCGAGGTCCTTAAAATAGGCATTTGTTTGGTGAATAATTTCATCGTTGGAGCTAAGTCTCTTTCCACCGGGCCATTTCTTTAGGTTTGGAAATAGGAAGTAGTCACTAGGGGCTAAATCCGGAAAATATGGCGGATGAGGTACCAATTCGTAGCCCAATTCATAGAGCTTTCCCATTGAGACGGCACACGTTTTACGTTTACGTTTATGGTCAATTGAGAGCAAACGCAGCACCCATCTTGCAGACAACTTTCTTAAAACCAGCTGATCACTTGAAATCGAAACCACACTGCCATATGAAATGCCTATGGCATCAACAATCTCACGCACAATTACTCTTCGATCGGCCTATACCATATCGTAGATTTTTTTCTCGACATTTACGGGTGTACTGACCTTAATTGGCCGTCCAGAACAGAACGTTCAGCGTCATTTGTACTTGTGCGACCACAACGAAAGTCAGTAAACCACTTTTTTTACCATTGAAATCGATGGTGTAGCGTCCCCTTAGTATTTATCGAGTTTTTCCTTGGTTTGATTGACAGTTTTTTTTTCGCAAAAAATATTGTTTAGCGAACACTCGAAATTCACTTTTTCCCATTTTTAGAAAAATACACGAGGTTGTATGTTTTGAACAGCTGTTAAACGCAAAGTAAATGACGACATTTGCTCAAAATTTGACAGTAGTCTATTAACAGATGGTACTTGATGAGAACAGTGTTGCATTTCATATAAATACGAGGGAAGTTCAAAAAGTCTTGGACTTATTGATCCGCCCTCGTAGCACTGTCCTGAATTTTTCATATATATGTATATTCAAGAAACGAATGACGAATTGTTAGAAAATTAATGCAGCTCATGCTACAAATTTTTCAATAAACGCTTAAGTTTCACATTTTTTACATAATTTTTTTTTGCATTGCAATTATTACTCATAGAGTTTTAGTTAATTTATTGATTTATTTGAGAATATTGTTTATTATTCAGACGAAAAGTCACGAATGACAAAATATAAAAAAAACTTTTTATTTCATATAAGATTATATATTTATTGCAAAATAAGTATGTAAATGGACTACAGTAAAGGTTTTAGTAATTGTTATCCAATACTGTAGGAGAAATAGTATAGATGAGACAAAAAATGTCAATTTGTTTTGAATCAAATACATTTCTAGTTAAAGGAGCAAAAAGGAAAAGTAGAAAAATTTTTACTTTCATTTATATTTTCTGGTCATTCACAAATATGCAAAAATATTAAAAAAGTGAATTTGCCCCGATTGATGGTAATAGCTGTAAGGGAGAAGTATAAATTTTATCAATGGAAAAGAAGAACACTTGAACAAAGGTTAACGTTTAATACAAAAAATTAGTTTGGTTTAGCAATAAAAATTCTAAAGTTGCAGGATCGTTTCATTTAGGGCCATTATTACAACTTGACAATAGCTAAAAGCAGACTTTTGTCGGGCGGATAAACAGTTTATCATTATTACAAATTTACTTTAACCTACCAGGTAGGATGCACCTGACTTAAACTTATCGCTCACTTTCATTTAAAATGAAGTTTTAATAAAGGTAAACCTTTTATTCGTCCGACAAAATCCTGCCTTTAACTATTGCCTAGTTGTAATAATGGCCCTTAATGTTACAAAAACTAAAATGTTTACTTTAGTTCCAGTAAGTAAAAAAAAAAAATTTTAATATCCGCACCAGAGCTGTAAATAGAGCATTCTTTTTTGATTTTAATTCATTACAAATTAGCTAAATTTTGAAATAATTCTTTTCACAACAAAAAAAAAGAATTGAAAGAGTGTCCCTCCTTCTCAGCCGAGTGTGGCCTCTAAAGTAAATGATGTTTCGGGCTAGGGGATTCGGGTGCAACTCAAGTCTTTTTATGTAGCTTGTCACGTGTTTAGAAAACACTGTCTCAACCGGCGGCACATCTAGGTCTTTATGAGTTCGCTTGTTTCTGACATACCATGGGGCTGCTGTAATCGTACGGAGTATTTTATTTTGTTGTCTTTGAATTTTTTCTACATTTGATGCCGAGGCAGTGCCCCATAATTGGATACCGTAGAACCATATTGGTTTTAGAATATAGAAGAAGTCTACAATCTAGGCTTAGAGTAGAGTTCCTTCCAATGAGCCAATTCATTTGAGCTGCTTTTAATTTCATTTGGGTCACCTTTGCATTTATGTGTGACTTCCATGTTAGACGACGATCAAGATGAACACCGAGATATTTTACTTCAGTGTGTTGAGGTATAGTTATTGGTTATTTATTTGTATAGGTGGGCAGGTTTCTTTGCACAATGTAAAAGTAATGTGTAGACATTTTTGTTCGTTAATTTTTATCCGCCATTGTTTAAGCCATTGTTCCAACTGGGGTATATAATCTTGCAAATAGCGGGTGGCTTCTTGATGGCTTTTGTGAACACTTAGAAAAGCTGTATCATCAGCGAATGTTGATATGTGTATGTTACTGCTTACCGGCAAGTCAGAGGCATATATGAGACATAATACAGGACCGAGGATGCTGCCTTGAGGAACGCCGGCTTCAATGGGTTGCGGAGGGCTTTGAAAATTACTTTCTTCAACAACAAATTTAAGTAGCTTTCTAAAAGTTTAAGGATGTTTTCGGGTAGGTTTTGCTTTAGTTTATGTATTAAACCTTCGTGCCATACTTTATCAAATGCCTGAGAAACATCGATGAAGAGCGCAGAGCAATATTTCTTTTCTTCGAAGGTTTTTCTAACCACGTTCACGAGTCTATGTGTTTGTTCAATCGTACTATGTTGTCTCCTAAAACCAAATTGGTGGTCTGGAATGCACCCAGTACAAATATGAGATTAAATAATTAATGTTTACCAAATTCATTTGAATTGACTCGAATTTCAAACAGTTCACTTTTTTGTGTAAAAAGAATTAATTCAAAATTTGCTAATTCAGTGCATAAATGATTCGCGAATTAATTCAAAAATAAATCTACACTTATAATGATAATCAACCAGACAAAAGTACTTAACATTATCTTGCTGTTTATCTGTCATATAGGAAGGATATTCAAATTATTAAATAGCTAGTTTAATCTTGCATGTGAAAAATAAGGCCTTGTAAAAGGCCTCCATAGCCATTATTTTTACCGCTGGCAAAATACATTGTAAAACAATTTCTATACAAATGCAAAAGAACATAAATTTTCATGTTCGTAAAACAACATTCACAAGGAAAAATCACTCAAATAAACATGGACAGATGAATGTATTCATTCATTCATTCATGTTCTTGTTCTTATTTTATTGTGTGAACTTGTTTGTATGTGCGTGTATTTTAACAAAGATTTTATTTGTATGCAAACAGTATTTAAAGTCTATAAAAAATAAGCTTGAGTTTATCTCAAAAATGAATGCATGTGACTGATAGAAGACAAAAAGTAGGGCCGATGTTGATCTATTTTCAGTAAGAAAAAAAAACTATTTAGTTGTATACGATTTTTTTTTTGATTTCTATTATAGTTTGATGAAAAGGGGAAATCTTAAGATTATTAGTATATATAATGGGGCTGAGAAGAAAAAAAGTTGGCATTCCCTGTCCTATAACAATTATTTTCTGCCAACATATGCAATAAAATATCAATAAGAAACGATAACATATTGTGATTCAACTACAACTTGTACAACAATATCACAAGAAGAAACTGCCACTAGTAAAATGAATAGAGAATTGACTGTGTTGTTTCTATAGCAAAATACATTTTTTAAAATACAATTCTATTTTTAAACTCTTTTACACAGATGGAAAAGGTAAGCATAAGCTAATCACTAGCCCAATTCATATCGTATTGTATAATGGTGAGTATCACTTAACAATTGTTAGTGGTGAATATAAATATACTATACTGGTTTGAAAATGCTACGATGCAAGACTATTTGCACTAGATTGTGAATTGAGCTACTGTGTAAGTTTGTCATTGTATAGTAACTTTTAAAGTATTAATTTGCCATTTCATATGGAAAAATAAGAAATAAAACTAGTCGCTATAAACAATCTATCAAGTGTAATGTTGAACGAATTTATTTCATTTACCGGTTTCTGGCAACGTGAGAAGATGCTCAAAGGAATTTTTTTTGCATGCCTTACTTTTTGCCCCACTCTTTTCATACATAATTCATTATAACCAAACATAATTTTATGTAAATTTATTAAATATGTACTAACAATGCCACAAGCGAGAACAAAAATGAAGAGATATAAAATAAAAATAAAATATCAACAACAATAAGAAGTTATAAATTTGTAATTTATACTTGATAAAGATTTTAAGGAAAAATATTATAAATTTACATTAATATATTCTATTAATTCTTGTCACTGCATAATAGAGATAAACATAAGAAATGTGTATGAATTTCTAAAGTTTAACACAAACACAATTTAATATCCCAACAAACAAACCGTCTGCATTACTTAAGACCTTAGGACACAAAATTTTTTCTTAATTTTTTAAGCTTTGAAGAACAGTGCAAATACAAATGGCCAATTAACAACCTGTTGTATGTGTTGCAGTTCATATAAATGTTGTTGGTAATTTGGTAATTTCCAAATATATATTTGCTTAGAAACTGGTTTATGTAAAAATTACCAACAACATTTTTACGATCTACAACACTTACAACATGTTGTGAATTGAGCAAATATAATAAGAAATTTTACCAGGTGCAAAGAGTTCAGCTATATTAAGATAAATACGAAGTTGTCAAAGCTTTTACTAATGTTATCGACAAAAATGAGGGCCTGTCAAAAAAATTTAAAAATGTTTAACTTAAAATTGTCGTTTCAAGCTTGAAACATTAAAGTGTTGCCAAGTTAGTGGTCTATTCACGAATTCAGCGATTTAGGTCCTCTTTTTTAAACTTTTTTTCTGTTGGTGTTTTATTGTAAATAAAAAGAAGGCAGAAAACATTACGTTTTGTTTACATTTTGTATAGTTGTTTCTTTCTAACAAACAGGGTACATAGAGGCCAAACTGAACTGTCAAAAATAAAGAAGACTTATCAAAAACCTAAGTCTTAGAATGTATTAGTAGAACATTTTGTATTAGTATTGGTTTAAAATAAAAATTTTCCCGCATCACTAAAACCGCACTGGATTGCAATAAAAAGTATTCAAAAGAATTTATATATTTTATACATGAATTTTTACTAGTTTATACAATTATTGTTGTATTAATTAATGAAAATATGAATTAAAAAAATTTTTTTTATACATTGGAGCTCGAAAAATACTGATTTGCTAAAAACATTTTTTTCCAATTTTTCTATTTGGTACTAAATTTTTTATCCCAAATAGGAACAAAAACTCAATACTGTTCAATGAAAAAAATAATATAACTTATCGATAAATTTCAACAAGAAATTGTCAATGAAATTAAAAAATTATTTGAAAAATAGAAGAAAAAGAACACAACATTTGTCCAACACAGTGAAAATATTTAAAGAAAGCTAAAAAGTGTTTGTGTTTGGAAAATAAGTTCCGATGTAGTGCATTTTAAAGCGGAAAAATTGAAAGGAAAGGAAAGCTATTAAATTAGAACTACTCGCAGCTAAACAGAGTTCTAATTTTAGACAAATAAATGAACAATACAACAGCGTCGAAAAGCAGGTTAAGAAAATGGCTCGTGCTGATCGACGACTGTAACAAAAAAACATTGCAAGCTTAGCCGAATATGCAGCTTCTAGAGGAAATACACGCGAAACTTATAAAGCCATAAAACAACACCAAATATAAAGGATAGAGACGGGCACATTCTCTTCAGCACCGAAGATCAGCTTGAAAGATGGAGGGAATTCTTTGAGTCGCCACCGCCAACAACAAACGCAAACAGCTCCCCTCCTCAGCGACAAATCAGAAGAAATCAAAGAAGAGACATCCCCACATCACCACCGACCATTGAAGATATAAAAAGAGCGGTTGCTAAGCTGAAGAGCAATAAAGCGGCTGGCCCTGACATGTTACCACCTGAGTTCTTTAAGGCATGTCCTGACCTAATAAATTATATATGGCCGCATATTAATGAAGCGTTGATGGCATGCAGATTTCCTAAGGAATGGAAAGAAGGCGCAATAATAACTAACAGAATGTAAGAACTGGAGGGGCATAACTCTGCTGAATACTATCCAAAAGATTATAACAATGATCATCTTAGAACGCATCTCACCAGCCGTTGAAAAGTCTTTACGTAATGAACAGAGTGGACTTAGACCGAATCGATCATGTGTAGACCAAATCAACACATTGCGTATTATACTCGAGCAGTCCGCTGAATACAACTCCCCACTCTTCCTAGTATTTGTAGATTTCGAAAGAGCATTCGACACCATCAACAAAAGGCAATATGGTCCGCACTAGATAATATCGGTATTCCAGACGTCATTACATCCCTTATAAAGGAGCTATACAGAGATGCTCCATATAAAGCGCGTTTTAAAGGTCAAGAAAGTAAGGCCTTTGATATACACACCGGCGTCAGACAAGGATGTCCGCTATCGCCTTTACTCTTCCTCTTAGTTTTGGACACAGTTCTTCATCAAACAAACATCGAAGCCCCAAGCGGAATTCAATGGCACCTGAACCAACGGTTGCACGACGTCGACTAAGCAGATGACATATGCTTAATGTCACATACGCTAGACGGCATCCAGAAAAAACTAGATAAACTGCAAGATCACGGCATGCGGGTCGCTTAGAATCGCCACACCACAAGCAAGCCCACTTTTTCTAAACGGCATCGAGCTTGAAGATGTTGAAAAATTCACCTACCTCGGCAGCGTTATAAGTAAAGATGGCGGCGCAGATGAAGATGTGGCAAACAGAATAAACCGCGCCCGTGGCGCATATGCCGCCCTGAGTAAAGTCTGGAATTCTTCCCAAATCTCGAAGCGGCACAAAGTGAATATCTTCAACTCTAGTGTAAAGTCAGTTCTTCTGTACGGATGTGAAACGTGGAAAGTAACTGAGTCGATAACAACAAAGCTACAGGTGTTTGTTAATAAATGTCTGCGCAGAATAAACATAATATTTTGGCCTAACCGCATCACAAACGTCGACCTCCTGTCAGCCAGCAATCAAGCTCCTATCGCCCATGAAATCCGTCGTCGAAAATGGACTTGGATTGGCTACACGCTACGTAAGGACATCTCAAACATAGCGAAGGCCAGCTTACAGTGGAACCCTCAAGGAAAACGGAATGTTGGACGTCAAAGGATAACATGGAGAAGGTCCGTAGAAGCAGAACACCAACAACGAGGATTCACGTGGCCACAAATTCGCCATATGGCACAAGACAGACGCAGATGGAGAGCCTTCGTAAACACATTTCCATAAACGAAAAAAACCCATCAGAACTATTTTCTTTTCCTAACTTCTCTTTCTTTCTTTCTTTACTTATATTGTTAAACTTATTCAATGTAACTAGTTTTCTATTATGTTTGTATTGCTAGAAGCTCCTTCTCTGGAGTAGCACTCTTCTTATACGTGCTCGCTAAATAATAAAAAAAAAAGTGTGTTGAAATGCAAAAATTATGCGCTCTATGTTTAATTCATAATATCTATAAGTGTGAGGAGAGTTGTCATTATTTTATTGACTGTACTAGAGTTGGTAATCTACGTAATCTTTGATGAAGGGTATATAAGTCATTACTTTGATATAAAAATTTTGCTAAGACATTTTTAAAATGCCATAATTTTAAATCGATAAACGCATAGTATTAATTACACTGGTAAAAGAAAAAGAAAATTTCCTCTAAGTAAAAATATGTCGAATGTAAAGACTTTATTGCGCTATATTAAAATCTGTGTTAAATTTTTTTTTATCAAGTATCGAAAAAAGTGCTTTTTAATGCAAAATTAGAAAATAGTTCTTTCTAAAAGCTCATAAAAAATTTTAAACTTTAAAAATTTTAGTCTGAAATTTGATATTTATTATTTGAAATAATATAAATTCAAATTATTTATTAAGAGTGGAGTGTTCGAATATATAGATTAGCAGAACGGATCAGTACTGCTGATTTCGACAGGCCGCTACACCATCACATTAGCGTTCTTATTCGCTTTTACCACTTATGAAGGTGAATGCTTTTTATAGGGAAACATCAGCTATTTAACTAATTTTCGTCACGAAATAGAATACAAGACTTTTCATTTAAATATTTGCATTCATTTTATTTCAACTCAATTTAGTTAGCCAAAATCTCCTCTATCTGATTTAATCCAACACTCACAAAAGCTCTTATTATTTTTGTTTTTCGTTTTGATGGGCATTTGTATCAATACCTACAATCAAAGCTTTAAAAAGTTTAGTTTTTCAATATTATTCTTAAGAATGGATGTCTTGTGAACAAAATAAGCCATATATCATGGAAATCGATGAATAAATGTTTATTTTATTAGCAAGTAAGCAAATACACCCAGACAAACATACAACAAATATCCAGCGATTTTGATGATGTATAACTTATTTTGTTCGTAAGACATCCATTCTTAAAAATAATATTGAAAAAGTAAAATTTTTAAAGTGTTGAATTTTTTAGGAGCTGTTAGAAAGAAACAAATCTTCGCTCTTTTTTCGATACTAATTTGTGAATAATTCCGAAAATGCTGATCACATAAGAAAGGTAATTTAAAGTAATTCTGATCCAGATCGGACATACCGTTTTCCAGTTATGAGAGCATGACCGTCCTATCTCGGGAGCCATATTATTCAAGGCCATTAAGAAATCTTAATTTAGTGCATTAAATAAATTATTTATATTTCATATAATTTTATTTAAACGACCGACAATTTTTGTTTGCAGGTCAGTGCAATTTTCTGTTTCACAGGTTAATTTATTGTAATATGCTTTAACAATTTAACATTAAAATTCAGACTGTTATGAGAGTCTTATAAAGAGTGATTTTTTTGCTATTATCTTTTTGGCAACACTAGTTTTGACAGCTCACGCACGTTTTGTATCTTGTGTCACTGTCAAACATCTTCAGTTTGGTCTATAATTTAATCATGAATCGTCTTACAAACGAACAACGCTTGCAAATTATTGAATTTTATTACCAAAATGCGTGCTCTGTTAAGAAAGTTCATCGCGCGCGAAGAATTGTGTTCAGCGACGAGGCTCATTTCTGGTTGAATGGATACGTGAACAAGCAAAACTGCCGTATTTGGAGTGAAGAGCAGCCAGAAGCATTGCAAGAGCTACCAATGCATCCACAAAAAACAACCGTTTGGTGCGGATTATGGGCTGGCGGCATCATTGGTCCGTATTTCTTCAAAGATGATGCGAATCACAACGTTACTGTGAATGGTGAGCGCTACCGTGCGATGATAACAAACTTTTTTCTGCCCAAAATGGAAGAGCTTGACTTGCATGACATGTGGTTTCAACAAGACGGTGGCACATGCCACACAGCACGCGAAACAATGGACCAATTGAGAGGCGAGTTCGGTGAACAGTTTATTTCACGCTTGGGACCAGTCAATTGGCCGCCCAGATCGTGCGATTTAACGCCTCTAGACTATTTTTGTGGGGCTATGTTAAGGCTAATGTCTATAGCGACAAGCCCGCTTCGATTGACGCACTGGAAGCCAACATTGCCAACATTATTCGTGAGATACCGGCCGAAATGTTGGAAAGAGTATGCCAAAATTGGACTAAGCGGATGGACCATTTGAGGCGCAGCCGCGGCCAACATTTGCGTGAAATAATCTTCAAACATTAAATTATATCGACCCAACTATCGATCCAAATAAATATTTCATGCATTTTTCTGAATTTTATGTGTTTTTTTTTTACTTTCCGATAGTTCTTATAAAATCACCCATTATTTGGTCCAGTGTTTTGATAAACAAAATCATTAAAAGTTGCTCTGAATATCTTTCTTTAATTTCATTCCTTAAACAAAATTAAAACATGAAATTGCCTATTTCCTTTTACACAAGCGTGACAAATTAAAAAAAAAAACGTGACCGCAAACTTTAACATAAAATAAACACTAACGTACGCATCATTAACTCAAACGTCTATTTACTTTCAATTAAATTGGCGTCTAACCCTTAGCAAAAGCGCACATAGCCCATTTAAAAACGTTTAACGTGCTTCGCTTCTCGTCTCCTGAACTTACAAAAAAAGATTTTGTTTTCATTGTTGTGCTGTAGGGTACTACATGTTAAAGTGAAAATAATATTGTTTGTTTTATAGAATTTTGTAGCAGTTTATGCAGAAAGTAATGGTTTGTGTTACACCAAAATGTATTCCATGGAAATTTTTGATTTATAGTTTTTAATTAATTGTAAACATAAATTTTGTTGCTACGATGATAACATATAGCCAAATGCGGCAATTTAAACAGCACAATAATCTATGATATTTGTCAAAAAACTCATTTAAACATTTAAGCACTAAACGTAAACGTGTGTAGTTTATATATGGGGTGTTTTTTTTAGAGGTATACTACTTCGAATTGAAATAAAACACAAGAAAATCGTTTTAATGTCCATCAATTTGGCTTTATTGGAAGGATAATTTTATGCCATTAATGTTTAAATATGATTTCGTGCATGTGGCCGCCGCGGCTGGCTCGAATAAAGCCAATTCTACAGGTCCAATTTTCAACCACTTTTTCGAGCATATGGGGCCGTATGTTGGCAATAACGCCACGAATGTTGGCTTCCAAGTCCCCTAACGTTTCTGGTTTGTTGGCGTAGACGAGCGACTTCACATATCCCCAAAGAAAATAATCCAATGGTGTCAAATCACACGATCTTGGTGGCCAATTGACAGGTCCATTCCGCGAAATTATGCGCTCATCGAATGTTTCCTTCAATAAATCGATTGTGACGTGCGCTGTGTGGCATGTAGCGCCGTCTTGTTGGAACCACAACTCATCCACATTCATGCCATCCAATTCGGGAGCAAAATCTTCCATAAAGTTGATGGACAAAGCTCCAATTGCTGTGCACGGTGGCGAATCGATTCATTCGGGTCCTCTTCAACACTTTGCTCTACAGCGGCAATTGTTTCTTCGGTGCGCACTGTTCGACGTCTCTGCGGATGCGTACTATCACATAGAGTAAACGTAGTGCGAAAACGATCCATGGTTAACCGAATTAATTGCTCTGATGGACGATTATGTCGACCATAAAATGGACGGAGCTTGCGGTAAACTTCGCGAACTGAACCATTATTTTCTAAATAAATTTGCACGATTTGCAAGCGTTGTTCTTTTGTCAACCTGTTCATGATGAAATGGCAAACCAAACTAAATATTAATCACTTGACAGCTGACAAAATGGCCGCCAGTTAAAAAAGTGATGCCAACTTAAAGTTCTATACCTCAATAAAAAACACCCATTACATGGGTTATGGGTTAGATGCAAACCAAATTGCTATTGTTTGTCTCATCATTTTTTAATACTATTTTTCCAACAGTATTGGATACAAATTATTAAAACCTTTAGTGTAGTGAATATACATACTTGCTTTGCAATAAATATATCATCTTAAAGAAGATTTTGTTTTTTATAACTTTTTCTGCACACAAGATGATATCTCATTAGCATTTCATCCAGTTTTTTGCTTCCTCTTTAAGATGTTGTTTGACGCACTGCAAAACAGATAACAAATGCAATAATAGTAAACCGTAAGTAAAAGTAAACATATCAGTTTAGTTTCTCATTCCCACAAAATAGAGCAAATTCGAAAGAAAACTCACTTTTTTATATTAAAATTATGTCTACAAGTTGTTTGTCATGCGTGACTTTTCTTTTTTATATAAATATTATTATCAAATAATTCAATAAAATCATGAGCAGTATAAATTAATTAAAGCTCTCTGAGTAATAACTGAAATGCAAGAAAAGTTATTAAAAATATGTGAAATTTAAGTTTTTATCGAAATTTTTTAGCATGAGCTTAATCAATTTGCTAAGAATTTGTCATTCGTTACTTGAATATATATTCAAAAAAATCAGGCAAGTGTTGAATAAAAGCAAACATTTTTCTAAAAGAACAAATGGTTTTTTAGTCGTAATAATTTGTCCATAGAAATTTATTATTCAGGCTTAAGTTCGTTCAATTTAATTTTTACAATTAAATCATTTTTTATTGAGAAATAGTTTTTCAAAGCATGCGGCAATTGAAAAGTACAAATACCAATTTTTTGACTTTTGTAAAGGTCGAACTGAACATCGATGTTTTCGGGATTAACCACAATCCCATCGTCAGAGCTCTCTATACTCTGGGCTACTCATCCCCCAAAGTCAAGCGGTAAATATCTGGCATTAAACCAGTTGCATTAAAGCTCTATGTTTCCTGGCTTTAAGCTTATTTTATGGCGGCTTAGAAATTTACCATACTTGGCACTGATCCTAATCAACAACCACACTTTTGCTTTTTTGTTTATATTTCTCACCCAAGATTGAGAAAGTTCCTTTCTCTAGTTCTTAGGGTTTACATATGTTTTGTTTTATCCGTATTACACGGGAAACTATCTAACATATTTTGTACTAAGTGCCTCTAGTGTTAATAATTGAAGTTGTGTGTATTTAGTCGAACTTAAGCCTGAATAATAAATTTCTTTATCCAAAGAAATTTATTATTCAGGCTTAAGTTCGTTCAATAATCGTTCGTAATAATTTGTTTTAAATTTGATTGTGGAGCAAAACAATATATAAAACATTGTAATTCGTGACTATTTGTATGAGTTTTGCTGTGGTGGTTTCTAATAACTTAGTTCAGTGTTGTTGATACTGCTTTGGGCTTTAAAGGAGAAAAACTCTAAATTAAGCAGAGCTGAGATCCAGAAACCTTATAGAGAAAAATTAAAACTGGATAAAAACAGGTATGTAGAATATAAGGATAGAAATATCAAAGGAAAAGTTACGGGAATTACTCTTAAAACAATTTTTTTTATTTATAAATCCAAATTGGTTCGTAAAGTTATATTCAGAAAGAATCTGTCATGATTAATATTGCAAATCATATTAAATTTACAAGAAACAATTTGTCGTTTGAGTGTGTTAGTGTTTATTTGCTTTGTTCATTGCTACAATTCACTGTTCTGCTTAGTTGTGTGACTTGTTGTTGTTTATTCTTACATGTGTCGTCTATGTATACGACAAAAAACGAATTACCAGCGAATATTTACTGCTGCTGGTTTAATATTACCATTGTTTCATATTATTTTTAAACGGAAAATGATTAATCTAACCTTAAATCACCGTTAAAACAATTTTGTTATAAACGTTAAGTTTCATTTTCAATCGACATGACTATAACTTTAATTTCGAATAAATTTTATGTTAAATAATCATTTAAATCATGTTGAATTAAAATGAAATGCATTCAGGTGGCACGAGTTAAAATCTTGGCTGGGGCAGTCAGCTACAATGAAAAGTTTTCTGACGATTTTACATGGAAATTTTTCTGTGTGTAGTTCTTGTGAAAGTACAGTATAATGATAAAAATTGTGGGCAGTGCAACGCCTATTTTGTAGTTGGTTTTTTTTGCAAGAATTATTCAAATTAACTTTTTGTAAAGGCTGCTTTGTAAGAAAGTACTATATTAAGAAATACTTATTAAGACGGTATTGCTTTAAGAGGTATTTTTTTCAAAGCAATTTTTTAAAGTTCCCTTTTTGCAAGTTAATTCTCTTAAAATGAGCTCTTCTGAATAAGATTTTTGAAATGGCTTTTCTAAATGTTGCTTTTTAGAAGTTTTTCATGACGCATTATTTAAAATTTTAAATTTTTTAAAGCATTAACGGAGTTCAGTACTTGATAAAAATGCTCTTGCGAAAGGGCAAATGCAAAATACCGTGGCTTTTTTTAATGAAATCCAACAACAAAATACACAAAATTTAATAAAAAAAAAGCTACTATATTTTGCATTTGCACCACTTTTGCAAAACCCTTTGCATTAAACACCGAACTCCGCTATTAATTTTTAAACGGAAGTTTCTTATGAAATTGTTGTACAAAGGTTCTCTTTAATTTGACTAATATTTTAACTTGCAGCAACTTTTATCGATAATTTTACTTCTTAAAACATATAACATGTCCTACGAAACATCAAAAGACTACAAAATACTGATATTTGTGTAAAAGACACGATGAGCATTTACAAGAAGAAAAAAAAGTATTACAAAAAATCAGAAAATTGTAATAATCCCCTCCAGCATTGAAATAAGTCATGCATGCACACAATTATAGGAACATACAAAGAATTCTAATAACATAAAACCCATGAAACATTTTCAAAGTTTAAACAATAAATCAAAATCAGAAGTCAAGTGAAGCTGTCAATATTGTTGGCCTTCGGTTTTAATAATTTTCTTTGAGAAGAAAAAATTTTCCAAAAGATAAAGTTTTATTGGTCATTTGAAAGTCATATTTTGATAAATTTGCCAATGGCTAAAATGTGATTTTCCTTTACATTTTCTTTTATTTAAGTTGTGATTGTGTTTTTGTATATGAATGCTTATGTAAGAGTGCGGCTGTAATGAATGTGACAATGTCATTAATTTGCCAATTTTTGTGTTCAAGAACATCACAGGAATCTTTGATGTTTATTGATGTTTACTTTGTGTTTTTTAATCCAAAAGAACAATATGTTTAAATATTTATGTATTTGAAGAAACTTTTGAGGGCTTAAATTGTAAAAATTATGCTGTTTAAACTTACAAGTTGTGTATATCCCAAAGGCTGATGTATTGGCTATCAAGCTTACATTAAAAATTTAGAAAAATCTCTAATGCAGGTGATGCTAAAACAGCAAGTCAAGATTAAGATTTCCTTTTAATATTACTTCGAATAGAGTCCCGAATTGTGACTTGACCAGAAGTTCTGTTATCCATTCATCAACTAGAAAATAGCTGATGAGTTCTACAAAGGTAGACCAATTTTCTTCTTCACCCGATTCCAAGACCACCACCGGTCTACTACGAAAGAGAGAAGTTGACACTAACCTTATTCACAGCAGTCCACCTTCTAAGTCATGCGTCCCAACTGTGATTCGTCCAAGCCTTTTATTCCATATAAATTTTTATTTTATTTCTATATTTCTATATTTTATAAAGTTGTTAGCTTTAATGCCTTCTGTAAATGAAGATATTAAAAAGTGATCCATAATTTCTTTAATATAAATTTTATTTTCTTTATTTATTCGAGGTAATATTTCTTTTTCAAAGATAAATTCAATTGTTTCTTTGAAATAAAGTTCTAAAAAACTTTTCTTTTAATATTTCTTCAGTATGTATATATGAAATGTATGTAACTTTAAAGTTATTCGTATCGCATTTTGATTGAACTTTCAACTAAAATTAGTAGTAAATTATTAAATTTTGTTCTAGATATTTGCTGCCAGCTTATAGCAGAATTGATTTTCATTAAATAATTTCCGCATATTTTTTAATTTTGTTATATTTTTCATTATATAACTCAGTAACGAGCTGGTGTTTTAATTCAATAGAATGTATGAAATTTACTTCCAGAACACTGAGAAGAATAGGTGTGTAGAATCGAAATAGAATAATTGAAAAGATTCATGATATGAATCAAGTTTGTTTCATTAATTTTTATATAATTTTTTTCAACATAGTTACTTTTTTGCTTGACTTACTTCAATTAAAAGATGTTAAACCCTTTTATTTGACTAGAATATTATCCAGCCACGTCATTTTGTTGAATTGGGAAATGTGATATTGTCGCTTGGAACCAAATCTGAATAATAAGCTGGGTGAGGAAATAGTTCGAGTCTATATATGAATATATTTGAAAATTTTTTCAATTGAAGATTTAATTTAACAGTTTTCGGTAGTGGTTTTGCGTCATAGATGTTTCATGTTAATTCAACATGATATTACAACAACCTTGAAGGAATATTTTTTCTTTTGAAATAACTTTATTTCATGTTGATTTAATATTCCAGTATAGTAAAATCAAAATGAACTTGATACTGAAGTAATACGAAGAATCATGTTGAATCAAAGTTTTTCTAGTTAAAACAACGTGAATTTGATATAAAAAAATACGAAGAATCATATTGAATCAAAATTATTTCAAGTTGAAACGACGTGAATTTGATGCTGAAATAAGACGAAGAATCATGTTAAATCAAATTTATTTTAAATTGATATAACGAGAATTTGATAATCAAATAACAAGAAGAATTATTTTGAATCAAAATTACTGAAAGTTGAAACAGCATGAATTTAATGCTAAAACAACACGAATAATCATGTTGAGTCAAAGTTATTACAATCAAAGTTGTTTCAAGTTGAAACAACGTGAATTTGATATTGAAACAACACGACGAATCATGTTGAATAAAAGTTATTTCAAGTTAAAACAACATGATTTTAATGTAGATACACAGAAAAAAATAATTTTTCACTTCAAACACCAAATTCCCTGAATCAAATGTAAATTTGGTCAATTTAGGCCCTATAAAGAAATTTGTAAATTCATATGCAAAAATTTGTAATAATTTGTTTGAAAAAAATTCTGATTTTTTCAATAAACAAATTGTGTCAATCAAAAAATGTTTTAGAGAAATATTAAAAATAAATCAAAGAATTTAATAATTTTATCAGGCTGCCAACATTGGCGGTAGGTAAATGATATGAAATAATAAGTCAAACAAAATTATTTATCAAACTAAATAGAGACAATAATAAAGATTTAAAATCAGTTTCAAAAACATGTTTGTTAAAAAACAAAGCTATCATAATTTTTTCTGTGTATATTAATATATTTTTTGCGTCATGTGTATTAGTATAGGCATTAGAAAAATTTGTGTTGGCTGCCCCAACCAAGATTTGAACTCGTGCCACTTGCATGATAGTCCGTGCGCTAATCACTGCAGCCACAACAGCTTCAATATTTAATTTAGATATACACTAAATAAATACCATCAGAAGTAACAAAAATTTTATATTAATTCAACATAATTTAATTGATGATTTGCCATACAATTTATTTGAAATTAAAGTTATAGTCATGTTGATTTAAAATGAAATACAACGTACTTTTAACAAAGAGATTTAAAGTTAGATTAATAATTTTTCGCTTAAACAATGAATTTTAAATGGGTTTTGTGTTTAACTTCCAACGGAGTTTGCTAGAATTTGGGCCGGTTTTCTGTCATTCCACGTCAAATGTGGTTGATAAATAGACCGGTTTCGGCTATAGGACATCTTCAGTATTCTATTGAATACTCCCGATGGCATATAGCCGAAAAGAGTAGCAAGAAATTGTCTCTAGTAATGCGAAGTTTGTTCACTATTTATCGGCTATTTACATTTACACAACACGAACATCGAACACTACAGTGCATTGTAGCTATGAATAAAGAAATAAACACCAACAGACTTAAACAATAAATTATTTTTTATAAATTTAATACGATTTCCAATCAAAAATACAACATGTTGTTTTTACATTGGTATTTTTGTGTGTGTGTAATTGAAGGCACCTTTGCCTACAAATAACAACTTAAAAATTTTACTATTTAGAACTCATAGACTACACAAAACGTAATAAAAATTATATGTATCTGCTGAGCATTGAACTCTTGATATTTTAAGGGATTGTTGTTTTATGTGTTGTACTCACAATTCTTTTGTTACGGACTTAACACCACTTTTTAGCAGCATGCACACAATAATATAAAAATATCACTTTGCTCCGCCAGAGTTTGATCTACTGTTTACCTGCATTATAAGCGCCGATACTACTAATGTGCCAATAACAACGTTTACTAGTAAGTAATTGATGTTACTACTGTATAGTAATGCAGATGGTTAAAATGTAGTGTGTGTTAAAATGTATGTTGTTTGGTAATTGCAACACATTACCATGTATTACTGTGAATATTTTATACCAAACTTGAAGGTAATAGTTTCATTGCTGCTCATTATGTTCGACATTATACCAAATGTATTTTCCTCAAAATTTGTTTAGGTGTATTTAACATTTCCCTCAACTGATTTTGCATAATTTTCCTTTTTATATTTTTAATTTCAATTCAAACTATTTAATTGATATGTGGATCTATCTGGATAATGTACATATAATATTAATGTAAATTCACACTAATACACACACACACAGGGTTCATATTAAGATTGATAGAATATACGATTATAAATATTTAAATGGAAATATGAAAATGTTTGAATGAAATGAACTAATGAATGCAAATAGTATTGATGGCCACAACAACTATGCAACTGTGTTTGAAAAACTACATAATTACATTAATCATTATTTGCAATTCATAAATGATTTATATAAAATTACTATTACCAGTAATAAATATAATTTGAAATGGCAAATTGCTTTCAAAAAATGATAACAAAATTTTAATACTCTTGAAAACGGAAATAAGAGAAATTGTTATGTTTTCAGTTATTTTATTTATGCTAAAGTCATCAGTTAGCCGACCGTAACGTTGATGTAGTTGCACGTGCTGATCGTTCCTCTCTCATAAGTTTTCAATGTGACAGAAACGATCAGAACATCCAACTAAATCAACGTTACGGTCGGCTAACTGAGCCTTGAGGCTTATAACGTTATATTAAGAATTAGAATTAGACTATTCCGATGAACAAGAGAAAAATAAACATGAATTTACAGGTACAAAGCAGAATAGAGCAGCTTTGTTTTTGGCAGCCGTCACACTCCCGTCGTCTGAATTCTTGCGTATCTCTACTTATTAACATTTTGCCATTTTGGAGGCAAGTACTTATTACATTTGATTACAAATAACAAGTTATACATTTCAAAATTTAGAAGACATTCACAAAAACAAAACACAATAAAAATTAAATGTCTATGTTATTGTGTTATTTTATGCTAAAAACTTGTTTTCACAAACATGAACATAATTGAAAAAAATCTATTTTGCTTCCCAAGGGGTTGAACAGTTTTCGTCTGTATGATAAGCAGGTACATTAGTACTCTGCCAATAAGAGAATAGATGGCTTGTTTAATTACTAGTAAGCAATTGTTCAACTACTGTTAAGTAATTCAGACGGTATATAGTTTGTGATTGAAAAGTATGTTGTTCGGTAATTACTGAGTTATTACTTACTTTGCAATAAATATATATTCTTATACGAAAAAAATTTTATTTCTTAAATCTTTTTTTCTACGTTCAAAATGAATTCTCACTGTCATTTTATACATTTTATTTTGTCTCCGCATTGCATTATTTACAAAAACAGAAAAGAAATACACAAAGTAACAACTGTTAACACAAGTAAACAAATCAACTTCGTTTCTCATACAAGTTCAGAAGAAAATGCTTCGTTTTTTTATTTTAAAAGTATGTCTACAAGTTATTTGTAGTTCGTGACTTTTTATATTAATATTAAATATTATTATCAAATATATCAATTAAATTAATTAAAACTTTATAAGTATATTTTCGATGCAAAAAAAGCTATGAAGTTTAAGTGTTTATTGAAAAATTTTTAGCATGAGCTTCATCAACTTGCTAGGAATTCATCATTCGTTACTTGAATATATTCATATTCATTAAATTTAGCCGAGTGTTGAATAAAAGTAAACATTATTCGAAAAAAAAACAAATTGTGTTTCTACCATATTAATTTGAGTTGTAAATAGCATACAACAACAAAAACAAATATCATATAAAAATAAAATGCACAAATACACTTTTATTTCATATGTTTCGAAAAATTCGTATTTACACACAGAAAAATTTCCATGTAAAATCGTCGAAACCCAGGTTAATTTAACATTTTTCGCAAGTGATTTTGCTTCATAGGTGTTTCATGTTAAATCAACATGATTTCCAATAATCTTGAAAGAAATTTTTTCCTTTTGAATTAACTATATTTCATGTTGATTTAATATTCCAGTACAGTTAAATCAAAATGAAGTTGATACTGAAATAATACGAAAAATCATATTGAATCAAAGTATTTTCGAGTTGAAACAACGTGAATTTGATATTAGAATAGCACGACGAATCATGTTGAATCAAAGTTATTTCAAGTTGAAACAACGTGAATTTGATATTGGAACAACACGAAGAGTCATGTTGAATTAAAGTTATATCAAGCTGAAACAACATAACTTTAATGTAGCTATTTTATTAATTATTTTACTTATGTGATAGTCATAAGAAAACTTTGCGTTGTAGCTGACTGCCCCAGCCAAGATTTGAACTCGTGCCACTTGCATGATAGTCCACGCGCTAACCACTGCAGCCACAACAGCTTCAAACTTTTCTTTACCTATACACTAAATAAATACCATCGTGTGTAATATGCATTTAATTTTAATTCAACATGATTTTAATGATTATTTAACATAAAACTTATTTGAAATTAAAGTCATAGTCATGTCGATTGAAAATGGAACTTAACGTTTGTAACAAAATTTTTTTAACGGTGATTTAAGGTTAGATTAATCATTTTCCGTTTAAAATTAATATGAAACAATGGTAATTTTAAGCCAGCAGCAGTAATTTTTCGGTGGTAATTCGTTTTTTTGTCGTCTACATTGACGACACATATAAGAATAAACAACAACAAGTCACACAACTAAGCAGAGCACTGAATTGTAGCAATGAACAAAGCAAATAAATACTAACACACTCAAACGACAAATTATTTCTGTTAATATAATATGATTTCCAATCAAAATTGCGGCATGTGGATTTTACATTTCTTTTTTTTTCTCTGTGTAGAGAGACTCTCTCAAAGAGTGTTTGTATTTATCTTGTTCTTCTTTTGTCCATTAATATGATAGTAAAAAACAGCCTATACTCGCGAGTATAGGAAATTGAGAGAATGGCCACCACTGATTTAAATAAGCGATAAACAATACTGAGAGAGCTTGTGAGTTGGGCAATTGATTAATTTTCCTTAGGAAGCGTTTTCGAGATATTCACGAAAAACGTTTTTCCAGTTTTTAAGCTATTTCCAAAAATCTTGAGAATTGGTCATTGAAATTATACAAATTGCATAGACAGTTACTGTAATGATCGGATCAGAATTCATTTTGTTATAGGAGTTAAGATTTAAAAAAAATTATTTTTTACGTTTTTCTTTTCAGAATTGTCGAATTTTCGACATTTTTCTGTATAAAAAAGTTTTTCTTCCGGATGAGGCAATTATTATATAAGTTAACATCATGTTAATACATCACGCTTAAGCCCCAATTGAGGACTTTTTATCAAAACTGTTTCTCATTATTTTTATTTTTCTGGCATTGGCAATTAGAAATAAAAGTTTTGTGAAAGAGTAAAATGAATAATAAAGTCAATCATATTTTGAAATTCAAATACGTCATTTCATTTACAAGATCATATCTCTGGTTATAATTTGTAGAACCTTGTTCAATATTAGAATTGATCAACATATAATAACTGGTGCCCAACGTGGGGCCCCATACAAATTGACATTTCAAATACGTCGATTGTAGCAGTTTTCGAAAAGGAATTTATTTTATTTTGAGAACGTGTTTTCATCTGAGTTTGTTTTAAAACTCTCAATTTCTCCAAAAGTTATTACATTTTAATAAATTTTTATTAGTTTTAAAACGAAACCTTTGATTTGAGTAAAAGAAAATAAAAATAAATGGAAAAAGCTACATTTTAATAAGATTAATAAGAAATATTGTCGCTTCGGTCTTTTTTCTGATTTTTCTATCGTTGTTTCGAATATCTGATTTCGATCCTTTTGTTATTGTTTTGGCTTTCAAAGGAGAAGAAAATTAAATGAACCAGATCAGAGATCCAAAAACGTAATAGAGAAAAACTAAAAGTAGGCGAAAAATGATGTGTAGGTTATAAGTAAAAACAAAGAAACGATAAAGCGAACTGCTCTTAAAACATCTTATATTATTAATTTTTAATCCCCAGGCTTTGATTTAAAGAAATTCTAAACAATTAAAACTAGGTGATGTAATATACAAATTATATCGTCCGTTCTAAAGTGAGGTAACGAATGACAAAAATATTAAGGGTAAAAAAATCATATACATGATATTTTTTTAAGATTGTTATGCTTCCACAATCTTCCAATCTACAGAAAATTGCTCATTCCTTACATATTTTGAAGATTTAAAATAATAAAGTTCATATTTCATTTTTTTCCTTTTTTTGTACGATACTAACAGAATTTTACACAAAGAAATTATTATTCAATTTTCATGTGTGTAACCCATATTAATTTTAGCCTGATTTTAAGATTCTAAAAATTAATTTTCCAATTCAAACGTTAAATTTTATATTGTAATATTTTACATTAGTTATACTCGTAGCACATACAATATCAATTTATTCTAATGGGATTTATGTTACAATTTAAACAATAGATATACGAGCGAAAAAATATGTGCATTTAATAGCTGCAGAGAAACATTAAACATGCATGTAATTGCATGTAACAATTTGTGGAGGAATAATTTATTGAATAAAAAGTTGGTCAGATGTTTAATTCAATGATATTAATATACAATTTAGATGTATTAAAAAATTTATGTATTTATCTTCAAATAAACACACAATATATTTAGAAATATGAGTAGAATATCTTTTACTTAATCCTTTTTAGTTTCAACTGATATACAATTAATAATTTGTATCCTTGATTTATTACTTCAAAACTTGTTGACAAGTAATTTCTTTTATCAACAACTGACCATTCTTCAACTAGCCAAGTGCATACAAAGTCTTTGGTCAAAAAGGATTATAAATGTCAAATCAAAATATTAGTCAGTTCTATTATTGTAAATGTTTAACTTGTAAAAGTTGTTTTAATAACTTTTTATGTGCAACATAAAGATTGATTTATTTTATTTTATTAAGTTTCTTGTTGTCCATCATTTTATCTTTCTTAAATCTAATATAATTTTTCAGTTTAACTTAGGTCCTTTAGCTACAGCTTCATTTACTATTTCTCATGTTGTTAGTGTGTGTCAGGACACAATTGAATTTGTTGTTGTCTCTCATCATGCACATGCATTTGCATGTGTTGACATATAGAAAATCAATAAATTTTATTTGTTATTCATTCTGCTCTCTAGCAAACTATACAATATTCTCTATACAGAAAAAATTATGATAGCTTTTTTTTTAAACAAACATGTTTTTGAAACTGATCTTAAATCTTTATTATTGTCTGTATTTAGTTTGATAAATAATTTTGTTTTGACTTATTATTTCATTTCATTTACCTACCGCCAATGTTAGCAACCTGATAAAATTATGAAATTCTTTGATTTATTTTTTATATTTCTCTAAAATATTGAAGAAATCAGAATTTTTTTCAAACAAATTATTACAAATGTTTGTATTTGAATTTACAAATTTCTTTATAGGACCTAAATTGAACAAATTTACATTTGCTTCAGGGAACTTGGTATTTGAAGTGAAAGATTAGTTTTTTCTGTGTACATTACCATCTTCTTTATTTTCATTACACCCAGAAAAAAGATTGGTTGAAAAATGATTTGGCCGATAAAATATTAGTTGAATAGACTATATTTCAACTCACGATATTAATTTTCTCTTAATCCAAAAAAATCCATGATCATTACAATAAGAGCATAATGGTAATAGAGATAGTAGTAATAAATATATTAAATTGATTAGATCAACCGATTGTATAGTTTTGTCATGACTAAGTAACGAATATGATGGCAACAACCGAATAAAATATTATGAATTGGATTTTAGTAACAATTATTGGTATTTGCAACAAAAAAAAAATAGGTTGTAGCAACTAACTAGATTAAACGGTTCGCATTGGAAATTATTTATTGCTGTAAAATAACTTCTTTTTCTATAAGAATTCAATGATAGGTGGAGCCCCTGCAAAAATAAGATTTCGGTTGTCTCCACAAATCTCTTTTTTCTGTGCACATTAGTAACAAACATTTGGGGTTCGAAAATATTGATTTTTCAAAAGAGTTTTTACTGATTTTTTACACAAGTTTTTAATAATAAAAACTAACCCTTAGCAGAAGAAAAGATATATTTGTTAAATGTTTACGGCAACAATATTATGTTTGTGGCAAAACAAATATGATTATAGCAAACATATTATTGTTGCTTGTTAATAAAATAATTTAATTTACGATAAACGATTCTTAAGCTCTTGACTGAATTGTTAAGAGTTAAATATAAACAAATGTGGACTATATTATGATTATGTAAAATTGTGTCATTATCAACTATAATGTTTATTTTGTTGCCCTGCAGGCATAACATTACCGTTTTTATTATTTTATTCAATTTGTTCCCTCATATATTTGCCTCGTATGACCACAACTTTACGCTCTTTACATTTCATGTTCATCTTGCTTCTGCACTCACACAAATTGAATTTGAAATTCTTTTTATCATTTCTTCGCATTTTAAAGTGTTGGGACATCAAGTGCAACAATTTTCATCTTAAGTCAAACTACAACAATGTGACAAGAAAACAAAAAAACAATCTTCAAGAGTTGTTTTTCATTCTTAAAGTGAAGCAGGATTAAGAGTTACGTAAGGAAAACAGAAGTCCAACTAAGTTATGCAGCGTTAAGTAAATGCAGTTTTTATTTACAACAGTTGCAATCAGACAAATGACAGAAATTCTTGCTGTCGTCTCCGTTTCTTTTTCTTCAATACAAATGTCCAATGAAAATGAAACATTTATTTGCATACACAATCAAGATAAAACTTTTTGTGTAATAAATCAATGTAAGAAATCATTTTAAGTAAATATGCATTTCAAATTGAAAATATTCAGTTAAGAGAATATAATTGAATCAAGTACACAGAAAAAAAAACTGGTATATAAAAGCTGAAGATAAAATTAATTGTTTTGTTAAAGTTTGGCCCACAGTGGAATGTAATTAAAACTAATTTAAATGTGTGATAATCTCTTTTTATTGAAAATTTTGAGAAATAATTTTTTCAGTGTACAAATATAAAGTAAATAATAAAATTATTTTAAGATATTAAGAAAAATTTTAATAGGGAAACGAAAGGCCCAGATTTTAAATATTTTTGCGAAATAAATACTTTGCTATTGTTTGTTTAAACTTCTTATTTATTTGAATGAAAGTTTAATATAGTACCAGCCTAAGGACGTACCTGGCCATAACGGATTTATTGGGATGCTTTATGTTTAAAATTATGGCACAAAAGATCTACTAGGTATCGCAGTGCTTTTCTTTGGACCAGGGCTACGTTTCTCAAAAAGTACAAGTTCTAAATCGACAAGTAAAATACACACAAAACAACAATAAAATTTTTTAAAGTGTTGTTGTTTTATGTGTAATTTACTTGTAGATTTGTAACTTGTAGTTTTGAGAAATGGGCCCCAGGTCTTTCCCCTATGCTTGAAATTAAAAATCAAGGCTAATAAAAAAATCAAATATGTTCCTTCAAATAAGTGTATACAATTAATTGAACTCTCTTTCCTTTTAGTCTCGTGACTTTCCTAAAACAACATCAATTCAAAGAGGAGAAAAAAAAATTAAACATGGTTTTTGTGGGACACCGGGTTGGAACTAAGTTCCTTACGTTGTACTTACCTTACCACTCCTAGTGGGCCAATTTTTGAAAGAATATGCATATAACTTATGTGTCCTTCCAAACTCAGATCTATCCATATTTTAAATTTTGTTAAAATTGGGTAGATAGTTTCGGAAGGTCATAAATTGCCCCTTACTCCCCCTCGTGGTCTTATTATTAAAAAATATATATCACCTATCTGTACTTCCAGACTCAGATTAGACATGTTATAAGTTTCACTAGAATTTGTCAGTTTCATAATTGGTCAGATAGTTAAGAGAGGCAGAAATCGCCCTCTAACCCCCCCCCCCCCCCCCCACCTTGTGGTCAGTTTTTTTTAGCAAATATATGTATAGCCTATGTGTCCGTCCAGACTAAGATCTATCCATGTTTTAAATTTCATTAAAATTGGTGAGATAGTTTCAGAGAAGCAGAAATAGCACCTTAGCCCCCCTCCCCCTCGTGGTCATATTTTGGAAAAATATATCCTCTACGTATTCTTGTAGTTTTCTATCTATCCATGTTTTAAATTTCATTAGAATTGGTCATATAGTTTCAGAGAAGCAGAAATTTCCTAATAGCCGTCAGCCAGATGGTCAGATAGTTTAGGAAGAGCAGAAATTGCACCAACACCCTGGTGGTCCCATTGTTGAAAAAATATATGTGCCCTTCCAACCACAGATCTATCCATGTTTTAAATTTCCTTAAAATAGGTGAGATAGTTTCGGAAGGACCGAAATAGACCGGTACACACCTCGTGGTCCTAGTTTTTAAGCGACTTAGATCTATCTATATTCTAAATTTAATCAAAATCGGTTTTGTGGTTTAGCCGTTAAAGCGCACCAATAAGCACACAAACAAACTTACTTTCGCATTAATAATATTAGTAAGGATAAGATTAGTTAGCAGAGACACCTTCAGCTATTACTACCATGAACCACTTAGCCAATTCAAAAACCATTTAGTGAAGACACAAACCATATTGAACACTCCAAAAAGTTTGGCCAACAATTCTTAAAAACCCAGGAATTCCCCGGCACTTCCCCGGAAGATTACGGTAACACTGAAAGTTTAAAAATCCACAGCGGCAATGCCGTTATTTTATGTTCTGTTGTGGCATATCCAAAAATTTCATAGCATTTACAAGAATTGATATAATTAGCAGAGACACCTTCAACTAGCATATCCACGAACCGCTTAGCGAAGACATGAGCCATTTAGCAAGGACACCCACCATATTAAAGATGCCCTAAAACAAGGCAAAAATTCCCAAAATCCCACGAGTTCCCCAGCACTTCCCCGGAAACTTAGGGCAACACTGAAAATCTAAAAAGTCCGCAGCGGCAACACCGTTATGCTATGTAGTTGTTACTAGTATTTTCGACCAATATTCGCGGCCAGTATTTTTTCATTTGATTTTTGTTATTCAAATGATTGATGTACATGGCACGCCATAAGGAACTAAAGCTCCAAAAATTTTATTGTTATTCTATTTGAAAAGTAAAATCTACAAACACACGTGCATTTTTTGTTTACTTTTTAACTCTCAGCTAATACATGTATTTATGTGTACTATGTGAACATATATTAGTACCAACTTTACACGCTTATAGCTCCAAAAATACAGAACAGATTTCAACAAATAGTAGATTGTGTTATCTGTAATAATTATGTTTGAAATGGTTTAATTTTTTGTCAAAATCGTCAGAATAATTTGGCAATAAATATCTTTGAAATCGTATAATATTTGTCAAAATCGTCAGAATAATATGAGAGTAAAATGCATGAAAAATCGTCTTGCTAGAGATCTACTTCTTCTACCAGTTTTCTAGTTTGCAAGGTTTCCTGATGGTCTGCCATAGGCACTGTGAAATGTTAAAAAGTAGTAGCTTATACCCGCCAATAATTAATATCAGAAGAGTAAAATATTAATCTTGAAAAAAGACCTTACAAAATCAATATTAATTGTTATTCAATAATTTTCAAAAACACCTTTTAAATAAAAAGAAAATAAATTTATACCAATCCTGTAAAATTTGGAAAGCGTTTTCCTCATAAGGTAAATGACTAATAGTAACAGACGTCATTATTCATATAATTTCAATAATTCTTGAGTAATACGTTCTCCCATACGTATGATTAATATATTAATTTTATTACAACACCCATGCGACAAGGTGGCAAAATTTACAAAAAACAAAAAATTGTTGTCTATACAACCTGGGTCTAAGGTTTGATTTTGGCATATGGCTTTTTGCCTCTTTCTTAAATTAAGGGGAAAAAGCTCCACTTCAGTGGCAATGTAGCGGGCTAAAATGTATAAAAATATTTGCCATAAAATTTTATTATAGGTCTCTTAATACACCCAAGAGCTCCAGCCTCGAATTAAAAAGGCAGAAATCGGTTAAAATTTAAAATATGTTTAAGGGTTAATTTCGTACTTATTCATAATTAGTACTGGACAAGGGAAATCTTCTAAGCCTTACATTTAACGTATCATATATCCGCACAAAACCATAAATGTGAAAATAAGGCTAAGTTCCTATTCAAAAATTTCGGCTCTTACCTAGATGTTAAATTTCTAAACGCCCATACATGTATATATATTTTGCTGCCCTCTACCAGAATCAGTGATTAGAACATTGTAATTAAAAAAATATTATTTTGTTGTACAGTGTAATTGGTGCTTTCTTGTGAAATGGACGCTTTAAACATCACTATCATTATACAAAATACTACAATCAAGGCAGCCTTAACAAAGAAGGTATGCAAATGTAATTAACTGAATGTTATACTTTGAATATCTAGGGCTTATATTCAAATAGTGCTATCTACAAACACACAGTTTTTTGTAGGAGGTAAAAAATTTGTTTTTCTCTCATTATTAAAGTTCGGCACAATTAATATTCTATAATATTGACAGCTTATATTATAAGGAGTATTGATTGTGCAAAACTTTAGTAATGCTAGAACAAAACTATTTTTTTGCCCTCCAAAAATTGGGTGTTTATAGATAGCACTATTTGAATATAAGCCCTGGATATACTTATTTTTTTAATTATATGGTGAAAGTTGTTGAAAGGTCGTTTTCACACGTAGTTTGTTAATAATTTTCAATTATGACAAATGTATCAATTTTCAATTCCAAATTCTTGTATTTTTCCACAGGAAATTATAATAACATATTTTGTAACACCAATTTTTATTCATTTGTAATAATTACAGTGCTAAAGAAGGCTTATTAAGGACACTATAATTATTGGCAATTATTTATTTTTCTTTTGGCTGTATAATGGGTAAAGAAATTAAGGCATACTAATGGTGTGATGAAAAATTTCTTCAAACTACATTTTACAAAAAAAAAAAAACTTTCGTTGTTACTTTTATGTTAGAATAAACGAAATTTTCATACATACTACTAGCAATATATTTCAAAGCAACTCAACATTTATTTGTTATACAATTATTTGTTATATGAAATTCTTCAATCCTTTTATAAAAATTATTTGACTACAACTCAAAAGAATACGACACATCCATCCAAAAATGTTGATGAACTTAAAAAAAAGCACAAAGAAAAATATTAAAAAAAGCAAAGACGTGCCTGTTATATTGCACCCGACTAAGTATTGCAAGTTAAATGAACGTATACATTTTCTTTTACAAGCATATTTATGTTGATTGGGTTTGTGGGTTGTTTGTTGTTTACTTACTAGTCAGAAGTTTGGGTGCTTAGAAAAATAAACGAAACTTCTTACTTCTTTAACTTTCTAAGTTCTTTTAACACTTCATTTTTGGCTTTATTTTTGTTTGTGGTTTTGTAGCAAATTGATTGCACTGATGTTGAAAAGAAAGTGATAGAAGCGATTCCATTCAATTAAATTGGTTATACATATATTCCCTGCGGTAAAACGAACTGACACTAAACAAGACACGTGACCGCTCCCCAGGTGGTAGGGACCAGTCCGAGTTCTACCACTTCCTATGAAGCGGACCAGCCACTTTTACATGGGGATGGCCTAGGATGGGGTTAATTGATACTTTTTATGCACCTTTAATTTGTCCCTGAACTATCTTATAGAGTCCTAATCGGTGTAGGATAATATAGATTATATATAAATATTATTCAGCTGTAATTATCGACTAATTTATTTTTTTATTGTTACAAATCCGAGCAGAAATTGTATTTTATATTTAAGCGGTGTCCTAGATAGGATTCGAACCGACAACCTCCGGTATAACAGGCTAGTACACTACCCACTTGACCACAGGGGAACTTATATTTCAATGTTGTAAATACCAGTTAAGCTGGAATTAATATCTGAATATAGTTACGGAACAGGTTCCTGAGTGGAATGGCAGTCTCATTGAAGGGAGACAATTAATATTATATAGAAGCTATGTAATAGGCCTTTGATCTAAGTGCATCGAATTTGTTCAGTTCCGTTTACTACAATACTAGCCGGAGTACCAACTAAATGGACTGAAAATGGTTAATATGTGACCATTTACACAATATGTATTTTTTCACCATTCACTACTCCTTATTTTTGGTACCAGTCTCACTTTCTCAAGTCCTGGGACGTGTACTTTTGGATCATTTGTCACCAAATTTTCCGCAGGGTTATAAGATAACACACAGTGGGGAAGAATGAAACTATTTTGTGAAATAAATTAGCCATTTGTAAATGGAGCATCATTAAATCAATCATTATTAAAAATCACGCGAACATAGCGAAGGCAAAGTGCTATTTAATCTAAGAACAGGAGCTTCATAATTTTCTCAGGAGCGGACCTGTGAAATACCAACGAAGGACACTTCGGGCATACGAATTTTTTCTACGCTTGTAATTTTTTTATTTCTCTCTCGTGTCCTTATAGGCTGTTATAGCGTTCTAAAATATTCATGTTTGGCTAAGCACTTATCCTCAATTTTTCAAAGTCTTGGTCCGGTATTTTCAAGAACATATGAAACAATAATTTCTTAACATTGTATTCAGATATTAACAATTTAAACATTTTTGCAAAACAAGGGGAAAAATTGTGTTTTTTCACTTATGTACAATATACAAAAAAAAAAACAGACAGCCAGCATCGGCTAAAACAAAACTAATAGGCATGTTCAGACATCGGGATGCAGTGTGTCTGAAATAAAAAAATCATTCCTAATATTTTTTTAATAAAAAACACTATTTTTCATTAATTTTTATTTTCAACATAATATCAAAATCCGTACAGAATTTTTAAAGAAATTAATATTGCACCAGTATGCTTGTATGGTATGTGTGTCGAGCACGATTCAACATGACTTGTTGGTGCCAGTATACTGGAGTAATGTATAATGTTTTGCTTTAGTAGAAGGACGTTCTCCGGTGAACGCACTCAATGTTTCTGCAGCTGCTGCTGCTTCCACTTAAAGTTTGAATTTTTATGTAAAAGGCCATAATTTTTGAAGTGAAAGTAAGTGCTGCGATCTCACTAATGAGTTTTGGTTTAAGTTGGCATGTGAATAAAATTTAATAAACTTTTCAACGACGTGCTATGACCACGTATATTTAATTACTAAATAATGCTAAACCAGCTAAAGAGTTTGCATGTTGTCGTAGGACGACTGTTGTTTAATAACTTCAACAATATGCGCATGTTCTATATGAAATGTGAGAATCGCAACTTTAAAAAAAGTGAGGTAGACTTATTTTAGGTCATAAACATTTCGTGTATATAAACATTGTATTGGGTCATATTTAGTTATTTGTAGCTCCAGATTTTTAATTGAAACTTTAAGATAAAAAGAAAATGTTAAATACAAGCTTAGAATAGTCAAAAAACAAATTATAATAAAAGGGTAATATATAGACAAATAAACTTTTTATGAAACAACAATTTTATTTTGTACGAAATTTTTTATCTTTAAATATTTACTAAAAAATTTAAAAAATATTATTTAATAAAAATCTGAAGCAACAAAAATCGTGTTCTTATTCTATATGAATAAAGTTAGATATGTTACAAATAATGGTTGCCTTATTTTAACCGAATCGATGCGTAAATTTCTACTTTATTCACAATTTATTGACGTAACTTCATTTAGATAAAAATGCCATATATGGCATACATGCATACAACATAACCTCGCTGACTTTTTAAACAATGGAGATAAAAACGATTTTCTCAAGTTTTACTTAGAATTTAATCAAAAATCGAATGGTGTCCTTAAAGTTAAAATCGAACTATAAAATAAAAAGTTATAAGCAAACAACAAAAAAAGTCAAGATAAAAATATTATTTTTTTATTTTTAAAGTCAAATATCTTCTAAACTATGAGAGATACAGAAACAAACGTGAGGATATTATTTTGTTCATGTCTATAGCAAAACACAACACGCTTTAAACTGTTGAAATCGGATGACATTTAAGAAAGCTACAAACCTCAGAACTTTTCTTAATCCGATGTAGTCAGCTTTGTCGCGCACTATCCCGACTAGAAATTGCCCCAATACATATATTGGGGCCCAGTTGGGAATGCGTGGGGCAAACCCAAAAGGTTTGTCCCATTTGGGATCGGATCGAGAACTTATTAGGATAGCCCATTTGGAAATTAGTGATTTAACATAAGTTCTGCCCAAGTGGGAAACTATTTGGAACTTATTGGGACTATTTGGAACTTGTTGGGAAAATCTAACAGAGAACTTAATCGAATTTTCGTTGATTGTCGATAGAGGTAATTTTTTGCTTACGCGATATACTTGTATATAGTATATTTCGATGTGAGCAAGTTGTTGAGAGTTTTTGATATTTTCGCGTCTTTCCGCGTTTTTGGAAATTTAATTTAGCGCAATTTACCAAGCTTTAAAACATTTTAATCGTTGCTTCCAATTTTGGTAAATTCTGGCGAGTTTTCGCGATAGCAGTGACTTTTCCACGCTTTTCTTTCTACAGTTTCAGCCATTTTAAGTCAATTTCAAGGCTTGATACTGCTACTTGCAGTTTTATAAAATTTCTGTCATATTCGGGGTGTACTCGTATGTGTGTGCAATTATATAAGATTTTATACGGTTTTATATGAACTTTTCTATGCATGATATACATACATATGTACATATGTACGAGTATGTAAGTGTTTATCTATTTTAATCATCAATAAGATCAGTTCTTTTTGTTTTATCTCAAGTAAAATTAAATACTTAACTTCAGATTTTGTTTTAGTTTTTTTATAAATACAATACTATTTTGAAAATATTGTCAAAATATTATAGTCTATGCATATTGTCAAAATATTATAAAATAAAATTAAATCAAAAATATTATTTTCTAAAGGAGAAAAAATAAATGTATTGGTAAATATGTATGTATGTTTACTAAATGAACACAAAATATAAATACATATGTATGTATATAATATATGATTTAATTTTTCAGGAGTCAGATCACAGGATGAAGCATAGCATTCTAAAGGAAGTGGCAACAATTTCAAGCTAAGTTAAAAGGTAAGCATATACTTATGTAGGTAAATATCAATATAGATAGTATATATGTATGTATGCACAAGACGTGTTGAAGGCGTCCTCTAGACATGTATCGTATTTCATATACTTACATACTTATGTACTTTCACAACACCACTAGAAAGCACAATTGGAAAGTAATTTTTTGGACTTGTACAATGTGCAGACTAATTACTACTAGATTTTGAGTAGATTTTTTTGGAATATAGCAAAAAAAAAACAATTAGATATTGCTCGAAATCTCGTATATACTAGATTTCGATGCAGCGTAAATGCACTATAAATAAATTTTTAATATCAATAATTCTAAACTTTCTTTTTTCAGGTTAAAATCGATCACGTGCTCGTTATTTTGAAGATGTTCACCAACATGAATTTATAAGAGGAATTAATCAAATCCAAGATGAACTAGTTTTAATATTATCGAGCATGTTCTTAAAAGCATTTCGTTTTGAAATCGACAACTTTCACTTTCACCTATTGCAGCTTTTCAGCTAACTTTTCTGTTTCAGATGTTTCATCCGAACTAAGATACAAGCATTAATTGTCCGATTAAAAGAACACTGTTCCGTTTTTGAAATTTTGCGATTTCAAAAGAAAATGGTTTTTCGAACATGGCCGTATAAGTATTTTTTCCATTTTGAATGTTCATTGTTTGCCTGTTAAATGTTAAAGCCCTGGTTTTTGATGACACCTTAACCAAACACAAACATGTTTCCCTGTTCATTCAATTAGCAAATAAAGAAAGTTTCATACCATAAATTTCATGAAGTATTTCATCATGTAAATTTAGTCTTAGGTCTAATTTCTAGTAAACGAGCGTACAGTTTTTATATTGAGTTGACGTGTCATTGACAAATAATTATAGAATAAGAAGGACTATTTTCCATATAATTTGATAAAAAAAAAGAATAAATTAAAACTTTTTTTTATATACATAATGTTTTTTTATTAATAAAATTGTTGAAGTCGAAACCAATGAAAAAACAGTATATATTATTATGGTTGGTGGTTTTTCGGTTTCTAAAGTAGGCAACCCGATTGAGATCTTGTGGGGATTTCCCGCTTGGTAGCTTATAAGTATTGCCCCATCGGGTCCCAAATACGTTTCTGCGTTACATCCCAATTCGGGAACCAATTGGACAACCCAGTCGGTTCGCAATTGGGAGCACATGAAAATTTCTAGTCGGGATATCCGCTCGTGCTTAACCCGACTAGAAATTTACCCAATACATATATTGAGGCCCAATGGGGAATGCATGGGGCAAACCCAAAAGGTTTATTTTATTCGGGATCCAAGCGGGAGATTGTTGGGATAGCCCATTGAAATTAGTGATTTAACATAAGTTCTTTCCAAGTGGGTAACTATTGGGAACTTGTTGGGAAAATCTAATATATGTAGATATTTAATCGCATTTTTATAATCAATATTAATTTTTTATTTTTTCGAAAATAAATTTTGTCCAGACAAAATGGGTGAATTCAGCTTTATTTAAAAAGTTTTTTGTAAGTTAAAAGTTTTCTAGATTATTTACTAAGAATAGTTTTCGCTGTTACCCGAAAAACAAACAAAATATTTAAAATTAAAAATTTTGAAAAAATTTCATAAAGTTAATAATAAAAATATTTCCTTCAAATTAATAATAAAAATATTTCCTGAAAGAATGAAAATCAAAATTGGTAAGTATATTAGATAAACCGCTCAATTCAATAATAATATCTACATATTTTTACAGGCACAGAAACATACAAGATTGCAGAGTTAATATTATATTGAATCTATTTATGTACATTACTTCCAATGTTAGTACATATTTCAAATTTGCAGAAAGGTGCAGAACTAAGATATTTTTACTTGTGCCAGGTAAGAATAAAATTACTATGGCCAGGGGTCGAATCATCACATCCGTGAACGTACAACTCGTCACGTAGAAACCATTTTCGGATTGTAACATACATGAACGCACTGTAATTCCATTCAGCTTATACGATTGACGTATCACGTAATTTATTTTCGTACGACTGTCGGTACGATCACGGATGTGCACAAAGGCAATTATTGTTGTTCCCAAAGTGATATTCTTAATTCTGCTATTTATAAATACCACCTCAACCTGACACCAAAAATTTGGCACTTGTCTATCCGTTGTCGAGAAAAATTAACCACTGTTGATATACCCTTCACTAAGGCCTAGAATATTGGAGTGAAATGACTTCGACAAATAAAGTTGCAGAATAAGGTAGAATATAAACATTATTGTTATCGTTGACTGCCCCTTAACAATAATGGTTACCTACAGATTGGTTTGTTAAAGGGTGATTCCTAAAACATATAGGGAGTCCAGAAATGAAAATCTGTGAGCTGGATCCTATCTAAAAATGTCCTTAAAGTTTTTTTTTACAATTTTTCCCTACAGAACGCGTCAGAAATAGTTACCCGAATTATGTATGTCGAAGTCGAAGAAAATTATAAAACTATTCTTTATTCTAGGACAATTTGTCGTAGTCACAAATTCGACTTCGACATTCATAATCCGGATGAATTTGATATTTCATTCCATTTTAAACAGTTTTGAATGGACGTAAGAGACACTTCATAAGAAGTTCAAAAATTTATATTTGTTATTCCTTAAAATTGTAATTGTAATTTCTGATGTTTGCCAAAATATCTTGTATTGACTCAAAAATTGTATACTTATGATATAAGTTTGTAATATTTAGCTATATATATATATATATATATATATATATATATATATATATATATATATATATATATATATATATATATATATATATATATATATATATATATATATATATATATATATATATATATATATATATATATATATATATATATATATATATATATATATATATATATATATATATATATATATATATATATATATATATATATATATATATATATATATATATATATATATATATATATATATATATATATATATATATATATATATATATATATATATATATATATATATATATATATATATATATATATATATATATATATATATATATATATATATATATATATATATATATATATATATATATATATATATATATATATATATATATATATATATATATATATATATATATATATATATATATATATATATATATATATATATATATATATATATATATATATATATATATATATATATATATATATATATATATATATATATATATATATATATATGTATATGTTTCCTTATATTAACAAAATAGTTTATTACATTGTAGAACTTTATAAGACAAATTTTACACGATGAATATTTCATGAAATTTGTGGCATGAAACTTTCTTATTTGCTAACAGAATGGACAGGGAAACAAGTTGGTTTGACAAAGTGGTAGAAACAAAATTTCAGATTTTTTACCAAATTTGCATTTCCGCATTTGCAATAAGCAAATTAACAAATAAAAAAGAAAATTTCATGAAATACATTATCGTATAAATTTATCATAAGAAAAAAATAAATAAATAATGAAATATATATGATTTAAAATTCATCGAAAAACAGCTGTTCTTACTGTTTCGAATAATTTCAATTTTCATAATAATAACAATGAGTGCAGGGATTTCCCAATTAAAGATCACAGTAGACTGCTCGATTGGTATCTGGAGGGGATTTCCCGGTGGCGAACTTATAAGGATTGGCCTATCCGGCCCCAATAATGTTTCTGCGTTACATCCCAATTCGGGAACTAATTGGACACCCCATTTGGGTCCCAATTGGGAGCAGAAGAAAATTTCTAGTCGGGAAGCTACAAGGCCACCAAGATATGGTTTGTAAAGTCAAACCAATCTGCACCTAAGAAGTTCCAGCTTTATTACGATTAATTTTTTAAAATTCTTCGTTATTTATTGTAATGATTTTAAGTTTTTACCCATGACCAGATGAAAATAGACAAATTAAATGTTTTACATCTATACTTTTGCCCCTAGTTGCCACATATTTTATCCAATTTTTAAAAATATTACTGTTCTGAAAAGATTTTAAAAATTGCTTGTTTACAGTTTTAACAATTATTTCATGAAACATTAGCTATTTAACCAAATTTTATTATGAAATAGAATATGTTTAAACATGTACAACATCAAGAGCTTGATTGATCGTATACGTACAAACACAACCAAAAATAAAAATAAGAATTGAAATATTGGAATAAATAATCAGAAGGTGAAATTTCGTGCTTACCATATTATTAAAAACGCATATAGTGATACTCATATTCTATTTCGTCATAAAATTTGGTTAAATAGCTGATGTTTCATTAATGTTAGTATCCACGATCAAACGTGGTAAAAGTGAACAAAGGACGCTGATGATGATAGTGTAGCGGCTGTCGAAATTACTAGTACTAATCCGTTCTGCTAGTCTGATTAGATATTCTAATATTCCACTCTTAAAAATAATTTGAATTTACATTAACTCAATTATAAAATATTTTTCCTAAAAATTCAAAACTACAAAAACTTAACCTTTTAACTATCATTCTTAAGGACAAATATCTTACGAACAAAAGAAGCTATATACAATAAGCAAATCTATTGATAAATGTTGATTTTAATGGCATTTAAGTGAATAAACTCAGACATTTGAAATGAACTTTCGCTGATAAATGTATTTTTGCTGTGAAAAAAATCACTGAATTGCGATACGAATTTGTCACACAAACCGTTCCTGAGTTATGATAGCGTGACCACCCTGTTTCGAGAGTCGTATTAGTCATGCCCATTAAAAACATTTTTACATGATAGAAAAAAACTGATATCGGATTTTAGTTCAGCACAATATTTTACATATTTAATTTTTTTGCAGACCAGTGTTATATGTCATTTATACAAAAAAAAAAAAAAAAGATTCTACTCTTTTTAAAAGTTTTCTTTTGCAAAAGGTACTTTTGATAAAAAGTTCTACTGATTAGAGGTACTTTTATAAGAGGTACTTTTATAAGAGGTACTTTTATAAGAGGTACTTTTTATAAATAAGTACTTCTTGTAAGAGGTATTTTTTTACGAAATGCTTTTTACAAGATACTTTTTATAAAAGATATATTTTATAAAATGTACGTTAAAAAAAACATTGAATTTCCTAGCCACCAAATGACAGCTTAAAGTGTACCTCAGCCGAACTTAAAGCAGAAAATGCAAAGTACATAATTGAAGTAAAATCAAATTCCATATGCAGCCTGTTGCAATTACCGAAAAGCTGCAACGATCGAACATGGTTTATTATAGTTGATGACACTTCATTTTGTAATAAAAAAAACTTATCTTTTGTCGTATATTTTTACATACACAAATTATTTATTAAGAAAAACAAAATAAACATAAACATGACTGTAATATAAAAATATTGCCTATTGCGATAATCGGGGTGTTGCGATAATCGTTTGTTGCGAATATCGAGCTCTCACTACAGTTGATTGTAGCTGTCGTGAGTGGTAGTGAGACCTAAGCAGATAAGAATTCTGATGTTGAGATCGTGGTTAATCTCGAAACATCGTGATGTCAGGTCAACCGTCCGTACAGTCCACAATTTTCTGTCTGTTTTATTTGTTTTAAGCTTTAGAGTTGCTTTCCAATTAAATTAAATTGGACGATCTTAATCCAGAAGAATTAAATATCTTTCGGTTAAAAACCATACAGTCCGACTAAAAATTTATAACTTAATTAATAAATTATTTTGAAGGTAAAGTATTAAACTATTTTGAGAAGTTTCCTTATGAAATTGATTTTAAAGTTTAAATACTTATAGCACATGGTGTCGTATTCAAATTGCTTAGCACTTAATTAGACGGCACAATTAAAAGATAAAGGATTCTAGTCAATTAAATGTACATATCGATCGTTTGCTGTAATAGAACCATAACTCCAAAAATGGTTTTTAGAAAACGAGTTTAAAGTTTAGGAATTTACTAACAACTTTATGGTAAAAACAAGTTTTATTCTTCCCTTAAGAGTTGAGTATACAAGAAATTTGTATGAAATTTTTACACAATATGAAAAACGATATGACGTTTAATTCTTAATACTCAAACATATACTATCATATACATTATAAGCCCGTAGGCCAAGTCTCCGAGATATCATCGATACATGTGTGAAACAAGTATCCCAGTAAAAAAATGTCATGTTTTTGAAGCACTAAAGAAATAAAGCGCTTTATAATTCGCTTTAAAATATGAGCTTGTTCAGAAGCTGTTTCATGGCTTCACAACAATGTAGGATTTGAAGCGAGAAAAGTATTTGCTTTTTACTAATACAAAAGCTTCGTACACAAGCTATACAAACAAGCTGATTTTATAGCGCTGATCAAAAGCAGGTTTTTAAGCGAGAATGAAGAGTAAGTTTATTTGAGTTTCTTGGTGCCGTTTGCAATAGTATTTTTGGTCGAGTGATTGGTACGTTGGACTTCAAACCAGAAGGTTCTTAGTTCGATACTAGTTGAAGTTAAAATAACAAACATTGAGTACAAATATGAAATTAATAAAACTAAATAAAGAAACGAAATAAGAAAAATTCAAAATGGCGTCAACGACGCCAATCCACATCGAACCATTTTTTTCAGATATTTCCAGTTCTAGTGCTGATAATGTTGATGATTTTTAGCGCTTCAAAAGCGCTTTTGTGAGCAAAAATGTAGTACTCCAATCCGGGAACTCCCCATACAAAAATCAGCAGCGATATCAGCAGGTTTGTCAGCGCTACTTTTATTCCATAATAGTAGAAACCTGCTTTATTGGAAGCAACTTTTTTATTGGGATCTATCACCGATGAAGAAATGACGACGCTCTAGGCAAAATATTGACGACATTTTAAAACAAAGGGCATATGAGTCATTGCCAGCAACGTTCGTCAATCGCCGTTAAAATTAATATGTAATAAAATTGAAAAATCTAATCATCGAATCGAGCCTACGAACTCCACCCTGATAGTATAGCACGCTAGAATGAGAATTAGCCATATACTTAAGAAAACAGCCTTGCTATATGCAGACATTATCGATAAAAAATGTCATCGGTAAAAACTGGGCCTACAGGCTTTGTAACGTAGATATGAATTTGAAAAATTTCCACCACTGCTATAAGCACATACTGCAGGCTGTCAAACATTAACATACAGGTAGACAAAGGAAAATTTCAAACACACACACACATCCACACAAAGACATTTTGTTCGTAAACACAAAGCTTTATGAACATTAATGCCTAAAGACTCGAAGAGCACACAGCCACTTAATGACAACAATTCAAAGTGTGTTTTTAGGCTTGAATATGAATATTTGAAATGTGACTTCTATTTCGGTTTATTCAATTCATTCAAATGGTTTCTTGATCTTCTGCATCACATTATTGTTCCGTTCAATTGAGTTGAGTTTTATTGACCTCAATTTTCCTTCTTCACTTTCACAATGGTTAACCAGAATTTGGTGTTGCTGTTGTTCTTGTTGTTTTTTTTTGCCAAAATTTTCCTAAATGCTTTCACATCTTTATCCTTTTCAATCTTCTTAGCAATTTTGTATGCAAACAATGCCCATATTGAAGAGGCAAACAATACCAAATTCAAGCACATTTTACCACTTCTATATATGGAGTTCCTTTATCATTGTGGACATTGACATTATTATCATCATCATGATTATGTTTTTCTATTATTATCAGCAGAATAATTTGTAAGTAGTAAACCAGTGTTTTAGATATGTTGGAGAAGGTAAGTATATTTGGCGTTATGTGTGTTTTTGGGTGGAAATCAAATTGAATTTTGCTTTAATAGAAGACAAAAAATGGTACAATATATTAAACTTTTAATAAGAAAATGGTTTGATTTTGTAATTTTTATTTTGAAATTTAGCTGAGCTGTTAAAAATATTATTGATTATTATATAACAATTAAATGGCTTGGTCTTTTCTATATTATATAATAAATTACACTATGCAATAAGAAAACTTCCAAGGAGTAAAATTTCAGTTCTTGATATGTTATGGTCCTCTAACTACAAAAACAATCATAATTTTGAATTCTATGGACAAATTTAAAACAAAAATAGTCTTTCTCTAAATTTTGGAATTTGGCGGCTCTACCGATTTTATCATAACTTGGAAAGGAGTTGTCGAATTTGGTTGCAAAAAAGCTAAAAAACTTTAAATAAAAATACCTTTACACTGTATTAAGACTGATTTTTGTATACTTAACGGTTTCGGAATTATTCAGAACGTAACGTTGAAAAATATATTTTTTTTTTAAATTTATTAAAAAATTGAAAATGCAAAAACTTATAATTTTTATTAAAGCAACATAAAGCAGGGTATATTTCAAATAAAATACGCTTTATTTCATGAAAACCGATGGATAAATGTTGATTTTATTCACAATAAAGTGAATTTACCTGAATTTTACAAAAATTTAATTTTGAAAAGGCTGATCAACAGATTATATTATAACTTGAGGAAGACTCATCCAATTTTGTTAAAACTGAATTTAAATATTTTGAACTTCAGCCGCCTTTAAGTTATTTAAAATTTATTTTTTTATACGCATGCTACTCTGTTCATTTCGTGCGAAATGCTGTCAAAAGTCCATATAAAAAAAATTGACAGGAATTGCTCACGAAAAGTTGTTGTTTTTTGTTATTTTGTGAAATGATACATATGAAATGTATCTACAACATTTTCAGCCATGTCACAGAATACCATTCCGATCGGAAGTGGTTTCAATTCCGTAAGTTGGTTCTGCAGAAAACGATAAACGAAAATTTTCTTCGTAATCAAACCACTTTTAAATATCAAAGTGGAATTGAAAAACGCTTTTCTACAGACTTCATTTGCAGTAAATATTAAAAAAATGCATACTTTTAGGAGCGTCTAATAAATATTTGGTAAAGAGTTTTCCATGTTAATAAAAAGCTTAATGTGAGCTTCACATCTAAAAACAAGAGTAAACAGGCGCCTCAAGGTATTAAAACTTTATCATTGTAAAAACGAAATTCAAAATAAACGGAATCTAAAGCACCAAAAATTTACTTTTTTTGAATGACAACTATGGAATAAAAACCAATCCGAACGGAATCTGTGACACGGCTGTTTGAGTCTTCATGCGAAATAATTTGAGCACCATTTTTTTCGTGTGGAATCTACAACAAACACAGAGGGTTTTTTAAAAACGTACACAATTGCAGCATACTTTCAAGGGCTAGTAATGATTGGCTACTTGTCATATTTTTCATGTTAATCAAAATTTTTCACAAATTTTAACAGAGTACTAGCTTTATTTACAGCGAAATAATAAAAAAAAATTGTGTGCAACATTTAAATAAAAGTGGCTACAATTTAAAAATTTTTTATTACTGGATCATGAAGCTACGTTTACCTCTCGTGAGTTATGGTACATATATTAAGACAATCGCTTGATAAATGAAGATTTTATTTTTAATAGCTCGAGGTTACCTGATTTTAGCAAAAATGTCAACATATAAATCAATTTTTTTTTAATCCAAAGAAATTTTATTATTTTGGCTTGAGTTCGGTTGTAATATAATTTTTCCATTAAATTACATTTTTATTTAGAGATAAATGTGAAGCATATAGACAAAGAAAATGTTTGACTGCACGGAGGATTAAACTGACGTTTCGATAGCTCCCGCTAATCTCTTCAGAATACTTTTGCTTCTAATGGATTCATACTGTCACTTTTAGAGCTGTATTTAATTTGATAGTTATTGATATTCACTTTTTTCTTTTATAACGAATACCTTTTGAGCATAGTTATACTGACTCGGCATAGTATGTGCGCTATGTTTATTATTTTTGTAAAACAAAAGGGAAATGGTTCTCTTGTTTTGCAAAAAGTCTTTTAACAAATTTCAAATTGTTAAAATCTAAATCCACTAAAGAAAACTACACATAATAATTAATCTAATTTGATATGTGATATGTCTACCTTTCTCTTTTAAGCCTGTACAATTAATGAACTTGGACTGACTTCAAATGGAGAACTTAAAAAAAAACAACTTAAAGACACGTAAATTTATTTCATATCTTAAGGCCTGTAACTCAATGAATTTCGATCCGATCAACACAATAAATACATTGGATGAAAGAAGAAAGATATATCTATGCAACGGTGCAAAGCTTTTATGATTTAGATCTATAGTACTCAAGATATTTGGAAATAGCTAACAAACAAAAATATGTAAATAAATGCCATATTCTTGTTTGGCGACCCTAAATTACTTTAGAAACTATTTCTCTTTCGAGGTTAAGGAAAAAAGTTGAAAGTTTTTAAACTAGTCTCATTGATGATTTTTCTGTTAAGGCTTTTTTCAGCCGATCTTCGAGAGCTAACATTATGGTAACTTTTACTTCTCATTTAAACAAACAGGCTATAAAATATGGGTAAAACGTAGAAAATTCTGTAGTACTAAACTTTTCAATTTATAAAAATAGTTTAAACATTTCTAGAGAGAAGCTGATGAATCAACACAAGTAATGCGGAGTGTAAATATAAAGAATTTGTTAACATATTTTCAAGAAAATAAAAGTGTCTCTTTGACTCTGTCAAAAGTATGCTTAGCAAGGATACTTGTATTTAAATTGTGTTTTAGTGATAATAAAAGAATATATTCAAAAACATGTAAGTAACAACTATAATTTTTATTCTAAGCTTTATGTGGCAAACAGCCAAATCCAACCAGCTAAAACTACACAGGAAAAACTAAATTTTATTTTCAGTAAAGAAATTCAATGAAATAGTAAATATTTTGTCTAGAAACGGACCTACAAACAAATTTATATACACAAAAACAGCTCAAGAATTTCATTGAAAAAAACGTGTTTTTTTACAGAAAATAAATTGTTTAAATCTATTAAACAATTTGTCAAAAAATATTTACAAATTGTAAACAAAACAAATCACTAAATCAAACATAAAGATTTACTGGATTTTCTCAAAAATTTCAAACAATATTTTTATCTGAATTTATAAAATAATTACTCTAAAAATACTTAAAAATATTAAACAAGATAGTTTATCTAATCAAAAAAAAAAATATTTACAGGATTTTTTGTAATTTAGCAAATACAATTTTTTTCTGGGTCATCATCATATTCCGTTTATGAAATTTCACTTTGTTAAATGTGTTCAAGTCTGAATGTTTATCTAAAGAATCTAAAAAAATTAATGAGAATTAACGCAATGACATTAACGAATTGGTTCACTCCAAAATCTTCAATAAACAAACTCGCATTCCTTTTGCTATTACTCGTATTGTTGTTGTTTTTGTTATTTGTGTTGTCGTCATCGGGGTTGATTTTTTACGACACAGAAACCGTGGTTTTCTTGTTGTTTTTGATGGAGGCATCCTAAATAAAATCAAACAAAAAATTCATTGATTCAGTAAAGAACATTTACTGAAAATTAAATTTTTTTTTAGATAAACTTTTGTTTGATAGTTTTATTGTGAAAATTTTTTCTGTGTATGAACATAATTTCATTCTAAAAAAAAATTGCTAAGAATATGTTTTTACTACAAGAAAATTTTACAACACAGGGTCGTAAAATATCATCTATGCTATTTTTCCTATTGCAATTTTATGACAAGACAACATTTTTAATCTTCTTAAATCACTTCGTTTATCATAATGATGTCTGGCGATATATGTACACTCATACATGAGTTGTGTGTATGCTGGTATGTGTGTTTTTAAAAATAAGCATTTTCTAAGACATCTGTTGTTACGAATTAAACATCTGTATCAAAATTGCAAATTATATTTTATTTCCGGCATTTGTTACGCTTGAATAAACAAACTGCTTTACCGATAACGGAAACTGTTTCAATGTAAAACATAAAAAATATCACAAAATAAAAAGAAACGAAATGTTTTATTTTATATTTTTCGGGTGGAAGTTTTGTTTAAGTAAATCCTTTTCTGGTGTATTATTAACTTTTTTCTTTCTGTTTTGGTTTGTTATTTTGTTCCACTCACAGTCGCATTTGCAGACAATCCAAAAAAATTAAGTAAACATTAATAAGTTTTTATTTTTGGAGTGTACGCATGTCTCTTCTCCTTTTTTTTTGAATAATGCATTTTGGGTAAAATTAATAGATACAAAATATAACAAGCTTTCTTATTTTCAAGCTCAACGTCATGTTAATTGGTGTAGTCTATATATGTATGTGTTTGTATATTACATTAGTATTTCAACATGTTTCATTGCTCACTTTGGAACTAATTAAACGAGGTCAGTAAGGTAAGGTATTTGAAAGGAGATTCGTCGAGGAGGTAGCTACAACCGCTGTAAGTTACCATGGCTTAGATGAGGGTTACAGTAGCCATTACTATCTAGCCGCTACTGAAAAGTTCACGTCGTCGCAATTTTGCACTGGCACAATTGTTTATCGTCATGCTAACATTTCGTCATCTCTGTAACGTTCTCCCGCCCATGACCGCGAGCTTTAGCCGTGCTCAACGCCAACAAAGTTGCCAGTGTGGCGGAAATGAGGAAATGGAAAAATAAAGTCAATTCGGATTTTCGGTTTTGTTTAAAAATCAACAGTCTTTGGTGATTATTACTTTTCTTATAACAACTTTTTGGATAAAAATAATGCAATTACATGACACATATAAAAATTAAAGGGTGTTCTATCAGTTAATGTATTTTTGAATATGAAATTTAGACAATTGCTGTATATTGGAAACCGTAAGAGGAAAATTCTTGAAATTAAAAAAAAAACGCTAAAACTAAAAAATTCAAGAGTTAAAAAAATATCAAATCTAAAAATCGCCAAGATGAAAAAGCGCTTGAAGGAAAAAACACAAAAAATCGCATAAATGCAAAAAATAACCGAAACTAAAAAAATCGCCAAAAAGTAAAAAAAAACGCCAAAAGCCGGAAAACTAAAAAAAAACACCAAAAGCCGAAAAAGTCGTCTAAACGAAAAGAGCACAAGAAACTTTAAAAAATCGCTTAAACTAAAAATATCGTAAAAAAAATCGCCAAAAATGAAAAAAATCACTAAAACGATAAAAGCGTCAAAACAGGGGGAAAAACGCCAAACTAAAAAAAACGCCAAAACTAAAAAAATCGCTAAAATGAAAGAAAGTGCCAAAGCAAAAAAAGATAAAACTAAAAAAAATCACCAAAAACAGAAAGAGTCCCCAAATCGAAAAAAGCGCCAAAAAAGAAAAAGCGCAAAAACTAAAATAAATCGCTAAAACTTAAAATATCGGCAAAAACAAACGTAAACACAAAAAACGCCAAAACCAAAAAACTGCTAAAACAAAACATATTGGCAAAAAACAAAAATAAATCACCAAAGAACGAAAAAAACTTAAAAAAATGAAAAAAATTAAAAAAAACAAATAAGCAAAAGCATTCGTATGGAATCCTTCGCATGCGAGCCAACGTCGCACTTTACTGAATTTATTTCTTTACACTTCAGTACTTGATGCAAATGGTCTTGCGAAAGTACAAATGCAAAATATCGTAGCTTTTTTACGAAATTCAACATTGAAATACTCAAAATTTCAAAAAAAGCTACGATATTTTACATTTGCACTTTCTCAAGACTATTTGCATCAAACACTGAACTCCGCTTATGTATTTATGAATTGGATGCTAAAGTTTTGTGGGTATGATTTTCTACCTGCTATGAACTATAAAAAAAAACACGAAAATGAAAAAGAAAAACAGAAACCAACGTCAGCCAGCAGCAAGGGCAAATTGTATTTGACTGAAGACCCAGTCATGGTAAGTGAAACAGTATTTATAAAATACAAATAAATAGCTTTGAATGCAATTGCCAATGCAAACATGCATAAATACCAAGACATTTATATGCGTAGCGGGATATGAAAAAGCTACACTGTTTAAATACTCCCGCAGATACATTTTATGGCTTAATTACTAAAAGGAAAAAAAATCTATATTCAACGTTATCAAAAGACCATAGTGAAGGATACAAGTATATGTAGTCGCACATGATGACAGAGTATTGAACAGCAGTATTGAATTAATTCAGCGCTGATGTCTACGTATGATAGCGGTTAACAATAAAGAAACAGTAACGTGAATTAAAATGGTTTATACAATTTTATGCCTGATGGTTAAATATTTTACTCGTAAAAAATTGTATGCGAATGAATTTTTGAGCATCCTTACTAAGTATTCCTTAATTAGTAACGTTGACAAAAGTTCATTTTGTTCCTTAATTTTTTCGGTGGCTCTTTAAGAGATTAGTGAACATGATAAAAAATTTTTGAGCATCCTTACTAAGTATTCCTTAATTAGTAACGTTGACAAAAGTTCATTTTGTTCCTTAATTTTTTCGGTGGCTCTTTAAGAGATTAGTGAACATGATAAAAAATACACATAAATTCACTCGTACACAAAAATACGTCCATATACTCATTTTATTCATATCAACATCAATGTATGGGTGGGTGCAATCCCTATAGATAATATTGGACTACGTGGTCCATTTTAGCTGAAATAGTTACAACATGGTACTATGTAATGCAGTCGTGGACCATATCACTTGCAAGAAACAGCTTCGAGTTAATAGACAAGTGTTTGTGTTTCAATGAGTGCAATCGAATAATTGAGTGCTCCATCGAATAGTGATATAGAGCAGTTTTAAGACTAGTCCGAAGTAATGCAGACATGGACCATGTCATTTGCAAAAAAGAGTTTGTATTAAGCAAAAAGTGCTTGTGTTTTAACAATTTCAACACGAACACTTGAGTGCTCCATCAAGTGGTGACATGGAGTAGTTTTGAGACTACTCCGATGTGGTGCAAAGTTGGGTTATATAGTCCAGACCTAGGATATCGTAATGTTAAATCGACCATGTTTTCTCCATATATTTGGGTTACCTTTGTACTAGTCCTAGTCCTCTAAGGAGTATACTTTACATTCTTGTATGGAGTAGTCGCATTATCTGCAGGGATCGAGTTGATAATGTAGCTATGGATGTGTGCATATGTGTGTATTTATAATGGTTTTATTATTTAAAACACCAAAAATATATTATACACTTTTTAAAAGTAGTAACCAGGATATACGAAACACACTTGCTGCTTGCTATACACTCATCGTATTGTGATTAGTTATTTTGCAAAAAAAAAACATTTTTGTAGTTATTTTAATGCACAGCGGAGACGATCGCAAAGATAAGCTAAAATCATAGAAGAGGACCTCAACGTTTAGGAAATCATAATCTTGTATAGTCATAGCATCAATCATAAAAACTCAAGGTAATAATTAAAATTTTATATACAAACTTATTGTTTGTTCAAATTATATTGAAGATAAAAATATATGGATAAAATTCGCTTAGCATCATACAAAATAAAAAAAAGTTATACATATATGAAGCTCATTATATAAAAATTTTAAAATATGTAATGAATGATCAATTGTCTGTAGATTGTGGACACATAACATTCTCATTAAACAAACATGTATTTTATGTTTTTTTTTTGTTTTTACCATATCAACACATAATAGTTTTGTCATTCGTTACCTCACTTTTAGACGATATGATATCTAATTTATTTCAACTCGTTTTAATTGCTTAGGACTCTTTTATATTAAAGCCAGGGATAAGGGGTAATATAAGAGAAATAATTGGTTTTAAGAGTAATTCCCTTTACCTATCCCATGCTGTTTGCTTATATTCTGCATATTGTTTTTTGTCTAGTTTTAATTTTTCTCCATAACATTTTAAGATTTCTGCTCTGGTTACTTTAGTTTTCTTCTCCTTTGAAACCCAAAATAATAACAAAAAAACACCGCTCACAAATACTAGAAACTATTATAACAAAATCCATAAAAAAGCAAGTCACGAATTACATTTTTTTAAATGTTTCTTATTCTTCACAATGAAATTTTGAGCAATTAGGTCTAATAATTGAATTTTTTACAATACAAATTACTACGATTGAAACACAATTTGTTATATTTGCAAAAATTTTTGCTTTTATTCAACAATAACAAATATTCAAGTAACGAATGACGATTTCATAGCAAATTGATGAAGCTCATAATACAAAATTTTCAATAAACACTTTAGTTTCACATGTTTTTAATAAGTTTTTTTTTCACTGCAATTATTGCTCCTAGAGTTGTATTTAATTTATACGACTTAACATATTATTGACTTATATAATATGAAAAAGAAAAGTCACGAATGACAAACAATTCGTGGACATAATTTTAAAATAAAAAAACAAAGCCTTTCAATATTAAGTTGCTTTATTTTGTGGGAATGAGAAACGAAATTGATATATTTACTTTTATTTGTGGTTATTAATTTTTTGCTAAAAAAAAACAGACAAGATTAAGTTAAGGACTTGTTACGGATTAGATACTTTGTACTGAAAATGTTATAAAAAGCGTTACCAAGAGGGAGGGGGGGGGTCAGTTATAAAACCTCCGAAAATAGCGTTACGTACTATGTGAATAGGCCCTTATAGGATTTTTCAAATATGTTTATTAAAGCGGGTCAACCTCCACACAAAAAATAAAAGTTATGTCGGTCACCCCCTAGAATGAAAGATATGTCAAATATATGCCCCAAAATACAGCACTTTTTGTTTTTTATATATAACACAGCCATTTAAAGTCCGATCCTATTATAACGCATATCGTTGTTCATGGCATGAATATAGCTTAATTTTTGCTTCTGGTAACTTTTCAATTCGACATATAATTCTGGGCGCCACTTATGCCATTTCGGATCCTTACTATCTCGGAACTTACTTTGTCTAGCTTTTACTATATTCACTTTTATGCCACGCCCCAAAATTACGCCTCTTTTTCTTTTTCATATACAAATTACTTTAGACTTTTTGCCACGTGCAAAGACTTTGACATTAGGAGGGAAGGATCCAAAAAGACATTACTGGCACCCACAATTTGATATCGGATTCAAAAGTCATCTGAAGCAAAAATTAAGCCACTCTTAAGTCATAAACAACGATATGCGATATGATGAGGTCGGACTTTAAATGGCGGCGCAATATATAAAATATTAAAAGTGGTGTATTTTGGGGGGTGGCAACAAATTTGTTTAACAGTTTTATACTATACCTTTTTTTGTACGGAGTGACTGATGCAAAATTTTCTTTTTTGTATTGGGATCTACCCAGTCTAAAGTAATTTGTATGTGAAAAAGAAAAACGAGGCGTAATTTTAAGGCGTGACATAAAAGTGAGTACGTTAAAAGCCAGATATACAAAGTTTTAGTAGGTCTTTCTTCTTATGTTCAAAAAATGTAGCATTAAGAGGGAAGGATCCGAAATGGCATAATTGGAGCTCAGAATTTGATGTTGGATTAAGAAGGCAGCCGAATAAAAAATTAAGCCATAGTCAAGCCCTAAAGAACGACATTCTAAATGATGAGATTGGACTTTAAATGGCCGCGCTATATATAAAAAACTAAAAGTGTTGTATGTTGGGGCATGGCAAAAATTTTTTTTGCAATTTTGGAATTGTCATTGGCATATCTTTCATTCTAGGGGGTGTTTATTGCAAGTTTTTTTTTCGACCAGCCTTAATGTACATACCAGAGAAAGCCAAACGATACAACAAAATATGAGTGCTCTAGCACATATCGATAATTTTTTATGCTTGTGCATACTTATGCGTATTCATTCTCATACTTACGTATACCCCTGCGCACATTATTTCATACTTGCATGTATAGATACACATCTTGTTTATACCCTGGCATACCTACGCATACCTATCGATATACCAATATGTCTGCTTTTACACACATCAGTCTTTCATGAATCAACGTTTATTTTCTTGTGAGAAAGAGCGAGAGAGGAATATATTTCATGTATTCCACTCTCGCTCTTTCTCACTAGAAAATAAAAGCTGTTTCAAGAAAAACTGATGTGTGTAAAAGCAGACTATGCCTTGCAGCACGTTCTGTTTTTCAAATTTTTTTGATAAGTGTCGCCAGAAAATTTTTTTTGTAGTTGTTAAAGTATTAAACTTTTTTCAAACTATTTTTATGCAAGTTTAAATTAATTTGTTTAATCCATAATTCGAATAAAAATCAACTGACGTTAGGGAAGTCAGCCTATTTTTTTAATCAATATTAGGCTTAGCTATTATGCCGATGCTATGAAGTTGTTTTAATGTTTCGTAAAAGTTCGAGCCAAATTGCAGACAATCCGTAAAATTTATTAAACATCGCTAAAATTGTAAGGAATGCCAAAATCTCAGAAAAAATCGCTAATATGATGAAAATTCGCAAAAACTTGCTAATATTAAAAATATAGAAAACTCTGATAGTGATTAAAAAAATCTGTAAAACTATAAAAAATCGAAGAACTGACTAAAAATCACTTTTATGGCGAAAATAGCGACAATTTGCGAAAATTGCAAACTTGCAATCAAGCCTTAAAATTGCGTAAAAATAGCTAAAATTGTAAGGAATGCTAAAAATTTGGAAAAAAATCACGAAAATGGCCCAATTCGCGATGCTTGATAAATTTTACGTCTTGTTTGCAATTTAGTAATTTTTCGCGTATTTTCACGTTAAAAGTGATGTTTTTTGTGAGTATGAACAAATTTAAGAGGTTGTTTCTTATGTTTACAAGCTGTAGAAATTTTTCGTAAATTTTGGCTATATAAATGTCTTTTGAAAATTGACAATATAATTGAGTATATTGTAATTAAAATGAATTTTCCTTGTAATTGCAATCATGCCAATACAAAATATTTGTAATTTCAATTGGCATGATTGCATTAACAATTACAAGTAATTTGTAATACGATTATTTATAGTTGTAATTGGTGCTAGAGCAATTACAATCAGAAGTAATTGTATTTGTTAGTAGTCCATTTACAATTACAAGTAAGTTCAATTGCACCAAGTTATTATTACAAATTATTACAAATTATTTGTATGCAATTGATGTGAAAATGTAATCATTACTCCCCAAGCCTGGTAGCATTGTAGACTTGGGTCCAACTCGCTCACCAGCTCGTTTTAGACGCAAACCTACAAATTAAACCCATGTATTTTAAATGTGTTTGATTATAGGTTTGTGTCAAAAACGAGCTGCTGAGCGAGTTCGAACGAGTTGGACCCAAGTCTAATGCGCATGCTTCTTTATACCAACATTAGACTTGGGTCCAACTCGTCCGAACTCGCTCAGCAGCTCGTTTTACACACAAACCTATAATCAAACCCATTTAAAATACATGGGTTTAATTATAGGTTTGCGTCTAAAACGAGCTGGTGAGCGAGTTCAAACGAGTTGGACCCAAGTCTACTGTATATACTCATGCTTGTTGGTGCGCATATGCCTTAATACTCATACTCGTATGTGCATGGATAAAGGCTCAGTTAGCCGACCATAACGTTGATGTAGTTGCATGTTCTGATCGTTTCTTTCACATTGAAAACTTATGAGAGAGAAACGATCAGCACGTGCAACTACATCAACGTTACGGTCGGCTAACTGAGCCTTAAGTTACAAGTATTAAAAAAGTAACTTTTCGTCCTTCTCTGGCACATACTACCAGTAAAGGGATGATAGATGAAAAATTAATTACGAGCCAACAACTTCTAAAATTGCTCCTTTCTATTCCAAATGTGCTAAAATATTTTTTTATTTTTAATTTCAAGTAAACCAAAACTTACTAAAAAACGGGTTATTTTCTTTTTTAAAATAATTATGTGTCTGCTAAAGAACTTTATGTGTAAAGCCTCGATATGATATATTTTTGAACTTTTATCTGCCATGATATTTAGTATAATCGTAAGGAAAATCAGCTGTAAATTATTTAAAGTCCTTAATAGCATAATGTATTCTTTATTTATATATAAATACTACACACACATTTTTCCAGGTGTAATATAAAATAATAAATCATTAATTTAGCTTTCGGTCTCTGTTTCTACTTCATATTGCAACCATGATGATGTTGGCTTGTATTGGAATGTGAAGTGGGGAACATTCAAAGTATAATCCGATGTTGAAACGTGTATAAAATCACCCGAATTTCTGACATATTTCATCCAGTCTGTTATTTATTTGCGCACATTTATGAATACATTTACAAATACAATATTTGTGAACACATAAAACTTAACAAGCCTTGAAGAAAAAAAAAAAACAAAATTGTTTTAACCAAAAGCGAAATGTTGTTAAACCATGTTACAGGAATAATACTGCAAACGATGTTCATCATATTTATTTCAATAGTTTCCCCCTTGCATCCCCACATTTCAGAGTATGTATTTTGTTTTCTTATCAGGAAGTCAAGTTGTCTTTAACAATGTCATAAGACTCAATTTATGAGCAGATTAACACAATTTATGTCATGTATTTTCGTTAGCAACATTTAATATTCAAATTTTAGCATAGGGATTCTAAAAATTATACAAGCATACGAGTACATATTTTGTCTTCCGAGAAAAATACAAACTGAGATTTTAAATGTATGTATGTAAGTATATTAACATCTATTATTATGTTTATATAATATAATACTCGTTTTTAAGGTATCACAGTAAATTTATGTAAAACTGATTTTCTATTTAGAGAGTTTTTGTGAAACTGTTTGTTTTAATTATTATGTATCAAAAGTTAATATTGTTATGAAAATTTATTGTAAATTAAGACTGAAATTTTACTGCAAAAATTTGCAATAATCAATTCGCTGCATTAGACAAGCTGTTGTGGTGATACTTTATATATTTCCACTTTGAAAATAGTTTTAAAAATAATCAAATATTCATTTTCTTATATTTTAAGTTTTTTATTAATTGTCATTTTAATTTGAAAAATAAAGTTAGTTGAATTTTAGTTTAAACGTAATAACATCAACATTGGTGACCCCGACGTGATCTGAACACGCAACCTTCTGATTAATAAAATCAAAAATCACGTCGTTTCCACAATCTAAATAGTCTAGAGAAGGACAGCTATAATTCAAAATAATGGATAAGAATCGTTCGTGAATCTTTTAGAAACAGTGACGGAAAGGCACACAGTATTTTTTTCCATATAACGATGGGACAAAAATAGAAGGAGTTATCCTAGGCCAGTGAAATTCGGTATACTGTAGTTAAGAAAAATACGAAGTTTTAAAAAAATCTATGCTAGGACTCTTATAGCTCCTATATAACCAAAACACTCAAAATTGAATTAAAAATGTATTCCTTAATGGAATCAGTTGAAAAATACTGTATCTATCAGAAATAGCACTTTTATTAATTGTACCAATTTTTAGCGTAATCACTGCAAGGAGTCGATATGCTGACATATATCTTTTTTCTTAAAAAGCCTTTCATAACTATTACAAGCGCCGTATTGACAAACAGTTTCAGGAGCAGTAATATGTATGCAACGCTAACAGCTGGTTTAAATTTGATTCATATTATTGAGTAATAAAGGATGCTCTAGAATATCCTTCCTTTAAAAACCTTAAAAAAAAATTAATAAAAACTATTACAAGCAAATTTTAAAATTAAGCAACTTTTTCTTGTTTAATTTATCGTGAGCCTACGTGATAGTGAGAATTTTCATATTACTTATACGTGAACGTGCGTGATTAAAAAAAATCTGTCCGTGAGTGTATTTGCGTTATCGTGAGACATTATAAAGTTGTCGGGAATGAACGTCCGTGATCCATAATATTTGATCAGATAATATTTGTAAAAGTTATGAGGCAGACCAAATTTTTCATGCTTGAGTTAGTGATCTTTGACTTCCTGTAGCTCAACGTGTGTTTCAAGATGGTGCACAGAGGGAAAAACAGTCAATATAGCGGCGGAAAAAAACTATCGAATTTGAAAAAATTTAAACGAAATTTCAAGGGGGACAAATTGCTTTATTTAAAAATCAAATTTATATATCACTATGTTACTTGGTTCGGAAAATATGGCCTTTTAAACATTGAGAACAAATTGAGTTGTAATTCTTTATTGATTTTTATATCAAATTTGTTGGCGTATTGAATCGCTAATGGGAGAAATTTTCGAATAAAGTAACTTCTTTTTGATGAAGTGTTATATCAGCTATTTTAATTTGTTTTACTTTATATATTTGCTATTTCAGTTAAAGGTACAAGCGTAAATACAGAAATTTTTTAATATTCTAAATCTTTGTAGAGATACAAAAAAAGTATACCCGAGAGTCCCTGAAAATTTTGTGGAATCTTAATGTAGATATTATAGAGTAATATTGTTCCCAAAATTAGCTACGGATACTTGCGTATGCGACTTTTATATCAGTTTTTTTAACTATACACCTTTTTAAAATGTTCCTACTTGTTTGTACTTCTATATGATTTTGTAAAATTGTTTTAAAATTGTTCTTATATAACAACATATAGCGCCCACTGTGCTAAAAATAGCTACCTTACTTTAACACACCTTGTAGCCTACATCCTTCCCTATAATTCATCCATACATTTTTTTGTGGATCGGACTATTCGTTTGGAAGATATAATCTTTCGCCGCTAGACTGGACTTTTTTCCCAGTGTGTAGAGGTCTAAATTTCACTATTCTTAAAGCTTAGGTCCTCCTCTATGATCTTTACGTACTTCGTTTTGTAATCAGATCGCAACTTTCAAGGATACAGATTTATTACCATTTTATTCAATTGGAACCACTGTGTGGCAGCAGATTGTTCAACATTTCATACACTGAAAGAATTTTGTTCATAACTTCTATACATTTCGATATTAATCCAATATTAATCATTAAAACTCAACTAACGTCACACTTCGTTGGATTAATGAAACAAGTTTCATTAAAATTATTTTAACGAAAATTTCATTAAATATATAAAATAATTTCATTGATCCATTATAATAATTTCGGTAAGCTGATGAACATATTGCATTATTTTAGTGAAATTATTTTATCGCTTTAATCAAATTGTTTCATTATATTAATGAAACTATTTCATTATTGTAATGAAATCCTGTCATTGTTTTAATGATATTTTGTCATTATTTTAATGAAATTATTTCATTGTTTTAATGAAATTATTACATTACCTAGTAGCCGCATTATTTTATCTCTTTTTGACTATGCACATCAGAAAAATTTGTAATGTTGATGACCGCTCACAGTATCGAACTCAGACTCATGATTCTCATCATTCGCTTTATAGGCAACGTCTTAACCACTTTAGCCAATAGCACTGTCAAGACAATGTGTTTATGAGTGTATAATAATAAGAAATAGTACAACAACAACAAACATATAAAATTACAAAATGTTTCAATGAAATTCTTTCACGATATTCGTGAAATTTCATTAGAACACATGCTAAGAAAATGTTTAATTACGACATCGACTACACGAGAAACATATTTTGAGAAATTGCTCATGTAACACCAATTAAACTGTCCAAAGTAAAAATCACATACAATAGACAACGATCACAGGAATGATAGTTTTGTGAGCGTAAAGAAGGAAGAAAAAGTTAACACTTACAAAGTTAAATTTTCTTTGAGATTTTGTAACCACTTTGGCTTCATCAAGTACTGTGAACCAGTTATGCAACTTTTTTCGCAGTATTCAATAAATCTTCGATAGATTGACGTATAGAATCTAATAAAAAATGTCCTTTATCTAAAGGCAGCAGCACATATTGTTTATTTAGTTTCAAATCCAGGCTGCAAAAATGCCCTTAGCTGCAAAAACCAAAGCTGAAAAGAGAGAACAACATTTAGGGGAGAAAAAAAAAACACAGATTAAATCAATGAATAAACTCGAGCAGTATATGTAGACTAATCAAATATCCCTTGGAATTGCTGCTGTAAAAACTAAATTCAAATGCTATACTCAGTCAGGTACAAACGTGTTTGTACAATTATTTAAAATTCAGCTCTTGATTAGATAAAAAATTTGACATTATCCCAAACGAAATATGTATGTATGTACGTACATTTATATGTACCTTCTGCTAGAAGAGCAAATATTTGTAAAGCGTATGGTATGTTTGGATGCACCAACAGCAACAACCATAAAAAATTGGAGAAGGAAAAATGAAGTATATAAATTTGATTTTCGCTGGTTATGTTTTGTTAGCATACACTTATACGGATAGCTTGTTTTCGCGACTTTTGTTTTTTTTAACGCCACCTATACGTGCGCTTCGATAAAACTTCAACAACCTGCGAGTAGTGATATCTATATCTAACACGTACGCATTACAAATACGTTTTACAGAATGTATTTTTGCTTTTATCTGTACAAAAAAAATGCAAACGAGTTGCGCTGCAATAAAACAAAGCTTTTAAGTTTCCTGTTTATGTTTGATACATGCAAGAACAATTTATTTCTTCCCTAAAAGCAAAAAATTGCTCTGTACAACAATTTCGAAGTTTGTCCAAAGTTACGGCTTTCTGACAATGGATTCTGATAGAGGAGAAACAAAGTAATATACGTGTGTTGGTGTTCTGAGAGATCACATCGGAATTTTATTTTATGGGGGCGGGGGCAGTTTAAGGTTCCCCCATTTGGCCTGTTCGTGCAGCATATCGGTATATGAAACTACACAGCGAAAACTAAATTTAATTTGCTGTAAAGGAATTCAATGAAATAGTAAATATTTTCTCTAGGAAAGGACCTACAAAAAAATTTTGTAAATAAAGATAAAAATATCTCAACAATTTCATTGAAAAAAACGTATTTTTTCAGTGTACAAATTGCTTATATCTATAAAACAATTTGTCTAAAAATATTTACAAATTGTTAACAAAATAATTTACGAAATCAAACAAAAAGATTTACTGGATTTTCTGAAAAATAGCAAACAATATTATTGTCTGAATCTATAAAACAATTAGTCTAAAAATACTAACAAATATTAAACAAAAATAGTTTACTTAATCGAACAAAAATATTGACTGGATTTTTTGTAATATATCATACAAAATCATCCATTAAGCATTTACGAAATTTCACTTTGTTAAATGTGTTCACGTCTGAATGTTTATCTAATGACTCTAAAAAAATGAATGAGATTTAACGCAACGACATTAACGAATTAATTCAGTCAAAAATCTTCAGTAAACAAATTTGCTACAATCGCATTTCTTTTGCTATCATTGTTGTTGTTGTTATTTGTGTGTATATCGTCATCGTCGTTGTTTCTTTACGGCTTTCTAAATAAGAGTCAAACGAACAATTCATTGATTATGTAAAGAATATTTACTGAAAATGAAATTAATTTTTAGACAAACTTTTGTTTGAAAATTTTTTGGTGATAATTTTTTCTGTGTATGCGTTATTTTCATCTGAGGTGTAGGGTATACTTAGCAACTTTGTAGAAAATATTAAAGCAAATATTTTTGTGGAACATACGACTATTAACCCTCCAACTCCCACCACATAACGTTTATTTTTGGCCCTGAAATGGAATGAAATATTCTACAAAAATGTTGGCAATACAATTTTTTAATATGCTTTTAAAGATCACCAAGTTCCAGATTCAACTTGTATGCCAGAAGTCATTGAAAACTTATACTTGGTGAATTCACAATGTGTATCTTAAAATTTGGAAATAGCAATATCGTTACACCTTAAAATTTCATTGTGAGCAACGATACAAAGCACAGCATATTAAAATAATAAAAGTAACGACGAAGTTTGCCGAATATTTCTCACTATTTACATGTATAGAACACGAACTCAAAATACACAACAAACAAAACAACAACACAAGCACGATAGTGCTTGGTACCTATCAATATGCCAATGAAAAACCAATACACTTAAACCACACTCAAATTCTCTATTTATAATATTGCCGCATTGCAAAAACATGCTTCTTGGACGTTTAAACTTGCCATGTGGTATTAAATTTCATTTACATGCAAAACAAAAACAACAAACTTGCCAACCCATAATAAAAGAGTAAAATTGAAACGTCGTTATATTAAGACACATTTTAGACCGCTAATTATGTTTAAGCGTTAGTTTTAGACTTATTTCCAAGTAGTACTCGGCATAGGCAATGTTGCAAGTATGTAAAAACTGAAAGTTTTTCTTTAATGATGTTTCTAATAGTGACGTTAGCACGACTACGTTTAATATATTAATGACGTCACTACTTCCAAAATAGAGATTTTATAACTATCACTAAGCTACTCAAAGGTTCAAGAAAATTTTAAGTTTGCGAGAAATAATTTGTTTTTTAAGTGTGTTGGTGTTTATTAGAGGGCTGCAAAGTGTACACAAATGTATTCGTAGAATGTACTCGTATGAATTTCGTGTGTATACATGTATGTCTATGTGTGTACATACATAGCCACGACCAAATAAACATATATACATACATATATACACACATATATACAAAAAAAACATACATGCATACACACCCAAACATACATACGAGTACATTCGAATATACCCGTGCAGCCCTCTAGTGTTTATTTGCTTGGTTCATTGCTATAAATCACTGTTGCGCTAGTTGTGTGGCTTGATCTTGTTTTGTTGTTGCTTATACTTATATAGCGGACAAATAGCCGACAAACATCGCATACCAGTGAAAATTTCCTACTACTGATTTAAAATTACCATTGTTTCATATTATTGTTAAACGGAAAATTATTAATCTAACCTTAATATTTTTCAATTTAAAAATAACATTGTTGTTATTGAAATAGCTTTAATTCAACATGATTCTGCGTACTATTACAGTATCATATATACATTGTTTCAACTTGAAAAAACTTTGATTTAACATGATTCTTCGTATTACTTCAGTATTAAAAGTCATTTTGATTTAACTGTACAACAATATTAAATTAGCAGGAAATATATATATATTTAAAAAAAAAATTTTCTTTGAATGTCACTGCAAAATCATGTTGAATTAACATGAAACACTTATGAAGCCAAACTACTACCGAAATGTGTTAAATTAACCTCGTTTTCGATGATTTTAATATGAAGCTTTTCTGCGTGCAAAGATATATAAAAGTACCCAAAGACACATGATGCTGACAAAGCACTCTTAATGTTCATGAGTAAAAATCCTTGTTATATATGAAATGTCGTCACAATATATTTGAAAAATTTCTGATTCAACCAGTCGTAACTCATCATATAAATGATAATTCCCAAAAAAAAAAAAATTTTTAAATGATAATTTCTTCAAACGTTTTTTCGGAACAATTTATTTCATGAATTAAATTTCTTTCTTCCGATTAAGTTAAATAACTGCGAATATGAAAGACCCTAAATACAAAAACTATAATATTTAGAATTACAAACTTTATAATCTAATCGTCCTAATTCAATACATTTATTGAGAAAAATTTTACGAAATTCATAACAGAAGTCATCTTGATTTGCCATTGTCGATTAGGCCATGTCTCATGCTTCTAACTTAGAATTATACTGAGAAACTGAAGTACGAATTTGAATTTCATTAGATTGAATTGTTTTCCTCAGCCTGTACAAAACTTTTGCTTAGTAACAATTCTAAGAGTATTGAAGAGTGTTTTTCGATTCTATTTTGCTGAATATTAGAGTTGTTTACTTGAATAATTGTGAGCAGTTGTGGCAAAAAATACCATTTTTTAGATCTCAATCTAAATGGAATGCAATCCGCTATACTGTACTGTTGCAAAGAAAATTTATCAAAAGCATTTGAAAACAAAATTGTGTCAGATATGTACAAACATTTGTACATGAGCATTTATTTAATAAATAATTGCTTATTTGTTTTGAAACATTTCCAAAATGCAAACAAAATTTAATAAGGAATCAACATAGAGGAGGCGGTAAGATAAAAGTTCGACTTTAAAAGTCCACTATAAACCTTCTTTCAATGATCTTCCTGCTACAGTGAAAAGAATTCGATTTTTTTCAGCCCAGAAATAGTAAATTGTTAGCACATTTTTCTATGACAGCCGGTTTCGCAGCTCAAAAAAGCTTTTCAATTAGCCGTTTATTAATTGATTCTAAAATTCGTTAAATATGATGTGAACAATATACAAAATTTTTCTATAACCCGTTTCATTTACTTGATTCTCTTAATCAAAAAAAAGTTGATGCAATACAAAAATAATTGAAAATAATTGTTCATAGCTTAAACTCGTTTATTTAACATTCACGTACGCTTTCTAAGAGCAATCATAAAGATGAGAAAAAAAATTTTTTTTTAATAAAAACATCCTTTTTGATTTCTTTTGGCCAATAAAAATGTTACACTTCATCAATTTTTCCATGGCCATAAACTCATACAAACATTTATGATTTTATGTTAAACCAATTCACACATTCAAAGTCATTATTAATACATACTCACTTCAGGCTCAATTCATACATAAAAAATGTTTATTTCAATACACAGAGGCACTCACAGACACATACAGAGACAAACAACAATTTTCACGTGCTGCCAAATTTTAACAATAGAGGTAACGGAAAAGCCATTGGCTGAATTTTTATTGCACAAAAGCGAAGTCATATGTGAACGTGTTATGTTGCCATTGCATATAAATATGAATGTATATTGTTATTGCATGTGTGCCTTTGGCTGTGTGAATATATATGTAACTACCTAGCGAACATTTGTTGTCGGATTCGGTGAGAAAGTCTGTATGAGTTGTCTAATTCGTATCCGAAAATAATAAATTTTCCAGAAATACTTGCACATAGAAGCAAGAAGTTGATTGTCTGACAAAGTTTCAGATTTTTTGCATCAGACATGTCGCTAAAAAATGTTTACTGGGTATATGACAAACGGAACTGATTGTTTGGTTATATTTTTTCGATTTTTTTTTATCATTGTGTATAGTTTTTTTTGATTTTTATCTAGCAAAAATGTAAATCCAAAAATTTCGATATATATATGTAGAACTAGCGATCTGTCCGGATAATCTCCAATAAATTTAAAATATATTTAATAGATTCACCATAAGCAAGAGAAACAACTGAGCGTAATAGAAATAAATATAATTTTCTCTAGTAGCACTTTTGGTTTCAACAAAGCCTTGATCATACTTTGTTAAAAAAAGACACCAACAGATTTAAAAAGCTTAAATGAAATCACATTTAAAGTGTGATCTTTTGTTTCCTGAAATTATACAAACAAATGTTGTTGATGCTAGAAAGCTTATTCTGTTACTGTTTTATTCATAATAACATTGCACAGTGGGGCAGATTCAAAATATTTTGGTAATAAGTTAGCCTTAAACGGATGATGCGATCAATATAAAATTTTATTAGAATATAGCAGAAGAGTATTCCTATTTCAGTACGAGTTTTTTTTTATTAAAAGTCCATTAATTTTACACTTCTAGAAGAGAAAGTTAGACATATCACAAATCAAAATGAGCAAAATTGTATAGAACATATGTGATAAAAATAAAAATTTTGTTTGCAAAATAGGTCGAATTTGGATACCCAATAATAACACTGTGAATAAATGCGACAACTTTTTTTTTCGAAAAAGGGACATCCAGTGGTTGAACTTAATTCGAGTTCGCTGATTCCAGTGGCGTTGACCGTTTTTCGATTTTAGCACTTAACAAGAAATATTTAAGATTTAAATTTTAAAATTTTAGTTTTTGGATTTGTTTTCATCAAATTAGCGTACTCAAATAAAGTTTACCAACTGGATGCCCCAATTGTCAGTTTTCCCAACTAGCACAGTATAATTATATGTTCCTGTAGAGATATTACTTTTATGCATAGAGAAAATAATGATGGTGCTTTCAGGTGAAAATTGTAAAAACTAAAATTTTTTGCATTTTAAAATTAAGAATTATATTTTCTCAAGTCCATCAAATTCCTTTTAAAACAGTTTAGGTTGTGTTAATTAACTAACAAATAAGTAGCTGTTACAATCAGTTGTTAATGGGATTCTTGGTATAAAAACAAAAAAATAAGTGCTTAACCAAATATGAATTTTTTTAAATCCTATAAGGACTAAACTTTTTTTGGATGACAAGCGTTGAAAAATTTTACTTGCCCGAAGTGTCCTAAATTGTAGTTTTCATAGCTCTGCTGCTGAGCAATGTTGGAAGATCATTTCCTCTGCGGATTATGCGTTTAGAAATTTCTGTTTTATTTCCAAAATAAGTTGAATTCGGCCTACTGTTGTTTAATGTGTTATTATATCTGTTTTTAGACTATTATATAAGCTGTTCGACTTTTTCCGCACAAAATGCAACCCTGATATAGTAACCCAATTCACAATCTTGTGCAAATGGTCTGGCATCGTTGCATTTGCAAAATGGTATAGTATATTGATAATAACCACTAACAATTGTTAAGTGGTTTAGTATCAATATACTATACCAATTTGCAAATGCTACGATGCAAGACTATTTGCACAAGATTGTGAATTCGGCTAATGTGTTGTTATTGCTTTTTCAAAACTTTCCATAACAATCATTAGAGCAGGTTTGCATTTGCTACAGAAGTCGAACGGCTTGTGAGATAGTGTAGAACAGGCATAAGGGACAATATGTGGCGTATGAGTTATATTCGAGCGTTTTTAAATCGACTCGATTTACACAACATGCAGGAATATTTTCATTTATACATACATTTTATCGTACACATTGCACATTTCCTTTGTTGTCATTTTGTGGCGTCATATTTCAAATTAACAACTCAATGGGACAAAATGACAACATGCTATCATATTGTTTTTGTGATTGCAATATTGTCGCATTATTGTGACAACCGTATACATTAGACGCGCAAGCAGTTTGCTACACACCGAAAAACATCGGAAGTGGCAAGCGTTGCCGCCGGTACATACCTGCATGTTTACTTGCGATGTCATAAAATGGCATAGTGCGTACGTAGCATTAGAAACACAGTTTCTTTTTTTTTGTGCATATGGTTAAATTGCATTTAATTAACAACATACAGTGGGTTCGTTTGCAAAATAAATGGTAATAAAACTGGAACTTCTAAGCTGCTTTAGTGGCCATCGTACTTTGGTGGCCATCTGGTTTAAGCATGAAAACAGCTACAGTGGGTCACATTTAATCTCCTGTGACAAAAAAATCTGAGGCTTGTAACTTTCTTAAGACTTTAAAGTGCTTTTTATTAAGCTAAAAAAATTAAAAGATATAATGTATTCATATGTGTTTCTGTACCTATCATAGCTTAGAAGATATCTGACTATTAAGAAAAAAAATTTTTTTTTGTCATGACTTTTTTAGTATTATGGCAATAATTTTTTTGCTTTGCATTTGATTCTTGATAAAGTTCTAAGTAAGAGTAGACAAAAAATTTGTTTTATATTTGAATTCTTGAAGTCGGAATAAATTCAGTAAAGTGCGACTTTGGCTAACACATGAAGGGCTTCTTACGAATACATCCCTTTTCATTTTTGCCTCTTTTCTTATGTTGGCAACTTTTTCGGTTTCCTTTTTCGTTTAATTTAATTTTTTTTATTTTTCGTTTTTTTTTATTTTTTGGCAATGTTTTTGCTTTTAACGCTTTTTTTTCGTTTTTTTGCGATTTCTTTTTGTTTTTTTGCCGATTTTTTTTGTTTTTAGCGATTTTTGGCTCTGCAGTTTTTTTAATTTTAACGTTTTTTTTAGCTTTTTGATGATATTTTTATTTCTAGTGCTTTATTTTAGTTTTGGCGCTTTTTTAAGTATTGGCGTTTTTTCGGTTTGGGAATTTTTTCGGTTTTTGATGATTTTCTGAGTTTTAGCGATTTTGTTTTGGGTTTTATCACTTGTTTTCGTTCTGGCGTTTTTTTTCGGTTTTGGGCGATATTTTAGTTTTGGTGCTTTTGTTTTGGGGATTTTTTTCGTTTTTTCCATTTATTTTTGTTTTTCGACGATATTTTCAGGTTTAGCGATTTTTTACGACTTTTTTCAGTTTTATACGTTTTTTTGCAATTTTTGACAGACAGACATACATAGCGAAAATAATTAGGTTCCCTTACACTTTTGGTGTACGGAGCCCTAAAAAGGCTAAAAAATTAAATTCCTTAAATTGAGCTGAAAAAAGCATGTTTTTTCATTGTTTTCCATTTTGTAAAAAACTTTGTGCAACACATTCACTCCTTAATCACATATCACAAAAGGCAAACAATTAAGAACGTGTCCACCTTCAATTGTTTCCTATTTTTGATATATAATGCTTTGTAAATATTTTTATTTTTTGGATTTAATGTCCTCGTTTTCACAAACTAAAATTTGTGTCAACACTTTCTTACGTCACTTTCTATTAGTGGTCAATTATTAAATAATCCTTAGCCAAATTTTATGCTGCCTGTTTGTTAACTCTTGTTAAAACAAACTTGACAATAGCCTTTTGCAGATGTACTAGCTGTAAAGGCACACATGCAAACACACATACCTACACTCTAAAACGCTTTTGTTGAAAATTAGGTCGATAATAGTCGGCAACACTTTACAGATTATTATCCAGCTAAAATTACACACGCATTATTTTTAATCAAAATGTTTTTACTAAAAAAAGCGATTGACTGCGTGCAGGTTTGAACAGCGACCTCCTGCCTGATAGTATGACGTAGCTACCATTCAGCCATAGCCGTACTATACGTTATGTTACATATTTTCCACTTGGACTAAATATGTTTAATTTATAAGGTTTTTTTTAATAAAATAACTACAAAGTCGATGTAATTTTAGACAAGGAGAAATTTTCAACACAAATTTAGACAATATATGATTGTAAATTTGAAGTAATGTTTTAGAGTGTATACACTCACACATACACGCAAAAAATATAGACATTCCGGTTGGCCATGTCCTTTAGACATCTTGCAAGACTGATGCATGATAATGTTAAAGCGTCGATAACCTGTTGGTGACAGCTCAAACAGATCAGTGAGGACATATTCGAACAAATGGCCGCTTAGTTCATACGTGACAATAAGATCGACACTGTCACCCATCTTTTCATTAATGACCATGTAAATGACAACATCCTTAGAAATGTCCCCATTACATATTTTCGTTTGTTTCTTTTCCACACGTATTCTACAATAGCAATTTGAGAAATTTGTCGGTTAGAGAGTTTTTAATACAAGAAGTTTTAATAGACATAGCAACAGAACTTTTCATCAGCTCAATTTTCAAAAAATTTACCTATTTTGATCAAGAAGTAAAAAGGGGCTAAAAGGACTAAAATATTATAGTAAAAAGTGCTGGATTTGCTGTTGTTTTGTTTGGGTCTAAAAATTTTTTTCGCGCTTTGAGTAACTAAAATTGGTCTAAATCTAGCCTGAAAAGGTCTAAGTTAGCATCCCTGAGCAGGAATGTATCAAAATGATTCAAACTGGTGACAGACTGAGCGACACTGTCCCTAAGAAGTTCATTTGATAGTATACGAAGAGTAGTGTTTTTTGTTGTAACGAAATCATATAAAATTTTAAATAAAACTTTGCAAGACTAGCTTGCGGACAATATGTACCAATTAGTTGGCATGACCAGTTAAGTAGTTTTTCTTTTACCCATTCTTGGAGTACGATTTCTGTTAGATTGTCTTAAAAGAAACTGTAATCAACAAATCGTCAGCTTATTATTGGTTTGCTGCTTTCTAATACTTTTTCCTATGTTTATGGGTCAAACAAATAATAAGGTGACGAAATATCCTTAAGCAGTCGTTGATGAAAATGTCCTCTACGACCAGCTGGCCAACTGACATATCCAGCTGCTAAAGCTTTTTAAAATTGTTTTTGACATTTCGCAAAATGTTTGCTTCACTTCGGATGTATTCATTAGAATAGAGTTAAGATAAATTAAGTTCTATGAGCCATCAAGTTTTTAAATTTTATAATTAATTTTCATGTATCACAAAAATGTTTCTATCTGTTTTTACTGCTACGATATGAGATTTTTTTTTTTAATCCCATATGAGATTTCTTATGTTGCTGAACGTGGTGTATCTTTTTAACGCCATACCTAGAAATGATGTTGACACTTAAACAGGCATTTTATATTGGGGCTTTTGTGTTTGTGTTGATGAAAACATACTGAAAATAATGATTGGGATTATAGGGTGATGAGGAAAGATGTTGTTGCTGATGGTTATGGTGATGAAGTTGCAGACACAATTTTGATATTTTGCAAATCATAAAATATAACATGTCCTACTACATTGTCGTTTATATAATTAGTTTTTATAAGTTAAAACGTGATTCTCTTCAGTGAAAAGACAAACTAAGTAAAATATTATTAAAAATATATTTTTGAGCTTGTAACATATTAGCTGTGACTTTATTACATTTTTAGTTCAAGTTTATTGTAAATTTCTAGATAAAAAATTTTTACTACAAACTAACAATAAATATTAAAAATTTCACTCTTTAAACGCCTTCAGTTATTTTGTTGCTGCACTTGTCTTCAATAAAAAAAAGCCTACAAAATATGTGATTTTGATTTCATGTTGAAATATTAAAGTTTAACATGTAATTAAAAACAAAAAAACACTATGAAATTTGAACTTTTTTATCAGCATTTGATGAGTTTGTTTGAAAACAATCAATCACTTTTGTCTATCAGCACATAATCAATCGAAAAAACTTTATATAGTTTTTAATAAATTGCTACTTTTTTACCGCCATCAGTGATTCATATTGAACAAAATAACTTTCAGAAGAGTGAAACAAAATACCAATTAAATCGATCAATATTTTGAATTTTTTTTTATCGTTTATTTTATTTCCAGTTTTATTTGTATGTTTGTTTTTTTTGCAGAGCTAGTTTTTTGTGGCAGTTTTATTTTGTGGCAAGAAAAAATTGCTTTCATTAACAAAGATGTTTGCAACTAATTGACATAAAAACTAGAAACAACTTTTTAAACACAAATTAAGCCAAATTCAAGATGAATCTATAAGTGAGAGGTAAACTACACCAAGAGACATTATGGAAATTTGATAGGAGACCGCAAAAAAATATTGAAACTCACAAATGATTCTATCTCTGCAGTATTAACAAAATGTTTTATATAACTCTGGTGATATTATTTGTTTATATTGAAAATATCCTTAATAAAATTACGTCGTATATCGTCATACCGTTACTTATTACAAAGGACTTAGTATTCTTTACCTCGGAGATGGTTTTCAGGAGTACTTCGTCCCTTGAAACATAGTGGAATTTACCTATCGACAAAGGAAAAAATCAAGCAATCAAGAGGAAAGCAATCTGGCACGCATTAATATTATAAAAGCGATGTATGCAACAGCTGAACTACAAGTATTACATAATGGTTCAATCAGCTTGTTTACAACCAATATCGGAATACGGCAAGCATATCCCCTCTCGCCATTGCTTTTTGCTGTTGTTCTCGATAACATCATGTTTAAACTATGCACAAGGAAAAGCGATATCGTGTGGGGTCTACAAACCCAACTTGAAGATTTAGAGTACGCCGACGACATCTATCTGCTATCTCATAAGGTTTCCGAAATGCAGGAAAAAGCCAATAAGCTCGTAGAGCTAGCTAAACATGTAGGGCTTGAAATAAACAGAAGAAAAACCTTTGCTATGCGCTTGAATAACAACTACAACAGAAATATTACGATTGAAAACAAGCCCATTGAATTCGTTGAAACGTTTTGCTACTTAGGTAAAATTATGTCGATTAATGCTGGAATAGCTGCAGACGTCAATAACAGATTAAATAAGGCTAGAGAGCCACGAAAATAAGAATATTCAATGCCTGCGTCAAATCAATTTTTTGGTATCGAAGTGAAACATGGTTATTCACCGATGCCATTATACACAGGCTCCAGGCCTTCATAAACAAATGTTTGCGAAACATATGCGCTATATTTTGGCCAAGCACAATGACCAACGAAAGCCTGTGGAACATTGCAAGAGAAGAACACATCGAAATACAGATCAAGAGAGGAAAGTGTAGATGGATTGGCCATACCATGCAAAAGCCACACGACTCAGTTGCAAGGATGGCAAACAGATAGTTTTTCGTGAATATATAGAAAATGCTTCGTAAGAAAAATAATTTAATATCATATTCGTGCTCAACAGTCCCATATTATTTTAAAACACACCTCTTTTTTGAGGTTATTTTGCTTTTGAAAACCCAGTAAAGAAATTGCTTCAAATAAAGCAGGTTTTTACTACACACAGAAAAATTTCCATGTAAAATCGTCGAAAACCAGGTTAATTTAACATTTTTCGGTAGTGATTTTGCTTCATAGGTGTTTCATGTTAAATCAACATGATTTACAATAATCTTGAAAGCAAGTTTTTCCTTTTGAATTAACTGTATTTCATGTTGATCTAATATTCCAGTACAGTTAAATCAAAATGAAGTTGATACTGAAATAATACGAAAAATCATATTGAATCAACGTAATTTCGAGTTAAAACAACGTGAATTTGATATTGGAACAACACGAAGAATCATGTTGAATCAAAGTTATTTCAAGTTGAAGCAACGTGAATTTGATATTGAAACAACACCAAGAATCATGTTGAATTAAACTTATTTCAAGTTGAAACAACATGACTTTAATGTAACTATTTTATTAATTATTTTACTTACGTGATAGTCATCAGAAAACTTTGCTTTGTAGCTGACTGCCCCAACCAAGATTTGAGCTCGTGCCACCTGTATGATAGTCCACGCGTTAACCACTGCAGCCACAACAGCTTCAAGCTTTTTTTTACTTATACACTAAATAAATACCATCGTATGTAAAATGCATTTAATTTTAATTCAACATGATTTAAATGATTATTTAACATAAAAGTTATTTGAAATTAAAGTTATAGTCATGTCGATTGAAAATGAAACTTAACGTTTATAACAAAATTGTTTTAACGGTGATTTAAGGTTAGATTAATAATTTTTCGTTTAAAATTAATATGAAACAATGGTAATTTTAAGCAAGCAGCAGTAAATTTTCGACGGTAATTCGTTTTTGGTCCTCTACGTAGACGACACATGTAAGAATAAACAACAACAAGTCATACAACTAAGCAGAACAGTGAATTATAGCAATGAACAAGGCAAATAAAGACGAACACACTAAAACGACAAATTATTTCGTGTAAATTTAACACGATTTCCAATCAAAATTGCGGCATGTGGATTTTACATTCCTTCTTTTTTTCTGCGTGTATGAGAGAATAACAGTAGTGCTTACAAACCTGCTGATATCACTGCTGATATTTGTATGGTGAGTTTCCAGTTTGCAATCAAATCATCACCTTTTTCAGCACTAAAACTGTAAATATACAGAACTTTCTCACCTGCATTGTATCAGCAGTGAAAAAGCTGCTTTTTTGTATAGTTTCTTTCATATACATTCACTACTCTGCAATAAGCTTTTATATAAGTGAGAGTTTAGAAGCTTGCTGTGGATTCCTTAATAGTCATAGAAATGTACTTTTAAAAAGGAATGCAGCTGTTTATTCTAAGCCCTTTTAAAAGGAGCCAGAGTTTGATTTCATTTCCGTAAAAATCATAGTTAAATTCAATGTCCGTTATTATTTACTCTTTCTCCAACAGACTCTTGTGTATTTTGTTACCTACAAATACCTACAAAATAATCGTTTTCGAGTTTACTCATTCGTCCCAATTTTATTAACAAATTTCTGTTTTTGTGTCACACAACATATCCTTATTTTGAACTTTCTTCTTGCATAACGCACAATCTTTATTACTTACACAATCGGTAATGAGTATATTTTGGCTATTAAAGCTTAAAATGTTGTGCTTGTGCTGCTACGTGTTTCGAATTATATAATCGGAAATGAAACATACTTGAAATAAGTTAGATTAACTTTTTACGTGTGTTTGTGTTGTTTAATAGAATTGACCGTAACTGTAATTATATTCATACATTGTATGAAAGTATGTACATTGTATATATTACTGTTCACTAAAATATATTGGCAACACACTACTCGTACATTGAAAGCATATTATTACATATTCTTGGCTAACTTTTGTTATCATTCGATTGATGTTAATGCAAATTAAAGAATTAGGTCATATGTATGTATTTTACAAGCAAATGTTAGTATAATTGGTATAACTAATGCAATATATTATAGTTAATACTAATATAGCTAATTTTAGAGTAAAATTGGATATATAATATTAAGGAAAATGTGCTGTATTTTAATTCTTCGAAATTAAATATACCAATTTAAGGATTCTTTGAATATATTTGAATATAAAATTACCTTTAAGGTTAAATATGCAAAAGAGATTAACCTACTATAGTATTAAATTAATATAACAGTTGTAAAGCAGATATTGTTTGTTTTGTAATTGTTATTATTATCTTCCATGTTCATAGCAGGAACATATGAGGCCATATGATTTCTAATAAATACAGTAGAATTGTTTTAATTGGTGGTCCGTACAAATCTTACGAAAACTCTTTAAGCAACCTTTTGAAAAAACCCGATAGTATGTACTATCATATTACTCAAACGTATATGCTCACATTTGTCTCCATCGGCCGGATGTTTTAGCTTTATGTGAGACTCAGGTGTCTGAGGATGCTGATCCACAGGATTTTCATTTACCTGGGTACCACCTTCTTTCGCTGTTTAGTTTCCACCGGGGCCTTGCATTGTACATACGCGATGAAGTTGTGTACCAGTGCCAGCAATCATTAGGCATGGATGATCCCGAATTTAGCTGTCTCTGGGTTAAGTTCAGAATCAGGGCACACTATTTGCATTTCGGGTCTCTGTATAGAAGTCCAAGCGCGGGAAGGGACAAAACCATATCCGGCTTCGATGCCCTTTCCGATTCCATATCGAAGATCCTGGAGAGTTGTCCGAACAGGGAAATTGTTGTTGCTGGTGATTTCAATGTTCACAACTCATCTTGGCTTCGCCATTCGAGTCACGCAACTCCAGAAGGCCAATATGTTAAGTTATTCGTCGCGCACAACCACCTTGCGCAATTAGTGAATGAACCAACACACATTTCGTGTGTTGAAGGGCATCAAAACAATACTCTCGACCTTTTTCTCACCTCACACCCTGGAAAGTATGAAGTGAGCGTTAATGCACCTTTTGGTAACTCGGATCATAGCACCATTTCCGCCTCCTTTTCGTTCTCAGAATTTCGTAACGTTTCACGACCAGCTACGAAACGTTTAAAATATATATACGAAGAGGCTCGTTGGGCTGAGTTCAACGACTTTTTCCGGCATTTTAACTGGAAACTATGTTTCCTTGACAATAATGTCAATGCCATGGCAGAAATGGTCGTAAATATAATTTTGCTGGGAATGAAAACTTTCATTCCATCAAAGCGAATTCCGATTATACCTAGAACGAAGTCTTTGTTTAACCAGGCATGTAAAGATGCAGTCAGATCCAGAGAGGAAGCATTCAGTATCTGGCGTAGTAACAAAAACTCAGATACTGATTCGCGGCGCAAAAGGGCGAGATCTTCGTGTGCCAGAGTACTAAGGCGTGAAAAAGCTCTGCACGAGCAGCGTCTTCGTGCTAAAGTCCTTGCTGCCCCGTGGGGGAGCAAGAGCTTTTGGTCATTCGTTAAAAGAGTGCTAGTTCCTCAATTCCGACTCTTTTAAAGGGTGACCATATATTCAATGACCCGGCTGATAAAGCTAACCTTTTGGCTGAATTATTTGCAAGTAATTCTCACTTGCCGGAAAGCAATCAACCACTGCCCGCGCTTGATAGAGTATCTGTAACTATGCCAAAGATATTTTTTCGAGCGCGTGCAGTTAAAAGGGTTTTAGCGGATCTCAACATAAATAAGTCTTCTGGGCCGGATGGTATTCCAGCTCTGGTCTTGAAGCAGGGCTCTTCGACGCTAGCACGTCCGTTGGCAACCCTCTTTAGCACTCTGTATCACGCTGGTGAGTTTCCCTTGTGTTGGAAGGTTGCCAATGTAACCCCAATCCCCAAAAATGGAGAGGCTAGTAACCCTGAAAATTACCGCCCAATCGCAATATGTTCTGCACTTTCCAAAGTAATGGAAAGTATGGTAAATTTTCATCTTGTGAGGTATTTGGAGTCCAACAGCTTACTCAGCGACCGTCAGTATGGCTTCCGTAGAAGACGCTCTACGGGGGACTTACTGGCATTTCTTTCAGAAAAATGGTGTCACTCCATACACCATTTTGGCGAGAGTAAGGTGGTGGCTTTAGATATCTCTAAGGCGTTTGATAGAGTGTGGCATGGTGCACTTTTATCAAAACTTATTGCTTTTGGTGTTGGTGATGACTTCTCTCGATTTATATCGAGCTTTCTCAGAGATCGCAGTATACGGGTTGTTATAGATGCGATCTCATCAAACGAGTTCAAGATTAATTCAGGGGTACCACAAGGCTCCGTTCTTTCTCCTACCCTATTTCTTATTTTTCTTAATGACCTTCTCTGTTAAACTTCCAATCCTATCTACTCTTTTGCAGACGACAGCACCATCTGCCATTCATATTCATTCAGCAATAGACCAAGTCTGTTGGAGATTAGGGCCATGCGGCAAAACATGAATGATACGATTAATCACGATCTCACAACAATCTCTGAATGGGGTAGTGCGAATAGGGTCAATTTCAACGCTCGTAAGACCCAATACTGTATGCTTACTCACAGACGTACGACAGAACCTGCTGCTCAATCTGTAATTATGGGTGGCATAGGTATTAGGGACCATTATTATTGGACCCAAGTGAGCTGGAACCCTTTCTTTATAATTTTCACCAGCGACCTGATAACCTAGGTATTAGGGAATCAGAAGCTCTTGATGTTCGTGGCATGAAAATCCAGTGTGACGTTCGATGGACTGATCACATTTTTCAAGTCTCAAAAGAAGCATTCAAGTGCCTTGGGGTCTTAAGACGGTGTAAGATATACTTCACTCCATCTGATCTCCTTACTATTTATACCACATATATCCGACCGAAAATGGAATACAACTCTCATATATGGGCCGGTGCTTCAAAGTCTATTTTGAAGTTACTCGACCGCGTGCAAGAGAGGGCGAAGAAGCTCATCGGTGACAGTAGGGTAGCCAGCTCTATTGACTCGCTTGTGCATCGATGCAATGTGGGGTGCGTTTCACTGTTTTATCGTTACTACAATGGAATGTGCTCTGATGAAATCAGGGAACTGGTTCCCGAAAACCGCTCTTTTTTGCGTACAACACGTTCTTCATTAAGGGCACATCCATTTGTGGTCGATATGCCAGTGAATCGCACTACGCATTATAGAGAGAACTCGTTCTTTGGCCGAACTATTTGTATGTGGAATAAACTCCCTGCAGAGGTCTTTCCTGTCAGTTTCAATGTTGGAAGTTTCAAATCATACGTCAACAAACACTACTCCCTTTATCCTCCTTCCCACAACCAATTTTCCAAGTTCCAGCACAATGCATTGCATCAGTAGGGGTCATCACCTGAGTCCTGGTCCGAGAAAAAAAAAATTGCTTTAACAAATAGGAAATTCACATTTTCTTCACATGTTTCTTTTTTTGGAATTAAAAATTCGTAAGAAAATTGCCGCTCAATATATCGTTAACATTTCCTAAACATAATGGAATTGCTATATATTTTAATAAATAGTAAAGAAATAAAAAGTTAAGAGATGAAGTTTGGTACTATTTTCATGCAGGTAATTAAAATGCTTCTGAATATTTTACTATTTTTAGAAAATCTTCTCTTCTAGCCACATTTTTTAACGAGCGTGGGAGATAACAAGCAAAGCCAAATTAATTATATTAAATGTATCTCATATAATTTGTAAAGAAATTTGAAAAAGTCGATGGGCGTTTTCTTTTCAAAAGAGATTTTATTTCGCCCCAACTTCTGTTCATGGCAGCAGCTTCAGTGTCAATTTATTGCCTCCAAGTGTGTGCAGGGTGACCTGTTCTTCGATTGCCCTGTGGGTTCCAGTCGATGACATTTCTGGTAATGTGGTTTGGAGGCCTTCTTAAGATATGGCCGATCCATTTCCACTTGCGTTTCTTTATGTCCTTTACAATTTCTATTTGTTTGGTTTCTGTTCACAATCTGCTGTTGGTTATTACATTTGGCCAAAAGACATGGATAGTTCTGCGGAGGTAGTGGTTGACAAACACTTGAATTTTCTGGATATCTCGGGGTGCAGCGTTCCATGTTTCGCAGCCGTGGAGTAGAATTGATTTCACATTAGAATTAAAGATCTTCAGTTTTAGTCTTCGAGAAAACGTTTGCGAGGTCCAAATGGACTTCACTCAACCAAAGATTTGCTTGGCTTTAATGATACGGTTCTCAATATCTTCTTTAGAACCACCATTTTTTGTTAATATACTGCCCAGGTAGCAAAAGGAATTTACATCTTCCAGTTCGATGTTGTTGATCTGAAATCTCTGCGCTGTTCATGAATTAATACGTAAACTTTTTGTTTTCTTGATATTTATCCTCAAGCCCGCTTCTTCTGTAACATCTGCTAGTTTTTGCAATTTGGACGACATATTCTCGAAGGTAAGTGTTTTCTGCGTAATCTAAATCGCTCAGATTTCCATTCAGGCCCCATCTGATACCTCTATCTCCATACATTGACTTGTCTATAATACTATCGAGTAAAATATTGAAGAGAAGTGGCGATAAGACACAGCCTTGGCGTACACCAATACCGACTGTTATTTGGTTGCTCAATTTACCCTCATATAGGATTCGGCAGCTTGCTAGATAATATAGACTTTTAATGAGCGCAATAAGTTTCATCAGAACACTCGCATATTAGCGCATTCCATATGACATTGTGATCTAGTGTGTCAAATGCTTTTTCAAAATCAACAAAGCATAGATATAGTGAGGAGCGCCATTAGACCGATTGTTCTGTTATAGTCCTGAAGCTGTTGACATGGTCTATACAGGATTTGTGAGATCTAAAGGCCGCTTGTTCATGCCTCAATACTGGTGTTAGTACTTCTGCAATTCGTTTAGTTATAATAAGTGCTATTATTTTGTTTATCATGCTAAGCAAAGTTATTCATCGCCATTTGTTCCGGTCCTTTAGGTCACCTTTCTTTGGAACTTTAATAATTATACCTTCTTTTAGCTCACTGGGTAACTCCTCAGTTGCCCAGAATTCTGCAATGAGGGGTACGATTATTTGTGCACTGATATATGGATCGGCTTTAAGAAGTTCTGGTGAAATGCCATATAGTCCCGGAGATTTGCTTCTCTTGAGAGATCTTATCGCGTTCACAACTTCGGAAATAATTGGACATGTTATTGCAATATAGGTCTCTTCATTGTGTGCTATGCAGTTGCAGATAAATCAGGCATTGTTGGAGCGCGTTATAAGCATACTTACAAATTGTAAATAAAATAGTTTACTGAATCAAACAAAATATTTACTGGATTTTTGTAATATATTAAAAAATTTTTTTTGGCTGAGCCAGTAAAAACGTTATTTGACTCGCAACACGAAGGGATACGTACGTATACCATATTCATACATATCATATTCCTTTTGCATTTTTGGCGATATTTTTAGTTTTCGCGTTTTTATAACTTTTTGCTGATTTTTTTTGATTTTGGCGATTTTTTTAAAGATATTTTTGGGAGTTATTCAGTTTTGTCGATTTTTTAGTTTTGGCGTTTTTTTAGCTTTGGCAACTTTTTTTCTTTTTGACGATTTTTTTTATTTTTAGCGATTTTTTTAGTTTTTGACGATTTTCTCAGTTTTGGAAATTTTTAATAGTTTTTGCGATATATTTCGTTTTAGCGATTTTTAGGTTTCTGACGATATTTTTAGATTTAAAATTTTTTTTAAGTTTTTGGGCTTTTTTATGTTTTGGTGATTTTTTTTAGTTTTGGCGTTTTTTCTATTCGTTTTGACGGTTTTTTAAATATTTTTTTTTGTTGTTTTTTGGCGCTTTTTCGGTTTTTTGCAATATATTTAGTTTTGGCGATTTTTTCGTTTTGGCGATTCTTGGTTTGGTTTTTGGCGATTTTTTAGTTTTGGTGATTTTTCTTTCGTTTTTTATGATCTATTTTTGGTTTCTTGGCGATATTTCTAGTTTTGTTTGATTAGTTTGTTACATTAGTTTGTTATATTAGCATTCGCTACAGTTGCCTTTAGTATGCTGCACTAACTGTGAAAATTTAAAAAGTTTGGCTGTTACGGTTTCCAAGATATTGCTAATAATCAAAATTACGTTAACTGCAAGAATGTCCTTTAATATTTAGTTTGTTTAGATTTCAGTATTAATTGGCGTAAGCAAAGTGCACTTAAATGTATTCGTAGAATGTACTGGTATAAATTTCGTGTGTGCGTAGATGTATGTTCTTATGTATACATGCATGCATATGTTTGTACATATATAGCCACGACCAAATATACATATATATACTACATATATACACACATTTATAAAAAAAAGCATACATGCATACACACACACAAACATACATACGAGTACTTTCGAGTATATTCGTGCATATATTCGAGTATATTAAACAAACTTGTTACAATCGCATTCCCTTTGCTATCATTGTTGTTGTTTTTATATGTGTTTATGTTGTCATTGGGGTTGTTTTTTAGAGCACAGGCAACTGGTTTTGATTGTTTTTGGTGTTTGCCTCCTAAATAAAATTAAAAAAAAAATTACTGATTCAATAAAGAACATTTACTGAAAATCTTATTTCAATTTAGACAAACTTTTTTAAAATTTTTTTTGTGGTCAGTTTTTCTGCATACTTTTCCCTTCTTTCTTGGAATATTTATTGTGTCTACTGCTTAGAATATAACGTTACGAACTTTAGCCTATGTAATCACTTTTGAATAAAAGCAAATTAATAGGTCAAAAATCACATACAAATTAATTTTAAAATTTCGTTTTTCCATTACCGACACTGTTAGTATTTAAAGTTGATATATTGAAATATTTAATACAAAGAATTGTGAAACGATTTTGCAACGTATTCCTAAAATATTTGTTATCTGCAAATTTAAAAGAATATATGAGTGAAAGTACTGTAATATTAAAATAAGCCTTTTGCATATATTTTTAATTCCTGTTGTCTGCTTGTTAAGACTACAAAATGTTTACCCTTTTTTAGTTTTACTTATACAAGTAAAAGTTTTTTTAATTGTGTTTCCTTAATTTAATTTTAAAGGATTTATTTAAGTTTTTAGCCTGGCTGTTTGCCAAAATTTGTTCACATTTTTAGATCTATGCATTTGATGTACACATATACAAGGATTTGCATGACAATGAAAAGGCTTTGTAATTGTTGTGTTGGTCGATTGCTGGAGTTAGAGATTTAAGGCAGATGTTTGCTTTTATACTTAAAGTGTTATTATTAAAAATACATGACATTCATGAATGCACGAAAATAAATGAATCTTTTTAAAATATATATAGTTTAAAAACTTTTGCAAGTAAAAGGAAATTCATTCAAAGTTATGCAAATGAAAATATTATAAATGTTAAAGATACAGGTTTATTCTCAACAAATATTTTTCATTTGTCAGCAACTGCAAATATATATTGAGGTCAGCTAATTGCTACTGCAAAGCACTTGCAACATTTGGATCAACATAATTGTGAGCCAGTACTCTTAGCATTTTAGTGAGTGTTCAAAGTGTCGTCAAATAACAAGCTAAAGATAAATAGAACACATAATACAAGAGCTACTAACGACAAAGTGTTGACGAGTGTCAATTTTGTTTAATAATAAAGACAAAATAAAAACATCGTCATATTATTTTCTTTCCTGCATTTTTATTAATCTTTGTCTAACGACAGGTAAAATTATTTTGTCAGTCACTCTGTCACAAAAGTTCTTATTTTGCCAACTGCTTTATATGTGCAATTTTTGCTATTTTTGCAAGAAAAAAGTTTTGTATAAAACAAGCAAAGAAAAATTGAACAAACAAAAGTGTTAATTATCACTTAATGTACACAGGCAACAAAAACAGACAGTTGTTCTTAAAGACACTGAACTCTAGCTGGGATATTTGAAATGTATTGCAGCTGTTCAGTGCAGATTAATTTTTATAATAATCTCTATACAAAAATTTCTTTTTAAATTGTTTTTCAAAGTGCTTTTTCATATTAAACCGAACAGACACCTCGCATTAATTAAATACTTTTCTTTATATGTTTTTTGTTTGTGAAATTGCTACTTTTATACGATGGCTTCGCTTCATAATAATCGTATTTGCCATAAAAACTTATAAAAAAATAAAAAAGAAGATTCATTTAACCAAAAAGAAAAATGCAATTGTTGTGAATTAATTTCTTTTAATTAAAAATCGCTTTTTCCCTATTGCACACTGCAGCAAGTTCCAAATATTTTTCAACTGTCTGGTCTATTCAGAAGTGGTGCTCGATACCCCAAAGTATAAAAGATTGATGGTTCTGTTTTCTAAATCAACTGATCTCAGTTTTTCACTTCAAAATAATTTATTTTATTGTTGCTTAGGTCCCATATTAAAAACATGGTCCTATGATTTAATCTTTATTTTATTAAATGTCAAATTCGACTGTCAATTTTATGCCAAACCAAAAAGTTGCTTACAAATTTCACATTGTTAGGAATTTTTCTTTGCTTCTGTCCCACCGTATATTGCCTTTACTGTTTCCCAATGTGTATTTCTTTTTATATCCATTCGTTTAACTAGATTTTCTCCTTTTAATTAAGTGCTTAACAAATAGAAAAGTAATCAAAATGATACAAAGAATAAGAAAAAAAAAGAAAGACATTAAAAGGAGTCCTCTTAATTGGTTATACAATACAACTAACTATATTAGACATAATCAACTAAAAGTTGTAGAGTATTAAACAAAAAATCTAATCGAACAATAAAATATTGGGTGTTGTTTTTGAAGGGAAAAAAAGTATGAAAAACATTTAAGAAAGTTCCACAAAAAATTACTTTTTCTATGCTTTGGACATAGTTTTGTATTGATATTCTAACGAAGCAGATACTCGACATATTCAGAGAAGAAAACTGTGAAGATTAGAGTCATGCCGACAAGACCGACAATCTTCGGATGATTACCAATTAAAAAGAACGCAAGGTGTCATGCGACACAGGGTAGGAACGAAGTTTCTGTCGCCTTCGGCCTACCGCCTGTCCCCTTGAGCCTGCCATATTCGGTCTCGTATTTGCGGCCTTATGCTATCGACCCGCCACTTTCGGCCTTATGCCACCAGCAGGCCACCTTTGGACGGCCACGTTCGATCGCTATGTCTCCGACTAGTCACCGGAATCGGCGCCATGACTCAAAAAAAAAAATAAAATAAAAAATTGTAATAAATAAAATAAAAATAAAAATTTTAATTAAAAAATTAAAATTTAATCCAACTTCATGACACCAAGTAAATGAAGATAGTAGTTTCAACCTTTAGACAAAAAAAAAGAAGATAGCTCGTCAGCTAAAAGTTATTATCGACTGGAAGATACTTAGACTATACTTAGGCGATATTTCTGAAGACTTTAGCCGAGTCACCTAGTGTTTAGCCGAAACAATTTGACATAGCAAGGACACAAACTTTTAGCCAAGACATAAAACTGGTCAAAGGACTCTCAAAATCTAAGACAAAAATCTCTCTAAAATCCCAAAAGTTCCGTGGAAAACAACGTCAGCACCGAAAACCGCGAAAATCCCGAAGCAGCAAGACTGAGTTCTTAAGGAATTTAACCCTCGCGCCGGAATTTCATATTGAAATCTTCGGCCAGCCGCATGCTGCGTTCGACCGGATAGCAAACATCGACCTCTCGGCCTCGGCCGGCAACCTTTGGACGGCCATCTTTAACGCGCCATCCAGCTTATTGCCCTCGTTTTGTATTTTAGTTACCAGTATTCGTTACCAGTATTCGTTACATGTATTTTTTGATATCAAAAAATTTTTTTTTTATATTAAAAAAACCCTGCAAAGGGCAGGCGGACTTTAACTTACTCTAAAATAAATCCCAGATGTAAACTTTCAGAACGCCAATTGGTGGCCTCTGCCAGCAGCAGTCGTTAGAATCGTTTTATTTTTTAGGTGTTGTTCAGTGTTATTAAAAATATAAAAAAAAAATATTACATCCAATAAACACAAGTTAAATCATGAACTGCTGCGCATTCTAGAAAAAAGTATTAAAACAATTTTTAGTTGGTATTTTTATTTAGCTCAATTTTCGAAAAAGTATTTTTTTATATTTGCTTCTGTCAAATTTTTTTATCATCATCAATTTGACACGCCACACCAACAGAACAACAACGCTAGTCAGTGATTTCATGTTAAGCACAATATATATTTTGATTTGTAGCAGATTGATTGTACAAACAAGTATACAAGTACTCTATTGTCTATGCATCACATGGGGTTCATGGTTGCTGCTCCTCCCAGTGCAGTGACACACATTAATATTAAGTGTTGCATGGAAACATATACATAATTGCTGTGTGTGTATATGTGCGTTGCATTTGTGTACCCACCAAACCAAATGTTCCGATTTCGTAAAGAATTCGTAACGACTGTTCGGCAAAATCTTGTAGTTAATAAATCGTAATGATATGTCGGTGCAAATTCGCAACGACGTGTAGGTACGAAATCGACACGACATGTCGGTACAAAATCCACGGATTCACGGATCCACGCACTTCGCAAGAACGAGAGATGAAACGATCACAGACATCAAAAATGCGTGGAACAAGATTCCAACAGAGTCTCTGCATTTCTTGGTGGATTTTGTTCCAAACCGATCTCAAAAATTATTAATGCTAAAGGTGTAATATATATATTTTTTAATTAATTTAAAAAAGTAGAATTCATTTTTCTTTAGTTTAAAGTTCTTACGTCTTTGAAATAAGCTATGCAAAAATAGGTCAAAATACTAATGCCACATACTGAACTCTCCTATTTTTATTAATATGATTAGTTCGAACGTATTTGCTTTGTGAATCCAAATTAATTATTAGGCTAAGGTTCGTAACGTTATATTCAGAAAGATTGGATATGATTAATATTCCAAGGAACAAGGGAAAAATTAACATCAACTCAATTTTTCAACGTACACAGCAGAATAGAGTAGCGCCACTTTCGGAAGCCACTACACTTCCATCGTCAGTGCTCACGTGTATTTGCTTATCACCACTTAGCAGGTGGCTCTGTTGAATGTGATTTTAATTCTTATATATACAACTTTTACGGGAAAATTGAATACGAGAATTAAACCATTCTCAAACTGATATTAAAGTGCACTTTCCCAGCGTTGCCATCGGTTTATTTTTCTTCATTCTCATTTTTCTGATTTTTGTTCTACTCAAGACAAACTTTTTTGGTTTGATTTTATACTTTTAGTTTGAATTAAAAAAAATTTACCAAACACATTTGCAATGTGAAAGGTCTTTTGTTTTCTTATAATATACAATATTTTCTACTAAACTAAATAGTTATAATATCTTTTTTTCGTTGTATTGGATTATAAATAAAAATTAAGGAAAGTGCGACATTTGTATATCACTTTTCATTTTTGGCCTTTTTTCATTTTGTCAATTTTTTTCGTTTTGCTTTTTCGTTTAATTTAGATTTTTAATTTTTCAAGTTTTTCTTGTTTATTTTGAGATTTTTTTGTTTTTTTGTTTGTTTTTTGCCGATTCTTTTGCGATTTTGCGATTTTTTGGTTATGACGTATTTTTTGTTTTAACGTTTTGTTTTTGCTTTTTGCCAATATAATTAGTTTTAGCGATTTTTTTTATTTTTGGCGCTTTTTGTCAGTTGCGCGTTGTTCTGTTTTCTAGTTTTAGCGATGTTGTTCTTGGTTTTGACATTTTTTTCGCTTTGGCGATTTTATCGGTTTTTGGCGATTTTGTTTTTAGTTTTGGCGCTTGTTTTTTGTTTTGGCGCTTTTTTACGTTTTGGTGTTTTTTCCATTTTCGTTTTTTACGATATTTTTAGTCTTAGCGATTTTTTTGTTTTTAGTGCTTTTTTTCGTTTTGACGACTTTTTTCGGTTTTTTGTGTTTTTTGACGATCTTTTCAGTTATGGTGATTTTTTGTGTTTTAGTGATTTTGTTTAATTTTGTGATTTTTCTTTTTGACGTTTTTTTTAATTTTGGAATTTTTTTTAGTTTTAGCGTTCTTGAAACTTTCAAGAGTTTACCTGTAACGGTTTCCAAGATACAGCATATTGTCTAAATAACATAGTAAAATTACATTCACTGATAGAACACCCTTTAATTTTTATTGTTTTAAGAATCAGTGTTAATTAGTGTAGTATATTCTACAGACTACAATAATCAACACTAACTTTGAAAATTTAAATTGTCTGCATATAAGCGTCTGTATATTACATTAGTATTTCAACATGTTTCTTTGCTCGCTTTAGAACACCCTTTCTTTTTAGCTGTCATATATTCTGTGAAAGTTTCAGGTCCGTAGCTCTTACAGTTCTCGAGAAAACAGCCTGTGACACACAGACGGACAGAAGGCCAGACGGACAGACGGACAGCGTAGCTAAAACAGAAGGGGCTCTTTACACTTTTGGTGTTCGGAACCCTAATAAAAAGAGAAGAAATGTTAAAATATATATGCCTGCCACTGTATATGTTATTTACTGTTGCATGAGGTAAGAACGTTGCTTTAAAAATATTATACATATATTTTAAAACCCTGCGCAGCAAGGTGAAGAGATTTTCAATCTAGCCGGCCTTAAGGGTTTTCTCCTCTATGTATATCGAATAGTGGCTTCGCCAAGTAAAGATTTCCTTCATAGACTCTTGTCCATGAAAATTTAGATTCAGGACTGTAATTGGCGAATGAATATTTCTTTTAAATTTTCTTCTTTAATCTGAAAACTTTTCACTGGTTTTTACTTACTTATAAATTAAATTTTTATTGCTTTTTACAAAGTTGTATTTGCGCAATCTCACATTAAATATATATATCCGAAAGAAATTTGTTCAGACAAACTAACGAAATGTCTTAACAAATTCGTTACGACAAGTTGGATTTTAGACAAACTACCGAAATGTCGTAACGAATTCGTTACGACAAGTCTGACTTCAGAAAAAGTCGAAAGTTTTGGTTTGGTGGGTAAATAAACAATCATAATCAATACATACACACATCAGTGTAGGTAATTTACTTTACTGGCACGAAGGTTTGAAATAGTTTGTGAATTTAAAGTATAGTTGGTTAAAGCGGCTGCTAGACAGATCAATATTTAGCTTCAATATATGTGTTTGTGTGCGTTTGTTTACAAAAAATTGTTACACATATACGGGGGGAAATATTGAAGAATATCAAAATGCTTTTGATTTTCATAACAAATGCACGCAAACACATATATTGAAGCTAAATATTGATGTGTCTAGCAGGCGCTTAAGAAACATTGTAGTTGAAGTAAACGAAGAAGTGTCATCCCTGCAAAAAAATCATGTTTCTGGAAGCAGTAAAAAACATTCATGGTTTCCACATGCGATCTTTTGAAGCGCTTCCGAGGACGATCAAAAAGAAGGCAGAGATCTCTCAGTGTTCATAATGTTTAAATTACGAAGTAAGTCAGCATTTTACATTTCTTCAACACGAACTCCAAAATAAATAAAATCATATTCAGTAGCATTGTAGCTTTCAACAATATACGAGTAGGTTCTACAGAATTGTCCCACACATTGTTTCAAATAAACACTAACACATTTGAAAACTCAGAAGCCATTTAAAGTATGCTCTCTTTCTACATTTCTCACCAAATGCATTGAGGAGAGAAATTTATAATAAAATACGATTTGTTTTGTCTGTAGTTTAACGATGATAAAATGAGACATGATTTTAGAGCATTTTCGATGCTACGAAAGAAGCGCTGTTTTATATCAAAAACAAGAGCTCCAAAGTGGGACATCGCGAACACAAATCATGTATGTTCGAAGCGCTTTTCGAAGCAGTAGAAACAACAAAACTAGCTTCTCTCGCTTATAAACCTGCTTCGGCTGAAGCAGTAGCTTTTGCTGGGATGTCTATAATAGAAATGGACACTGACAAATTAATTGATATTTGTAGTGATACACTAATTAGGAAGTTCTGAACAATAGGAAACATTAGCGTTCGTTAACTTTAACATGCTGTAAAAGTCAACAAAAATAAACGTTTGTGCCACGATAAAGAGAGGAAAGGAAAAAAAGCCTGTTGGTAAATATTCAATCAACGTAACTGTTTGATTTTAGAAGTTATTTTACTGTAATTATGAGAGCCCTGGCATATGAATGTTAAAAATTATTTGTAATTATTAAATAAATTTATATTATTTTTTCTACTATTTGATTAAGATTTTTTATTGAGTGTCATTAAGCCGGCACAGTTGGTTACCTGGCAATTATTACCACAATTACTACATGGATTATTATTTTGATTGCTATTGTGTTGCAATAATAGTCAACAATAATATTTTATTGTGTTTGTATTTGTTTATGTCCTTGTGAACTACATGTATATGTATATGTATATCTAGTACATATTTGTTTTCTACTGTTTGTGTGTAACTGGGTGACAGTCAACTGAAGGTTCTATCATGTTGTACAAGTATCAAATATGTTGATCACTTTATTTCCGTGTTGTAGTGGTTTAATTTCAGGCAAATGAAGTTAGCAATAAATCAATTTGATTTTTTTACTTTATTAACATATTTAAATACAAAAAGGATATTTATGTGTAATGTAATTATATATTTAAGTTACAGCATGAAATATAGTAATTTTTACGGCACAAAGAAAGGAATATACATATTTTATGTATTTTTTTAAATATATCGATTTAATGGAAAGCTACTTAACAATTTAAATTATTTCGTTAGCACAATAATTCAGAAAAAGCTAACTGAATCTGACAACTGTTTAATAAATTTATAATTAGAATTAACTAGCTGGTTTTCATGAATATATGACGCTGTTCAACAAAATGCAACCTTCTTATGACACCTGATAACCATATTTGCTTGCTTGGTATCTAGTACGTAAATTCCTGTATAAAAACCAAATTTCATTTCTAAAATAGCATTAAGAAAACAATTAATATGCACAAAATACCAGATGGCAGCATTCTTCCCTTTGTTTTGTAAAAACTCTTTCGAAAAATTTTAAATTAGTAAAATCAAAATATATTCTGGAAAACTACACATCCTTTTTTTAGGGTTCCGATACAACAAAAGTGTAAAGGAACCCTATTGTTTTCGCTACGCTGTCCGTCCGTCTGTCCGTCTGTCTGTCACAGGCTGTTTTCTCGGGAACCGTAAGAGCTACGGACCTGAAACTTTCACAGGATATGTAGAGCTTTTGCCGCTACAACAACAAATATACGACAGTTAAAAATTAAAGGGTGTTCTAAAGTGAGCAACGAAAAATGTTGAAATACTAATGTAATGTTTTTACGGGAACCGTAAGAGCTACGGACCTGAAATTTTCACAGCATATGTAAAATTTTGACCGCTACAACAATAAACTAAAGGGTGTTCTAAGGCGAGAAACGAAAAATGTTGAAATACTAATGTAATATGCAGACACTTATATATAGACACTTTAAATTTTCAAAGTTCGTGTTAACTGGTGTAGTCTGTAGAATAGACTACACTAATTAACACCGATATTTAAAACAATAAAAATTAAAGGGTGTTCTATCAGGCAATGTAATTTTACTATGTAATTTAGACAATCTGCACTATCTTCGGAACCGTAAGAGCTACGGACCTGCAATATGTAAAAGCCGCTACAACAACAAATGTATGACAGTTTAAAATTAAAGGGTGTTCTAGAGCGAGCAACGCAACATGTTGAAATACTAATGTACAGACACATATATAGACACTTTAAATTTTTAAAGTAAGTGCTAATTGGTGTAGTCTGTAGAATAGAATACACCAATTAACACCGATATTTCAAACAATAAAAATTAAAGGGTATTCTATTAGTTATTGTAATTTTGACTATGTAATTGAGACAATGTACTGTATCTTGGAAACCGTAAGATGTAAAATCTTGAAATTTTAAAACACGCTAAGACTAAAAAAATCCAAAATTAAAAAAATTTCAAAACGAAAAAAATGCTAAAATAAAAAAAGCGCTTAAAGGAAAAAAGCGCCAAAATTAAAAAAAAATCGCTAAAACGCAATATATCACCAAAATTAAAAAGATCGCCAAAAATACTAAAAAAACGTCAAAAATCGAAAAAGTCTTCAAAACGAAAAATCGCTAAAACTAAATAAATCATCAAAAAATGAAAAAATTGCCAAAAAATGAAAAAAATCACAAAAACGAAAATATGCAAAAACCAAAAAAAAGCGCCAAAACTAAAAAAACGCCAAGAACCAAAAATCGCCCAAACGAAAAAAGTGTCAATACAAAAAAAAATTCGCTAAAACTAAAAAACCACAAAAAACCGAAAAAATCCCCAAAAACGAAAAAAGCGCCATAACTGAAAAAATCGCCACAACTAAAATAGATCGGTAAAACTAAAAATATCGTCAGAAAGTGAAATCGTTAAATAAATGCCATAATAACCAAAAAATCGCCAAAACTAAACAAATCGGCAAAGAACAAAAAAAATTGTAAGGAACGAAAAATCGCCAGAAAAAAATATCACAAAAAGCGCCAAAACAAAAAAAAAAAAAGAAAATAAACAACGAAAAATACTTAAAAAGTAAAAAACTAAAATTAAGCAAGAAACCACAACGAAAAAAACTGCCAAAATGATAAACGGGGCAAAAACAAAAAGGGATATACATATGTGTATTCGTACGGAAACCTTCGTGTGCGAGTCAAAGTCGCACTTTACTTAATTTATTTATTAATTTTGATGCGAGGATTGCGACAGAAAGTCCCTATTGAGCTTGTGTTTTAAAGAAAACATATTTTTTTAACTTCTATTTGTATGAACCGTAAGTAGCTCTTCATTTAGTAAAAGTTTCGGATAAATCTGAGATACAAACTTAATTGCGTTTTAATTACTTTACGAAAAGTGGATTTTGCACTAGAAGTGCCCATATATAATACGTTTGTCTACCTTTCTCTTTCAAAGGTGTAAAATTAATAGACTTATAAATAAAGATTCATACTGAAATAGCTTTAGTTGGCTTAGAAATTGTAATATTCCCCATACGTATACTTAACAGTATTAAGTATTTATATGTAGTTCTTAAAAGACTTTTTGAAAAAAAAGGAAAAATGGTATTCTGTGCATATCTATTAAAATTTTTCTAAGTGCTATAAAATCGTGGATTATATTAATATTTCGAATGAAATTTTGCAGTTATATAGGAACTTACATACCAAATACTCAACTAGCAAAGAATTCCTAAGAAAATTCCAAGAAATCCAAAATATTTTTGCCCATAAAGCCCACATCTAGCCAAAGGACCATAAAATGCTGTGACATAAAAGTTAATACACATAAAAGTTTCTGAAAATGGTATTTAGTTTGTGTCCAGGTTTTGAGATTTAAAACGCATAGGGTAGAGATAAAACTTTGCTGCAAAGCAGGTCAAATTTGGAAGGATCCATGGAAAACAAAAATGGTAAATTGAATTAACGGTTTTTTCTAAAATCATGTGTGTTAAGATATTTTTTAGCCACATATATAACAATTATATGTTCTTGAAGAAAATAATGAGAATGCTTTTTATGGCAAAAATGTATAAAAATTCAAGATTTTTTCTTTCTTCAAATTAAAATTTAATATTTTCCAACTCGGAAGAAATATTTCCATACATTCTTTTTAAACTTTAAAAAATTTTTGATGTTTGACTAATAAATACAAAGTTGTGACAATCGGCTGTTATTTGAATCCCATATCTTGAAAATATTGGACCAATGTTTTGAAAAATTGCTATACTTCATTAACTATATAAAAAAAGTACTTAACCAAACATGATTTTTTTTAGAACTTTATAAGGACTATAAGGACACAAACAATTTTGAAATCGGGCGAGATATAAAAAAGATTACAAACTTTGAACAATTTTATATGACCGAAGTGCCCTATTTTCGGACTTCACAGGACCGCTCCTGAGCAATATGGAAAGCTTACTTTCTTATGTTAAATAGCAAAGCTGTTATGCTCGTTTGAAATATTATTTTGATCAAATTATCTCTTTAGAAATAAGTTTGATTCTACCCCACTGGCGTTATTCTTATACTTAAACTCCAAACAAAATTTTTTTTATGAAATTCAAGTTTTTTTTATAAAGAGAAGTAAAACAATCAGGCACTTAATGCCTACCAGTTAATTAATTAATGTGTTACCTTCTTTAGGAAAGGGATAGTGTAGAGAGAAAATGTGGTGAAGTGGGAGAGAGATAGAAAGCTTAATTAATTTACAACTCTGCTATTGTGCGTCTTTTTTTTTGTAGAGCAGTGGTGCAAGCCCCTCTGGTGTCAAATAGCGGCATTGAGTTGTTTAAGCTGTGCAGCCATTTTATTAGTTCCTTTACTTCGCCAACGGCTCTGCTACAATACCGACGGAGGAGGGTGTTATAAAATAGGCATGGATCTCTGCTTCCAAAAGAGTTTTTGTTCTATCCCTTTTATTTACACGGGTTAGAGGGTAATGGCTATATTACTTTCCTTACGCGGGAAGGCAAGTAAATAAAAAAGAACCTTTTCTTTTTTTAAACGTTATAAATCGTACACTATATATTTATTGACCTTTTGGTAAATCTAATGATTTATGTACATATGTATATTTATAATATGTGTAGATTAAGTTTAATAGGCGATAAGTATAAACTTTATAATATGTGTAGATTAAGTTTAATAGGCGATAAGTATAAACTTCAACATACATAGGTAAGGAATTTAATTCTGGGTTTTACTAACTTTAGGGTGTAGGATTTTAATGATTTATAGTTGTAAGTAAATATATGTAAATAACTTTATTTTTATATGTTTTCCTTTCCGCGCTCTGGAGGGAAGTTTTACACTTAACACTTTCTATGTATACCGAATGATAATTCACATAGGATAATCTCAGTTTTATTGCGATTTCCCGATTCGGATCGAGATACGAACGATTAAAGATTCCAGATGTTGCTGATTTTATAGGGCAGCACTTGAAGTTGGCTGCAGTTATTTTGGGGTGTTGTTGAAGGTGTCAGAGTTGGACATTTTACATATTTGATCACTTTGGTGAATAGATATATTTGTTCACTGAGGTGAACATGCTCCCCGCCTAAAGCCTAAAAGAAAAGAAAGGACTTTAGTAAGGATCCAAACATAGGGTAAGAATATGGGTAATAAGTAAGTAATAATACTTAGGGTTTTTGGTAAGGGTTTAGCCTGAGTAAGAGCCTATAATGAGCCAGCCCAGCGACGAATCCTGTGCTAATAAGGATCCGCCATCCACACGTATGATATTGGATTTCAAAATCCTACTATATAAATCACCACCAATTTCTAGTTCGACGGGGCTATCACTATTAAAATTAGGATCTGCTAGGGTAAGGTTTTCAAATTTGGCTTTAATGGACTTGTTGATAGGTGCTGCGTATGGTTGCTTGGGCAAATCTCGAACTACCATCACATAGAGCTCGTATTTGCTAGTCGATGACATATTTGGGGAAATCACCAATTTCGTGTACCTTTTGCCATCCAAGTGAAATATATCTAACTTTTTGCGATCAACAAAGGAATGGGCAACGCGCGACAAGGTGGAGCTTGGGTTCAGGAGAGCACGCATTGATACGCATCCCTGCTGTGTTGTAGCGTTGACTTGCGCGGTTGGTACCAGCACCTTTTGCAGGGAGGTGGGCAACCCAACGGCTGTGCTTGTAGGTGTATTATTTAGAGACCGACGTGGTGCTGGAATGGGGGGTGCTTGCATATCTTCCGATGAAGTTGATGGGTGCATGGCCAGATCCTTTAATAATCTTTCTGGACCGTGTAGTATTGAGTGGTGCTTACCACTACACTTTTGGCAACGAGCCTTACTGGTGCACTTATTAATCAAATGATTTCTTGCTAGGCAGTTGATACAATAATGTAATTTCACCGCTGTTTTATATTTTTCAGCTAAGTTAAGCTTATCGAATCTCTTGCAGCTTATGATGCGATGGTCTGCCTTACAAATTCCGCAACCAAAATGACGTTTCGTTTCAGAACGTTTGGAAGTTTTAGTACCATTTTGACGGTCGTTTTTACGTTGACGTTCCACGCGATGATTACTGGGTGCCATGATCTATATGAAAAAGGATATAATAGCAAATGAATGAGAGCAAGTTTAGTGCACAAAGGATAGATCACTGTATAAGTATGTAGATTAGGGTGGAGTAAGTAATGTCAAACAATCGGATTTTATCGATTATGAAAACAGTGATCACACCATTGTGTAGTAAATTTGGGGTGAGTATGAGTGAGTTAGTTGTGTGTGTTAGGGTTAATTATGTGGGTTAAGTGTAAGTATACAAGTAGTTTAGGGTTTCAGATAACTATGTAATTTTAATTAGTGGGTAGGACTACTAATTTCGTAATTGGACGCTTCAACATTCCAGTCGATGTTCGCAAGTCAACGACTCTATTTCGTCCATCAGAACCAGGGTAAGTATTAGTTACACGTCCGAGTAGCCATTCGTTAGGGGGTAGGTTGTCTTGTCTAATAACAACAATGTCATTAACTTCAACTTGTCGCTTCGGGTTTTTCCACTTATATCTTTTATGCAGCTCTTTAAGATATTCATCTTTCCATCGTCTGCAGAAGTTATGATGCTGAATTTTCAGCTTTTGCCATCTATTAGCTAGGGTGATATTATCGTTAATGCAGTCGGGTTCTGCAGGGGTAAGTATTGGCGAACCAATTAAAAAGTGACCTGGGGTTAAAGGGTTGAGATCTTCTGGGTTTTCACTTGACGGGCTTAAGGGTCTTGAGTTGAGGCATCCTTCAATTCTGGCGAGCAGGGTAGCTAACTCTTCAAATGTGTATTTCAACGTATTCAGTTTCTTCAGGTGTGACTTAAAGCTTTTAACGCCAGCCTCCCATAGACCACCCATGTGTGGTGCTCCTGGCGGTATGAAGTGCCACGTCAAGTTCTGCAAATTGTTAGTAGATACCACAGATCCTTTCAATTGTTTCATGAATTCCTGTCGCTCTTTCTTTAGTAGTTGACAAGCTCCAACGAAATTAGTTCCGTTGTCGGAGTAAATGGCGACAGGGCATCCCCGCCTCGAAAAAAATCGAGCGAATGCTGCCATAAAGGCTTGGGTTGACAGGTCAGATGTGGGTTCCAAATGTATCGCTTTTGTTGCAAAGCAAACAAAAACGCATACATATCCTTTGGTTATTCTACAATTTCTGCCATTATAAATTTTAATATCAAATGGCCCGGCAAAGTCAACTCCAGTGTTATAAAAGGGTCGGGTTATTTGGGTGCGTTCAGGTGGCAGGGCTGCCATAAATTGGGTAGTTTGTCGATTCTTATATCTTGTGCATGGTACGCATTTGTGTACTACTGAACTAATGATATTCTGAAGTTTCGGAATCCAATAGCCAGACCTTATTATCCTTAGCATAAGTTGGTTTCCTCCGTGTAGAGTCACCACGTGCACATGCAGAGTTAACAATTTTGCCAATTGACTAGAATAGGGTAATAAAATTGGGTGTCTTTCTGAATACGACAAACTATTGGAGTTGGCCAGTCGCCCGTTTGCACGCATAATATTGGCAGAATCTAAAAATGGGGTTAGGGTGAGTAAGTTGCTCTTTTTCGGAATTGGGTGTTTCCTTTTTAGACAATTATATTCTTCTTCAAAATATTTAATCTGACATAGAATAATGAGTCTATCATGGGTTAATTTTATTTCGCTCGCATCAAGTTCAATGCTTGGGTGGGTTAATAATTTTTCTATTCTTTCTTCACTGGAATGAGCGTTATTTTTATCAATAATAATTTTATTATTTAGAGCTGTTTGTGTGTGGGTTTTTGATGCGCGATTGCAGAATCGATAGACATATGACATTACTCTTAGAGCTTTTGACAATTTTGAAAATCTTAACAATATGTCTGGGTTAGTGTCATTATCTGTGGGTGGGTTGTTATTAACTGTAGTAGAAAATGATTGACTAATTTTAGCTTCAGCTTGAGTTTCAAAGGGTTTGTGTGTTGTTGGCCATTTTGACGGAGTTTGTTTTAGCCATAGTGGTCCATTCCACCACAGCCTGTCTTCTTTTAATTCTTCCGCATTACATCCTCGGCTAGCAACATCAGCAGGGTTATCGTGCGAGGCAACATGGTTCCAGTTGTCCACGCCTACGGTTTCCAAAATTGTAGAAACTCTGTTTGCTACAAAAGTGTTCCACGAATTGGGTGGTTTGCTGAGCCAAGCTAAGACTATTGATGAGTCTGTCCAGAAATATGTTTGATGTTGCGGTAAATTGAGTTGGGTTATCAAATGGTGGGTAATATTGGCTAACAACACCGCACCACAAAGTTCTAGTTTTGGTAACGAGATTACTTTGATGGGCGCAACTCTCGTTTTAGCGAGAAGTAGAGTTACGGTACAAGGTCCGTTTACGGGTGTAACTCGAGCATATAATACTGCTGAGTAAGCCTTTTCAGAAGCATCTGAAAATCCATGAAACTCGATTTTTGCTGAAGGTGAAAAATTAATCCATCTTGGAATACGAATTTGTTCAATATTGTCATAGAACTGCAAAAACTTGTGCCATTTAATTAGGGTGAGTGGGGTAAGACATTCATCCCAAGCTGTATTGTCTTGCCATATTTGTTGCATAATAATCTTTGCAGAAATAACAATTGGCGCTAACCAACCAGCTGGGTCAAATAGACGAGCTATGTCTGATAAAACAGTTCGCTTTGTGTATGCGGATTTCCTTTCAATTATTGGAACACTAAAGAAAAACGTATCTTCCTTGGCATTCCATCTTATGCCTAATGTCTTGGCATTATTTGAATCGGGTAGGGTGAGTAAATCGACATCAAGCAAGTGTTCTTCGGGTAGGCTGTTTAATAATTCCTTAGTGTTTGAAGTCCACTTTCTCAGAGGAAATCCAGCAGAGTCAAGAGCTGTGATTAATTGTGTTTGAGCACTTTTAGCTTCTTCAACGGTATGTCCACCAGCTAGAACATCGTCCACATACATATTATTCTTCAAAATTATTGAAGCAATTGGGTGGGTATTTTGAATGTCTTTGGCTAATTCGTGTAAGGTTCGAATAGCTAAATATGGAGCGCAGTTAACTCCAAATGTCACTGTTTGCAGTTCAAAATCTTGAATGGGTTCATTAACGCTTTTACGAAAGAGTATGCGTTGGAAGGGTGTGTGGGTAGGGTTTAACATAATTTGCCTGTACATTTTTGTAATATCGGCATTAAAAACAATTTTATAAAAACGCCATTTCAAGATGAGTAAAACTAAATCTTGTTGTAGGGTAGGACCAGTGTATAAGGCATCATTTAAGCTGTTACTATTAGATGTTTTGCTAGACGCATTAAAGACAACTCTAATTTTTGTCGTAACACGATCTAGTTTAACAACAGCATGATGTGGTAAATAATATTGGGTATTTGAAGATGTGTTCGGGTTATATTTAATGGGTTTCATATGGCCTAAGTCTATATACTCTTGCAGCACGTTATCATATTCAATCTTAAGGTCGGGTTTCTTCATTAAATTCTTCTCATTTCTTAAAAATTGAGCCATTGCTATGTGACGTGAATTTCCTAATTCAATTGGAGGGTAACGAAATGGAAGATTAACTTGATAACGGCCACAGGGTAACTTACTAGTAGTTGTTACATAATTCTCCTCGCAAGCTGTATCTTCTTCAGAATTTTTTAATTTGTTGGGTATTACTTCAATTTCCCAGAATTTAGTTAAAACTTTATCAAGCGCAACAGAACTGAAATATGAAACTATGGGTTGGGTTCTATGTGAACTTTGAACGGGTCCGGTCAAAATCCAGCCGAATTCAGTTTCCTGAGCTATTAACGTGTTAAGAAAATCTTTCTTAACACCAGATTTTAAAATTTGGGGGTAAAAATCGCTGCCAATTAGAAAATCTATTGGCCTGCTTTCATAAAACTGTGGATCGGCTAATTGAATATTTTCTAAGTCTTTTATGGGTATGGGTTTTAAGTTTTGGGTGGGTAGATTTTTTGTAAGGGTTTTTACAACAATTGCTTGAATATTCAATTTGAAATTGCTTTGGGTGTTTGACCTTAACAAAACATCACATAGTTTGTTTGACCGCGCTGACACAACTTCATTAAGTCCTGAGATTTCTGCAACAATTGGGGTAGTGGGTAATTGCAATTTCCGTCTAAGTTTATCTGAAATAAACGAGAAATCTGAAGCTGGATCAATTAGCGCTCTAGCTGGGAATTTTTCACCATGAACTTCAACATTTAGAATTGCTGTTCCTAATAATTTAGCTCTGTCATCTAACATGGGTTTGCTTGATTGGGTGTGTGTTGAGAAAGATTGTGCTGCCTTTCGTGATGTTGACGGTTGATTATCATCAACTTGTGTGTTTGGGTTTAAATTGGGTTTGTGTAGTAGGGTATTATGTCTTCCACCGCAATATCTGCAAGTGAATGTGCTACGACAATCTTTGATAATATGTGCGATAGCCAAACAATTGTAACATATTCCATTCTTTTTGACAAAATCTATTCTCTCGTTTACGCCCATAGACGTAAAGTCTGAACATTCTCTGAGGGTGTGATTACTTTTGCATAGTTTGCAAATTGATCCATCGGGTTTATTTTGAGGATTTGGGTTAATTTGCACATTTGTGCGACTTTGAGTATGAGGGTGGATTGGGTTTGAGAATTTATGTTCATTTTGAGATTTGGGTTTTGGGTGGATGTCTTTGTTTGAATGGGTTACATTATAAAAAGTTTTTCCTCTTCTATCATAAAGATTCTTATTCTCTTGGAAATGTTTGGGTTTCGGGTTGTTGTTGTGGAACATACTCTGATCTAAAACATCATTCACTGATGTGAGTTCTTTGTAAGTATTTGTTAAAAACAAATCCAGATCAGTCCACGATGGCATTTCCGCACAGTCAGAAAGTGTTTTTTCAAACTCTCTTCGGACTTCTTTGGGTAACTTCGTTGAGCATAAATATACGAAAATAGGATCCCAATGATCCGTGTCTATTTCTAACGCATTCAAATTCGAAATACAACAATTAATCTTTCTCTGTAGTTTTCTTATTGAAACACTACACATGGTGTTTACGGTGGGTAAATTGAAAAGGGTTTTTAATTGTGCATTGATTTGCATTCTTTTGTTCTCGTATTGAGAAACTAGTTGATTCCATGCAATGAGAAATCCCTCATTAGTTAAGGGTGCGTTGTCTACTATTTCCTTGGCTTCACCGCTAGTTTTTTGTTTTAAATGAAATAGTTTCTCTACTCCACTCAAACGGGTATTATTGCCGTACATGGCTTTAAACAGATCTCTGAAAGAAGCCCAATTTATGAAATCACCACTAAATATTGGCGTGTCGCATGGGGGTACATTAAAGGATACTGCATCCTTGGGTTGTGTTACTTGAGTATCGGGTGAAGAGCGACGTGTTTCATTTTCCTTGGTAATTCTCTCAATGGACTCCTCAATTTCTATCATTGACCTTCTATAACCTTTCTTAGCAGCTCTGATATTTCGGGTTATTTGGGCTAGATCTATAATACCAGCTTCTTTTGTGTCACCTACATCCGGAGATTCCCTAATCTGTTTAAATTTTTTGTCAATATCAGACCATAAATTTTCTAGTTCCCTTTTTTTGAAGTTTAGGGCGGGTATAGATTGGGAATACTCCTGTGCTTCATCATAGTCCTCTTCAAAGGACTTCAATTCTTCGATATAATTTTCCAAATCATTGGCCAAAGACTTTAGAGTAGACATAATTGGGTTTTTATTTATTTAAATTTGGGTTGAAAAGGGTTAAAATGGGTTTAAACGGGTTTAAAAAGTGTTTTTGGTTGCTTTGGTAATAAACGGGTTAAAATATTTTTCCCCGGTAATACAGGGGTTAATAACGGGTAATAAAAGGGTTAATAAGCACTTAAAGATTTTTACTTTAAGATAAAATATAAAAATTGTACCAGCCGACAAAATTTCCAACTGGGTGTTTTACAAGTTATAATTATGTGTACTACACAACGTGTTAGGCACTATTTGTTTCTCAAACGCAATAAATTTAAAAGTTTTCAAAAAACTATTAATAGGCTGGGTGGGTATGCCGTAAATTACTTTTACGTTATGTTTTACTTTATTGCTTTTTAATTCGGAGACAAATGCTCTTGTAAATTGGAAATAAATTTGTTATGTAAGTTGTAAAAATTACAGACTTACCTTGTTTGCTGGGTATAGGGTACAAACCTCCACAAGAGCTTAACTCAATCTCTTGTGTGTTTTTCGTTTTCTTCTTTGTGTCGTCTTCCCGCTATGACGTGTGTTGAGTTAATTGGAGTGTTGTTGTTATTGTCTTTATTGCAGTCGACGTAATTTCTTTATGCTTGTTTATTTTTTTTGTTATTAATCGAGTAATTTGGGTAATAGTTTTTAAATATAAAAGTTTTAATAATTGTCTGTAAGCACTTTTACATTTGATGTTTAGCTATTTTTGTGTGTCACTGTAACTTTTTGTTTGCTTATACTGTATGTAGTATGTAATTTTGTAACTTTGTTTTTCGGTTTCTTTATTTCAAACACTTTTAATATACATATATTTTGTTTGTAATAATTTATTTTATTGATGGAATGTTTTTGTAATGTAGTTATTTATGATATATTTTGTGTTTTATTAATATTTGATTTTTACATATTTTAAGCTTTGTTATATGTGGACTGTATTTTTGTTTGTTTAGTAGGTATTATTTAACAAAAGGTAGGGAGTATAAGTGTATTTTGCACTCAGTTTTTTTTTTTTTTTTGTAATTCACTTCAATGTTTTATACATTTGTTTTTGCTGGTTTTTGTTTTTAAGTTTTAAGCAACTTTTTTATTTATTTAGCTCTAGGTATAATAGGTATTAGACCTTAAGTTTTTATTTAATTTAATTAGTTTTTACAAACTTTTTATTTAGTTTTCAGGGTATAATATGGTAGATATTATTTTTGTATGTATATAATTATTTATTTATTTGGGTAAGTATAAGCTTTTATTTTAATTTGTGGACTGTAATTTTTGTAAATATCACTGTTTCGTTCACTTTGACAGGATCGATAGGACCATATTTACACGGGTTAGAGGGTAATGGCTATATTACTTTCCTTACGCGGGAAAGCAAGTAAATAAAAAAGAACCTTTTCTTTTCTTAAACGTTATAAATCGTACACTATATATTTATTGACCTTTTGGTAAATCTAATGATTTATGTACATATGTATATTTATAATATGTGTAGATTAAGTTTAATAGGCGATAAGTATAAACTTCAACATACATAGGTAAGGAATTTAATTCTGGGTTTTATTAACTTTAGGGTGTAGGATTTTAAGGATTTATAGTTGTAAGTAAATATATGTAAATAACTTTATTTTTATATGTTTTCCTTTCCGCGCTCTGGAGGGAAGTTTTACACTTAACACTTTCTATGTATACCGAATGATAATTCACATAGGATAATCTCAGTTTTATTGCGATTTCCCGATTCGGATCGAGATACGAACGATTAAAAGTTTCCAGATGTTGCTGATTTTATAGGGCAGCACTTGAAGTTGGCTGCAGTTATTTTGGGGTGTTGTTGAAGGTGTCAGAGTTGGACATTTTACATATTTGATCACTTTGGTGAATAGATATATTTGTTCACTGAGGTGAACACCTTTGTTGAATGCTTTTTGTTAGTTTTGTATTTTACTTGACAGCGTTTGGTTTATTTTTGTGAGCGGTTGGTGTGAAAAAATATAAAAATAAAAATTAAAATAACAAAAAGAGATATATTCCGGCAGTTCATGTTCGACCATGCTCTGAAGACCATTTAGTTTTAAAATAGCAATATTTCAAAAGCGAAGAAAAGTGTTTTTTAATCGGACAATTTAGTGCATTCGTAGCTTTGTTCAGATAAAATATGTGAAATATCTAAAACACAAAAACCAACTGAAAACCACCATTGAGTTGGATTCTATTCTGAAAGTTGCCGATTTTACAACGAAATGTTTTTCAGAACATGCCTGATTGTAAATATAAAATGTGTCCACAAATATGTATGTATCTATGTGAAAATAGATAATAATTTTTATTTCAGATTCAACACACTCACCAGTTGAAAAATTTAGTTTTTGATTTAAATTGAAATAATAAAATTTTTTAGCTCCTGTAAATTTTTTAATCAACTTGTGGTTAAGAAAACAAATATATGATTATATAGAACAATATATAAGGTTATTTAGAACCATTTATATGATCAATTTTAACCATATATATGGTTATTTCAGACGATATTTTGTAATTTTGAATAATATATATATGGTTGTTTTGAACCATGTGCATGGTTGCTTGAACCATGCATATGGTTGTTTTGACCATATATATGGTTATTTTGAACAAATTATTGTAATTTTGAATCATATATATCGTTGTTTTGAAAAATACATATGGTTGCTTGAACCATGTATATGGTTGTTTTGAGCTATATATTCAATCATAGTATGTTGCTCTTCGATTATGGTTGCCTCAATCATATTTTTTCTTTGCGTGTAGACAACCACTTTTTGCGTCAACATGTGTTTGTATATGATAACTAGTTTTTGTCGCTTATACTTACAAATCGACAATAGCTGAGTGAGTACAGTTTCTGTCTTTATATCTATACGAGCACAGGTTCGTATTAAAATAAAATAATATTAATATTATTTATTATTTATCCAGTGTAAGGTCGAATAAAGTAACAAATTAATAAAATAAAATTGAAAAAATATAGATAAAACATAATGCGTATAAACTTTTTTTAATGTTAATTTATTTATTTGACTACTTATATTTTAGCTTCAAGTAAGCCAAATAATAAATAGTTAATTGATGTGACAATGTAAATACATCTGTAGGGGTACCCCTTATTTTTTGGACTTCTCAAACAAAAATAAGTTGCTATCGAGTCCAATTGTAAGTAGTTACGACTGAAATCCTCATATACTTTTTTGAGTACCAGTAAGCAAAGTTTTTGCTGGGTATAAAGTGCTTCGTTTTAAATACCACCAGAATTTTTAGTTTCAATTTAATAAAAATACGACGAGCATAAAGCAATTTCAAATTTATACATAAATAACTTTGTAGCATAAAAAAAACCTTTCATACAAAACCGTGCTCATGCAATTAAATAAATACAAAAGAAGTACAATTTTGTGTTTCATGGCATACTGAATGCGGGGTATTGAATATGGAATACTGAATATGTTATTTGTGATTGTATTAAGTTTACTTATTTTTTTGTGGTAAAATGTGTGCAATTTGGCCTTGTTTGTTTCAAACAATAGCCTACTGGTTACTGCTTCAGCCAAATTGAATATATTTATATGATACCATACATACACAAATATTTATTTTGTCTATGAATGTTGTAAAAATTTTATTTACTTACTTAAGTTCTATGAATTGAAATCCTCAGGTGAAGAGAAAAGTTTTTTTTTGTATTTGTAACCAAAACTTAAAAAATAATAATTGCTTGTGTATCTAAATAATTGAATGTGTGCTCGTAAGTTAAACCTGAAAAGCATAGAACATTTTTTCAACTAATTTGTTTTATTAAAGTTTTTAAATGAGAGTCATATAAGTATTTTAAAGTTTTGCAAGAGCTAACAAAATAAGTTAAGAATATCAATGTACAACACGATAACAAAAATTACGAGATTCTGTAAACCGATTCTGGTAATGAAATAAGCTGTATTTTCTTTATCTGTTTATAAAATTTACAATAATTTTAAATATATTAAAATCGCTTAATATTTGTAAAAGTTATGAAGCCGCAAAAGATGCCCGAGATAGTCAACTGTGACACCCTGTAGCTCAATGTGTATGCTAGCAGGGTAGCTTGAGTTTCAGCATGTTTGAAGTTTGAGTCCTGTAGCTGGATTCTGTAACTTTTAGCGATCCGACAATCGTAACATTTGTCGACATATTGCAGTAACGATAGTGCAATTTTGTAATTTTATTCGATATCATGTAGCATCTCTAAAAAAAGAGGAATAGAAAAAAGTACATATGAATTTGTCGATGCCAAACAGTGTACAGAAAATGTTTTTCATACATTTTTTTTAATTTTGAGAAATATATGTTAAAATAAATGTTTACATAATAGAAATATTGTTATTTATACATAATAGAGTGTTTATATGCCTATATTGTTGTAGAATAATAATATTATTTGTTGACACAAAATACGTGCTACGGCTGTACAGCTGACTATTTATTGTTCATTCATTGACAAGAAACAAATTATTGTCGTTAGTTAACCGACAGCGAATATCGTTATAAATGTTACTGAATAGCAAATTCGATAAATTTTCGTTATATTTATTTTAACGATACGATTATCGTAATAAAAGTTACAGAATCGCGCTACTGATCCCAAGTTTTACAGATACAGATTTATTACCATATTTTTCCTATTGGAAACACTTTTTATAGTCAAATTATTCTCTCCATCCACTTAATATTTGGAATTTATTACTGATTAAAATTATCTTTAATTTCATTTATTGTTTCCTAAAATTTCATTTATTTTTGGACTTTATAATATCTTTCGCTATTTCTCGTTTATAATGGCAGATTTCTAGATTTTATTGTATCTTATGTGCGAGGTATTGTTATCTGCTGTTATTTAAAAAAAAAGAAAAAAAAAAACAGTTTGTTGTTTCTGTAAGTGATTTTAATTAGGGATGTAACGATACGCCGTTTTGCCGATCCGATACCGATACCGATATTTAAAAATAAATATCGCCGATACCGATTCCGATACCGATACGAATATTGAAATTGAGTTCAAGTTTAGATTAACAAAACTCAAGTGCAATTTTTTATTATACAAAATTACATTATAAGAGAGAATATTTAAAATTGATAAAACATTGGAAGTAATTTTTAAGGAGCTACATTTTCGTTGCTTCCAACAAATCTATATTAAAAATATGCAGATAATTAGTAGAAAAGCAAGAAAAATTGTTTAATTCCTTTATAATTTAAAAAAATACTCGCCATGCTTTTTAAAAAATCGATTTTTTTAAAGGACATTTATCAACTAATATTCATCTAAATAACTTAATAGCTTAATTATTAAAAGGCTTCTAAGTTTATATTTATTCACTTAAATTTACATGAAAATACAGTTCTGAGTTTAAATTCGCATAAAAAAATTGTGAAAATGGGTACTCTTTTATCCTTTTTCCTTAAGGAAAAATCATTATAGAATACCGAAAAAGAAATTTGTCCTAGCATCGCTTCCAATTCGGTGATTGATAATCGAAAAACAGAACTTCTTGCAAGGGCAAGGGCAATTAGAAATTATCCAAATTTGCAATACTTTCAGATCGCGAATTCTACATTTTCATGACTTTTTTGGAGTATCTCTTTTTTGCTGGAATAAGATTTAAAAAACAACGGCTTGAATTTGAATTCTTGATAAAATTAACAAAAAAAATAATTTTTTACAAAATAACAGCATAAAATGTTATTAATTTTTAAAATTGATATTAATAAGATTTAAAAAATAACGAAGTGTATTTAATTAATGGTAAAATCGAACAAAAATAAATTATTTGTTAAAAAAAAACTCTGAAAAAATGTTTAAAAGTATCGTGGTATCGGCAGTAAAATATCGCCGATACCGATGTATCGGAAAATCTGAAGTATCGCCGATATATCGGTATCGGTATCGGTATTCGTTACATCCCTAATTTTAATATAATTGGCAAAAAATGGATATATAAACAATTAAAGTAAAAGCTGCAAAATAGTTATTACTTTCTAATAAATAAATTCAATAACTATTATATCCATTAATTTTCATTTAATAAAAATGTTGTCCAAATATATTCATTTCGTAAACAAAGTTTTGCTAAATTTATATTTATATTCTATTCCAGTTAGAGATAAAATATAAATCCAAACCATTTTGCAAATGAAGAAAATTAAATAGTATTTTGCAATTTTAAGTTTTGTTTATTTTATTATTAAAGTGTTTTTACCCTTGATACATACACAAAGTATAAATTAAGTTTTATTGCATTCTGCAAAAAAAAAATATAATAAAAATTTTCTAGTATTTTTCCATTTCAAGAGAGATAAACTCATAATAAAGTGTTGGAGTAACTGCTAAAGGGTAAAGTATACTTTTAAAGGTTTTAGTATGTTTGTTAAAAATCTCTTAATTTTTAAGTTGAAAGGCTTATGCAAACAGCATGCAAACTGTGTAAATATTGTTTTATTTTTGGTTTGCTTGTTTTACGGATGCATATGGTTTTAAAGTTTTGTGAGTGTGTGTGTGTGTGTGTGTGAATGTCTACACACAGAAAAATTTCATATTAAAATCATTTTGCTTCATAGTTATTTTATGTTAATTCAACACGATTTTACATTTAACTCTTAACGATCATATTTCCTTTTGAAATAACTATATTTCATGTTGATTAAATATCCACCTACAATTAAATCAAAATAAAGTTGATACTGAAATAATACAAAGAATTATTGTGAATCAAAGTTATTTCAAGTTGAAACAACGTGAATTTTATACTGAAATAATACGAAGAATCATCTTGAATCAAAGTTGTTTCAAGTTGAAATAAAGTAAATTTTATACTAAAATAACAAAAAGAATCATGTTGAACAAAACTTATTTCGAGTTGGAACAACGTGATGTGTAGTCATAGGCATATACAAAATTTGTGTTGCTGCCCCCAGACTAAGTTAGAACTCGGCCCACTTGATGGGTAGTCAACGTGCTAACCACTACAGCCGCAATAGCCTCAAATATGATACCATATGGGCATTTCAATGAAAATGACAACCACGACTGAAAAAATGAAACCCTTAAAACTTTTTTTAAGATATGTTACAGAGGAAAAAACACAATTAAATTTTACTATACAGAAGTATTTATAGCTTACTACAATTTTTAAATATCAAAAATAACAGCTTGACTGAATATCTCCTTGACTAACATTAAGACTATTTTCGCTTTTCTAGCGACTAAATTTAGTTACTTGTAACATTGTAATTATACTTTAACATTAGTGTCCCAACATAAAAGATAAAAGATAGAGTTCGATTAGCTGCATCTGTTTTATTATCTTTGGACGCTATTCTAATGTAACGTACGCAGTGACATTAGAATAGCGTCTACATCATTTGAATTTGACCGGTCTAAACTGTTTCAAAATAAAAGGTTGCAAGCAAACATTGAACGACATTGTTTATTTCAACTTGGTGTAATAAACATTTTATAAGCATTTAAAGTTTGTCACGTACGCTATTGTAGTCTACAAATGCAACTAAATGCAAATGAAAAATGATAAAATGTCCATCAAGTTTCAAAAATAAAAAAAACTTCATCCGTTTTCATATCATGATAGTCAGCATATATATGATTCTCGAACTGCGTATTCATTACATGAAAAAATTTAAAATTAATTAGTATGCACTACTCTGTAGCAGGCTAAGGCGGCGCCATAAACTCAGTGCCTATGTACAACATACTATGCAGTATGAAATGAATTTTAATCTTGATTGTTTTTATTGCTATTAAGACCATGTATAAATTTTTTTACTTATTTTAAAGTTTTTGTTTACATATATTTACAAAACATATATTTCATTACTTAAGAATACTATAAGAGAAAAATCTGTCACGTACGCTATTAAATTTTGCTTTTTTTATATCAAATTTACGGATAGTAAAGGCAAATTAGTTGGTTTTATTTAAGAAATTAAAACAAAACATTCGCAGATTTTCGCATATTTTTACATCACTTCCGTTTTATGTCACGTACGCTATGCCCTTATTTCCCTCGACATTTTGGACAACACGGTTCCGAATATAATAAAAATTTTTCACGCATAGTATCCTCTAAATGAAACTTAACGACAAACTTTTTTCACTTACTCCTATTTTCGGCAATAGAATTGCTCGTGTGGTCGGGGTGTCATGTACGCTGATATGGAAATGCCCATATGTTAAATATAGTTACTTCATAAATTTTACAATAAGTTTAAATTCATTCAAATCGGATAATATTTGTAGAAGTTATGAGGCCAACAAAGTTTTTCATGCCCGAAGTAGTCAATTTTGACAACTTGTAGCTCACCGTGTGTTTTAGCTAGATAGTTAAAATTTAAATCTTCTTAAAGCTTAAGTCTTCCTCTATAATTTTTATATACAACGTTTTGTAATCGGACCGAAAGTTTAAAAGATACACATTTATTAGCTTTTTTTCTAATTTTAACCACTGTGCGTTGCCTGTCATTTGCTATAGTAAAATTATCGATATGAATTTTAAAGAAATGTAATGAACCTTCCTTCTTCTTCTATTAATATGAGGCCCAATAATTTATTAAACAGGAGCAAAGCCATGTACCAACTAAATAGCAATGAAAATATATGAAATAAAAAAAACACTAAAACGAGATTTATTGAAAACACAAAAGCAGAATATAACTGAAAATTATTTTTGGTATTGTAAGCTACACAAATCTATGGCAACAAATTGTAGATTTTGTCTAATATAAACAACAAGTTCTAGTTGCACTCATGAAATTTAAATATTCTAATGCTCTTTTGTTTTCTCCTATTTCAAGCATTTGTATTGTTTTTCCTAAAGAGTCTATTCAAGCTCTTTGTGTATTCTTTGGCAATTTTTTAAGCAAATCTTATTTCGAAAAACAGTGATAAAATGTTATGGGTGTCTATTAGAAAAATGCTACTAAAGGTATGCAACCACAAAATAATATTATGTGCAACTTTACAAAAATATTTAATTTTCTCTCCAATTCTTTTTCGTTCTTCCGATTTTACATGTATGTACATGTATAATTCTTCGTTTATTTTTCTATTTATTTTTAGTGTTCTGTTGGTGTTAGCTTAAATTTAAACACTTCCATAAATAAGCAGCAATGTAGTAGAAATGGCAAGCATTTGACTTGCAGATATTGGAAATTATACAGTGATGACGCCGTTTTATGTAACATGGCTGCCGGATGTTCTGTTTTGATGCAACCCACAAGCCCATGAACGCTAACGGAATTTAAAAATATATATGCAGAAAAAATAAATAAACTGGACAAAACAAAACAATAGTTTTAATTAGGGATGTAACGATACGCCGTTTCGCCGATCCGATACCGATACCGATATTTAAAAATAAATATCGCCGATACCGATTCCGATACCGATACGAATATTGAAATTGAGTTCAAGTTTAGATTAACAAAACTCAAGTGTAATTTTTTTATTATGCAATATTACATTATAAGAGAGAATATTTAAAATTGATAAAACATTGGAAGTAATTTTTAAGGAGCTACATTTTCTTTGCTTCCTAAAAATTTATGTTAAAAATATGCAGATAATTATTAGAAAAGCAAGAAAAATGTTTAATTCCTTTATAATTTTAAAAAATACTCGCCATGCTTTTTAAAAAATCGATTTTTTAAAGGACATTTTCAGCTAATATTATTCTAAATAACTTAATAGCTTAATTATTAAAAGACTTCTAAGTTTATATTTATTCACTTAAATTTACATGAAAATGCAGTTCTGAGTTTAAATTCGCATAAAAAAAATTTTGAAAATGTGTAATTTTTTATCCTTTTTCCTTGAGGAAAAATCATTATAGAATACCGAAAAAGAAATTGGTCAAAGCATCGCTTCCAATTCGGTGATTGGTAATCGAAAAACAGAACTTCTTGCAATGGCAAGGATATGTAAAACTAATTAGAAATTATCCAAATTTGCAATACTTCCAGATCGCGAATTCTACATTTTCATGACTTCTTTGGAATAAGATATAAAAAAACAACGACTTGAATTTGAATTCATGATAAAATTAACAAAAAATATATAATTTTTTTTACAAAATAACAGCATAAAATATTATTAATTTTTAAAATTGATATTAATAAGATTTAAAAGATAACGAAGTGAATTTAATTCATGGTAAAATCGAGCAAAAATAAATTACTTGTTAAAAAAAAAATCTGAAAAAATTTTTAAAAGTATCGTCGTATCGACAGTAAAATATCGCCGATGCCGATGTATCGGAAAATCTGAAGTATCGCCGATATATCGGTATCGGTATCGGTATTCGTTACATCCCTAGTTTTAATATAAATAATGGAAAAGTGCAATAAAAACTATTTGAGCTTTATCCATACAGTTCCTTTGATGGAATTTATTTTTTATACTAAAATGAAATTTTAGAAAACCATCAACATTTTTATTTAGAATAAATACAATATTTAATTAAAATTCTATTTTGTTTATGATATTTTTGTGGGAAGTCGTTTGTTTAGGAAAAAAAAAACAAATAGTTACATTTTTTTCAAATGGATAAAAAAAATATTTTTATGATTTAATACAAATATTTTATTATTTTTCAATAACTTGAGAAATAAAATTTTTTTTAAACATATCAACGTCTAAACTAAATTTGACGGCTAATATATACAGCAGAGAATAGCGATATTTCTTTAATTTAATCACTGTTACTGAAAAATCACGAGTCACAGTTGTGACTAAATTTGTCAAGTAACTGCTGTTTGCGAAGTCATTTTTTTCTCTTTGTTACAGACATAAAATTATGATACTTCACTGTCTGTGTGGTAATAACGTTGCCATTTCTTGTGTTCTCTCTGCTATCTTATTAGTATTTCTTTTTAAAACTCAAAGCATATTTTAAGGCGTATTTAAATCTGCCTTGGTATATTGCTTCAGTAAAAAAAGAACAATAGATTTTTGTTGTAAAAGAGATGCATGTATGTACTTGATAATTACATTGCTATAAGAGAACTGAAAACAGTGATCACAGTTTTAAGTAACAGTGATTTTTAAGTCATGTTCACTATTCCCGATGTTCTTTAAAAATAACAATTTTGTGTGTTACACATGTGACCGTGAGCTAAAATTTGAGTTTTCGTGATGGCAGGTGGCCGGGAACGAACGGTATCTTAAAAATAAGAGTCTCACTATTATTTTTTAATATATTAAATATTGTCTACAATGCACACTGGGGTAATAAGTACTTGTTTGTGAGATTAGTTCATCCAGGCACTGCACAATGTGACTTTTGGCCATTTTAGTTCGCCAAAATCAATAGCTCTCGTTTTGCAAGATTTCCGCACCGATTTTCGAAAATCCGCAACGGCACTTTTCTCATAAATACTTTTTTCCTCAAAAACAGTTTAGGAAATAATTAAATGTCATTTCAAAGTACTCTCCAGGAGCATTTTTTTCTGGGTGTTATATGAAAATATCTCATTCAGAACGCCAATTTGTACGCGTACAAATGTAACGTCCACAACGCAGGATTTACCTATATGTGTAGTAAAATTATTATGGCGATTTAGTTTTTTCCACAATTAATCATATAATTAATAATCATTTTATTTGCGTATGATTAATATTGTTTATTACTCATACGCATCCGTTTATTACGTCGAAACTTGCTGTATACTAATGTTGTCAATCTTACGGTCTTATAATCGCTCGAAAAAGAGTCCTAATTTTTTTCTTATTCGTTTTTTATGCTTTAGAATTTCTTTCTTAAATAAAAAATAATTTAATCGCAAGATTAAATTAAAAACCAACTTAGTCCAAACTAACTAAAATAACTTTGGATAAAGTTTTTTTTTTAATCGGGCCAATTGCCCTCCAGATTTTCGAAAAAAAATATGGGGCCGAACTGCAAAAGCAAACCTTTTCAAACAAAAAAAGGAATTTCGAAAATTTTTCCACAAATGAAAGAATTACACGCATAACATAAAAAAATACAACAAAAAAAACACAAGAATTGATTACCTCCTCTTTTTCTGAAGTTCATAATTCTATCCCATATAGAAGTGCAAAAAATATTGCAAGGTTTTTTTGGGCATCAATTAGAAAAGTTCACGTGTAGTAAAATTTTTAAAATCGAATACGAGGTGCCCTACTTTGAGGTCTTGTGTGGCCTTGTCCCAATTAAGGACATAAAATTAAAATTTCAAAACTAAAATCATCTACATTTCTTTAGAGCCATGCAAAATTTGGATGCCCAGAGGACATTCCTACGAAGCTCTACCTCCTGAGAGCAGCACAGAAATTTTTTAAAAGCCTAACAGGGCAGCTAGTGGTGCATCTCTGACAAAGTCCAGGTCCGGCAGGAAACGATTGGCTAGATGCCTAAGCCTGTGTTCCTGGAGACCCGAGCAGTCACAGAGACGATGTTGGACTGAATCATTCTTTTTAGCTCTGCTATACTTTCTTTAGAGCCCTGTAAAACTTTATTAAAGTCGAGTTTTTTCCCCAATTTATTGGTAATGATATTAGGAAATTCTTATTCAGAACAGGAAATAATCCAGTATGTGATGGAAATCGATCGATTTCAAATTGCGTAATTTTACAAAACCAATATAGCCACATATGTGTTCTGTAAATCGCACGATACGGTGAATTCGAATTTAATATCCAATAAAATATTCTGTCTCGAAAACAATAAAAAACATCAATAAGTCAACTTTCAGTAGGGTTTTTTTTTTTGAAATCGTCACGATTTGAAATCGATCGATTTCCATCACATACCAGAATAAATCACTATTAAAAGTTTTATGTATCCACGTATATGTATTTTACTATATAAAAAATACTTCATTGATAAATACTTCGCTATTAAATAACGTTTTCATCATATCACCTTTGAAATTCCTTTTTAAAATTTTAGAAATTTTTTTGGAAAATAAAAAAAATGTTTCATTTTATGGTTGGATTTTGATAATATCTATAGAAAGTTATCTAGAAAATATAATAATAAATAAATTGGATTAGTTATAAAATAAAAATATACAGTGGTGTTCCATAAAATAGAGTGGTGTTCCTAAAAATAGAGTAGTGATCCTAAAAGTATTTTAGGTGTGAAAAGAAATAGAGCTATCCATTTCAATTATCCAAAAAACAAAAAAATAGCAAGAGGTGAGTAAATAAATTGGTATAAATTGGATGAGTAAAGTCATATACGTTAATTATATTTAAATTACCTCAAAATTTCAACTCTAAAGCTCTTATAGTTCCGAAGATCATGCGTTAACTCTTTTTTATATGGAAATTTTAGTATAAATTAATTAAGAAATACATAGTTCGAATTCAGATGCCTAAACGAAAAGCTGAATCGATAATACTCGAAGAAATTGGAAATGTTGTAGTGAAGAAAGGTTTAAAATCTATATGTAAAAATGAGAGAATATTTGATTAAATCTAAAACGATGTTAAAGAAATGTCTACACTAATCGTTGAAGCATCCAGATATATAAATTTTTCATTGATGCAACGATAGCGAAATAATATCTTTGATGCAGTAAAATTTCAAATGTTCTACTACCCACTAATTATGAAGAAAAAATCTCAATATATTCTCAATAGAGAATATGAAAGATTACGTCGTATACTACCGCTATATGATAGTTCGTATCGATCGAATTTATTCATCGATTCAGCCAATCAGTACGAAGTTATATTCCATAATAACATTTGGATGCATGCTTATATTGGGTGTTTTTTATTGAGGTATAGAACTTTAAGTTGGCATCACTTTTTTAACTGGCGGCCATTTTGTCAGCTGTCAAATGATTAATATTTAGTTTGGTTTGCCATTTCATCATGAACAGGTTGACAAAAGAACAACGCTTGCAAATCGTGCAAATTTATTTCGAAAATAATGGTTCAGTTCGCGAAGTTTACCGCAAGCTCCGTCCATTTTATGGTCGACATAATCGTCCATCAGAGCAATTAATTCGGTTAACCATGGATCGTTTTCGCACTACGTTTACTCTATGTGATAATACGCATCCGCAGAGACGTCGAACAGTGCGCACCGAAGAAACAATTGCCGCTGTAGAGCAAAGTGTTGAAGAGGACCCGAATGAATCGATTCGCCACCGTGCACAGCAATTGGAGCTTTGTCCATCAACTTTATGGAAGAATTTGCGCAAAGATCTTGGCTTGCGACCTTACAAGATCCAGCTTGTGCAAGAATTAAAGCCGCGAGACCATGCAATGCGTCGTGATTTTGGTGTATGGGCCGAAAATGATATTGATTTCGATGCTGATTTTCATCGCAAAATTTTGTTCAGTGATGAGGCTCATTTTTGGTTGAATGGCTACGTCAACAAGCAAAATTGCCGCATTTGGAGTGAAGAGAATCCACATGAGACCCTTGAGACGCCATTACATCCACAAAAACTGACTGTTTGGTGTGCTCTATGGGCTGGTGGAGTCATTGGGCCATACTTCTTCCGAAATAATGCTGGAGAGTCAGTTACCGTTAATGGAGACCGGTATAGAGCCATGAACCCGAATTGGATGGCATGAATGTGGATGAGTTGTGGTTCCAACAAGACGGCGCTACATGCCACACAGCGCACGTCACAATCGATTTATTGAAGGAAACATTCGATGAGCGCATAATTTCGCGGAATGGACCTGTCAATTGGCCACCAAGATCGTGTGATTTGACACCATTGGATTATTTTCTTTGGGGATATGTGAAGTCGCTCGTCTACGCCAACAAACCAGAAACGTTAGGGGACTTGGAAGCCAACATTCGTGGCGTTATTGCCAACATACGGCCCCATATGCTCGAAAAAGTGGTTGAAAATTGGACCTGTAGAATTGGCTTTATTCGAGCCAGCCGCGGCGGCCACATGCCCGAAATCATATTTAAACATTAATGGCATAAAATTATCCTTCCAATAAAGCCAAATTGATGGACATTAAAACGATTTTCTTGTGTTTTATTTCAATTCGAAGTTCTATACCTCTAAAAAAAACACCCTGTACAAGATTGAGAAGATATTTTAAATTTGAAACGGATAAGCAAAAGGTATACAAAACTTTAATGTATTTATTTGAAACGAATAGCAAAAATGAACCCGATATTAATCTGCTGCAAGAGATAAGAGATGATTTAAAATGGAATGGTGAAAGATTAGAGAATTTGCAAAATAGAAAACACTTTTGGTGTTCTTTACAAATATTTTATAATTTGCAACGATATAATGAAGCGAGTAATTGTAAAAATTTTGCTCTAATACCACTGTTCAAGCATGGTTTACATCATATCCAGTACGATTAATTAGCATTTTCGCAGCTATTATGTAGTTTGAAATAAAAACAGTTTGATCGTGATACAGAATCGCGAAAATATTACAAATTTCCTGAAACGAGTACAAAGAAATTCAACTACTCGCTACAAACTGATGGTATAGCTGTATCGCTATCGATGAAAAAACCAAAAATAATAAAAATTTAAAAAGCTAAAAAGAAAAGGCTTAAAAAAATTAATCCGATTGTAAAGGTGATTGGTTAGAAATTCGCAGTACAATTTACACTAATAAAATTGGTCTAGATCCAGGTTTACGTTTGATGTGCGGTGGTGTTCGTAATGGTAAACCGATAAAATTTTTAAAAGTTCAACCTATCATGGTATGACTGGTTATCATACTAGAGTAAAAAAATCTGAAGGAATATACAAAATATTTTACTGAGCAATCACAAATATCACCATATTCAGCCGATTACATTACGCTAAATATCAATTGTCTATATTTGTGCAAAAACAATCTCTATTTTCACAACGTAAAGTTACAAGATTAAAATTGAAAAAATTTATTTGCACGGAGAAAACCATTCATAATATTGCTAAAAATCTTGTACCAAAATATAATGAAAAAACTCGTAATATGTATTGGATCGACTGAAATAGCTGGTAATTCTCCAATGCGTGGTTATGTACGTACACCAAGTAGAAAATTAATAGCAGCTCTAAAGAATCGTCTAGCCGATATATTGATGGTGAACGAGTTTCGAACTACAGAGCTACATATGTGCTAATTGTCATCATGCGAATATAACATCAAAATCACCACATATGTACCAATCGAAGAAAATAATCACAAACATTCAGGTTCATTGCGAATACAAGTGATTAAAGCTGATTGTTTGAAATGAGCTATTGCGTTTATAATCATTACTGGTTGTTGAATAAAAACGGTTGCATCACAAAAAATCATCGTATGTTATTGTTATACTCGACATTTTGACACTTTTTGCAGCTCACTCTTTCTCTATCTTAAAACAGTTGGTTTTTACGAATGCAGAACCTTCTATATCCTAAAATATTATTTAAATAAACTCAATTTAAATAAATTGAGATCATCTGCATTTTTTTTTGCCAATATAATGTGACTTAAAATCGCTCAAACTGTAAGGAATGTCAAGAGCTCAGAAAAAATCGCGAAATTATGAAAATTCACAAAACCTTTCTTATAGATGAAAGATTACAGTGTTACGGTTGATTAAAAACTCAAAAAATGTAAGAAAACCAAAAACTTTTGAAAAATTACTCCTACACTGAAAAAAACCATGCAACATATGAACGAAATCGTTCGTATATTTTACGAAATATTTTGTAGTTTCGCACCACGAAATTCTTTCGTAAAATGTACGAAACGAACGAAATTTGTGTGTTTATTTTACGAAGTATGTTTTGTGTTTTAAGAAATAATTTTTTATATAATACAAAAGAGTTTCGTATAAAAGAGAAAAAAGTTTACATTTTACGAAATAACTTCATAGTTTAAGGTAATATTAAGAGAATATTATTAAATATTTTTTGTGTTTTACGAAAGAACTTTGTATATATTATGAAAGAATTTTGTAAAAAGCAAAATAAAATTTTAGATTTGACGAAATATTTTCGTAACTCAAGATAATATTTAAAGAATATTACGAATTATTTTAGTTGCTTTACGAAATTAGTAGTTTGTTTTTGATGGCAATATAATTTCTCACACAAAATTTTAGTTTTATTTTACAAAAACTGGCAGTTAGTAACAAATTATTCATACAATTTTGACTTTCATTAATTTTTTTGCAAATTTAATCATGAATAAGACCTTCTTCAGCGTAACATTTAATTTTGACCCTTTCAGCTTCAGATAAAGATTTTCCTCGAGCCATTTAAATTTCAAGTTGTTATATCGGCTTAGAAAGATCGAAAATGTAATAAAAACTAACAATACGCGGAGAAGTTATAATGTAAACTATAAAATTAATCAGAAACCTATTCCGATTAGGGACTGCTCTTGGACAAAATTTGTTTTGCAGCAATTATTTGATAATGGTACGATATTCCCGTTAATTTTTTTGCACAGATTTCACGTAATGCATATTATTTATTAATAAGTCCAATTTTATTGCTCAAAGTTTTTGATAGAACTACCAAAACTATTGCTAAATGTTAATCAGATGAGTTGCAGTTTAAGTTTGCTAACCTTTATTTTTAAAACTAAATAACTTTTTACATTTTTCTTGTTATTAAAGTTGCCCCTTCTTTTCTCAGAAATCCCCTTTTTGTGTCCCTTTTTGAAAACTTTCAACGGTAACGCTGCCTACAACTTATATGTATACGAATCACTTAGTGCCCAATTTTATATGATTCGATAATATTAAGAACAACTTATATAGTCAATAATTGATTTCGTAATATGTACGAAATTTCAGTATATTTTACGAAAAAACGTACTAGTAAATGTTTTCGTTACTTTCGTAAAACTATAAAATTCTGGTGTAAAAATTTATTCCGTAATATGTTTCGTATATTTTACAAAAAAAAAATAATAACTACGAAAAGTTTTCGTTACTTTCGTCAAATAATAAAATTCCTGACTTAACCTAATTCGTAATATGTACGAAGGTTTCGTATATTCTACGAAAAAAATTAAATACGAATGGTTTTCGTTACTTTCGTAAAATAATAAAATTCTAGACTAAAACTTTTTTCGTGGAATGTACGAAAGTTTCGTATATAATACGAAAAAAGTAAATACGAAAGTTTTTTTTTGTAAAATGTTGCATGGATTATTTTCAGTGTATCGCGAAAATAGCGTAAATTCGCTAGAAATTGCCGAATGCATGTTCACGAAAAACTGCTAAATGTATGAAGAAATCATGAATAACAAAATCTCAGAAAAAATTGCTAACAGCGCGAAAGTTGCAAGTATTATAGTAAACCTTTTTGTTCGTATTGAATATTTTCGAATAACAAAACCAACTATCTTTCATAAAATGGCCAATAATTGAAAATCTTAAAAAATTAATTACATAAAAATGGAGTCCTTGATTTTCAATTGACGAAATAAACAGTCCTGTCCTGAAAAAATGTGATTCTTAATATAGAGGATTTTTAATATAAGCTGTTGATATCCAGTTTATTGTTGTGCTTGCTGGCTTTCTGTCATTCTGTTTTTCTATATTATCTGATAACTTTCTAGCCACCACAAAAGTATTAATTTGGCTTCATTTGTTGCTTGTTGTTTGCAATTTTTTTATTTGTCTGTTTGCATTTGTATCATTGGTGTCAGTTTGCATCTTCAGGCAACCAAATTGTTGCCGCGTGGTCTGTTTATATCCTCTAGCAACATTTTTATTCATCAACTTTATTGTTGTTATTTCAGTTGCAGCTGCAAACACTTTGTAATTGAGTTTATAACAAAAATTTCAATTAAAATGTGAAGCATTTTCTTTTCAGCAACTAGTTTCGCTAGTTTCTTAAACTTATCCTTTAATATATTCTTTGAAGAATTTATTGGAAAAGATAGAGGCTGTCATAAAATGACGAATTTGTTTTACAAATGTTGGCCAATATTTGACGAAAGAAGTGTACCATTCTTATATATATTTTTTAACATACCTTAATTCTTTTTATAATTCTTCTTAAGCAGTAATTTATTTGAAATGCTTAATGCTTAATGTTTTTCATTGTACTTTACAAGGACTTATGGACTTAAGCTCAATTCTTAGCTAGTACCATAAAGTTATTCGGCCGCAAAGTAGCTTTCATTCTCCGGCTGTGCTAAAGTTTTAATGTTAACAATAAATAACTCTAAATGACATTTAATTTTTCCTTAATCCTTGTTGCTTGAAAATATTCACACAGCTGTTTAGCTTTACCAAAGATTTAACTTATTAATTGAATTTTAATTGAGCGTAAAACTTTTTCTGTAATTTGTTGTCGTTTGCTTTGCATTGTAATTAATAAGAAACTTCCAGCGGAAAATTAAAAAACAAATCTTCCTGTTGGCAATTTTATATATTTGCTGAATGATTTTAATGAATCCAAATAAATTAATGATGTTTTTTTCTGCATTTATTTTTACGTTAATATTTTTAAATAACACTAGTTCACAAATTTTAGATTTTTTGCCATAACTTAAAAAAAATAGATATATTATAAGCTAACTTGGGTTCGCTGAACACTAATGTGGCATTCATTTATTTTTCTTAAGAAGCGTTTTCGAGATATTCGCGATAAACGTGTTTTTCTGCAGTCTATTTCAAGCTATTTCCTCATATTTCGAGAACTGTTTGTCTGAATTTTGCAGAATTTGCACTGCAGCATAGATATGTCTTTTATCTTTCAGACAGTATATAGACTGTGTTGATTGGTTCAAAGTTCATCGAGTTACAGGCCTTAAAATTTAAAAAAAATTTAATTATGTTATGTTTTTTCAAAATTCAGCATTTTAAGTCGCTCCAGAATCGCCATATAGAATTTTTTAAATTTATTTTAGAACACAATCCAAATTTGAATTTTCATTCGCTCGTCCTTAGATCAGTACGAGTTTTTACTTATGAGTCAATTACTTTTACACATTTCAAAAGAGAATGGTCGACATATTGCATATCAAAATTTTGCAAGATTATGTGTAGCTGTCAACAGTGTATATAGATTTTAGCAATTTAAATTTTTTTGAAAGACTTTTTGTACGTCAAAGGGAAAAATGGTGTTATGTGGTGTTTTGTGCATATTATATATTTTCTTAATTCTATAAAACTGTTAATTATTAATATTTTTCTAATGACATTTTGCAGCTATGTAGGAATTTATGTAATTAATACTTAGCAAATAAATAAAATTAGATTTGCTTCTGAGAATCATCAGAATTCCTAAGAAAGTTCCAATAAATCCCAAAAATGGGTCGATTTTATAAAAAATTCTAAATTGGATTAAGTTTTCTTTCTACACTCATTTCTGTAAAAATACATTCTAGACATCTATATGTGTGATTCTCATTCTAAATGAACACCGAAAACAATAGATAAGAATTATGTTCAATAAAATAATGTTGTTGAAAAAAAGACTAATTTAAATAACATTTGTAATTAACTTAATACAATATTTATCAATACCGCGCATTTTAAAGATCATGCATTAAAAAGTATTTAATAAAAAAGTTATTGAAAAATTGCAAATATATAATAAACATATCCGTTAGTTAAATCAAATAAATTTGTACTTAATTCGATAAATGCATTGACATGTTTTTTAGTACTTGAAATCAAGTTTTATCTCATTAATAAATAACTGTGATATGGCTCAGGTGTAGAGCGCACGCTTTACGTCCGAAGAGCGCGGGTTCGTATCCCAGCCATATCAACATTTTTTTTTAAATTTATATATATTTTTTTAAGTAAATTTTAAATCTCGTACATTTGTTATCAAAATTCTCCCAAGTTTTAATAAAAAACTTACTTTAATTTGAAATCAAGTTTATTGAAAAAATTATAAATTATTGATAAAATGTTTTATTCATTGTAATATTTCGTTTAATAGCCAGAAAATTTATAAAATTTTTAAAATTTTTGTTATCAATATACCGGAGTGCTTTATTACAGGATATTAAAAAAAAATTAGTTGAATACCGGAATTTTTGTTTGAGGGTGCTGGTGGCTGAGTAGTTAGCGCGTTTGACTACAAACCCTGGGGTCTTGAGTTCGAGACTAGTTTCAGGCAAGCCAACAACATCATGCATTTTTCTCATGTGCATTGGTGTGTTATTGTGTTGGTTGTTGTTGGACTGTTAAAGTGATGAAGGCATAGCACTGATCACTTTGGCAGAACCGGCAGCGAGTAATACTAACATATTCTAATACACTTCACAGCACCCTCCGTCGCCGGTATTGTAGCAAAACCGTCAGTGAAGTAAAAGAACTAATAAAATTGCTACACAGCTTAAACAACTCAATGCCTCCACTTGACACCAGAGGGGCTTGCAACACGGCTAAACAAAAAAAAAAAACGCGCAATAACAGGGTTGTAAATGAATTAAGCTTTCTATATCTCTCCCACTTCACCACCTGTTCTCTCTACACTATCGCTTTCCCAAAGAAGGTAACACATTAATTAATTAACTGGTAGGCATTAATTGCCTGATTGTGTTAAAAAAAAACAACAATGTAACTAATAGAAAAATGAGAAGGTAGTTTTCATATTATACTTTTCGCCTCATTCAATAGATCCTTAAATAAAATTATATATTTAAATTTTTTTAATCACTTTTGTGTATTGAGCGTTACATTTGCTTTAGCGGTCGTTGTGGGAATGACTTGCGATAAAAGTAAGCCACAAAAACTGAGTATAGGGTTTAAAAACACTATACATCTTCTCTCTAAAACCAAAAATTTATGATAGTCACAGGACAAAATTAAAAGTTATGGTCACTTTTTTAATTTTGACTTGCGTTCACATGGTGAAATAAAAAATTATTCTCTTTTAAAATATTTCTTTACAAACATTTATACATTTACAAAAAGTAGGCTAACTTTTCTTTCAAATAAGACTTATTTTAATAACATCGACTTACAATGTTAAAAGTTATCTCAATTTCAAATAATTATTCGTAGCAAAATAATTCCTGCCTAATACATTCTTCAAAAATATAACAACCCACAGTGCGGTAAAAGCAAAATTTTTTCAAAGCAAATCAGAAAATTTGTAAATAGATAATGTTCTTTATATTGTTTTTATGCTTCTGCTGCTGTTAACTTTTTTTGTGCCGTCTTAAAATTTTTAGATAAATTATATATACATTTGTTAACGTAACGCTCAATACATTTGCTTAGAAATTCAATATTTTTTTCAGAACACACACTATATTTTGAATTTAAAGCAATTCCGATGTATCATCTTTGATGAGTTTCAACATAAACACTAAAAAGTTTCAATTAAATTAAAAAAAAAATGTTGATAACACTCAATAAATTTTTTGATGCAAGCCACGCAAAGTTTTGCAAAGTTTTGCAATATAATACTATTTAACAAAGCTTACAAAGCTTTTAAATATTTAGAAGTACAAACTTATGCTGTTATTTTAGTGTATGTCGTTATGCAATTTCATTAATTAAACTGAGTAATGAAGCTTACTAAAAAAGCGTAACGCTCAATACGCAAAGCTGCGGACAAAACCACATTAAATAATTATAGTTTCTATTATTTAAAAAAAATTGAGCTATGAATTTTAGTCGAACTGTATGGTTTTTGTTCAAAGTTATTTAATTAGTTTGGCTTAAAAACGTTTTTAGTTTACTGCCTGTCCCACAATGTCGACAAGTCGATTTCGTTCTCATATTTATATTGAAAACGAAAACTAATTTTAGTTTTTTATTATTGTTTTCAATATAAATATGAGAACGAAGTCGACTTGTCGACATCGTGGGACAGGCAGCTAATCTTTTCGATTAATCAATTTTTTTATTTAAGAAAGAAATTCTAAGGCATGCAAATATTGAACATTCAAAGAACAATTTGGCTGTACGGAAGGTTGAACTGACATCAGATGTTTCGAGACCACCACAGTCTTCTCGTCCGAGCCCTGTTACCTACACTGCCAGCGACGGCAGCAACAGCCACCTAGCGAAGGTCATTACTTTAGTAAGCCCAATTAACAGATGTGTCGCCATCTCGTGACAAATCGCACCTATTAATGAACTTCTTGCAAAGGTTCTGAACTTAACTAACTATTTTTCTCGTTATCATGTTTAACTATTTTAAGCTTTTTGATTTCTGTCTGGTAAGAGAGAAATCAAAAAGCTTAAAATAATATCATTAATAGGTGCGATGCGTCACTAGATGGCGACAGCATGCATTACGGACACGTAATTTTGTATGAGGAGAGTATAAAGGGAGTATTTTCGTTCTTCGTTTTTAACAAATAATGGAAAGTCACACAAAAAAAAAACTTACGTACATTTATGTATAATGTATTAAATCATGGTATAGAAGTTTCAATTTATGCGTTTATTTTATGAAATATTTTACTATACTTTCAACGAACACGAAAAAATTTTATAAATGAGAAACGTCTATGTATTAAATTTTTTTTTGGTGAGCTCTGCCTGAATTAGTTAATGGAACCATATAATTTTTTTGTGATGTACAGTGTAATTATAGAGAATAAAAACTTTTCATTAATATTAAAAATATATTTTGATATAAAATTTGCTTTCCAGCGTTTATACACAAATGATTTTTCCTTTTAATTTTGCCTCTCTTAAAATGGTTTTCATAAACTTTTCATAAAATTAGTAATGATTTACTTTTTAATTAAATATTTCATTGCACATTTATTAAACATTTCATATTTAAGTAGACTATAACGAAATATATTGCACAGAAACTCTGAGAGCCGGCTTGAAAACAATTTCATTTGGCCATTTTCTTGGTAAAATTGTTAACATTGCTCGCTGGTGCTGTTGTTGCTCTATTTTTCTATGCCCCAAAGTATTTAAATCAAGCAAAAACTAAAGAGAGCAGGACAACTCATAGAATAAACTAAAGATAAAAGTAGTAATAAAATTAAAAGTACTTGCATAAATATAATTTTTCAAATAAGAAAACAGCAAGCAGCAACAAAATAAAAATTAAACTTTGAATCCCAGGAAAAAAGAGAGAGAAGAAAAAAAGAAAACAAACCAAAAAAAAACCCAAGTAAAAGCCAAAGGAAGTAGTAAAGAAAACAGGAAACTTAATGTTACAGTTAGAAGTGAAAGTTACTGCAAATGCAGCATAATTTTGTTAAACATACAAACAGCATAGCAAAACACTCATTTAAAATGTCTTAATGGAAAGAAAATATCAAACAAGGCTATTTCAAAATGAGGGAGTGTTTGAAGGGCTCTGTTGGGAAAATAAATTCTGGCTAAATGCCAACAAAAGTCATTGTTGAAAATATAATAAAATTAAGCAAGTTTTCCAATGCCTTAAAGTTGTTCAAATATGTATACATATGTCCTTAATGGCATAGAAATAGATGTTGGAATTGAATAAAAATATTGAAGAGAATATTTAGTAATATTTAATGGGTTAATTTCTTAGTCTGCTATGACGTTCACTAGAGGAATAAATATAATGGGGTTTAATAGATAAGTTTGTTTGATTTTTATTGTTAAAATTGTTTCGTATTCGATTTTCATAAAAATTATAGATCTTGGACATTTTTAGTATCCACTTGGTTGTACAGGCTGCCATCTTAACAACCGGTCCATATGGGACCAAATCTGAAAAAGAGGATTAATGAATTTTTATCGAAATATTGATTTTTTGCTATGCCAATCGAAAGAAGGAACCAATACAATCAACATTTACTATATGTAGTGTTTTCGAAAAACTAATATTTAACGAAATTTGATGTCAAATGTGTTTTCTTACTATGGAACGAAAACTAAGTTGCTCTGGTGCTCCAAGTTCATCACTGATCTAGTCTTCCTATTCTACAACTATTTTGCTATCACACAAAAGCCAATTGATGTAGCTGAGTAATTCCATTTAGCCGGGTGTGACCACTTTACACATATTTTTTGTTATAAATAAAGAATATAAAATTTTTTACTTAAAAAAAGGTTGCGACTCGCAAGGCCATTAAGCTTAAAGTCGTTGAATAACGGATAGACACTGAAAGAACACGATTCCTGCTTAGAATGGTCGTCAGAAAGCTGCGACGGGTGTGACCTTACAAATCTTAGTTTTAAAGAATTATGACTTTCAGCATAAATTGTGTAAAATTTTTACTATAACGTACACAATAATTTTGGTATACCTGTCTGTTCAAAGTGTTTTTAGCTGTATTATGTATTTACTGTTTGCCAAAACGTCAGTTTTCTTAACAAAAAACTATTTTTAAAATGTGACAGGTGTGACCGACGGCTGTGACCTAATACAAAAATCTAAAACATCCGAAGAAATAAAACTTTTTATTGATTTCATTAATATAAATAATATAAAAATAAATCATAAAAAAATAATAACATATTAAATTATTTGCTATACGTTTTATTATAGACAGCTGAATCTCTAGCTGAGTATTTTTTTTAATTCAATAAAAAGCGAAAAAAGATAAGGGTTTTTATTAATAATGAGAAAAGGAAGAAAAGAAAATCTGAAATAAATATTAAACAAACAAAGAGAGAGAGCAAAATGTTTCGTGAATGATCATTTAAAAGTGCCTCAAATTACTTAAAAATATTAGATAATGTATTTTTTTATATATTCTATAGTTGTCATGCTCTAAAAGGCATAAATTGAGAAATTATTTCAAAAAATAAATTAATTATTTTTTCCTTGCATAGGGCCGTTTTACGTTGAATCACTCAGCTGCAGGTTTGTCTGTTATGACAGCTTGAGCCAACAAATATGTTAAATTGCATTAAAAATTTGTCTAAAAAGAACAATATTTTTTATATAGAAAATATTTAAAAAAATTTAGAATTTTTTTACAGTTTTTTAATATTAAAATTTTCAATTGTATATTTTCCAACTCAAAAGAAACATTTCCACAAAAACAATTTAAAATTTTGTTGTTTTTTCTAACAAAGAAAAAATTGTGACAATCGGTTGTTATTTGAGTCCGATATCTGGAAAAAACAGGACCAAGATTTTGAAAAATTGTGATATTTTAATTTTTAAACGGGTATACCTCACTAACTACTCTGAAAGAATTTTGTTCATAGATTGTGTGAATTTCGACATTAATCCAATGAAAAACTTCATTAAAACTCAACCAAAGTCACGCTTCGTTAGATTAATGAAACAAGTTTCGTTAAAATTATTTTAATGAAAATTTCATTAAATATGTGAAATAATTTCATTGGTCCATTGTAATAATTTCGCTAAGCTAATGAACATATTGCATTATTTTGGTAAAATTATTTCATAATTTTAATGAAATTGTTTCATTATTTTAATGAAACTATTTTATCATTTTAATGAAATTTTGTCATTATTTCAATGAAATTCTGTCATTGTTGTAATGAAATTATTTCATTGTTTAAATGAAATTATTACATTAGCAGTAGCCTCATTATCTTATCTCTTTTATTGACTATTTTAATTTATTATTAGTCCCATATTACAAATACATACGATAGACGTCAATGCACATCAGAAAAATTTGTAATGTTGATGACCGCCCACAGTATCGAACTCAGAATCAGCATTCTCATCATTCGCCTTACAGGCAACGTCTTAAATACTTCAGCCAGCAGCACTGTCAAGACAGTGTGCCTATGAGTGTATAATAATAAGAAAGAGTACTACAACAACAAACATATAAAATGACAAAATGTTGTTGTCTTAAATACAATGAAGTTTTCTAACGAGACTATGAAAGCTAATGGAGGGATTCGAATGAAATTCTTTCACAATATTCGTGAAATTTCTTTAGAATTGTGAAATATTTCATTAGAATTGTGAAAAAATATCTAACGAAATTGTTTCATTGTATAAAAGATATGTGCTTAGCGAAACAAGATTTTTTTATAATCTTTTAAGTGTAATATAGACACAAAAAAATCTTTCGGAATGGGACGAGATAGAAATAATTGTTGCAAAAAAAAACCGACTACAAAATAAGCGTGGCATCGCCCCCATACTTTATCATCATGTTTTTTTACGAGAGCTAATTGTGTGTGGAAAGTGTCATAAGAATCGGATAAGAAGATGTAGTTAAAATGAATATTTACTTTTCATGGGCGTGGCACTGCCCACTTTTCTAACCACAATGTTGTATTGTAACGATAACTAAAGGTGTATGCAAAGTTTCATAAGAATCGGTTAAGTAGAAGTAGTTAAAATGAATATTTAATTTTCATGGGAGTGGCACTGCCCACTTTTCCAAACATAATGTTGTATTGTAACGATAGCTAAGGGTGTACGCAAAGTTTCATAAGAACTGTCTTCGTAGAAGTTGTTATAAAAGAATATTTACTTTGCATGGGGGTGGCACAGTCCCACTTTTTTGATTCTGATGTATTATTGAAACAGAAGCTGAATGTGTGTGTAAAGTTTTATAAGAATCTGTTGAGTAGAAGTAGTTGAAAACGGATGTGTATTTACTTTGTACGGGCGTAGCTCCGCCCACTTTTCAACCGGACCTATTTGGAAGTACATTCTTTTGAATAGAGAGAAAAAATCCTCATCTTCTCAAAAGCTCATCTTCTATAGATTAATAGATACTCTTCTCTGCTATTATACATACAGTGAAATTTTATAATGATTTTATACTGATTATCCATTTAAAAAGGGCTTATTTATTAGCAAAACATTTTGATTCTGCTCCATTGTATATAGTTGACATAACCATACCACAACCACGTTTTTCTTTGATTGCAGCACATTTCTCTTGTTTCTAAGTTTGAGGAAATAAAACGTATCGAAATGATTTGAAGTTACATCTGCATTAGAAGCATATTTCAGTTATCTTGCACTGATAGCTTAAAGAAGATTTCTTAACTTAAAGTGAAGGCATTATATCAAATGGCTATGCTGGAAGGCAAAAAGTATTAACCGAAACAAAAAAAGTTTTTCAATCCTCTTAATGTTTTACCCTCGCATTTATAAGTTCAAGCTTAGGTGAAGGATATATAAAATTCGTTAATGCTTGCAACTCATTTCTGTTTTGTTTATGACAGCATTTTTGCTTTAACTTCGTTCAATAGCAACATAATTTGTTGCTGGTATGTTATCTCTGTAGCAAATATTATTGTTACTTTTGCAATACTGTGTCATAAGGACAATGACTAAAAGTATCGTTGTACAGTCTTGATTGTATGTTAAAGCCAGGACAACTTTTAAATCGAATATGTTAAGATGATTTCGAAACTGCAGGTTGAAGTGGAGAATGTCTCTTAAAAAAAATTCTTGATATTCTTTAACCATATTGATTATATTTATTATTTGAGATATTCTCCAAATTTTATTATAATAAAGATTTATTTCTAAGCCTACTACGCTTATTTTATTCTTTTGTGATTTTCAAAAAAATAATATTTGTAGATTCTAAAACGGTTTTTGAAAGTCTGTGCATAAAATAAGAGGCTTGAGACTTTGCAAAAGTATGGTTGAAGTCTACTGATGATTTGGTAAAGCATTAATTAACACTCAACAAATAAATCTTTACTTTAACCAAATTCTAATTTCCTAGGGCTTCGAGCTGCTAAAGCATAATTTGCTATAAGAGTATTTCAAAATATCCAGTTTCTATAAAATTCTTTACATGTTATCCTAAGTTGAACTTTAAACAAAAATAGACCGTGCCATCAATATTAAAAAAGCAGCAAAAGCCTTGCCAAGATCACTTATATAAAGTAAAGTAATTTTTCTTATATGTCCTTAGAAATGAGATATTTGCTGGCGTTGAAATGTATCGCGGAATACTAAAGTATCTCCACAGCAAATGTTATCAAAATCCATGCAATAGGTTTTGCGTAATGCATGTTCCGACAGACAAAAATTAAAAAAAAATGCTGTTTTGTGTGCAAATTTGATTACTGTGGACGCCATAATAAACTTTTTTTGTAGAGATCTGATTAGGGTATTCACTTGGAATAATGTTTGCTTGATTAATCGAATAACTGAAGTCGTATAATGTTCGATCAAATAAAAATTTTCAATTTGGAATAAAAATTTATTCGAAAAATTTAGATCGATTAATCGAATAGCTCGACTAAAAAATTTCATGAAAACTTTTTTGTTTTAAAGGAGTTTTGCAGCTTTTTTTTAAATAAAAACTGGCAAGATGTTGGAAATTATATCTGTGGACTTTTGACAAAAACACCTAAAATATGATTTTCAAAAATTTCAGCAAAGCATAAATACTATTAAAGAGCAGAATGGAACATTTTTTGTACGCATTTAAGGCAAAATGAGAATTAAATATAGCTAGCCGATGTCGATTAGAGTTTTAATTAAAAATCTTTAATTTTTTATCGAAATTGATCAGTTCCAATATCACAAATATGGAGATAAGTCAAATTTTTAAAATATTAATATATTTGTTACTAAACATCCTGTTACATGATTACACCAAAAGATGCGCCTTAAAATTCTGCATTTATAAATGGCGCTTCTTGTAAAACTGTCTTAATTCGAATTAAGTGCTCTTGTCTAAAATCCACAGACATGAAATTTGCCGTTCAATTCGACCGCAAGATCAATGAATTAAATAATTTATGCATTAACATCAATAGGCAGATAGGAAAAAACTTCAAATATCTTGTACAAAAATTCGGGAATATAACCATCATGTAAAAATTATTTGAAATAAAGAAGAAATTTCGACAGCAACTAGTTAAGTTGATTTTTCGTATTAAGATATCGAATGTAATCTAACGGCGGAATTCAATGAAAAATTTAAAACATTCTCGAAATCAAATCAAAATGAAGATTTATTTCTTCAGGGTTAAGCAATGTCTATATGCATTTCATTGGTGCTTTACCAAACCATCCATAGACTTCAATCAAACTTTTGAAAAGTTTCAAACCTCATTTCTTATACGCAAACTTTCGATTAGTCAAAGATCATTCTTAACAATGTGAGAAATGTTCATTCGAAAAATATCTATGAAATAAAGAAAAAGCATATTTTTAAGGAATAATGTATTGACTTTGTTCGATTATTTAATGAACCATCCTGTTCTGTTCTCCATACAAAATGAAAGTGTTCGGAATAGTAAATGATTTGTTTTTATAAGTTAATATTTATACACTCAAAAGAAAAATCAATCTATCCGTACTTAAAACAATTCCAAGCGGTGTCATAAGCAGAGTAATGTTATAACAAAAATGCTATGACAATTCGGATTGTTAAAATTAAACAAAGAAAAATTTGAAATGTAGATTGAAAATACATGTTTCGAGACCTCCTGGTTTTCTCGTCAGAGTTCTTCACCGTTTAGACATCACCACCATTGTGGCATTCCGCCGCAGTCAATCAGTTGAATGCCATTTCCTTTAATCAATTTTTAAAAACGAAACATTTGACTAGTAAAAAGGCTATTTTAAATGTTCAGTTTATGATCTTATTTATATGGAAATATTGTTTTTTCTTTTGTTTTTATTACTAAAATATATAAAACGCGAAAATTTTTATTTGTTTTACAAAAAATCGAGTATATTAAAAATTTCCGATTAAATCGAATAATATCTAGAAGTTAAGCTTACTCTAATAACTAGAGCGAAATAAAAGGTTAACTCGATTTTTCGAGTAATTTAAAGCTCTTAATTTCGATTAGTTGATTAATCGAACAATTGACAAGTTAATGAAAATGAATACCCTAGAAACGACCCTCTTACAGTTTTATTGTATGAATATAGATAAAACCGCATATATGAATTTTCTTGAATATTACATTTTGTAATAAAGTGTATCTATAGCTATGCCATTTAGTGTATTTATAGTTGCTGCTGCTGTGCTTGTTTGGTTTTGTGCAACTGTCAGGTTTCTAATAAGAAGAGTAAACACAAAGTACATCAGCAACATCAAGATAAACAAAGAGTCAAAACAGTTACTGTTTAAGTTGTAAATTGTTTACTGGGGCTGTTTTCTAAATTTTGTTACATTTTCCTTTAATATTTATTCATTTGCAATTTGTTTCGATCGAGTGTGTGGGGGCAGCATTTTTTGAGCTTAAGAATTTAAATCTATTTAAGAAATTTATACAAATGTATAAACTATAAAATATAAGAGAGGACAGATTTTTAAAAATCTGCTTCTTTTAGATGTCCTTATCTATCCTGCATTTTCTAATTACACTTTACAATAAAATAATTTTTTTTTTTAAATTACAAGGTTCTAACAACTGATTCTGGTAGAGGGCATGTACATGTATCGGAGTTCTGAAAGTTTACATCTGAGATCCATTTTGCACATAGTTATAGTGAATCGAGATAGGAAATCTTGCAAGCCTTCCTTACGTTTACGAAGTTTAACATCCTCTAAAATGAGTCGCACAGGTAAACTTTTAAAACGCCGAAACACATATACATTTTTTTGGTGGCCTCTACCGGAATCAATCATCAATATCTTGTTATTATAGAAAAATATATTTTGTTGTACATTGTTATTCCTAATGAAATTTTTAGAGCTTTTTACGTTATTTGTAAACATTTTTGGAGAAAGATTTTTCTGTGGTATAATTAATTATTTACTTTATTTCTGAATTGTTTCTTAACCATAGTTTTATCTGGTGGCTTTTTAAATAACAGTGTTTTGGACTGAAACTTTTGTTTTATATTTTCCCTTTATTTTTAAAGTTCTTAGCAATTTAAATTTATTTGATACTACCCTCGCTCATAGTCTGTGCTAAAAACCATAAATTCCTTTCACACTTTTACATTTCTAGGCACACAAAGATTCGTACGTTACGTTAGAAACCAATAAAATACTGTCACCACATTCACACACTCACCTACTCACTCGGTTACAGACACATTTGTACAAATTAGGGATTCCAATCTCGAAATCACGATCCCGAAAATCACGGGATCCCCTGGATCGGTGGTGATAGACGAACCTCCCCACGTTCGTAGTTAAAGTGGACATCAACTGACTAGATATACCGATTATAGTAACTGGAAAATTCGGCTATGTTGTCTTAGGCGTCGTGAATGATGCTTGTGCTCTACTTCACCCTTAAGAGAAAACTCGATTTTGCTATAGTAGCGTTAAATGGATACAATATCCCTCATTCTATGGATGTCAGGTATTTATGTAATTTTCTTGGCTGACTTGGAATACCTGACTGACTTGGAATACCTATTTAGAACTAGTTATACAAAAAGCCTTTAGAGTTGTGCTGGATGCATCTGGATGAAGTATTAGCCTTAAAATTATCATGTTCTGTATCCATGCGGAATGAAAATGTTCGGGATTATCAAAAAAATTTTGTGGCGAATTATTATTTATAACAACAATGCTATGACAACTCCGAACGCTTTTACTCCGCAAGTTATGCAGAATATGCCTGAATAACAGACCGACTATCACGTACGTCGCGATTGTATGGTGACCGAGAGCTCGTCTGGTTGCAGAACCTACTAAGCTATGCAAGGTCAAGATGTTGGCATATCTTCTTGTTACCGGTGTAATGAGGATATGTGTAGTATTTGCCATTCAGTCCTTAATTAGTCCAACGCCTATTCAGATCTTCATAAGATCCTGGGCAGCAGCGGCTGCTTACAAGATGGATGTTGGAAACTCTGCTCATTGTGTTGGCAACAAGCATTCATTGATCCTGAGTACAATATCTTAAAGAGAACTGTAAGCTCTGCTGAATGACAGCATAAACCATGAACTGAGGTTTGTGAAACTATTATGTCACCTTTCTGCTTAGGGCAACCAAGCCTACGTGTGAGGATGTTGGTTCACCTGTGAACTCCATAAATATACGGTGGTTTGCGGATAGATCAAAAACACGGTATTGCTGCGCGAGTTTTTGGACCAAATGTTTAATTATCTGTTTCGTTGTGGAAATTACCTTCGGCATTTCTGTGATTTCTGTGAGAGTGATTTAATTCTCGTATTCAATTTTCACGAAAAAGTTGTATATATAAGAATTAAAAATCATATTCAACAGAGCCACCTGTCAAGTGGTGATAAGCAAAATACAGGTGAGCACTGACGATGGAAGTGTAGCGGCTTCCGAAAGTGGTGCTACTCTGTTCTTCTGTGTACATTGAAAAATTAGGTTTATGTTAATTTTTCCCTTGTTCCTTGGAATATTAATCATGCCCGATTCTTACGAACCTTAGCCTAATAATCAATTTGGATTCACAAAGTAAATACGTTCGAAATAATCATATTAATTTCTGGCGGAAATTGGGAAAATTTCAATATGTGCCGTCATTATTTTAAATTAAAGTCCTATCTTTTCAGATAGCCCAGCAGCTCTGTGATTTCTCCTTTTATGAAAATTATCAGCCGAGCTTGTGCTAGAGTACTTTAACTAATTACAAAATAGGTAATAAAACTTTGATTTGCTGAATACCTGGTCATAGTGGACTCAGAGTATTTTTGTGACGTCATTTGGTCAACAAATAACTCAGTAAAAGAGGGAAAATTAAATTTCAATCGTTAAGGGAGCAATATCATTTTTATATCTAATTTATTTTCTAAGATCCTAATTCAATTTTACTATTCAGTAAAATATTGAAATGTGTATTAAAATATACAAAAATTAACTTTTCCTTCTTAATTTTTTATAGTTGTTATTAACAATAGACATAATGAAAATATTTTACTTTATAAATTGAGTGTTTTACAAAAAAATAAAAATCCCGAAGTCCTGAAAAATCCCCGGATCCCGAAAAAACTAGTCTCGTTTGGAGTCCCTAGTACAAATGTGACATTGTATTTGTGATATTTTCATTAAATGTGGTCAAATAGTTTCAAAGGTTGTTTAATTTGTGCCAATATTTAGAATTTCTTGTTTGTGGTCACACTGTATGGGCCGACACCTACGAGGAGTCTATACAAAAAAATTTTTGTTGCTGTTTATTTTGCAAGAAATTGGTGTGTGTTTATGTGTGTGTGCAGAATATAATCACTAAAGTTAAATGAATTTTTTGCAGACATTTTTGTGTATAGAAAATTTAAATTAAAACTAGTCTTGTACATTAAATACAAAGTTACAGATACATAAAAATTTAATGTTTTGCAACTTCCTTGTATGTGTTTTAGTTTTGTCCCAGCTCTTAAGCAATAATCTGGTCTTGCCAGGAAGGACATGGCATTAACGAAAAAATTATACACAATCTATAATACACTTGTATATATAGATGATGTATTTCCAATTTCTATATATTAAAAACTTTAAAGTTACGATGTTATAAGCATATAGTTACTAAAAATATCTACAGAAGCACAAATAGATATGAATATGGGTTACTCCATAATAAAATATTTCTTATTAGGTTTATTCTGTTGCCAGAATTAGACATTAGAACAATGATACATATTTTTGTGTTCGGCGATTTTATTCGGAACACATGTACCTAAAAAGTTTCAAATATTTATCATAAAAATCAGCCCAATTAAATACGAAAATAAAGCGATTTTACTTTAGTTACATGAAGTATTTACTTAGTTTTTCTCTCTCCTATAGAATTAAAATAATAATAAATAAAGTTACGAGGTCTTGCATGTCACCGAACAATTTGAAGGCAATTGACAAATTAAGTACGAATAACATTAATGGCACTTAAAAAAGTCCGAACTATTTCAAAATTGAATTCTGGAATATTTACATGAACTATGAAAAACTCCAAAGTATTTCATGTCGATGCAGACCTTTTGCCGTCGATTTTTGTAATGCTTAACTGGCTGAGAAGAGAAGAACTAGCTGAATTGAGAATCCTCAGTTCAAGACCTAAAAATTAGAAAAAATATTATTGAAGAGAAAAGTTGAAATAAAATAATATTATAAAAAAGATTTTTAAAACAACCTTTTATTTTAATGCTCTAACCCTATATGGGCGTAGCACTGCCCACCTTTCTCCTTAGAATGTTATATTGTTACGTGAAGTCAATGTTTGTACAACATTTCATTAGAATCGCTTAAGTATGAATAGACGAAAAATATTATTTATTTTAAATGGGCGTTGAACTGCCCACTTTTTTTATTCAAATTTTTTATTTTCATGGTATCTCAATGTGTTTACAAAGTTTAACAAGAACCGGCTACATATGAGTAGCTGAAAAAGAAGATTTACTTTGTATTGGCGTGGAAACCCAATGTGCATGCAAACTAGGAATGAGCTCATAGCAACAAAAGATAAAATAGTTCTTTTGACTAATACGACAACATATCTTTTAAGAGACAACCCACACCAAACAAAACTACGGTAAAACTGTTTTTTTTTTGACTTACTGCGACAAAACATTGGCTACAGGAAATAAATGTTGTTTGATACAATATACCCGCAAAAAGTAAGACAAAACAGCCTGAAACGAGCATCGTTGGAAATAACTGCGTGCTTTCTTATGGGGTATTCCAACCCATTTAAGACAAATAAAAAAAAACGGAAAAAGACAAAAAAATTGTCGCATTGCTGTCTGCTTACCAGTTGTCTTTTAAAACAAAAACTTGATAATGTTTTTTTTTTTGGTGTGGGTTAGCATCAAACAAGACTCCTTGACTTAAAAGACCAAAACATTATGTCTTTTTTTGGTGTGGGTTCGGCCTAACATTCCAAGTTAACTAAAATGTTTTAATAATTAGAAAGAAATAAGTAAAAGAAAGAAACTTAAATTGCAAATTATTAAAATATTAAATAAATTTTGTTCCAGTATTGAAATAAAAATAAAATAAAAGCCGCCTAAAAACACTTGGATTATAAGCCAAAAACCTTAGCTCAAGAATGACACGCTTGATTTTGTAATGTTCAGTTATAAATAAATTCAAAATACCACGTAAATACCCTAAAAATACAAACATAGTGATTAAAGGACACATGCCACCCTAGTGTAGCGACCACCATTTACACAAACAGCATGCAAATAGATATAATTCTCATGGAGTTAATAAATTAAAATCTATATAGCACCAAGATTTGTACACCACAGACAAGCAATTAACGATACCGTAAGAACGATAGTTGCAAGTCCCCCACTTGAACTGTCGTCCGAGAGCTATATCGATTCTTGTTTCTGTGCATGTATTGGTATAAATTAGTACTTTAATTTAGTTTTCCGATAGTAAGAGCTCCATAATACAATCTTAGACCCGTACTAAACGTATTTCGTATTAGCCGATCTCAAGACCTTCCGAATACCTATTAATTTCGTTAATATATTACTGCCTAGCAATTTACCAGAAATCTCAGCCGTACTCTATATTCAGTTTTCTTCTTTTACCATACAGAAAAAAATAAATTTCATTTTCTGTAAAGGAATACAATGAAATAGTAAATATTTCGTCTGGGAACGGACCTACAATTTTGTAAATATAGACAAAAATATCTCAACGTTTTCATTGAAAAACACGTTTTTTTAGTGAACAAATTGTTTAATTCTATAAAACAATTGTCTAAAAATATTTACCAATTGTAAACAAAATAATTTACTAAATCAAACAAAAAGATTTACTGAATTTTCTGAAAAGTATCAAACAATATTTTTGTCCCAGGTTATAAAATAATTAGTCTAAAAATAATAGCAAATATGAAACAAAATAATTTACTTAATTAAACAAAATTATTTACTGGATTTTTTGTAATATATCAAACAAAATTTTTGTCTGGGTCATTTATCATCATCCATTAAGCATTTATGAAATTTCAGTTTGTTAAACATGTTCAAGTCTGAATGTTTATCTAAAGACTCTAAAAAAGTGCATGAGAATTAACGTAACGACATGAAGGAAGTGATTCACTCTAAACTCTTCAGTAAATAAACTTGGTACAATCGAATTGCTTTTGCTATCATTGTTGTTGTTGTTATTTATATGTATGTCTTCATTAGGGTTGTTTTTTACGACACAGTTTTTCTTGTTGTTTTTGGTGTTTGCGTCCAAAATAAAAGTTAAACAAACAATTCATTGATTATGTAAAGAACATTTACTGAAAATGAAATTTATTTTTAGACAAACTTTTGTTTGAAAATTTTTTGATGAGAATTTTTTCTGTGCAGGCACCTGAACTCCGACTACCGACAATTGTCCATAACACCACTCACCGCCACCTGGAGCTGTACCGTAGTTTTCAGTTAGTCTAAAGTAGTTTAAGTTTCGTTAAATAAAGCTTTGTTCCACATATCTTTAACATTTAAAAGATACACATATTTTATTTCAAAGGAAGCCGACCTTTGATACGAACCTGGACAGACGGAGTCATACCTCGGCTTTGAAAATAAACTGCATTATAATTTAAGGCAGACATTAAGACGAGTTTGGATCAGGCTCATATCATGCGGGAGACTTGAAATCCTTTAAGTACGAATGACTTGACTTTTTTTTTGAATGGCACAAATTTTGTTACGGCTTTGTAGTTGCAACAATGTCTTACAGACATGCTTCCCGAAATGTGTATGGTGTCTAGAAAATCTTATGGTCATAAAATTACATTATAGAAGTAACCAACGACGACGAAACCAAGGCTTTATATCGAGGGACTATATTCAAATAGAGTTATCTGCAAGTACACATTTTTTACGAGAGCATAAATTCGTTTCGTTCTCTGATTAATAAAAGTTTCGAACAATCAATATTCTACAATATTGACAGCTTATATTATAAGGGTTTATATTGTTAGTACATTGATTATGTAAAACTTTAGTAATGCGAGAGAGAATGAACCGATTTTTTTTCCTCCTTAAAAAGTTTAGTGTTTGCAGATAGCACTATTTGTATAAAAGCACTCGATATACTTTCCACTTGTGATTAAGGCTATATAAATATAGACCACATATTTGGATAACTTTTTTCTGAAATAGCAATGGTCTCAAATCAATTGAATTGTTATAACTATTATCTAATATATCATCGGCAAAATCCATATTTCATTGATTGATTTACTTGTTTCGGTTAATGCCTGCATATAATATATATAAATAGTTATTTTACAATTCATTGAATACTCATTAAATAGAATTTAGTTTGTCAAGATTACTTAAGCTTATTTAAGCTGACAGTTGAGTTCAAAATAAATTGCTCATTTATCTAGCGAAATTAAAGGATTTATTTATCAAACCTTCAGGGGAATAGTTAAACGTAGTTCACAGATGTTTAGATAGAACAGCAAACAAAAGTACGAGTACACATTCATAAGTATACAGTTTCTTATTTTTAGGTTTTGTATAAATAAATAAATATAAATAAAAGACAAGTCACGTGATTGGTTCCCAAGGAACAGCAACTGGTTCGGATTTCCAAACTTTATATGAATGATATGGTTAATTTTACATGGCGTAGTCATATGAGGCGGTCAATTGATATAATACAGCTATTCAGTGATACGTTCTAGATCCATATTTATGGTACTTGCCCTGTGGTGGTCTCTTTAAAAATAATTAAATAAATGACTGTACTGTAAACAAATATTTTTGAATTGGAAATAATCCACTTGTACAGTGAGGATGTTTTGTTAATATTTTTTTTCTAGTTGAGAGATGTACTACCCTTTCACCTCTCACGACTCGGGAACATATTGTAACATTTTTATTGTCACCAGTCATAGGACAAGTACGTTGAAGACAATTGGTACAACATTTCCCCCATGGCTATTTAAGTATAAGTTGATTACAAAATATTTCTTTTTAGTATTCCCATTCAAAACTAATAAAAACATATGGATGTGAATTATAAAACACTAAAAATATCCAAGTATGCATATAATTTTCATGTGCATACAAAATACTAGCCAAAACTTAACCGCATATAATCACAAAAAAATCAAGTAAATTGCGACTTTGGCTCGCACATGAAAGGTTTCGTTTTGGCAACTTTTTTATTTAGCTTTTTTTGTTTAATTTTATTTTTGTATTTTTTTAATTTTTTTTCGTTGTTTTGGTTATTTTTTTTTTTTTTTTTGGTTTTGGCACTTTTTTCATTTTGCAGACTTTTTCGTTTTTTGTGGTTTTTCGTTTTTTCCGATTTTTAAGTTTTGGCGATTTTTTGGTTTTTTCGTTTTTTTTTAAGGTTTTGTTTTTCGCTTTTTGGGGACTTTTTCGGTTTCTTTGGTGACTTTTTTTTGGTTTTTGCGTTTTGTTTTTTGGTTTTTACACTTTTTTTCGTTTTGGCGATTTTTTCGGTTGTTACGATTTGTTTAATTTTGCCGGTTTTTTCGTTTTGGTGACTTTTTTCCATTTTTGAAGATTTTTTTTCGATTTTGGTGATATTTTTAGGTTTTAGTACTTTTTTCGTTTTGACGATTTTCTTCGGTTTTTTGGCGGTTATTTTATTTTTTCACGTTCTTTTTATTTTTTGTGATATTTTGCGTTTTAGCGTTTTTTTTTAATTTTAGTGTTGTTTTGCTTTAAGCACTTTTTTCATTATGGCGATTTTTCGTTTTGACATTTTAATTTTGATTTTGGAATTTTTTATTTCTAGCGTTTTCTAAAATTTCATGAGTTTGTCTCTTACGGTTTCCAAGATACAGCAAATTATCGAAATTACATTGTAAGATTACATTAACTGATAGAACACCCTTTAAATTTTAATCTTTTAAATATCAGCGTTAATTGGTGTAGTCTATTCTACAGACTACACTAATTAGCTCTAACTTTGGAAATTTAAAGTGTCTATATATAAGTGTCTGTATGTTACATTAGTATTTCAACATTTTTCGTGGCTTGCTTTAGAAGGCCCTTTAATTTTTAACTGTCATATATTTGTTGTTGTAGCGGCCAAAGTTTTACATAATCTGCGAAAATTTCAGGTCCGGTTCCCGAGTAAACATCCTGTGACAGACAGACGGACTGCGTAGCGAAAACAAGATGGTTCCTTTACAGTTTTGGTGTACGGAACCTCACAAAGCAGACATAATAAAGTGCCTGAATTAAAGCATTTTCGCATAAATTTGCTTAAATTTTACTTATTTCGAATACTTGTTTAAAACGAACTAATGCAAGAGTACAAATGTTTTTTATGACCACAATTCATAGTACGAAGCGAATTGACTGAGTGTTGGAATTGTGCTAATGGCACTTTATATGCTGTAACAATTGTTTATAAAATGCCAAATGAAAAAACCATAATAAAAAATAATTTAAAATATATGAAATATTAAAAAAAAACCAAACTCAAAAAGACTTTTTTGTTAAATAAATTTAAATTAAGTTAATATCCAGCATATTGTATGGCTCTTGAATTTATTCGCATATTTTTAAATATATATAAAAAAAAAATATGCGACTATATTGAAACTTCCCGTTTGCTTTAACTTCTTTGTTTGAAAGAACACAGCATTATTTTATTGCACAGTGGGTGGGTGGTTTGTGTCAAACACATTTGCTGGTCGGTCAGTGACACACTTTTCACTTTAGCTGCTTTTATCCTTGAGTTTTTATTGTATATTCTTCCTATTTTATTTTTATTGCTGTTTGGTATTTTTATTCTTCCTCTATGATTATGTTGCAACAGATTTTTATTTTGTGGCTGTGGCTGTGGCTGTGGCTGTGGCTTTCTTTCTCCCTCCAATCTTCAATGAATATACGAGTAATTTGAATTTAGTTTTTGTATTGTTCGTATAAGAAACTGATTTTTTCGCGTTTTGTATAAGAAACATTTTAATAATTTAAACAAATTCTCCACCCACAATAATAAAATGCAAGCAAACATATCGCTGTCGCCATCTTGTGGCGAGTCGCACCTATTAATTAACTTTTGTTAAATGTTCGGAACTTCACTAACTGTCTTTTCTTAGAATGTTCAACTATTCTAAGCTAACAAGATGGCGACAGTCTGTTAATTGAACTTACTAGAATTAGTAGGATTTTCGCTACAGTGTTATTGCCACTGTCAGTGGTGGTGTAGGTAAAGGACTCTGACGAGTAGACTTGGTGGTCACGAAAAAGCTTTCAGTTCAACCCTCCGTACATCCAAATTTTCTTTGAATGTTCAATATTCACATGCCTTAGAATTTCTTTCTTAAATAAAAAATAATTTGATCGAAAGATTAAATTAAAAATGAACTTAAGCCAAATTAATTAAATAACTTTGGATAAAAACCATACAGTGCGACTAAAAATTCATAACTCAATTATTTTGACTTTAGTTCGGTTTCTAATTTAATTTGTCAACTAAATTATATTTTTATTTAGAGATAAATGTGAAGCATATAGACAAAGAAAAATGTTACTGTGCGGAGGGTTGAACTGACATGTTTCGATAGCTTCCGCTATTCTCGTCAGAGTTCATAACCGCTATCGAAACACGTCAGTTCAACCCTCCGCGCAGTTCTTTTTCTACATGCTTTACATTTATCTTTAAATCAAAATAGAATTTAATTGAAAACTAAATTAAAAACCGAATACAAGAAACATATACTACAAATAAAATAAATTTTATCGAATGGAAATCGATTGATAAATATTGATTTTATTCATAATAAAGTGAAGCAATATTTGACCTATTCACAGCCTGTTGTATGTGTTGTCGATCGTATAAATGTTGTTGGTAATTTCAAAATAAACATTTGCTTAGAAACATGTTTATGTGGAAATTACCAACAACAATTTTACGATCTACAACACTTACAATAGGTTGTGAATTGAGCAATTATTATTGAAAAATTGCGAATATTTACACTGTAAAGCAAAATACAATTTTTTTTATATCAAGATTCTAATGACTGATTCTGGTATAGGCCAACAAAAATATATACGTGTATCGGCATTTTGAAAGTTTACATTTGGGATTCATTTAAAGGAGAGTTAAATTTCTCCTAAAATAGCCCAAGAGCGGCTTATCCGATTTGATACAATAAACAGTTCGCAAATTCGCGTCGAAGGAACCTGTCACAAGTCCCTTAACTGTTTCACAAGCACTTGCAACCAGTTCGAGTTCTTGAACTTTATAACTTTTATATGGCGTTGGAGGAGGTCTATTGACATAATTACGATACTCAGCGATATGCTCTAGATCCATACTTGAGGTACCTGGCCTGTGGTAGTTTCCTTAATACAAGTCAAACACTTTGATTTGGGTATTTTGTTTACTTCTAGTTCTAGTTAAGTGTTGTGTGGGAACTAATTGTAGTACGCCCATATTCGCCAGTATTAGAACAAATACGTTGGCGAATATTGGTACAAATTTGCCCAATGCTTTTTATAATACAGTAGACTTTAAGCGGCTGGATTGTCAAGATCGCCGACAGCAACAAATCTTTTTTGGGGCAATGCTTGCTTGATATCGTTATAAACTCTACACCAACAACAAGGCCATCAAGGCCTTGTCTTTCCTTATCTTACCTATTCTTCTATGTATGTTTTAAATACTAAACAACCAATAAACCTTAAAAATTTAACTTTTTTTTTTAAATCTTAAATGTCAAAGTCACGTGGTTGCATGCAAGCAATTTGCAATATTCTTTCATCTGGTTTTTCAAATATTGTGACTGAAAACTATTTTAGTTCATTATTTTTCTGGTCAATGTATGAAGATCACGTTTAAACATATCGGATATCTGCAAATCAACAACAAAAACTCTTACAAATTCATAGTAACAATGCCGGCTATTGAAATTGCTATTGATGGTAAGGGAGTTTGTAGCATTTTGACATGCTACTAGCAGTGGGCAGTTGCAGCCGGTGAAACTAAAATTAAATTACTAGTCTGGAAGCCAGTATAATATTAAATTAAAAAAGTTTTGAAAGAAAATGGCATAAAAAGAAGAAAAACAGCAACAACAACAACAACTGCAAACTTGTATCATGTAAAACATAAGTTACGTAAAAATTCTTCGAAATGTTACAGGTAAGTTATGAAATTCTTAAAAAGAAAATTCTTTGCATAAGACTTTTATTTGAGCAACAAATATTTTTATTCTTTTAACATTCGTGAAAACACAAACAAAATGTGTTTTACATAACAACTTTTTGAAAATGTTATATGAAAAATATTTTCTCAAGACTAAAGAAAATATTGTATGAGCTTCCAAGGACATTTTGTATTTAATATAAAATATTTATTAAAAAATTTTTAATAAACTTGGTAATTTTTTGCTCTGGTCTTAAAGTAAATTAAAATAAGACTTTCTTAATATCTCCGGCCACAAGGAATAAGTGCCTAAGTCGACTTAAGCAAATTATTCTTTAGCACTGTATAATTCTTTAAATATTACAATTTTACCTATAAATCATATAAATCATATAAGCCTATAAACCTCTTAGCAGTAGCGTAAACTAATTAAAAAAAAGAACTACTTTGACTAAATTGAGTCCAGCAGTTAAGCCTTTTTACCCCACATATATAAATGCTAAAATTATCTAATAAATTTTGTTTGAAAAGCTTAATTGGTTGAGTAATTTAAATAATTTATTGTTGATTGTCTTTTTAGCAACAAGCACAAGCTGCAAATTATAGTAATGTTGATTGTTGGGCTAAACAGCAGAAATGGAACATACAAAACCTTGAATGACAGCTTAACATTTTATAGTTCATTTTATTTGCATATTTTTTAGATTTGAGGCCTTAGCGAAATATTTAACCTAAGTACTTATAATAATTACATCTGTATCTTTTAAACTCGTTTCAGTACATTTTTGTTAAAATATCAAATCTTAAAGTCCGAATTTCAAACAACCAGAAGGAAGATATTGTAAAAATAAGCAGCCTGTACTTAAATTTTATTCTCCGAATAGTTATATTGAATACAATCTTACAACTTTTTTTTTGCCACTAAAAATGCTTTCAGTTTCAGTCAATTGGAAAAAGCAAACTTATTATTAACCGCAAGCTTTATTATTAAAATATTGAAAAGCCATAAAGATTCAATAAAAAAATAAATTATTTATGCAGGAAACAAACTTGTTTCTGTACAATCATAGGACACAACACATATGCAAATATTTAATGCAGTATTATTTAAATACATAATCTGTAATGAGGCAAAGCTTGCTGCACATCCTGTGGCAATAACTATTAAACATTGTGTGCTTTCTTCTTTAGCAGATCCAGCGCGCTGTTTGAAAAGTATATTAATAATATTGACGAATACTTTAACTGGGAGAGATTTGGATCAGATAGCTTTTTAATGGAAATTTTAGTATTACTAAAAATTTGTTTGCAAAGAATAAATTAGTAAGTACTAAATTAGTAATTCAAGTCGAGTTAAAACTAAATTGTTCCTACACTGAAAAGAAAAGTCAATCCATCTGTACTTAAGTTAATCGCATGCTGTGTCAAAAGTACGGTATAAGGGTTTTTCTGAAATCAAGTGCAGAAAGATTGATTAAGTCGAAATATTCAAGTGCCCCCTATTCCGTACTTCGCTACATCTAAAGCTAAATTTCGATCGCTAAAATGCGGAACAAATGCAAAATTAAACATTTTTGGCGATGAAATAAAACACTTAACATTTTGGCGGACTCAATTTTTAAGATATTGCCTAATTTAGCAATACACGTTGCAAAATTGTATTCGTAGCATAAAAAATTGATAGATCGACTTTATAGATTTTTAGCGATAGAGATTTAGCTTTAGCGAATTATAGAATAACAGTGCTGATAAGCCATTATTATATCTATAAACTTTTTACAAAGTCGTACTGTGTTTGAGTTTGTTTGCTTGATGATTGCCAAAAATCACTGTTGTGCTCTTGTTGTTGTTTATTTTCATTGCTCGGCGTACCCGACAAGTTGCTGACAAACGTCATATTACATGTAGACTCAAGCACATTGTATACTTGAATCAATCCGCCGCGTACTTGACAATCCTATCAGCGTACTTTATAATCTATCCCACCGCGTCCTTGAATCAAGCCCGGATCAGGCTAACTTTTGCTTACTTAATCCTGGAACAGAACATACTTGAGAATTTATATTTTTACTATTTATATAAATTTAGTATTTTTACTTACTTGTTTTAATTTAAAATTTATTTTGATTCATTCCTAGTATTGAACTTAGCTCATCATGTTTGTAAGCGAACGCCTTACACCACTCAGCTAACTCAGTATAGAACGAGAGCTAAAATCTAGTATACACCACCAGCATGTAATATGATGTTTGTAGGCTATTAGTCGACACTTAACGAACAAACAGAATAACCAATAGTAAAAAACAACATAAGCACAACATGCTGCTGAAGCTACCCTGCTGACAATATGGCTAGTTGCTTTTTAACTCAGACTATTTGCTTATCTGTCCTTTTTTCATGTATCGAACTATCGATTTTAACATGAGGCTGTCATAGGAGCACAACTAGTTCATTTGTATACAGTTATATCCCATTTGGAATACCAGTTGTTGTAAAGTAGTGCTCTTATTAGTTTTTTTAGTAATCGTTTTGTATTTCTTAAAAAAAATTTGGTTCAACCGGGGTACGAACACACATTCCACATATTTGAAGGCAAGTACTCTACCCACTGAGCCACTTTCTACTTATTGTTTTAAGAGCTAAAAATATGTTTTATGTATAACTCATATACCTGAAAATTTTATCCTGTTTTGACTAGTCTCGATACAACAGTAATATAATTGTCCCTTTTAGGGTTTCGTTACACCAAAAGTGTAAAGGAACCCTATTGTTTTCGATACGCTGTTCGTCTGTCTGTCTGTATGTCTGTCTGTATGTCTGTCTGTCTGTATGTCTGTCTGTCTGTCTGGCTGTCCGTCTGCCTGTCTGTCACAGGCTGTTCTCTCGGGAACTGTAAGAGCTACGGAATTGAAATTTTCTCAGGATATGTAGAACTTTCGCTGCTACAATAACAAATATATTGACAGTTAAAAATTAAAGGGTGCTCTAAAGCGAGCAATGAAAAATTTTGAAATATTAATGTAATGTTTTGTCAAGAACCGTAAGAGCTACGGACCTGAAATTTTCACAGAATATGTAACATTTTGGCCGCTGCAACAACAAATATATGACAGCTTAAAATTAAAGGGTGTTCTAAAGCGAGCAACGAAAAATGTTAAAATACTAATGTAATATGCAGACACTTATATATAGACAGTTGAAGTTTTCAAAGTTAGTCCTAATTGGTGCAGTCTGTAAAATAGACTACACCAATTAACACCGATATTTAAAACAATAAAAATTAAAGGCTATTCTATCAGTTAATGTAATTTTGAGAATGTAATTTAGACAATTTGCTGTATCTTAGCGTTTTTATAAATTTTAAGAGGTAAAGTCTTAAAATAAAAAAAAACGCTAAAAAATCCAACATTAAAAAAATGTCAAAACGAAAAAAAGCTAAAATGAAAAAAGCGCTTAAAGGCAACTAGCACCAAAATAAAAAAGTCGCTAAAACAGAAAATATCACCAAAACTAAATAGATCGCCAAAAAACTAAAAAAGCTCCAAAAACAAAAAAAGTCGTCAAAACGAAAAAAAGCACTACAACATAAAAATATCGCTAAAACTAAATATATCATCAAAAAACAAAAAAAATCGGCAAAAGTGAAAAAAATCACCAAAACGAAAAAAAGCGCATAAACAAAAAAAAGCGCCTAAGCTAAAAAAAATCGCCAAAGCCAAAAATATCGCCAAAACGAAAAAAAATCAAAACAAAAAAAAAATCGCTAATATAAAAAAAACACAAAAAAAACCGAAAAAAATTCCCAAAATCGAAAAAAGGCCAAACATTTTAAAACAACAAAAAAAAATAGACAAAAACCAAAAAAAAACGCCAAAACTAAAAAAAAATCGGCAAAACAAAACAAAAATTTCAAAAACCAAAAATCTCCAAAAAAACTAAAAAGTCGCTAGAATGAAAAAGTGTCATAACCAACCAAAAAATCGATAAAACTAAAAAAAACACCAAAAACCGAAAAAATTCCCAAAACCGAAAAAAGGGCCAAAACTGAAAAAATCGCCACAACTAAAAATATCGTCAAAAAATTGAAAAAAAAACTTAAAAAAGACGCCAAAACCAAAAAATCGCCAGAACTAAAAAAAATCGGAAAAAACAACAAAAATTTAAAAACGAAAAATAGCCAGAAAGAAAAACGAACAAATCACGAAAATTAAAAAGCGCTAAAACCGAAAAAATTTCCAAAAAAAACAACGAAAAATAGTTAAAAAATAAAAAAAACTAAAATTAAACAAAAAAGCACAACGAAACAACTGCCAAAATGAAAAAAGGGGCAAAAACGAAAAGGGATATACATATGTGTATTCGTACGGAACTCTTCGTGTGCGAGCCAAAATCGCACTTTACTTAATTTTTTTACTAGTATCGTTAGTGGCCTTTTTACAACTAGTAATATGACTGTCGGTTTTTGGCTTTGTCCCTTTTTAAAAACGGACAAAAAGTCCCTTTCAGCGATGATTTATCGGCTTAAAATATTCTACAAAAATATTTGCCTTAAAGTTCTACTATAGGTCTTCAAAATCATTCAAGCTCCAGACTCAATTTGAGTACCAAAAATCATTGAAAACTTAAAATGAGCTTAAGGGTTAATTTCGTACTTATTCACAATTCTTTGGTGTTTAGTATTAAGGTGTTAAGTAAAAAATGCATTTTGAGTTTTTGATTGGGTTGAACTAAATTCTTTTTTGTCTTTCATTTGGTATGAATAACTTTAATCTAGAACAACTCTTTGCGCAATAGTTCAGAAAAATACATATTAAAATGCAAATTAAATAATTTTGAATTTAACATTATGAAAAACTATAGTTTCTGACTTAAAACCTTAATACCAAATGCCAAAGAACTAGTACTCAACATAGGAAATCTTATTAAATGTGTCAAGCACTTTTATGAAAAACACCACCAGGAATATGTTAGTAGTTTGGCCGCGTTATATCGGCGCAGAAAGGAAGTCTTTTGCTTCTTTCTTAAAAAATGCACAAAAATATACGTTTAATGAAGAGTTAGAGGGTTAAAAGGTTTCACAAAAATGTTTCTCGTTGTGTTTTAGATTAAAATGATAGAACATATTATATCTTCAATATAAGGCCTACAAGATTTCTTTTACCGAGTCACTTTAACTCTGTGTAAGCGGGAGAGAAAAACCCAACTGCCCTTAAAATAAATCTTAGATGTAAACTTTCAAAACACCGATGTATGCATGTATTTTTTGGTGCCCTCTACCAGAATTAGTCGTTAGAACAGAGTTATTTTGAAAAATTTTTTGTTTTTTTTCTACAGTGTAATTGAATGGAAATTAAATAAATCAAAATTTAGCAAATTTGTGGTCATTAAAGTTGCTAAAAAAGATATACGAGTATTTTTTAAACGAAATATGCTTTTAGGGGAATAACTCAAAAACACTTATTAATTCAGAAAAGTCTTTTAACAGAAATTCCTATTTAGCATAAAAATCTTTATCTTTTTAATATTAAAGTCAATTTTTATTCATTGTTGCTTTTAAACTATTACAGACAATTTATTTATCTTCTTATATTATTTTTCCACTCAATCCCACCCACTACAACTGACTTAAATTATACAAAAAAACATCCTTTAGGCCATTATTAAAATTGTAGACAGAATTTCTTTTTTGTATATTTAGCAATTCTATAAATGCTTTCATAAAAATACTTTTAGTTTTTTTGTGAGTGTGTGAGTTTATTGTGTATGAGTTTGTGTAAGTAAGTGTGTGTATATAAAATAAAACACTTAAATCGAAAGAACAAAAATATCCTGTTCGTATAAAAAGAAAAAAAAGGAATAAATTTAATTCAATGATAAATGTCCTTGAGGCATGGTTATGTTTTCCGATTGCTTGGTAATTTTCTTACAATTTTCATTTCAATTGTGTAATGGCAGAAATGGCCTGAAACAATTAAATTTAATTGTTTAAATTGATTTGTTTACATAATTATTTTCACATAAAATAATGATATTAAAAAAAGATTTTGTGATATGCTGCATGAGATCGCTGTGCAACAAGGGCTTTATAAAGGCGGCTTTTTGGTTTCGTATGCAAATATGTATTTATTTAGGAGAGGGATTAATATGAAAGATTTTTCATACGTAACAGGATTCTAAGTGAGCGATGCTTTCTCGGACGCTGCTGACACTTTAACGTTTTAAAGTAACATAGTTTTCATATGAGTTTTCTCATAACACAAATAAATCTTTTAGTGTTAAGATTAACATCACAACACACAGCAAATCGAATTAAAGCAAAAATAAGTTCATATGAAAAAAATCTGTACAATTTCATACAAATTGAAACATTTTGTCACATGTCATAAACAAAGTTTTTCTTGTCATATCAAACAGATTAAATAAAATGCTCTCATTGCCACTTCAAAAGATACGACAAACAAATCAATATGGATTTCATTATCTGAATGAATTTTGGTTTCTTTAAAACATTTCCGAATGATTTTTGTAAATGGTAAGCAAAAAGTTTGCTTAATTTTTTTTTCCTTTTTAATCTAAAGATTTTGAGATAAAAATAAAAATGAAAGAAAAATACACTGAAAAAGTAGAAATAGTTTTAAAATTATTGAATCAATTGAACTTTTAGCTGGCAAGAATAGGTACGTTAGATAGATTGGCATAATACACAAACTATAAAAAATGGTTGAGGCAACCATAAAACATGGTTGAGGCAACATACTATAATTGATATCTATAGTTGTAGTCAAATCATGTATGGAATAAAAGTATGTAATAATAATATGAAAAAATACACGATTTCCAACATCCTGGCATAACCAATAAGGTATCCTGAAAGGTATCCTGTATTTTAGCTTTAGTAAAAAAGGATAATGGATTTTTTTCAAAACAGAAAAATGTTCAAAATTGGTGAGATTTGCGAGGGTTACAAAGCTTCTAAAGCTTTCCACATACGATGTGGTTAGTTTTTACCCACTGTTGCTCCATTAGTTTGTAACTTGCACATCCTTGCAAACTATATTGTGCAATTATAGTCCCTCATCTAGTGATATGTCAAGTTTCTTAAAATTCATATTGTTTTTAACAGTTTTTGTGAGTAGCTCACTAATGCAGTGGGAATGTTTTCATATGCTCTTTTACATTAAAATTTTGCCAATTCCCAAACGATTTTTATAATTTCGGGCTTATTTTAATCGATGAATGAGAAGTGTATCTTATTTCTCAGGATAACAGAAACTGAGTAGGGTTTCATACAAGGTGTGGCAAAAAAGATGACAAACTTGAAAACAAAAATTATTTTCTTTTGATAACATTTCCACTAAATATTAGTCAGAAAGAAATATTTTAAACAAACACGTAAAGCTTAAGTAATCTGCTATACATCAGTGCAAAAATTACCCAGAAAATTAAATTTTTTTGTTCGTGAAAAGTCAATAAATCGTGTTTTATCGATAACTTTCGATTTATTTGCTTTTTTATTTTAATTTATTTTTAATTTTTAATAACAAACACAACCCGCGAAGCGATTAGCTTGTCTACGGAAAACACCCAGGCCCTATGGCGGGAATCGAACCCACGATCCCTGGATTGCCACTCAGCCAGGGGCACCTTTTTTTTGTTGCTTTTTTTAATTTTGCTTATTAAAAATGGTAAAATGATCTACTCAAGTCGGATTATAACTTGCACTAGGTCATTTTAGGGCCCATTCACATATTGCGTAACGCTTTTTTCGGAGATTTTATACAACCCCCCTTCGTAACGTTTTCTTTTACTAAATTTTCAGTATCTAATTCGGAAGAAATATTTAACCCTTCTGTTGAATTGAAAACAAATTATGTGTTTTGAAAAAAATATTGAAATCGTATAAAAATGTATTGAGCGTTACGTAAAAATTTTTTTTTAAAAATAATTTTTCTATAAATTTTACGAAGTTACAAAAGTTAACAGCAGCTAAAGGGTAGAAACGATGTAACGAACATTTTCTGTTTACAAATTTCTAGTTTTCTTTGGAAAAAATTTGTTCCTTTTATGTTGTGGGTTGTTATATTTTCGTATTTTGTAACAAAAAATTTATTTCAAATTGACATCACGTTTAACATTGTATGTCGATTTAATTAAAATAAATCTTATTTCAAAGAAGAGCCTACTTTTGCTTATGTATAAATATTTGTAAAGTATTGTTTTAAAATATAATTTTTTTTTTGTTTTTCCATGTGAACCCAAGTTGAAATTGTAAAAGTGGTCATAACTTTTAGTTTCGTTCCGCGATTATTATAATTTTTTGTTTTTAGAGAGTATATGTATAGTGCTTTCAAACGATATACTAATTTTTCGTTATGCATTTTTTTCGAAAAAATTATACCTGGAACAACCGCGAAAACAAATGTAACGCTCAAGATACAAAAATGCAAGAAACTCAAGAAAAATATAATTTTATTGCAGGAACCATTGAATGAGGCGAAAATAAAAAAATAAAAAAAAAACATAAAATCAGCCATACAGTAGTAATCGTACGGGACCTTTCGTGTGCGGGTCAAAGTCGCACTGTACTGATTTTATTTGACTTGAATTCCTTTGTTAACTTTTAACAATTCTTTCACTGTAAGCAAGTACTTTCAAGTATCTATATATTCAAGTATAAGTTTATAAACACTAAATTGTCCCTTTAGGCCAAGTCTTTGAAACATCATCGATTCATATGCGAAATAAATATCTATCACCGACGACGAATTAACGACAGTTAAAGCCAACCATTGACGACATTTTCTAACAAAGGGCACAGAAGTCGTTGATGACAACAATGGCAAAATGCCGCTTTAGTCCTCCTCAATGTTTATATCATAAAATTTAAAAATATAATAATCGAATCGAATCAACAACCTCAACTCCGACAGGCTACCACGCTACCAACTAGCCTACCGAAGTACTGAGAAACCTTTATGCTAAACCACGTTTTGTGGGCAACTTCAACTCTTCAATGTACATAAATGCAAGCATGATAACTTCGATACAGTTGTTACTCTTGTTTTCAGCAAAATAAAACTGTATAAACGTTGTTCTTCATCTTGCCGGCAGTAGGGCTTTGTAGCACAAATTTTCATAATCTTGTCAGAACAAATTATTTATATAGGACAACATATACCACCTTGTCGCCATACTTATTTCTAAAAGCGTTTAATAGGCGACAAACCATTGAATGTATTGTAGACATCATCGATGATAATGTCACTGGTAACAACTGAGCCTATAGGGTGTACAGGTACACACACACACACACACATACACATGTACATATAAGTAAGTATTCTTTCTGATTTTTTTACACTTTAAACGCTATAGATATAAAAATAAAATAGATACAACTACAGCAACCAAAAATATTGAAGCCAACTATTTTATTTAACAAAATATTTTCCGTTTTTTTTACCATTTAATTTCATTCTTCATTTTTGCTGACATCACTTAAAATGCGGCAGCACATGTATTTACCAGCCAACAAACCAAACAACCAATCAGAGAAAATGTAACCGAAAAAATTCATATCATATAAAATAAAATTTATATAATTCCCAAAAAAGATATAACGTTTATATTAAAACTCGAGCAAAAAAAATATCAAATCCAGGAACAGAAACCATGTCGCCAGATGAGATGATTCAAAGTATAGAGAAACCTCAAAATAACTACAAACCTAAAAACAACACAAAACAAAGGAGAAATGAAAACAAAAAAAATTAAAAATTATTCATTCATTAGTTTAACAAGTGAAAAAAGACATCTCCTTTTACAACATAGTCAACATGTTGTTAAAACAAAATACTACACTATACTCACAGGAATATTAAGATACACTAGAAATTTATATGCATATAAACAAGCTGAATTTTTAAGGGAAATGAATAGAAAACGGAAGAGGATACTCAAAACTATAAACACACTCATATATATATATGAACATATTTTATCTATAGAAATAGAAAAAATAGTTTTGCACAGTAAAAACAACAACATTTATTTGGAATTCAATGACAATGGCCACCAAAAGAGTTTGTAGTCTAATGAATCGTACACCCAAAGAAAAATTGCAGCAACACTTGAAAACGGCTAAAATAACTGATATGGAATATGGTTATATACAATTTAACAACGTATTTTATTGCAGTATTATATTTTTGGTTAGCCTGCAATATAATCTATATTAATAAAAGAGTAACGTTATTGAGTGACTGACTGACTGACTGACTGACTGATTGACTGACTGATTCATCATCGCCCAGCCCAAACCACTAAAGCTAGAAAGTTGAAATTTCGTATGTGGGCTCCCCTCAGGATCTATAGATCCACTAAGACGGGGTTTTGGGAAATTCAAACGCTAAGGGGGGAAAACGGGTAAAAATGGGTAAATTCGGTAACCTTATATCTCCGGATCTAAATAAGGTAGACATAAAATTCTAAAAACAGCATAATTATATAAAAAAAAATAAGCGGATGGGTGTTTGGTACTTTTTTGAAATTTTTACATATAGGGGCCGAAAAAGGGTAAAATTATAATTTTGGTACTTTTTTGTTAATCGTTTATCTCCTAAAGTAATGAAGGTAGAAATTATATTCAAAATGCATTCTTCTATCCTTACAAAGCCCACAAACACGTTTTGGTACTTTTTTGTAATTCGAATATATGAAGTAAAATTGGTTGTTTTTTTTGGTACTTTTTTCTATACAACTATTTTTTATGCAAATTGATACACATACTGAATGCATATCTTTGTATATATTCTCTAAGACCGAATTTTCGAAAACTTACATTCTAGCGGGAGTAAAAGGGGTAAAAACGGGTTAAATAGGTAATCTTATATCTTCGAATTTAAGTAAGGTAGACATATAATTCTAAAAGCATCATAATAAGATAGAAAAATGAGCGGACAGGTGTCTGAAACTTTTTAAAATCTGTACATTTAGAGGCCGAAAAAGGGTGAAAATATAATTTTGGTACTTTTTTTGTTAACAGTTTATCTCCTAAAGTAATTAAGTTAAAAACTAAACTAGAAATGCATTCTTCTCTCCTTAGAAAGCCCTCAAAAACAGTTTTATATTTCTTCAAATTTGAATATATAATGGGTAAAATTGGTAGCCCTTTTTGGTACTTTTTTCCATACAACTATTTTTTATGCACATTGATACTCATACTGAATTCATATATTTATATATATTCTCTAAGAACGAATTTTAGAAAACTTAAATTCTTGCGGGATTAAAAGGGGTAAAAACGGGTAAATTCGGTGTTCTTATATCTCCGAATCTATGTAAGGCAGACATAAAATTCCAAAAGCGTCATAATAAGATAGAAAAATGAGTGGATAGGTGTTTTGTACTTTTTTTAAATTTTTACATTTAGGGGCCGAAAAAGGGTAAAAATATAATTTTGTTGCATTTTTTGTTAACCATTTATATTTTAAAGTAAAGGTACTTTTTCGAAAACATACTTTTTTGAAAATGTAGTTTTAAGGTACTTTTTGAAAAATATTTTTGGAAAGGGTACTTTTTGAAATGGTACTCTTTTGAAAATGGTTACTTCTTGAAAAGTTATTTTTTGGAAAAGCTTCTTTTTTGGGCTCTGTACACCAAAAGTGTAAATTAATCTCATTGTTTTCGATACGCTGTCCGTCAGTCCGTCTGTCTTTCTCTCTGTCACAGGCTGTTTTCTCGAGAGCCGTAAGAACTAGGGGCTAAAGATTAAAGGGTGTTCTAAAGCGAGCAACGAAACATGTTGAAATACTAATGTACTATACAGGCTCGTTTATATAGACTCTAGAAATTTCCAAAGTTAGTGTTAATTGGTGTAGTCTGTAGAATATTTAACACAACAAAAATTAAAGGGAGTTCTGAAAGTTAATTGTAATTTTGACTATGTAGTTTAAACAGTTTGCTGTATCTTGGAAACCGTAAGAGGCAAACTCCTGATATTTAAAAAAACTCTAAAACTAAAAAATTCCAGAATTAAAAACGCCAAAACGAAAAATCACCAAAATGAAAAAATCGCTAAAACGCACAAATGCGCCAAAACTAAAAAGATCGCCAAGAAAACTTACCAATTTTATGGTTATTTTTAAATGAGCTAACTAATTTTTCTATATCTGCATAACAATGGGGTAGCGAAGCACGCCGGGTATAGCTAGTATGGAATAAAATAAGTAAAACTAATTCTAAGTTAAATGGTTTTATTGTTATGTTGCAGATAATGAACTAAAAGCTTCAAAATAATTACGTAGTAACAGGTACCAGCTAGCACACCACTCTACTCACCAACACAGGGCATTGACCAGACTAAGATAAAATCGTAGAGCGTTGTTGACTATAGATAACGGAAATTCGACGCGTCCCACAGTTTTACTTTAGTGTGATCCATGCCCTGTGTTGGTGAGGAGAGTGATGTGATAGCTGGTATCTGGTACTACCCGGTGAAAAAAATTATATATATAATTATATAGAATTATATATGATTCCTATTAAAAATTAATACTAAATTTATAAAGTGCATTGTTACACCCTTTCAATGCCTGAATATAGGCCCTCATTTTATACTGGCCGCCATTTTGGAATATACAGTTTTTCATCGCGTACTGTATTCTACTAGTCAAAACCTTTCATTTCATATCCTTATTGCGATGTTTGTAAGCAAATAACTAATTCGCCATTTTGTGGTGGCGGCCATCTTTGATTTACAATAATACTGAATACACATAATAATAATGTCATGAGATGAATCAGTCATGATAATTAAATGTGTTGGCATAATTTAAAATCAATTGGTCAAGGGGGAAGGGGATAAAACTAAATATTACTTTTTGTGGGCGTGGCACAGCCCACTTTTTTCAACACTAAATTAAATTGTCATGATAGGTAAAGGTGTTTAGCAAATTTCAGATTAATCGGTCAAGAGGAAGGAGGTAAACGTCAATGTTATTTTTTAAGGGCGTGGCGCAGCCCACTTTTATAATCGCATAATTGTATAGTCATCAAAAGTAAAAGTGTGTTTACCAAATTTTAGATCTATCGGTTGACACGAAAGGGCTAAAACTAAGTATTGCTTTTTATGGGCGTGGTGCTGCCCATTTTTTTAAACACAAAATAGTATACTAAACGTAAGTAAAGGCCTTTACCAAATCTCAGAACAATCGGTTTATAGAAAGGGACTAAAACGAAATATTACCTTTTATGGGCGTGGCGCATCCCAGTTTTCTAATCGCAATATTAAATTGTCTTTAAAAGTAAAGGCGCTTACCAAATTTCAGATGCATTAGTCAAGAGGAAGGGGGTAAATTAGAATTGTACCAAACTCCACAGACTCCGCAAACTTCACAAACTTCACAAACACAGTAAGCTAAATAAAAGAGAAAGTATTTGATGGTGGTAATATAAAGTATTAAAAATAGTTTGTTGCTAAATACTGCGATAAAAAATGAGGTAAAATTGTTAATAAAGAACGTTACCACGCCCATGGAATATTTGTCTGTTTTATTTGTTGCTTAACCAAAAATATTTTACATTAAAAAATTGTTTTTGTTAAATTTCTTTACCATTCAATATTAGTTGTTACTACCATTTTGTGCCCTTAATTTTTTGAGTGTAGAGTAAAAGGAAAACAGAATTTAGCTTTAGTAAAAGGAAAACAAAATTTAGCAGGTCATATCAATAGAAGTAGAATTGGAAAAACGTAGTATGAAAACATAAAATGAAGTGAAAGAAAATAATTTATTTTAGAACGAAAAACTTGACCTTGTAAATAAAAAACTATAAAGAATAAAATGTTAAACAAAGAATTTGCTTGTTTAGAGAACGAAGGAGTTTTCCATTTGTGATTAATTTTTCTTTTACTCTTAGCAATTATATATTTTTCCAACAAAAGTAGGTTCAAGCAGTATTATGCTTATACTTTCTTTGAGAATTTTAAATGTTTATCTTTTAAACATAAAAAAACGTACTATGATTTATATTTCATACTGTTATGAAAATATTGTATTGTGTAACAATAACATAATGTTATACGTTCTTATCGACGCACAGTGGTTCCAATTGGAAAAAAGGTAATTAATTTGTATCTTTGAAACTTGCGATCAAATTACAGAAAGATATATGAAACAATTATATAGTAGAGCCTAAGCTTTAAGAGCATTGAAATTTGAAATATCCTGTAGAAACAAACGTCGAGCTACAGGATGTCGGAATTGAAATAGACAATTAAAATAATTTTATTTTATTAAGATTTCTTTAATATTTTGAAAGATATTTGGCTTTAAATTTTTTTAATTAATTTTTTTTTGCCTCGACTTTGTTTGTTCACTTCACATCCTATTGTCCACGTTGTATATTATTAGATTTTAATATAGTTTAAACATTTTGTTGGAAAGTTTTATGAAAAATATTTGAACGACACCTACAACTTTTTTTCCTATGTTTTTTAAATCTCATGTGAAGCCGTCCATAGACTATTCTTGAAATATTTTTACGTATAATTGTTTATCTACTGATTCATTTCTTTAGGAAACTATCAATATATTCGAAAAAATAAGTAAAACAAAAGTAAACAAGAAAAACACGAACCGTTTTTTAAAAAGCAAAAAACTCAACTATTATCTATGAGTGTCAAAAAAAAATTAATTGTTTAAATATGAAGCTTTTAATATAAAAAACTAATGGTAATCTAAAAGAATTTAAGATTCAAGTAAGTACAATTCATTTTCAATCGAAAGCTGCAAAATCTTTTCACATCTTTATCTTTAAAAATGTTTGACGTTTTGAGGCATTGCAACATGAACTATCATCGTATTTGCTACAATATTGTACCTTACATCGGTTGTGAATTGAACAGTTCCCAGTAAAAAATTTTCATATTTTATGAAGCACTAAGGCAGTAAAGCGCATAATAATACGCTTTAAAAGAAGAGCTTATTGCTGAGCAGTGAATGTATACCAAAGAAACTATAAAAAAAAAACAGATATTTCATTGCTGATACAATGCAGATTTTTAAGCGAGAAAGTTCCATATACCTACAGGTTTAGTGCTGAAAATGGTGATAATGTACAGCGCTTCAAAAAGCGCCCTTTTCAATTAATTAATAAATATTTTGTCTACAAACGGACCTATAAGCAAATTTGTAAATACAGACAAAAATGTCTCAACAATTTCATTGAAAGAAACAACGGCTTCTTTTTCAGTAAAAAGTTTTCCAAATCTGAATCTAAATATTTCAACACTCCACTCTTAATAAAAATAGTTTGAATTTACATTAATTCAAAAATATTGAACTAGTACGCCGGAATAATAAAAATTTTCAGACCTATAACACGATTTGTCTTATAAAATTTACAAATTCTAAACAAAATAATTTACTGAATCAAACAAAAATATTTACTGGATGTTCTGTAATATATCCAACAATATTTTTATATGAATTTATAAAACAATTTATCCAAATAACTAACAAAATCTAAACACAATAGTTTACTCAACCAAACAAAAATATTTACCAAACTTTTTGTAATATATCAGAAAAACTTTTTACCTAAGCCAGTAAAAGCTTTTTTAAAATAATTTTCATCGTCCATTAAGCACATATGAAATTTTACTTTGTTGAATGTGTTCAACTCTGTATGTTTATTCAAAAACATTAACGAATTGATTCACTCCGAAATCTTTAGTAAACAAACTTGTTATAATTTAAGGTTGACACCAATTGTATGAATTCCGATATCGCAATCCTTTTGCTATCATTGTTGTTGTTATTTATGTGTATCTATGTCGTCGTGGGGCTTGTTTTTTACGACACAAACAACTGGTTTTTTGTTGTTGTCTTTGGTGCTTGCATCCAATAATTCACTGATTTAGTAAAGAACATTTACTCAAAAATTAAGTTTTATTTTAGACCAACTTTTGTTTGAAAATTTTTTGAAGATAACTTTTTCTGTGTTTGTTAAATTTAAACGCGAGTTTGTTTGTCGCAAACTAATTAAGGTTCACTCACAATCATTTAAAACAATAATAAGTTATTTGCTACAACCATAAAAAATATCATGTAACTTATTTTTAGCAAAGAAAATACTGTCTTGATTTTAATGTGATAGTAGTTTTTCTATATTATCGCTGTTTGTTTGTTGTCTTTTATTATTTTTTAAATTCAAAGACTTAAAAATTACTCCATTCTGTTGCATTTAACTAAATTGAATTATAGCATATGTTTCCATATGTGTTTAGCTCTCCGGTTTTTGCTGATGGCTTTTAGTTTTGAACAGCAGTTTATTTTGGTTTAATATGTAATTGAGGTTGTTGAGCATAGACAAACAAAAATGCGTATATAACACATGTGGCACTTTGTGTGTACCACAATTACTCTGTTTTTGTAGCAAATGTGTTTATTTGAGTTGTATAAACATTCTTTATGCCAGAGAAGTACAAGGACTATATTATGTTGTTGTTTTTTTTTTGGGCACCATGTTTACATGTGCTCAGTGCAAGTCAGTTTTCTCAACTTCATATTCTATTAAATAAATTTCTTAGCCTTAAAAGAGAGGTCCTTAATAATACAGACAAGTTATAGAAGTAAAAGGCAAAATACAGATGGTTTCTACCTATATTTTCCTTGCTTTTTTTGACAGATAAAGTGCTGGTGGTGTCAAGTTTTCCCACTAATTTAATTATGTCTATGTGGTTTTATCATAGCATCTTAAGCCTAAAAATCGTATTTCGAGATATTAAGGATTTCATGTAAAATTTTTAGTGTTTTTATTGTAGAGTTTTAGAAAATAAACCTTGATAACTTTTTCGAAAATCGGAGTATTTGAAAATAAATTAGACAATACTGTGCATTGTAAGAAGACGAGCCAGAATTTGACCTTAACTCCATTTTGACTTAACTTGACTTAAGATGTTATGATAAACGACACAAATATCTGTAATTAAAAATTAGTTTTTCTATATCCAACACAGCATCTAAAAGTTATTCTGCCAATGCAGTGCCAGTTCTGTAGTAGACCTTAATCATTAAGCTTGAAAAGTTTCGAGGTTCGTTTGCTAATATAAAAGCTTTTAAAGAAGAAATGAGAATTACATAAAAATGGTAAGAAAAATAAGTTAATTCAAAGTAGATATAAAAATTATTGGCTGTGTTTTTGTTATAAGTTCTTTAGTCTACTATTTTTTGTTTTGTAATTCACATTTCTCCTTTGGGAGCTGTTATATGAGGAAATGAATTTCGAAACTTTTCAAACATAATGGTCGAAAGTCAATTGAGCAGCTGGCTTAGCCTTAAAGGATATGCTGGCATATAATTTGGCTTGAACTACAACAAATAAAAATTTATTGAAAAATTCACTAGGAGGATATCTCAAATAAATTTATAAAATTTTATTTTACTATTTTAATTTAAAAAATTTTATGGTACCATTTTCTATTCCTTTTTTATTTTGTCTATTAAAGTATTTTTATTCTTTCTTTATGTCTCTCTTACATCACATTTATTTCGTATCACTTTGGCTTGTTTCTCTAGCAGCATATAACTTTCAAGACATAAATGACATTTTCTATGGTTGCATAGTAGAACCATTGGGTAATTTGGCTGTAAGTAGCAAGAAAATTATGACAGAGTAAATATGTTTGTTATAAAATGTCATCTAAGGAAACACAATGGATCATTTAAAATAAAAGTCCTTGTTCCAAGGATTTAGAAACGACCCAAAAATAAAAGTAAAATACAATAAAAAGAAAAACGTCACATATTTAGGCAAACATTTTTTTAAGCTAATAAGTTTTTTTTTAAGAGACATAAATCTTTTATTATTATTTGTTTTATATTAACATTGATCACGATTATAGTTCGATGGTTTAATGTTGACAACATGCGTATAACAAATTTTTATAATTTTTCCGAAACTCTAAAAATGTTATATAAATATCTAACAAAACATTTCTAACATCAAAATATAAATGCCAAAATTAGTTAATGGCAAAGTGAAATTCCGATAATTGGCAAAGCAAGAGACCAGCGAAAAACTTCAAATAACACTGTACAGCAAAATCAAGTTTTTTAGAAAGTTCTCAGTGTCAAAAACGAAGCACGAAAATACTGTTTATAATCGCTTCATACAAAATGGTATGTCCGTAATACATGCTGTCGATTTTCCACATTAAGAAGTTCTGAATTAAAAAAAAACGAGATTAAACTTATAACGGCTTGCATTTGCTTCTCTTGTCTTACATATCAAATTGTTTAAAAATAATAGAAATTATATATTTATTTTTTAAACTCTTTGTTCCGCAGTCTTGTGTGTTGAGCGTAACGCTTTTTTAGTACACTTCATTACTGAGGTTTGTATTTCTATATATTTAAGAGTTTTGTGAACTTTGTTATATAGTATTATATTGCAAAATGTTTCATCAGTCAATCGTGTTTTGTTCCCAAAAAAATTTATTGAGTGTTATCCATATTTTTTTAATTTAATTGAAACCTTTTTGTGGATATAACTAACGGGTTTATGTTAAAATATATCGAAGATTTTACATCGGAATTATTTTAAATTAAAAATACTGTGTGTGTGTTCTGAAAAAAATATTGAATTCGTGTAAAAATGTATTGAGCGTTACTTTAACAATATTCTTAAAGAGATTTTATCTATAAATTTTTCTTTTGCCGCACTGTGGGTTATTATATTTTCGAAGAATGTGTTAGGTAGGTCGTATTTTGCTACAAAAAAATTATTTTAAATTGACATTACTTTTGACATTGTTGTTGGATTTTATTAAAATAAGTCTTATTTGAAAGAAGAGTTAGCCTACTTTTTGCTCTTGTATAATTGTTTGTTAAGAAATATTTTAAAAGATCCAATTTTTGTATTTTTCCATATAAACCCTAGTCAAAATTGAAAAAGTGGTCATAACTTTAAATTTCGTGTTGCTATTACTTTACTTATACTGTATATGTATGTACTTTACTGTATATGTATTGTGCTTTCAAACACCATACTGAGTGGAGATGAACGATATTTTTGTGATTCAATCAGTCTTACTGAAAAGTCACAAATCACAGTTGTGACAAAATTTGTCAAGTAACAGCTACTTGCAAAGTCGTTCTTTAAACAAAATTATGATATTTAGCTGTTGGTGCCGGGGTTATCAGATATGGCGATTTCTCGCCAAACGTGGCGATTTTTTAACTTGTTTAACGTCAAAATGTTTGATTTGGCGACATGGCGATTTTTCTGGCGATAAATAAATTTGTTGGCGATTTTTAATGCTATTTTTCAGCACATTTTAACTTAAAAATTTTTATAATTCAGGAAAATTACTTTGTTGAAGAGTATTTTCGAAAACAAATCCTACTAAAACTTGTCTGGAAGATATTAAAACAAAGCGATTTTGATGTTTATTCTTATATTGATTACAGTCATTAATGGATTTTGAGTTTTATTGAGAAAAATTTGGCAATAAATAGTTTTTGGCGAATTTATTCCTACTTTTGGCAATTTTTTGCAAAATTCTTATGCGACTATTTTTTAAAAAACTATATTAAAAAAAATATTATATAAAAATAAGTGTACTACAATATGTATGTTAAGAAAAACTACATAAAATAGATTTTGGCGACTTTTGGCGATTTTTTAAATGAATTTGGCGAAATAGGTCAGAAAAAATCTGACAGCTCTGGTTGGTGCGGGTAATAGCGTTTTTTGCGTCCAATCAGGGTTGTCAGATATGGCGATTTGTCGCCAAACGTGGCAATTTTTCAACTTGTTTGGTGCCTAAATTTTTGATTTGGCGACATGACGATTTTTCTGGCGATAAATAAATTTGTTGGCGATTTTTATGGATATTTTTTTCACGAAATCGATATTCAAAATTTGTATTATTCAGGAAAATTAGTTTGTTGAAAGAGTATTTCTCAAAAATAAATTCCACCAAAACTCGTCTGCAAGAAATTAAAACAATTTGGATTCACAAAGCAAATACGTTCGAAATAATCATACTAATAAACAATTAGCTACTGGCTTGAGCTTTTCACATGTTTACGTGTTCATATATACTTAAGTATAAAATCAAACCAAAAAAGTTTGTCTTGAGTAGAACAAAAATCAGAAAAATGAGAATGAAGAAAAATAAACCGATGGCAACTCTGAAAAAGTGCACTTTTATATCAGCTTGAGAGTGATTTAATTCTCGTATTCAAGTTTCACGAAAAAGTTGTATATATAAGAATTAAAATCACATTCAGCAGAGCCACCTGACAAGTGGTGATAAGCAAATACACGTGACTGACGATGGAAGTGTAGCGGCTTCCAAAAGTGGCGCTACTCTGTTCTGCTGTGTACGTTGAAAAATTAAGTTGATGTTAATTTTTCCCTTGTTCCTTGGAATATTAATCATGCCCAATTCTTTCTGAATATAACGTTACGAACCTTAGCCTAATAATCAATTTGGATTCATAAAACAATGTGATTTTGACGATTTTTCTTATATTAATAATAGTCACTAATGGGTTTTGAATTTGGATGAGAAAAATTTATAAGAAATAATTTTTGGCGATTTTATTTCTACTTTTGGCGATTTTCTGCCAAATTTTTATGCGATTATTTTATAAAAATTTATATTAAAAAAAATGTTTTATATAAAAACAAATTTATTATCAAATATATATATTGAGAAAAACTACATAAAATTGATTTTGGCGACTTTTGGCGATTTTTAAAATCAATTTGGCGAAATAGGTCGGAAAAAATCTGACAGCCCTGCGTCCAATAAGAATAAAAATTTCTTGTGCTCTCTTCTCTCTCTCTATCTTCTTTTTAATTACTATTTCTGTTTAAAATTCAAAGTATACTTTAAGGCGCATTTAAATCTGCCTTGGTATATTTCTTCAGTAAAAAAAAATATTGGTTTTGTTGTACGACTTGATAATTACCCTGCTATAAGAGAACTGAAAACAGTGATCACAGTCACAGGATCACGGGATCCCTCATTTCTAATACTAATTTTTGTGGTGTATTTTTTCTCAAAAATCATTCCCAGAACAAAAGCGAATAGGAAATGTAACGATCAATACACAAAAATGTTAAAAAATCGAAAAATAAAATTTTATTTCAGGATCCATAGAATAGATGGAAGCTAGAATATAAATCCCACCTTCTCATATTTCTATTAGTTACATTGGTCAAAAAAAAAAATAAAAAAATAAATAAAGAAATAAAAAAACAAACTGTACGTTTACAATGAGAATCACCCATATACGCTTTGGCATATTGAAAACTTACATCTGGGACTAGATTTAGGGGAAGTTCAATTTCTTACCCCATTTTGACATAGTTACATTGACTTCGCATATGAAATCGTGCGAGTCTTACGTTTAAGTTGTAAGAGGTATTTCGCATTTTTATGTAAAACAGCACGAAGAATATTTTCTAGAAGATTTTAGCCTCTAACTCTTCCGTGTATTGGTCTTTTTGTACCTTTCTTAAATAAGAGGCAAAAAATTCCTCTTCAGCGTGCAGAAATGTTAATTTTGTTATTTTATGTGTTAAATAAATTAGAGCAGGTGTTTAACATTTATAAAATTATTGCCATTTATTTTGTTTTACTCTGCCATATTTTATTAAGCCTTTTTGAATATTCATATTTAATAAAATTTGTATTGCTTGTTTTAGCATCAAGGTCAATGATTTAAGCACCTTTTTCAAAACTCACATCCATGAAGATTACAAAAACATTAGCATGTATTAAATAGGACACCCATAGATAGCAATCACACACATACATATTCACACACTTGTGCTAAAAAATTACAAAGAGTTGGTAAAGTGAAAAATATTTCACTCAGTAGTACTGAGCGAAATTTTATTCACGATGCTGTTGGTACTTGCTAACCACTATTTAGTCAATAGCATTTACGGTCACGGGCATAGTTTTTTTTTTATTCTTATTTAAGTAAGTAGATCACGTCATATTTATCAAAATATCTTCTCATACAGGCTTATTTATATAACTCACATTTTTAAGTGCTCACATTCAGTTTCCGTCTCTAACACATACTGACGGACATACATTATTTTTAATATAGATCTCACTGTCCCACATGATGGGACTCTTGAGTAGAGGTTGTTGATTCCCATTTGTAAGAAATTGTGATTTAGAAGTGTTAAAGTTAAATTAACTCAAGTAACATCACATTCATTTTTAATAGCCATCCTTTTGATGGTTTTTGTTTTTCTCTCTAATAAACATATACAAATCAACGTTTGAGTGTCATTATGTGTCTGTGTGTGTGTGTTTGAGCTTCGTTAATGGATGAATGAATATTGTCTTTGCCAACAGGCCATACAACACCTTTTTTTGGATGAGCATGTGTGCATGTGATTTTACGTTTCTTCGCATGACATGTCAGAAGTAAAAAAAGCTTTATTCCTGGAAACAGGGTTCATTTTGACACTGATGGTAAAACAAAATAAAATATAAAACGAATTTTCCATATACTTAGTTGTCTCCTTCTGATAAAGAAGTTGCTGGAGAATAGCAATAGGTGTTGCTGAGTTCAATGTACCACAATATTTAAATATAAATCGATTTATATAACTGTACGTGGCTGTCTTGTAATATCTGTATACAAGCACTCAAGCACACATACCAATTTACCTTAATGTCATCAACTTTTGGCATCGTTATATTAAAAGGGCGCTGTAGACTTTTAACTGTCAACATGGTGTTAATAAAACGAATATAAGGATGAGAGTGAAAGCTGCTGCAGGATTTAAAGACAAAACATCAGTAATATTTACAGGCATATTAACAATTGTAAATTCAACAATAACAACGCCAAAAGGTGTAATCATTGAAATAAATGAATCATGCTGTCTGCAGGTCAAAACAACATCGGAAGCAAAAAGCTGGAGTATTTAGTGATGAAAAATAATAAACGTAATTTTTTATTTACCAAAGGGGATGTGTAAGTAGACTTAGGGCCTGATTTATAAATACGAAATGAAACTTTTTCAACAAAATTTGTGTGAAAAATCCTAAAAATACTGAGTGTTTCCTTTAAAAATTTTCATAAGGAAGTTTATGTTCGAGTTTGTTAGCCCCCTGATTCACAAATGAATACATCATATCTGTTTTACCATTATGCAAAAATATACTAATAAATATATAAAGGCTTTTAATAGACAAAGTAGTTCATACTTGTAGTTCAAATCTGTTAAAAGGTGTATTTTTAGTAAAAAAGAACACAAATAAGGTTTTGGTATTTATGTGTGTGTGTTCTTTTGCGGCACTATAAACACCAAAGGCAAGCGATTTGTCTTAATATGTCGAGCATCAGCAAAGATATGAAAATAGTCAAAGTTCAATATGGCGGCGAACAAGCGCCATTTTGTTAAAAAGAAATAAAAAATAAAACGTCGTCGAAGTATATTAAAATGGGTATGATTGAACATGTATTGAAAAATACTCTTTAGATTTCTCTTAGATTTTCTTAGGATCCTTAACGGTTTAAAGTTGTTTAGGAATAGGGGTTTTCCCGGGATTTCCCGTCCCGGAAATTCTTGGAAAATCGCTTATTTTCGTTTCCCGCTTTTCCGGAAAATTTATCCGGGAGTTCCTGGGATTAAAAATCTATTTATTTACATAAAAAAGTATTCAAGAAGTTGTCTGTTTTATTATTAAAAAAAACAAAGTTTTTTAGTAAAAGCAACTGTAATGTTTTTTAATATGCACCAAAATGCACGGTAATTAGATATGCAGTAGATCTTTATGCACGTCTTTTTGATACATTTAATGACGAAGAAAATGGGAAAATAGATAGTACTTCAGATGGCATTGATGTTTTAAAAAAGAAGATTTTCGAGAAAACTTTATTTATACAACGCCTGTGTAGTTACACAGAAAAAACTAAATTTCATTTTCTGTAAAGGAATTAAATGAAATAGTAAATATTTTGTCTATGAACGGACCTACAAACGAATTTGTAAATACAGACAAAAATACCTCAACAATTTAATTGAAAAATAAACGATTTTTTTCAGTAAACAAATTGTTTAAATCTGTAAAACAATTTGTCAAAAAATATTTACAAATTGTAGACAAAACAATTTACTAAATCGAACAAAAATATTTACTGGATTTTCTGAAAAATATCAAACAATATTTATGTCTGAATTTAATAAACAATTAGTCTAAAAATGCTAACAATTATTAAGCAAAATAATTTACTTAATCAAACAAAAATACAAACAAAATTTTATGAGACTTCACTTTGTTAAATGTTTGCAAGTCTAAATGTTTATCTAAATACTCTAAAAAAATTAATGAGAATTAATGCAACGACATTAACTAGTCGATTCACTCAAAAATCGTTTGCAAATAAACTTGGTACAATTGCATTCCTCTTGCTATGATTGTTGTTGTTGTTATTTGTGTGTATGTCGTCATCGACATCGACACAGTTTTTATTGTTTTTTTTTTGGTGTTTGCGTTCTAAATAAAAGTCAAACAAACAATTCATAGATTATGGATAGAACATTTACTGAAAATTAAATTTATTTTTAGACAAACTTTTGTTTCAAAAATTTTTGCTGACAATTTTTTCTGTGTATTTGGGCAACTTCTGTCCCCGTAGAAGCCTTTTTTAAACAACTGAAATTGTGTTACTTAAATAAGAAACCGATTTTGATATGAAACAGTTAAAGCATTGACTGTTTTTAAAGACCATTTGAATATAGAAGTAACAATTTTCTAAGGGCAGAGAACTTTCATTGCATACCAAGGAGTAAAGAACTGAGTTTACGGTTTAAAGTATTTAAAGACTGCTCTTTGTCAGCAACATTTATCGCAGACACACTTTAAATCGGTCTTTGGATCACTTTCGCCCTCTGACAACCACTTGTTAAAATCATTGATGAATGATCAGCAATAAAAGTACTTTGGTTTCAGTCCATCAGTGATTTTGGTAATGATTTATATTCTCTCTTGTTGCTCGGGGTCTAAAGAGAGTTTTTAAATAAGAAGTTTCCTTAAAATTTCGATAAAAATATTATTCTTTTTTACCTAATTTACTTTGAATCTCTTTGCTTTTCTGATTAATTGAGTTTAGTGCTTTTTATCACATTTCTTTAGACACTGTTTGTTTGTGAAATACTTTTAAAATAAAGCTCAGTTTAAAATAAAGAATGATTGAATGATTAATTTTGCTTATATAAAAGTCAATGAATATCGGAAACTAAAATTTTTGTTAAATATTTTAGTACGTTCTTCAATTCCCGGGAATTCCTGGCATCCCGAGAAACAAAAAAGTCCGGGAATAAGAAACCCTAGTTAGGAACCAAAAACCCTAATTGCATAAAAAGTGGACTTGAATGAAAATATCTGAAACCAAACTATGTACGAAAACTAAAAGTACAACAAACAGAAAATAAATCTAAGTAATCAAAAAACTCAAAAGAAAAAAACAAGTCTAATGTTGGACTTGGTTAGCTAATCTATGTACATACAATTATGCCTGCGTTAGCACTCAATGGTATACAGCCATATAAATTAGCTAACCCACAACAAATACATATAATTTTGTTTAATATAATATAAAATACATTACATTTTTTCCCCTTTCCCTTTCCCTTTCGGTACATGTTTTTCGATTCAGGCTATAAAAATCCAATTTTGTTATTATTCCGCCTTAAATATTTTTAGTAAATTTTAATTTTTTCAATTTATTCCAAAAAGTTTAATCCAAAGTGGTTTTTTAGAATGATATGGCATCATTTGTACTCAATGGTGTATAAAATACACATGGGCGGACAAACGTAAAGGGTATTGGGCGACGAGGTGGTCCTATATTTGTGTTAGTAGTAAGCTTAATTAACAGCTTGAGTTGGAAGGAGTCATGTTCCAATTTTCCAAGTTGTTCCAAAGTGGCATTCTCTGAGGGATCAGTCCATTATTTTATGGAAGGAGCCAAGATGGGGCGGGGGGGGGGGGGGAAGAAGAGGAAATGAATTTTTTAAACAAGGTGATCCTTTAGTATTATCTATAGTTAGAGTGTATTTGAAAGCTGTTACTCCAAAATGTTCAAATTGTGCGAAATTTTGACTTTTTGAAAGATGAGTCCATTTCTTAGAAATGGGAAAACGCACTTGGGGTGAAAAATTTTTCGACCAAATTACTGATTATTGTTTCTAAAAATAAAAAAAAAATAATTTTGAACGCCCTCATAAAAAGTTATGGCGTAAAGATTTTTTTCTCAAATGAAAAAAATCTCTTCACTTGAGTAAATTTTGATGCCATATGGCGTCATACAAGTTTAAAAAAATCCTAAGGCTAGGTTATATATATTTTTGATTCAACAATACATGCTATTAATGCAGACTTTTGCAAATTTAATTTTAAAATATTTATGGCACAATTTAGTAAAATATGATATTTTACAATGCACTTTTTTCGTCTTGAGGAATCATGGACTCAGTAAAGTTTTAAAATTGTAGGATTTCAATACATATATATATATTTTTCAAATGTTGTTTTTAAAGCTTCAAAGTGCAATATTGAATAATAAAAAATAATTTTAATCGGACCCAATTGAAAGTATGAACCTTCAAAAACCCATGATGCCATATGGCATCAAAAATGCCGAAAGGGTTAAAGTCGTTCAATTGTGCCAATTTAGCATTCATTATCTTTTTTAATTTTTTTTCATTTTATACTCTCCATTGAAGGTTCAGATTTAACATTGATCAGGAGTTATATTTCGTACGCACGAGTTTGATTCAATTCAATAAAAAGGCAATTTTGCGAAATACTCTACTGATTACAAGTCATTTGCAGTTTGATATCATTGGTAAAAATAAAACAAAAGAAATACAGAACAAGAAAAAAATGAAAGGAAATGAATAAAAATTACCCCAGAAAAAGCTTAAAGGCTATGAGAAAAAAAGTCACCTTTTAAAGCTAACCATAAGGGCTCTTATATAAAACTACAAGCCATTACTCATTGTAACCTTTTTATTCTCTAAACACTACAAACCAGACAATACTGATGTCTCACGTTACAAAAAACTACATTTTAGTTAAATTTTTTTTCTTGTGCACATGAGTGGGGTGGAAATGTCGATAAATTTAAATAGTCAACAAAACAGTTAAATTTAATAATAATTTCATTAAAGTAATGAAATAATTTCGTTAAAATATTGACACAGTTTCATTGAAATAATGAAATAGTTTCAATAAAATAATGAAATAATTTCAATAAAATAACGAAATAATTTCAATAAAATAATGAAATAATTTCAATAAAATGATGAAATAATTTCATCAAAATAATGAAATATTTTCATTAGCTTAGCGAAATTATTACATTGGATCAGTGATACTATTTCTTATATAGGGAAATTTTCATCAAAGTAATTTTAACGAAACTCGTTTCTTTAATTCATTGAAGTGTGAAGTTGGTTGAGTTTTAATAAAGTTTTTCATTGTATTAATGTCGAAATTTACAGAATTTATGAATACAATTTTTCATTGGATGCATATTTGGTGGACTATCGCTGTCAAACCACATAAAAAAGTATAAAAAACTATGTAGCGATTTTTTGTTGAATTTTTTTTTATTTATACATACTTGTCGTTACCTTAATATAGAAACGCCCTAACTCATTATATTTTTCAAATCGAGTTTTTTCCTTTTTCGCTACATTAAAGGTTCATTTATCAAAATATGCAAAAACAAAATCGATTTGAAAAAATTATGAGTAACAATATATTCTACGATTTGACTTTTTATTTCTTAAAGAGTTTTTAATATGTACGTGCGTTGTTTACCTAAATTCTCCATAATAGTTTGTAAATATTTTTCGTATATCTTTGTCGCATTCCATTTGCTGCAGATCTGTTTTTTTTCAAGTAGACAACAGCCGTATTTTTCATTTAGCATTAAATTGCAGAATATGACCTACAATCGTTTATTTGTTTACTTTCGCTTGTTTTTTTTTTCTCTTTTTTATTTGCTGTATACTTTTGTAATTGTACGCAAAGAACAGGAAAATAAACCAAAGCCCAGCTGCTACAACACAACCAGCGTATACCTTTGGGCGTCGTCTGTATACTCGTATTATAGTTAACGATTTTATGCTTGAAGTGGCTGTAATTTCATTTGAATCACTTGAAAAATGGTGTTTCTTTAAATGTAAATTTCTTTAATGGTTTTATCTTATTTGTTCACAATATTTTATTATGTTTTCTTGTTTAATGTGAAGCTGCTGGTAAGTTTGTTAAAAACTTAACTGATTACACTGTACAAAAAAAAACAAGATTCTCACGACTGACTCCGTTAAGGGATACTGAAAAACAAAAAGCTCGTAAAGGCGTTTTTAAAGATTCATTTAAGATTTGGTCAGTAAGTTTTATTTGCGCTTCAAAGGTTGAATGAATATTAACTTTATATTTTAAAGAAGTGTTTTTTTACGAAGTGAGTTTGGTGAGCAGTTCAAAGCACAACTAACCGGTCTCTGACTCTTAGCATAATTTCTCAGCTTTCCATTTTTAGATCCAACGATTTTAACACATACCGTGGTAGCAAACTTAACTATCGTACTGCATATATGAGTATTTATAAATTTATATATGCACGCTTATTTTTTTTAATAAGCCATGCTATACTTTTTGACAGCTCACTTTTACTAAGACCATCACCTAGTTTAATAAGAAATTATGTCTGAAATAAAATATATTTTTTATAACTTTGACAAACTTTTGTTGGTAAAAATGTTTCTCTCTTTAGTTGCTTTTAGTTTTATTGTAACATTTTCTTTTAACAAAATAAAAGAACTAACTTTTAATATACTTCTGCAACAACAGACTTTCCCTTAGGCTGTGTTGATGTTGTTAGTATGAACTTCCCTAAATGTCTTTGTAGTTGCTAGAAACTTAAAAAAAGAATGAACAAATATTTTCTAATGTTTGTGCTCTAAGATTATAAGTACAAGCTTTTAGAGATTTTAAGGTAAATATATGTACGTACACATGTTTATTTTAGTCGGTTAGCAACTAAAATATTTTACTTGAATGCTTTTAGGTATTTTAGTCTCTATTAAAATCTATCATCGTATAATGAAGTTAATAGCAAAAGTTTGCTTTATAGTGTTTAAGAGATTTATTTGAAGGGCTTGTGTCCAAGTAGATTTTTGACATTAAATAATAAAAATAACATAATAGCAGCATGCAATAATTCTAGACTTTGCACAAAATTTTTCTTTGAGATTAAATATAAAGCAATTTAGCTATTTTTGCAAAGAGTAAACATTTTACAAACATTGTGCAAAATGTTTAAGGCTTTTTCTCCAAATTTAAATTTTCTCAATACTATTATTTGCATAGAAATGAAGTTTGTTTTCAAACCGAATAAACGTCATTCAATAGGTATTTTCAAAGTATTGTTTTCCTGCAGGTTGCTAAAAAAATTTAAAAGTTTGGTCTTATTGTTCTCACTATCTGGTCTTATATATTTTCTTAAATCTTGGCTTCAACATTGTTTTTTGTTTACTTAAGGTTTTCTTGTTATATCTGATTGCTTTATCCTTTGTTGAACCTTTTGTTATATAATGATCTCCGTAGTGTCTCTGATTTGTTGTCGTGAACGCAAAATTTTGCCAAAAGTATTCAGTTTCCAAAGTTATTATACTACTTTTTAATGTAAGATTACACTATACAACAAAAATATATATAACACAGTTCTAACGAATGATTTCGGTAACTGACAACAAAGAACTATACTCGTACATCAGCGTGTTGAAGGTTAATATCTTAGACTCATTTAAGGAGGAGTTAAAGTCCCTCCGCCTTTTGTATATAGTTATAGTGACTCGGCATATTAAATCTTTTCAGCCTTAAGTTCAAGGTATAAGATGTCATCAGCGCTTTCCTGTAGAACACCACGGAAAAATTTATGTAGAAAACTTTAATCTTACACATAAAAAAATTAAGTTTAAAACCAATGTTGATTGAAAATCATATTAAAATTTTCCAAAAGAACAGAGAAATAAATTGCGGTTTAAATGTATTGATATTTATTACCGTTGTTAATAGCTACATCGCACTATTGTGTTATTTTTGTTGCTTATTTTAATGTTCGTATTGTATAAATGTAAATAGCCGACAAATAGCCGGCAAACTTTGCATTACCAGCGATAATTTTCCGCTGCTGATTTAAAATGATCATTGTTTCATATTAAGTATAAACGAACAAGTATTAATATAACCTTAAATCTCTTTGATTTAATGCTCGTAGTTTTCACTGTTCAAACAATATTGCTCTCAAATTTACATCTTATTTTAAATCTATATGACTGTAACTTTAATTTCTAGTAAGTTGTATGTTAGAGGATTAAACTATTCTACAAAAATGTTTTTCGTAGTATTTTATATAAGTATACTAATTTGTATTATACCTTAAACGTAAAGGCTTGCAAGATTTCCTATGCCAAGTCAGTATTACAGTGCGCAAAAGGGGGAATATTTAACTCCCTCTAAAGTAATTCACACACAAACAAACATATCTCCAAAAAGTTTTCAAACAATAGTTTGTCTAAAATAAATTTTAGTTTTCAGTAAATATTCTTTATTAATCAGTAAATTTTTTGTTTAGGACGCAAACACCAAAAACAACAACAAAAACCAGTGTGCCGTAAAAAAACACAAGCCCGATGACGATATACACATTAATAATAGCAACATCAACAACAACTATAGCAAAAGGAATGCGATTGTAACAAGTTTGTTTGCTAAAGATTTCTGAGTGAACCAATGCGTCAATGTTGTTGTGTTAATTCTAATTTTTTTCGAGTTTAACATTAATGTTTAATAGATGATGATTTTATTATTTAAAACTTAAAAATATTAAGAAAAACTATTTACTAAATCAGACAAAAAGTTTGTTTGATATAATAAAAAAGATCCAGTAAATATTTTTGTTTGATTCAGTAAATATTTTTGTTTAAAACTTGCAAGTATTTTTAGAAAAATTATTTAATAAAATCATACAAAAATATTGTTTGAAATTACATAAAATCTAGTAAATGTGTTTATTTGATTCAGTAAATTATTTTGTTTAAAATTTGTAAATATTTTTAGAAAAATTGTTTTATAGAATTGGACAATTGGTTTAGTGAAAAAACCGGGTATTTTCAATAAAAGTAGTGAGAGATTCTTGTCTGTATATATATACAAATTCGTTTGCAAGCCGTTTCTAGACAAAATATTTACTAATTCATTGAATTTCTTTACTGAAAATGAAATTTAGTTTTTTTCTGTGTAGTTGTAAACTTTCACAACGCCGATATATTTATATACTTTTATAGTTACCTCTATCAAAAATAGTTGGTAGAACTTTTTTATAAAAAAAAATATTTTGTTGTAAAGTCTTGCAAAGTTTTTTTTTTTTTTTTTTTTTGGTATTAAAGAACTGCGAAACAATATTTTAGTACTCGTTCGTATTCAAGAAAAATATAACTGAAAAGAAAATGTAACTTTTGAGAAAACTTCGCTAAGCTGTTCTATATTATCCTTGCTGTTGTCTTCTTTATAATTTTCATATATTTTTATTCAAAAATTCAATAGATAATAAAATCCTTTTGAAACTAAAGGGACACGTAAATTATAAGAAAGCAAAAGCATAGACGTTGTGCCATTTCACAGAGGCACAATCAGGGGTACCGTGATATAAGAATTAATGAAAAAATGAAATAAAAAATTGGAAGTTATTTATTTCATAATGAAATAACTTCACATATATCTATGGGCATAATATGATAGTTGATATCGTTGGTCACAAGTAGAAAGGCCCTAACTCAAATAATTGTAATTTTACAACAGAACGTAAAACACAATAGACACTGTAATTTTCAATATGTAAATCTTTTTTAAAGGCATGTTGTAATTTTCAATATGTAAATCTTTTTTAAAGGCATGTTTTAATAAAAGTTAAACACAAATTTGATTTTAAGATAATTTTTAAAATTTTTATATAGGTGTATGTGTGTGAAATATATTGGAGTCACTGAAAAACTCAATTTCGTAAAAAATACGAGTTAGGGCCTTTCTACTTGACCATCGATATATTTTGTCTCGTCAGTTCTTAACACTATTTCTCCAATAGTAATGGATAAAAATTATTAAACCGTTTACTGTAGGCAATATGTTTAATTTGCCATAAGCTCTTATAAATAAATAAAATATTTTTGTTTTTCTGCCCACAAAATTATGTCTTACTTTCATTTCATTAAAATTTTTAGTCTCTACTTTAAGAAGTAGTTTTACGCCTTCATTATTTACAAAAACAGAAACCAAATTCAAAATAAATAAGCGCAAATAAAAGTATTAGCGGATGGACCTGGTAGCTTGTACTTTCACTTCCTTATATTGATCTTATATTTAGCTATAAGTTTAATATTAAATAAATAAATAAATAAATAAATAAATAAATAAATAAATAAATAAATAAAAGTAGCTGAAATGTGTCTCATTCTTACAAAATAGAGCAAATGCAAAAGGCAAGGCTTTGGGTTTTATGTTAAAATTATGTCTACAAGTTTTTTGTCATTCGTGACTTTTCTTTTTAATATTAAAAATTGTGAATTATTAAATAAAAAAATGGTAAGTGGTATAAATTAATTAAAACAAAACATTATTAACAACATGCAAAATTGGAGCGTTTATTGCAAAATTTGTAGCATGAGCTTTATCAATTTGTTAAGAATTGGTCATTTGTGACTTGAATATTTATTAAAAAAAATTCAGATGAGTGTTATGATTTCAGCCGGAAATATTTCAATTATATTAGACCATTTGCTTAAAATTTTATTGGGAGGAAAAAATAAACATGAAAAAAATTTTCATTCGTGGCTTTCGTCTTTTTGTATGGGTTTTGTTATAGTAGTTTATAATATCTGATTTCGCTGTTTTTGTTATTGTTTTGGGTTTTAAAGGAAAAGCAAACCAAATTAGCCAGAACAGAGATACAAAAATGTTATAGATAAAAACTATTAAAACTAGACAAAAACCGTATGCAAAATACAAGCAAAAAGCAAGAGAAATTTAAAGGCAACCACTCTTAAAACAATTTATTTTATTTTCGTTTTCTTTGGGTTTGATTTAAAGGAGCTCTGAGCAATGAAATTATGGTGAAATAATATAGAATTCATATCGTCATTAAGTGAGGTAACGAATGACAAAAAATATTATGCTTTGATATGGTAAAACAAACATAGAATGCAAGTTTTTGTTAATGGACTGTTACGTTGCCACAATGTCATGCATTGAAGAAGTGTAAATTTTATTTTTTACGTTCACTTGAGTAAGGTAACGAATGACAAAAATATTATGCGTTGATATGGTAAAACAAATATAATATGTAAGTTTTTGTTAGGAGACTGTTACATTTCCACAATCTCATTCATTGAAGAAATTAAAACTTGATTTTTTACGAGGCAACGAAAGGAAAAAAATTATGTTTTGATATGGTAAAACAAACATAAAATATATGTCCTTGTTAGGAGACTGTTATGTTATCACAATCTACGGACTACTTACTGTTCATTCTTTACATAAATAAATTAAAATTTCTAAATAATAAAGTTCATATTCCAATTTCTTTCACGTACTTTATTTTATTCTCTCAATCCAATTTGCTAATTTTTATAAATAAGTTTAGTAAAAGGTCCGTAATTTATTTCACTTAACAATATAAAACAAATTAAAAAATATACTCTCAAATTAATATAAATCATACGCCCTGGTGTTTTTTATTGCGAGTAATTGCCACCAAACTGTCTGCAAATAAAATAGATATTAATGTTATTCAACGTCTCTGTAAGTGTTTAAAAATTAAATTCATTAATTTAATTTAAATTTTAAGTAGAAAAAACCCTTAAGAAAGGAAATTAGCCACAAAATTATATACACAATTAAGTATTGTGAGGAAAATTACGGTCTTAAAACGCATAATGTGTTCAATATAATTTAGTTTTATTTTTATAAAACATATTGTTTTCATTCAAATTGGCTTTTCTGAGTGTTTCTTTAATTAATCTTATTACAGACCCGACTGCATTGTTAAAATTTCATGAGAAATTTGCATTCAATAATGCGAGTACAATTATTAAAAAAAGAGTTTCGCTCAATTATATTGCAATATATATTAAAGGAAATAGCTGATATTTTATCTTCAATAAAATAATGAATTTTTACAAATTCTTGGCATACATTCATATTAGCAACTGAATCTTTTTTCACTTTTGTTGGTTTGCACAGGAATTATATCTTTGATACAAATGAAACAAAAGAGGCCACAGGATATAAAAAATAATTGCAAGAAAAATGTCTGCCCCATTGAACTGTTCATGATGTTAACAGACAACCAATTAACTCAGATGCAAAACAGAAGTTATTCTTGTTTTATTTTGTCCTCTTACCTTCGTAGAGCTGCAAAATACTAAAAATGCAAACAAATTATACTCAAGTTGTTGTTTTTTAATTAATTATACGCTGAAAAGGACATTGTAATTATTTCATAATAATATTTTTTTTTTCGGTTTTAGGTCGCCACAATTGCGGTCTACTGTTAGTTCATGCTACTTAATTTAACAAGAGTTTGTTCGCTGTAATTTATTCAAATGTCTTAATTAGTTATTTATTTATTTCACCGCAAATAAAATGATCAGATATAAGTTTTCTGTTCCGTTAGCAGCATTAAGTTTGACTTCATATTATATATAATATACTCCGAAATGCAGATGAAATCTTCAGCACTTTTTCGGTCTAGCTCAAGGAGTTTTAAAGAAATTAGGCACGTCAGTCAGCAAGTACTAATTTTTGCTGAGTAAAGCTATTGAAATCTTCACGACTTAGAAACACGTTTTAAATGCTGCGCGTTATATGAAGGATACTTGTAGTTCTATAGACAATAAATATATAAGTAAGTCTAAGATAATTTGTTAATTTGCCAGGATTTGTATTTGTGTCTGTGCGCAATTTGAAAATTGTAGCTTAAAATTTAAATACAGCTTATTTATGCATTTTATCAATTATTTTATTTCTTTTCTTTATAATTACTATATGTGAACGTAACAAATAGAATTAAATCAAATTACTTTTATTCCCTTTAAATGTTCAATGAGATTTATGCAAAAAAATATATATGAATTTTTTATCACAAAATCAAATACACTTACTAGTTGATTCCAACAAAGTAAGCATGTTTGTAAATTGATTAAATTATATTAAAAGCAAGGAAATCAAATATTGCACAGTGGGGAGTTTTGCAAAATAAATTTTAATAAATCTTGAACTTCTAAGCTGCTGATTTAATTTATCTGAGACTTCGAACGTCTTTAGAGGAGGAGTCGAGCTTTACAACGCGTGTTATGGTGGCCTTTTTGCAAAGGCACTGGAAGACTTACAGGGGGCCAAAATTGATTACCTGTTACTCGAAAAAACTTCTGAGGCTTGTAAATGTTATCCGATTCTAAAAAAAGCGCTTTGAGTTAAGCTAAAAAACACAAAAATTAATGTTCTTACAAGTGTTTCGGTATCTCTCATAGCATAGAAAAAAATTTTTTTTGTCTTAACTTTTTTTGGCGTTTCGCCTATAAATTTTTAGTTTGCAGTTGTATTTTAAACTAAAAGCCACCATTCGATTTCTGACGAAATTCTTACTAAAACCACGGAAAAACATTTTTTAATATCTACATTCTTGACGTCGAAAAAAGGCTGAAAATTCTAAATTTTGAAATTGAGCTGAAAAACAAGGATGTTTTTTTTTCAAAAAACGCATTTTTCTTATTTCCAAATTTGTAAAAAAACTTTGCTTAACACAATTACTTTTAAATTACATATCGCAAAAGCCAATCCATTAAAAAGGTGTTTAGCGCCAAATATTATGTATTTTGGACATGTACTCTACATTCACCCCTATCGCGAATAACAAGTGAAATTTTTGTTCCCATGAAATTTTTATTTCCCTTCGAGGGAAAATTGCTATCGTGAAGTTCCCGTGAATATTTTTTCCCGCTATCAGTTCTTAGTGAATGTAAATTAAATGATGAAAGAGAACTAGGACTAGACGAGTTTTTCCATACACATTTACATTAATCATACGCCGTAAAAAGCAGCAATGGGATAGAATCTAATTTATTTTGAGAACGTTTTTTCTCATGCTCTCAGTTTTAGCCACTCATTCTCTCAACAATGTTGCCGTGTTTGAATAAAATGTCATATATTTTTCATACGAAAAATAAAAGTAAAGACGATAAACAATAATATGAGAGCATTTTGAAGCTACTGCCATCGATTTAGTTTCGGGCCTGTTTATTTGGCAGCGTTTTTTGCCTGAATTTGAAGACTTATTTTTTTTCACCATTAATGAAGAAGCTTAATAAAATGAATTAAACATCAAAGAAATTTTTGTTAAAAAATAAAAAAATGCAGTGCTAAGAATTGGAATTATATTTTTATTCCATGAGGAATCTAAATAAAATCGAATTGTTCGTCCAGGATTGCTAGATGCATCCAATGCCTTGGAGTACCTGAGCCATTGCAGGCAGCCTAATTCAAGCAAATAGTCTTTTGGTGTTAAATGAAATTTTCTAAAGAGTAAGTAAAACTGGATTTTTATATATTTTGGACATGATGAATGATTCTCTACGGACGTGGAAATTTTAGTTCATTTGTGCCGGGAAGATAAGTTAACACTATTTAGTGAATTTGTCCTGAAAATAAATATTTATAAGCTTTAATAATTAATTGGAAGTATAAAACAGCAATTACATGATACATTTATCCATTTCGCCTGCTAAAATAAAGTGAACAAAAACAGGGGAAAAGGGAAAAAATCCACGTAAAAAATTTCATGCATGACAAGGGGAATTTTTTGACTTTTTATTCACGATCTCAAAAGAAGGGAAAGTGCAAACATTTCGAGGGAAAAAATATTCACGATAGGGGTGTTTGTGTTTAGTGGCCTATAAAAAATTGTGACGGTCGATTTTGAAAATTTCAAAACAACGTTTTATAATGCAAGTAGTTCTAAGAATTTTGGCAAAAATTGAGGAGAGACTTTTCATAAATGTTGATATACACGAAGATTTTCTGAAAAAAGTCAAAATTTAGGAAAAATAAAGCTTTGTACCATAAACAATATAAAGCTTTGTAATATATAAAGCTTTGTACCATAAGCAATATATAGTAAAATAAATTTCTCAAATTGAAAAATGTCAATGACTTCTATATGAATCTCTTTACTACGCCTGAAAAATTGTTCGAATATCTTTTACTGATCTCGAGATATGCCGATTGTAGGATATGCACTTCCAAGAATATAAAGAATTCTGTTAACTTCTTTACTTTCATTCACACAAATGCTATAATTTTTCTGCTTAAGCTCTGCCTAAACCATATAAAAAAAAACGAAAGTACATTTCTAATGTTATACAAAACGTTTATGCGCACCATAATAAAAAAATATTCATCGTAATTATACAATCCGTTTTTCATGTAAGAGTACTTAGTACCAATAACGCTGGGCGGTCACGCCAATATATTTCATCAAAAACTCGCAAACGGTTCGTCCTATTTCAACAAATAAACTCTTAGAATATGCGGAATAAAATTGTCTTTTTAAGTCACTAATATGATTATTATATTTCTACTATTCAGCTATTCAGAAATTAGCGGCGGAAAATTAGTTTTTTTCATGCAATTTTTATACTTTTTAAAGAGCTCATAAAGAAATTAAGAAGGCAATAATTTAAAATTTTGTATCATTTTGTATCATTAAAATCGATGTATAAATATTACGATTTTATTTGCAATTAATTGAGGGAATTGAATTACAATATATTGTACGAATACCATCAATACTGCTAACTCTATTTTTTTGTTCCATAAACAATCTGTCTAGTTTCAAAGCTATTCATAGCATGAGTGGAGGTCATCCGATTATTACTGTTTCGAATAAAGAAAAAAAAAACAAATTAGTACTTAGAGTTTGTATTTTATTATTTTTCTAAGCCCCCTACAAAATCACTCTTAAGATACTCACCGACCTTATGAACAATTATCTCTACAAACGTATAATTAAACTGCATTTAATCTCCGTCACAATGGTCTGCTCATACGAAGACATTTAGGGCGTGAAATAAAAATCAAATAAAATTCATTGTTTAGTCCCAGTGGTTTTAATTTTATCGCTTAGTGTTTGTGTTTTATGACAACATGTGGGTTATATTTGTTTTATATTCAATTAACTTTTGTGTGATTTCTTTGCTGTTGTGAGGTATTTTTTCCATACACGTCTCTGCGCCATTTATATTAATGTCGCTTCAATAATATTTTTATCATGTGTTTGTTTATTAAAGTCCCTGCAAAAAGAGCAAAAGGGGTCAGAGAAACGATATAAATACAATAAGTGTGATAATAATATGATTTTTATTACCAAAATTTACCACATTTCAGATGGCGAAAACTTATGTGAACATGTTGCAGTTAAAACCAAGTAAAGCGTTAAATAAAGTACTTCTGTGCAAATAAGCAAAATATCTCAAACATATGACCAACACTTTGCTCTTGTGTATTTATTAGCTATAAAAACTGTCTTATATTTATGTATATGTAAGTAATTGTGTTTGTGTGTGTGTTTAAATGGGATATGTATGTATATAAAGGACACATAAAAAACTGAAATTGAAATGAACAATTACGAATTTCTAAAATTTGCTTCCGTTTTGCAAATCATTCCTTCGTCGCAAGGCACTGACCTTCAGCTGCGAAAGAGTCGGCTGATATGTTCTACAGAAAAAAGAACGCATGGCTTTTTGTGGGACACCGCGTAGGAATATGGTTCCTTTCATTCTCAACCGGTTTGGGAGCAATCACTGGGATAACAGCAGGGCTCACCGCTAGAGCAGCATTTTATACCCTAAAGATAGCAACATTAGCAGCAGCTATAAGTTTCTTCAAGAGAGCCTCATACCAGACCGAAATTGGGTGCCTCTGTGGCTGAGTGGTAGCCATGCTAGCCTGTCAGTCCAGAGATCGTGGGTTCGATTCCCGCCATAGACCCTGGGTGTTTTCTGCAGACAAGCTAATCGCTTCGTCGGTTGTGTTTGTATAAAAAGAAATAGTACGAGTAATCACCTAATGACCCAGCACTCTACTTTAACTCCACCGACACTAGTGGACAAGTTTTTCTTTTGCCGATAATTCCTACTACCAGAGGCCACAGCACTGTAATTAGCATCATTGTCATTGAACACTGCCCAAGCCATACCACTATCATCCGTACAGACATTAGGCGAAGTACCAGCATTACTAAACAACAGGACCAGAAAGAGTAATAAAAGTTGAAGCAGCAGTACCTCCATACCACCAGCACCAAAATTTGCCCCAACGGCATGCTCAGCAGCAGCAGCTGTTCTTAGGCGCCAATGGCTTCTTAATAATATAAATCAGTAGAAAGGTAATAATTTGAACTTCCAGATGATGAGAGGAAGACAATTTCCTAAGGCGTCAGAACCTAAACCAACTATCAGTTGGAAGATAGCTAGACGATACTTATCGCCAATAGTTTTGCAGAGACACCTTCAGCTTTCACTGTCACGAACCACTTATCCAAGTCACAAAACATTTAGCAAAGATACAGACAATATTGGAGATTCCCAAAAACTGGGCCAAGAACCCCAAGATTCCAGGAGTTCCCAGGCAGTTCAGCTATCACTGCCACGAATCACTTAGCCAAGTCACAAAGCAAAACAAAGACACAAACCATATTGCAGATCGCCAAAAACCAAGATGAAAGTCCCCAAAACCACAGGAGCTCTCCGGCACTCCCCGGAAGACTACAGCAACACTGAAAATCTAAGAACATCTGCAGCGACAACATCATTATGCTACACAGAAAAAACTAAATGTAATTTTCAGTAAAAAAATTTAATGAATTAGTAAATATTTTGCGTAGCAACGGACCTACAAACAAATTTGTAAATTGTATAAACAAAAATATCTCAACAATTTCATTGAAATAAAACCGGTTTTTTCAGTAGCCAAATTCTATAAATCTATATAGCAAATTGTCTAAAAATATTTACAAATTGTAAGTAAAATAATTTACTGAATCAAACAAAAATATTTATTGGACTTTCTGTAATATATCAATTAATATTTTTGTCTGAATTTATAAAATATTTTGTCAAAATTTTTTTAAAAAATGTTAAACAAATGAATTTACTGAATCAAACAAAAATATTTACTGGATTTTTGTAATATAACAAACAAAATTGTTGTCTGAGTCATCATCATTATCCATTAAGCATTTATGAAATTTCATTTTATTAAATGTGCTTAGCTCTAAATGTTTATCTAAAGAATATAAAAAAAAATTAATGAGAATTAGCGCAACAACATTAACGAATTGATTCATTCACTCAACAATCTTAAATAAACAAACTTGGTACATTCGCATTCCTTTTGTTATCATTGTTGTTGTTGTTATTTGTGTGTATAGCGTCATCGATGTTGGTTTTCTACGACACAGAAAACGGGTTTTTGTTGTTGTTTTTGGTCTTTACGCCCTAAATAAAAGTCAAGCAAAAAATTCACTGATTCAATAAAGAACATTTACTGAAAATTAAATTTATTTTTAGATAAACTTTTGCTTGACAATTTTTCGGAGATATGTTTTTTGAGTATGTAGCTGTGACCAGTATTTTTGACCAGTATTTGAGACCAGTACTCGCGGCCTGTATTTTTCATTTTCAATAAAACTTTATTTTACCCCCCAAGCATTGATTTTTGTTATTCAAAGCATTGATGTGCATAGCGCCATAAGGAACTTACGTTCCAATAATTGCCATAAAATTCTATTATATAGGTCTTCATAAAACTCCAAGCTCCAGACGTAACGTTAACATTAGAAATCATTCAAGACTTAAAATGTGTTTAAGCGTTAACTTCGTACTTATTAACATTTAATATTCGGCCTTGGAAATCTTATAGCTTTTAAGTATGAAATAAAAAGATGTGTTCAGCACTTTTTTTTTGGAAAACACCACAAGGAAAATTTTGATAGAGCAACATAACTCTCTATCTGTTTTTGTATGGACCTTCTTGTCCATTTCTTAAAAATGTAAAAAAGCTAACCTGCACTATTACTACCTTGGCCTTGGAAATCTTGGCAGCCATACGTTGTAAAACACGAGGAAAATTTTCATGGAACTTTTTAATCCTCTATTTTTCTTTTTGTGCCTTTATTAAAAGAGGGGCAAACAAGAAATATTCTTCGGTGGCAATATAGCGAGCTAAAATAGTGTAGCGGCTGTCGAAATTAGTAGTACCAATACGTTCTGCTGGTCCGATTAGATATTCTAATATTCCACTCTTAAAAATAATTCGAGTTTACATTTATTCAAGTATTGAACTTAGGCCGAAGAATTATAACTTCCGACTTAAACCTATTTCAGTCCGAATAATAATTACGTACAAATATTAATTTTATTTTCTTTCAAAGTGTTATGAATAAGGAAGGACAAATTACAATAAAACTCAATGAAAATTAGTGTTTTTATATGTATTAAAAAAATTTGTTAAGGCGAGAAAGCAAACATAAATATAAAGTGTTCTAAGTATTTAAATAAAACAAAAATAACAAAGCTATATACTATTCTTAATAGCGAAATAAATACTTAACAAGATAAAACTTCTTGCTACTAAGAAAATATTACCCCAAAAAAATTAGGTCATGATTTAGGCCATAAATTCTAATGAAAAGTCTTCGAAGACAAAAATTTGATACCAATCTGTGTGTTGTAATGATTAACAATGTGTTGCCAAAGAAACTATTTATCTATAAATCTTTTATTAAATCTTTTCCACTTCATATCCGCCAAAAGCAAAGTTATTTCTGCAAATTAATATTTGATTTATGCCACTTATCAATTGTGTTTGTTTTGGTGTTTATTGGTAGGCTTAAATACCATTCACCATTCATCGTTGCTATTTTGGCGTTGGCATCTTAATTTCAAGATAAAAATATTAATTTATTTCTCTTATAATATTTTACTCTAGATATTTGTATTGTTTTTAATTAGTATTTTTGTTCAGTTTTGTTCCACTTTGATTGTATTATAATTAAAAGTTTGTTATATATTGTTACAATCAAAGAAATTAATTATGTAATGGTTAGAGTGCTTTTGAAGGGGGGACGGGGTAAATGTTGCATCAATTAAATATTACTATTTTTTCTGTAAGATAGATTCAAGGATATAGAAAGAGAGCCTTATATATGTAAATAATTTTCTATTTGTTATGTAACAATTTTTTTTAAATCAATTCTCAATATTCTTTTAAAGATTTTAAATAATTTTTATTAAATACATTAAGAGTGGGTTTTTAAGATCGAGATTAGAGATATAGTTTAATTCTATTTTTACTAGTTTAGCGGCCAATGTTGGTGATTTAATCCTAATCTAGCAAATAAATTAAAAACTGTTGTCAACTTAAAGAGTAAATACAGATATTAAATTTAACTTAATCTCTAATCTCGTTCTTAAAAACCAACTCTAAACATGATTTCAAACAGTTAAGCTGGTGTCATGAGCTACTTTCGGTCAAACAAATTGTTGTACTCACAAACTCTGACTCATAAAATATGAGAAGTACCTTTTTCTAAACACTGAAACAAAAATGCTTGATTAAATATTAGGGTATTCAATCGATTAACCGTTAGTCGGTTAACCGGCTAATTACTACCCGATTAACTGATCGGATAATTTAAAATTTGATATTTTCGATTAACGATTAAACTGGTTAATTTCAGCCTATTAGCCGATTAATCGATGTAACAAAATTTTTAATTTTTTGTACTATTATAACATGAGTTTTTGTGTGTTTAATTATTTCTTTCGTGTCATATAGAAAAAAGGTATGTGTTTACGAATTATTTTTTCATACAAACAAAAAAGTATGTTCAGTGACCTTAGCTCAAGTAAACCTTTAAAGCCTTTTGAAGTTACTATAAAAGAGCTTAGTAAAGATTTTGAAATTTTGTTTGTTTGTAAAGTCCCAAACAATAATTTGTTATCGTGAACTTCCGATTTTGAGAGTGTATAGAATTTTTTTAAATGGCAAAATGATCTACTCATCGAGAACTACACTCAAAATATTCTGTACGTAGAATTAACTGATATTGTAATATAAATTAAATGAAACTTCAGTTAAAAGCTGGCTTATTAAATTTTAAATGCTAACAAAAATAGCTGATTTAAAGCCGTAAAAGCCGTAAAAATAAAAAATATTTCCCTTTTTTCGGCTATTTTTACAGTTAAATAATCAACAAAAATTTCCGTAATAATAAATGATTTTTGCTTTATTTTTAAAAGTGAAGACTTTTAAGTATCTTTAATTATTATTTTATTAATTTTATATATTTTTAATCACTGTTTGTTTTTTTTTTTTATTTCAACTGGGAATCGAACAAAGAAAGCTCCGCCAGGTTTGAAATCCAACATAACAACCACTCGGCTAAAGCATAGTACGTAAACTAGCAGCACAAAATTACCACAAGCCTACTCATTTTTATGAATTTAATATTAAAAATTAAAAAAAGCACACGCATGGTCTTGGGTGAATTTGAAGATGTGAGCTCCTGGTTAATAGTCTAGCACACTACCGAAGTGGATACTTTTTAAATGAATATTCATATATTTTAAATTACAATTTTAGCTAATTTAACATAAAGAATATTTTGAGTGTTTGCGTGTTATTTTTATGCCTGTACTCTTTTGGTACTTGTAACATAAAACAATGGGCAATATTGAAAGCAATCGAAAATCCATATTAAAGTGTATATAGTTTTTTTTATTGAAAGCTAGAATTAGTTAAAAATAAGATTGCTTAGAATTTTAAATGTTTATCTATTTAAAAATGACTGCAAGGAACATTTCTTAAATAAAGTACATTCCGGTACTGTCATAATAATTTTTAGTCCATGCAATAATTTTTAGTCCAAAAATATTTAATTATTCGGGCTTAAGTTCGTTCGATAAGTTTTATTCAGAAAGGAATTTTAAATGATGTAACAATTGAGAGGACAAAAAAAATTGTTTGAATGCATAGGAGTTGATCTCAAACCATGATATTTTTGAGATCCACCACAACAATGTCAGAGTGGTAAAGTCATGTCGTTACACATTCAACATTAAACCAATTTCTTCCACGAAAGTTATCCAAACTTTACCCCATGATGTATTAAAATTAAGATAACAGTATACAAAAAATCAATATGTTTTTAATTTTGAAGATTGGTGTCTTTAAAAACTTATAGTACAATTTTATATCGATGTTTAATAGAAGTTTTTTACACCTTTTCAAGAAAAGAACATAAAGACATATGCTGTAAAAAGTTAGAGGGTTAAAATGGTCTACTAAACTGTTTTTCGTGGTTAGTCTACTTTAATGACCAATATACTGTGTTTATTATTTGTATAAGTAGGGATTACCTCCGAGCTAATTAATGGTCAACGATTTTGTCTCCAAAATAAAATAAAACATACACCCCTGAAGAAGTTTGTAAAAACAAACGAAACGTTGGTTACATTGTGATAACAAACAATGATTTGAATTTTTATTTACGTTTTTGGAAACAAAATCGTTGACCATTAATTAGCCCGGAGGCTTTTCGTAGTGTTTTACATAAAAGTTGTGAAGACATGTTAAACCCTAAAATGTAAGGATTACAAAATTTCTTATGCCGATTCAATGTGTACAATGTGTACAACGGGGAATCATAAACTCTCGCTAGAATAAATCCTTAAGCTGTGTACAGACGATTGTCAGATCTCACAATATTGTAAGTAAAATGTGCTAAAAAGTTCTTACAATCGTGTAAATTTTTGTTTGACAACGTTGGCGGAAAAAGCATTGTCAGTCGATTTTAATACTACCTGCTGACAAAAAATTGTCAGACATCTTACAGTCATGTGCACACATCGCGTTGCCATTGTCAGATTATTGTCGGACATATTTTAATTGTCAGATATGCGAAGTTTCTACATCTGACAATGGCGTCATTGACAAAGACTTCCTTATATTGGCAGCACTGCACACATATTCTTTTTTTAGGGAAATAGGCAAATAAAAGAAACTGTGCAGCTAAAATAATTAAAATTGCTTCTTTATGTTTAATACTAATTTATATTTTCATTTTTTAAAGTTAACAGAAGCACAGATGATAAATAATTGATAATATCTGTTAAATGATCTGAGTCTGGCAGCGCCAAACAACAGATCTGACAATCGTGTAAACTGTCAATTTGTTTACTGACAATATTGTCATTCAATTGTCTGCCAATAAATTGTAAGCTTTTCTAACAATTTTGATACAACCGTGTGAACTAACAATATACCTTGTGCTGACAATTTTTTATTGTCAGTACATCGTCAGCACATTGGCAGATCTGACAATATTGTAAGATCTGACAACCGTCTGTACATGGCTTTAGTGTTAACTTTCAATATGTACTATATTATTATTTTTTTTGTCCCTTTTACCGGGATCAATCGTGAGAGCCTTGTTGATTTTTTGTGGTTTAAAGTGTAATTAAATGAACGTCTCAACATTAAACTTGCGTTCAATGCAAATCTAAAAATATTTGAAAAAATTTTGAACTGATGATAAGTTAACTCATAAACAACTTATTTTATTTATTAATTGTTTCGCTTCGATTTAAAGTAGTTCTAAACAATTAAAACAAAGTGAAACAATAAAGAAATTATATCGTCCTAAAATAAGGTAATATATTTTGTGTATATTTGGTAAAAAAAACATAAAATACATGGGTTTTAGGATACTGTCATATTTACAGACAATTGCCTATTCATTGCTTATATAAAAATTTTTAAATAATAAAGTTTGTATTACTTTTTTTCCTTTTTGTATGATGTTAAATGAATTTTGCCCTTATATATTTTTTTTAATCGGAACTGTAGTATAAAAGTTTAAAGTTTCTTCTATTAGTAGCCAAATTTGCGTCTGAATATTTAAGATAATATTCATATTCTTCCACTTTAACAACTTGTATTTGGATAATACTAAACTTATTGACTTACCCTCGCATATTAATAAATATTTTAAATATTTGGTACGTGCTATAAAAAAAGTATAAAAAAAAACTCTTTTAGCTAAAGGCGGAAATGAATACTTACATATTTCATTTCTGCTATAAACATAATTTTTTTCTCTTTACCTTCAATTAAATACACATTTAAAAAGCTTGAAAATATGTGAGGAAAATTAAATTAAAAACTTTATTTTAGCCACAATGTTTTTTTATGGTTTGACAACTTTATTCATTTTTGACCAAAAACATAAAAATAAAAGTTGTACGAAACGAGCTCATGAAAATTTAAAAACATTTGTTCAAACTTTTCAACCATTCGGTTTATACTTTTGTCCGTAAGCAACTCATGTTTATGGTAAATGATTTTAAAATCCTTGATACGGGTCTTTTTTATGTTTTATTTTTTTTCGAAACAGCAGCAAATTCTTAAACAAATAAAAAAAGTTGAGATTAAAAATGAAATATTCAATGTGAAGAGTTTTGGCCTTACCGTAGCTTAGAGTTCATGGTTATAGGAAAATTTAAGCTATACCAGCAATCATAAAGCAACCTCTAACGACTGATTCAAGTAGAAGCCACAAATAAAAGCTGCAGAGGCATTATGAAAGCTTACAGCTAGGATTGATATTAGGGAATGTAAAATTCCCCCCCCCCCCACCAGCTCCTATTTTTTTGAATAAAGTTGCACTGAAAAAAAATTTGTTTACAAATACTGTGAATTTCGACATTAATCCAATGAAAAAATTCATTAAAACTCAATCAACGTCACGCTTCGTTGGATTAATGCAAGTAGCTTCGTTAAAATTATTTTAGTGAAAATTTCATTAAATATATGAAACAATTTCATTGATCCATTGTAATAATTTAGCTAAGATAATTATTTCATTGTTTTCAGGAAATTCTTTCATTATTTTAATGAAAATATTTCATAATTTTATTGAGACTATTTCATCATTTTAATGAAATTCTGCTCATAATTTTAATGATATTCTGTTATTATTGTAATGAAATAATTTCATTGTTTTAATGAAATTATTACATTACCTAGTAGCCTCATTAGTGTATCTCTTTTATTTACTATTTTAATTTATTAACTGTCCCATGCTACGATAGACTCCAATGCACATCCGAAAAATTTGTAATGTTGATGACCGCTTACAGTATCGAATTCAGAGTCTTGATTCTCATCATTCGCATTATAGGCAACGTTTTAACTACTTCAGCCAACAGCACTGTCAAAGCAATGTGTCTATGAGTGTATAATAATAAGAAAGAGTACAACAACAACAAACATATAAAATGACAAAATTTTGTTGTCATAAATTCAATGAAATTTTCTAATGAAACAATGAAAGCTAATGAAGCAATTCCCATGAAATTCTTTCACAACATTCATGAAATTTCATTAGAATTGTGATATATTTCATAAGAACTATGAAGCAAATCTAACGATATTGTTTCATTGGATTTGTAGTGTACTTCACATATGTACTATCCATACTGCACTACAACTCACAAGTCAACTGTACATGCACTACGATAATTATTAGTAACAAATGTTGATCAATCCTAATATTGGAGTGGCACATATTTTGGTGTCAAATTAAATTGAGTGCATTCCAATGCAATACATTATGATTGTTCAATGAAAGTAAGTAATAGAATTCCCTTCATATTTTCATAGTACCGAATGAAACAATTATAATGTATAAAATAAGTAAAATAAGTTAGAAAGGCTAACTGTAACTCTCAAAAGTAGTATATAAGCCCTGAAAAATCCAAATAAAATCAGACTTGACAAGCTAAGATGGCACTTCCGCCTTAGTTTTATTATTTTAATCTTAGTTTCGCCCTTGCATTCTGCATAGATCGGCAAAACACATCGACCAGTGGCAATTCTTGCCGGTCAACACAAGAGAACTCACACACTTACAACATTTTTTTCCTTTACAGATTTATGAAGCAATAATTCTTTCAGTGTATAATGCATTGAAATAAGAAACATTGTAAGCTTTACGTTTGAGGAATCAGATATGGTGGTCAAAATTTCCACATTCTTAAAGCTTAGGTGCTCTTTTATGATTTTTATATGCATCTTTTTGTAAGCGGATCTCAAGCTTCAAGGATAAATATTTATTACTATTTTTTTTCAAATTATAGCCACTGTGCAATGGATAATATTTAAAGTTTGAAAATAGTTCATAATAACAAATAAGGAAAAATAAATAATAAACTCACAAAAATAAAATTTTATATTTTATGATCTATATTGCTTCAGAATACTTAACAATATAAATAAAACAATAAAAATAAAAATATTTGAATTCATAAAATTTTATATATGCATGTTACTGTCATTGTCATGTTATTTTAAAAATATTCGTTTTAGGAAATATGCAAAACAACATAAAAATATCTATTATTTCAATTTTCTTTTAGAAAAATATTTATTAAAGATAAAATTTAAATTTATAGGAGTTTTCCGAAAGTGTATGGCTGAAGTAAATAAAGGTATCAATACTCTTAAACATAGACACACATACACATACATACACACACATAAAGTTAATAACTCCGTTGGCCATAAATGTCCCTTTATAACTGTATTTCAATGTATGTGCGTTATGGAAGTGCGTGTGTAGAAATATGTAGTTGTGCATAAACAGCTATTGTGTCCCCATAATATTATTTTATAAAAGATAGAATATGTGTTTGGTTATGTCCTTGTTTACAAACTGGCTCCTTACACACACACACACACACACACATAAATACACACACACACAAAACTCTACTCGTGTAGCTACAAAAGCAGACAGTCCGCAACCAGCAGTATCAGCATTAAATCTACAACCCTAAAATGCAGGATACTTGCAAAATATACGAATTATAGGGCGTACCAGATAAATTGTAGGGAAAAAACAACAACAGAATTTTAAAATAAATATTTTTAAAGCAAGTTTTTTAGTTTACAATATTTGCAGCTATTTTCTTTTTTTTACTTCCCTGCAAACACAACAAAACTAAGAGAAATGGACTATTACAAGAATATACTTTTACTAAAAGAGGAAAAAGTAGAATAAAAAAAAAATCGAAAATAATAATGAAAACTGAAATAACAACTAACCAACTTTATTTTGGCCAATATCAGTAGTCAGATTTGTGTTTTGCTTGTGTTACGAATTTTTTTTTTGCTGATGATATTTTAACAAACCGAGCAAATATGAAAAATGTATTTTTTAAAGTTCTTTTAATTAAATTTTAAGCAACTTAAATATCTATAGAGCAAATACTTTTACTCTCAGTTGAAAATTTTATAGAAATTATTAATAAAAAAAAAGTGAAATCGGGCTTTTTTTTCTACGGAGCTTAAAACTATCCTTTGTACATACATCCTTCTCTGTTATTTATATAGATATTGGTGCCTTTGGCTCCTATAAGGAGCATTGGGCCTCAACAAATTCGTTCCAATTGTTCCTGTTCGATGCTAGGTTTTTTACTTTACTCCAGCTTTTGCCTGATTTGTTAACTTCCAAATCTAGTTGTCTACGCCAAGTGTGGGCAGGGCGTCCTTTAAGTCTGCTTCCTTGGTGGTTCCAGTCTATGGAATTACGGGTGATATCAGTGGGTGGGCGACATAGTGCATGGCTAATCCGTCCCCACTTACGCATAAATATTTCAACACGTATTGGTGTTTGATTTGTTCGGGCCCACAGTTGAACATTCGATATAGTGTTGGGCCAAAAAATTCACAATATCCTTCTAAGGAACATGTTCACAAAGACTTGTAGGGTTTTAAGATCAGCTGCGTTTCACAGCCGTACAATAGCACAGACTTGACACACGAATTAAAAATTCTAAGTTTTGTGCGTGTGGAGAGGAATGGAGACTTCCATATTGTGCCAAATGATTGCCTAGCTTTCATGGTACGGTTAGATACATCATCTGAAGATCCGCCCGTTGATGAAAGAATACTTCCTAGGTAGCAGAATTGGTTTATATCTTGCAGATTAATATTTTGTATGCAGAGTGGTCTGTTGTGTGTAGAATTGATTCTCATTGCCTTCGTCTTGGGTATATTGATTATAAGGCCTGCCTTTGCTGCTTCCGTTTCGACCATTTTCAAGTTCTCTACCATATCAGAATAATTATGCGTAAGAAGACATATATCATCAATCAAGATAAAAAAGACGGCCGCACAAGCTGGACATAATTCCTCTGCTGTTCCGCGTTGCGTTTCTCATTACTATGTCTAAAACTACATTAAACAGTAAGGGCGACAGGACGCATCCTTGTCTTACGCCTGCATTAATGTTTACTCTATCACTAACTAAGTTTCCATGTAGTATTCTGCAGTTTGCGTTTCTATATCTCTGTTATTTAGCTGCAGTATTATATCATTTTATACATTTCAATTCTGACTGAGATATCAAAATTTGTTTAAATTTTCTTTTGAAATAATTTTGTTATCAATTTAGCGGAATTCTTTATTACAGAAAATTTGAAAAAAAATTTATGAATACCGGGATTTTTGTTATCAAAAACGAAACTTTTATTTTCTGTGCCGCAACGACACTTTCCGCACGAATATGTTTTTCCTCAAACAAAAAAAAAACAGTTAAGTAAATACTTAAATGTCATTTCAAGGTACTCCAAAAGAACAGTTTTTCCTAAAGGTTATATGAAAATATCTCATTCAGAATGCTAACGGGATTAATATTAGCAAAAATGCATGTAAAATCTGCAACCAGGATCTATCCATATGTATGTCATATATTATGTTTTTCATAAATATAAATTTTTTAACCCACGACTAAAAAAAAAGCTGGTGCTATAAGTTTGTAGTGTATGTTTGTGTGTCTCTGTGTGTGTGCCATCGTAGGGTGGCTTTGTTTGAAAGGGACTGGATCATTTTAAGAAAAGCGTTGCAGGCGTTTAGAAGTTATCACATCACAGTATCTTCTTTAATCTGTATGTTTCCTCTCTAATCGCTGTATCCCCTTTAATCTGTATGTGTGTGGCACTATAGCCTCTAAAACGGCTGGATCGATTTCAGTTAATTTTTTTTTTTTTGAAAATTAACTTGAGCTTAAATCCTTTATTTATGTTTGAGAAAATTGGTCCAACCATTTTGAAGTTATCATCCATTTTCTTTGGAGGTTTGTAAAACTTTCAATTTAATGTTATGTTATTTTTAGCCCCTGACCAAATAAGTGGGGTGTTATAAGTTGGTAGTGTGTATCTATCTGTATATTGCGGACCTGTATATCTGTGTAACTATGTGTATATCTGTTCACTCGTAGAGCCTAAACGGCTGGACCGTGATTGATTTAATTTTTTGTGTTTGAAAAGTGGCTTGATCGAGAGCGTTCTTAGCTATGCTTGAAGAAAATCGATACAGCTGTTTAAAATCGTCGAAAACAATGTTAATTTAAAATTTTTCTGTATTGATTTTGCTGCATAGGTGTTTCATGTCAATTCAACATCATTTTACCTTAACCTTTAAAGAAAATTTTTACTTTTGAAATAACCATATTTCAAGTCGATTTAATATTCCAGTACAGTTAAATCAAAATGAAGTTGATACTGAAATAATTCAAGTTGAAACAATGTGAACTTGATACTGAAATATCACGAATAAACACATCGAATCAAAGTTATTTAAATTTAAAACAATGTAAATTTGATATTGAAATAACATGAAGAAACATGTTGAATAAAAGTTATTTCAAGTTAAAACAACGTGAATTTTATATTGAAACAACACGAAGAATCATGTTGAATCAAAGTTATTTCAAGACCAAACAACGTAAATTCGAAACTTAAATAACACGAAGAATCATAGTAGATCAAAGTCATTTTTAGTTGAAACAACATGAATTTAATGTAAACATTTTTTGGGTGTATATTTTTCATAAGAAGCTTGACAACTGCCGCAATAAAAACTGCTACGTGGACATTAGAAAAATGTGTGTGGTAGTAGACAGCACCAGCCAATATTTGAACTTGGGCCGCATGCTTGGTAGTCAACGTTCTAACAACTGCAGCGACAGCAGCTTCAAACTTTACTTTAGAAACATCAGAAACACGAGTTTCATTTTAATTCAATATAATTTTATTGACGATTGAATATAAAATCTGATTTAAGTTGATTTAAAGTGAAATATAACGTACACAGCGATGTTATTTTAACAGTGAAAAATATTAAATTAAAGAGATTAGATTAATAATTTTTCGTTTGAAATTAATATGAAATATTGGTAATTTTTAATCAGCAGCCCGAAATTTTCACTGGTAATGCGAAGGTTGTCGCCTATTTTTATTTGCCCAGTAATCACGGTCAAAATGCATGACTTGCCGTATAGAAGTGTTAGTAAAATTTTGCTGTCTGTATGCGTCACCCCGACGATGCTTTAAGACAAATCAATTTTTTTTTTGATTTTTCGCTTGCACGAAGTTCGTATTTTGACGTATATTTATAATAAGGTCATGCATATACTCAAGAAAGAGAATAATAAGGTAAACTTATGAAAGTAGTGTTTTATACTTACAGCTTTCAAACTTTGTACATAAAAAGATTTTCATATCTAGTTTGACATTTCGTTCATTATAATCAATAAAAAATTTCAATGTGTTTTTAGTAATATCTTACTTAATTTTGGGAAAAAAGTCCGATTATAAATTTATAAACTTTTTTTATTTGAAAGTGTATGCTTACGGATAGACAAAATGGCATCTGATGTATTAATTATCACATAGCTATGCCATTTATGGACCAATTTTCAAAAATGTCTATTTGAAAGGTCATGGAAGGTTTGGTATAACGAACAATTTTGGATTAGCTCTTTGTATTAAAATCGGCTTTTTTGCCTGAATTATTAGTTTAAAGCATATACTTACATATTTGTAAAAATTTTTTAATTTCAGATTTGATTTCCGGCTGTCCTTCTCCACCTTCTGACTTTTAAGCAACTCTCAGCTCGTCAGTTTCTTTTGCAAGAACTATTTTCACATCTATATTACCAAAAAATTCTCTAAGTGTATTTAACCTTGTCTATTTTGAAAGTCTCTTTATTTTGTCCTGTTTATTTTTTGCGTCAATTTTCATTGTTTTCCATGTTAAAACTAGGCCAAAAATTATAATTTCTTTTGTTGGTAATATTCTTTTATTAGAAAGAAATGCTAATGCTGACTTTAGACGACATGTATTTTACATCTGACTTGTCAAATTTCCCACTGCAAAAGTGATACATGCCTTGTGAAACATATGAAACATCGTCAGATGACATTTACAGAAGCAAAGTCAGATGAAAAATTTTCAATTAGAGCGTGTTCTATTTTCATCTGACAAGGTATCTGACATCAGCTGTATTAAATTATCAAAAGTGTGGTTTGGCTGAAAAAACTTTTAAAAGCAAAGAGCGCTTTATATATTTACGAAAATTGTGCAAAAACTAAGCTGTTGTGAACACTCAGAGGTTATGTCAGATGTAATTGCACATGTACGTGTGAAAGCAAATATCATAAACCGTCTGTAAATTGACAATTTTGATAAACATGCGAAGTTACATATGTCTCACACACCTAACAAGCCATATGTAAAAAACATGTCGTCTAAAGTCAGCATAAGCGATGCAAAATTTTTAAACATAATTTCTTTAACAGCACCATTAATGTGTATTTATATTTAAGCGTATAGTATATAGTCACGCATGCGTGTGCGAATGGGTCTATTCACATATTACGCAAAATAATTTTCAACGTTTTTTTTTACATCTACGCGTTATTGCCCTGCGGAAAATTTGGTGACAATTGAAGTACTCGTCCTATGACTTGAGAAAATGAGACTGATACCAAAAATAAGGAGTAGTGAATGATGAAAAAAGACATATTGTGTAAATGGTCACATATTAACCATTTTCAGTCAATTTAGTTGGTATTCCGGCTAGTATTGTAGTAAACGGCACTGAACAAATTCGATGCATCTGGATCTAAAGCCTATCACATATTATCTATAAAATATTAATTGTGTCACTTCAATGAGACTGCCATGCCACTCAGGAACCTGTTTCGTAGCTATATTCAAATATTAACTCCACCTTAACTGGTATTTATAACATTGAAATATAAGCTCCGCTGTGGTCGAGTTGGTAGTGTACTAGCCTGTCATGCCGAATGTTGTTGGTTCGAATCCCATCAAAGACACCGCTTTAACATAAAATACAATTTCTAGTTGGATTTGTAGCAATAAAAAAATAAATTAATCGATAATTAGAGCTGAATTTTGGAATAATATTTATAATTAATCTATATTATTCGACACCGATTAGGACTCCATAAGATAGTTCAGAGACAAGTTACAAGGTGGATACAAAGTATCAATTAACCCCATCCTAGGCCATCCCCATGTAAAAGTGGCTGGTCCGCTTCATAGGAAGTGTTAGAACTCTGACTGGTCCCTACCGTAGGGTTGTTACTCCGTAACAAATATGTAAATCCTTTCTTCCCAAAATCATATGTGAACACCGCTTATATATTTGTGTATTCACTCTAAAACGCCAAACGTTTTTTTTTTGTTTAAATTTACATTGTTAAATAATTTTGCCACGAAAACAATTTGTGGAATTACGCAACATGAAAAGAAACAACAAAAAAATAAATGCAGTGTTACGTTAAACAATAAAAATGTGTAGTAATTGTGTACTAATATTTCATAAATTATTTATCTGAAAGTTTGAACAATATTTACCGAAAGGCATGCGAAATTACGTGGAATAAACCTCATTAAAATTCCATTGATGCTTAAATTACAAAATATAAATTGAAACAAAAATATATTTTTTTGAATGTGAAAATTAAAACAAACTTTAAATAAAGTTAAAAGAATAATTATTTTGTTACAGGTCTCAAAGAGCGAAGTTTCTAGCCTTAACTTCAGTTATTCGGTATATTTCCTCTGCCTTTCACGGACACTTCAGACGTAAGTAAATTTATCAAATAATAACAGAAAACAGCCAAAATGTAAGAGGGAGTGCAACAACAAAGATGCGTGTAAGAGTTTGTATTATTAAATATTAAATATAAATAAAAAGATGACACGAATATCAAAATTCAGGCAAATATTGTAGCCAAGTACTTAACACTATTTACACTCAAAATACAATATTGGTAAATCTAACCAATTTCATAGGCTAGAATTGGTTCAACAGTAAAACCAACCAATAAAATTGTAGTTTAGTTGATAGTGTGTAAAACTAATAATCCAAGGGTCTTAGGTTCGATGCCTACCACGGCTTAAGCAGTAAGTGTGTTTGTTAAAAAATATAAAAAATTTTTTATTTGTAATTTTTTGATCTTGAACTTAGGTTCTCACAAGTTTACTCATATTTAAAATCCGGACGCCTTTACCAACTCATCTAATTCATCTTGTTAAATAACGATAGCATAAAGTATACATAGACACGTGGTGACGTGCTTGACTTAAGTACCACAATTTATGTAAAATAACTAGTTTCATTGTTATTATTTTCAATTTGGAATTTTAACCACAAAAATTATTAAAAATTAAATTAGTAATTTTAACCACCAAAAATAATGTCAGTTTTCAAACGTCGTTTTTCGCAAATTTATATTGCACGCCTCATAAACGAAGCATTGTGGTGGATACTACTCTCACTTCACGCGAAACTACTGATTTTTTAAACTTAAAATGGCTCTATTATTATCATAAATTGCACTTGTAAAAAATACATACACACATATATTAAGAAAAAATACTATTTTTAGAACTCATGACATTTTTAATGTCATTTTTATTATTTAAACTAATTAAAAAACTGTTTAAAAAAGTTCTGTCTTGGACGTCCGCTTGTCTGTATGTACGGAACCTGTATGTGGTCACGATAACGAGCGAAAGATTTCACTAATCGAGTCTTTTTTTCTTCTTTTTACACTTCAGTATAATTAGGAATAGAAGTTTTTTGTAATTTCACGATCTAATTGAGATTATGAGCCGTGCACTTTTGGATTATCCAAACTATTTTACAATTTAATAAAATGTAATATTTCAGTCTGGAGCTTAGGCTCTCATGTTTATGAACCGGACGCCTTTAAAAGCTCAGTCAAATAGCGATAGCACAAAGTAACCGTAGACATGAAATGACGTACAATTACATATTAGCAGTAGGCTAACTATATAAATTGGTTAGATTTACCTACCATTTTATTTTGAGTTTACCATTTAAAAAATAAAATAAAAATTTTCTTCTCTATGTAACCCTCTTTTCCTTTTTTTGTGAAGTAAATATCTAAACAACTTAGTGTGTTATGGAGTATAGAAGCTTATACATATATAAATGGAAGTTGAAGTATAATAGCCATTAATGCTGTTCTATTGTAAGTATATATATTTGGTATATAATATTTTCCTACCATACTTTCATTATTATTTTTATTTTTTTCATTGCTTATAGTCATGACTGGTAATGTGCTGTTAACTAAATTAGCAATAAATCTATAAGCTTACGACGCTGTCATCCATTTATTTAGTTTAGTGTATTGGAGGCTTATTTAGTTTCTACGATTATTTGTTACAATTTTATGAAGACCGACACCATTATTGCCACCAAGACTATCACAGCAGTCTTCATTATTAGCACCATCAAATATTACACCAGCCAGATGTTGGTGATATTACCAATTGCTTAATGAATAGATATTTGGTTACAGCTTTAATACTCCTAAATATAGCAGACGCAGCGAGGCATTTTTTAGACACATAGAGTTTTTCTTGTTTTCTTCTAGGCAATAAACAAATAAATGAAGATAGCTGGATACAGTGGGTAAATATATTTTTATTTAGAATGGAGTTTTAAAATGACTTTTTAGTTTTGAGAGCTGTTGTCTTTATCGCATGCTACGATAACAATACGACACTTTTACCTTGATACATTTTTTGTGTGCAAATTTCAAAGCCTACTTTAAGGATGTATGTAACTTTTTACATATTACCATTTATATCATGGGCAGGCGATGTGTAAACGTGCGCCACGACGTTTGCCGACTTCTTTTCTCCTATTTTTAAATTTTACATGTACACAGACGACAATTTACATGTACACAACACAAACAATCAGAATAAACAACAACAAAAGCACAACAGTCATTTGTACCTATCAACAAAGCAATTAAATACCAACACACTTAAAACACAAATTTTTTCTCATTTATTTAGATTTTTCTTTGTCTAGCTCTGGCTTGTACTTGCTTCATACAAAATGGTGTGTCCGTAATGTATGCTGTTAATTTTCCACATTAAAAAACTATGGATTTTTTCAAAAACGAGATTAAATTAATAACGGATTTAAAATATTTGCTTCATATTAGAAAAAATTTTTTGTGTCAGCAGTCATGTGTATTGAACGTTACGACTGTTTATTGCGCTTTATTACTCAGTTTAATTATTAAAATTGCATTAGCAACATAAACTAAAATAACAGCTTAGGTTTGTACTTCTAAATATTTAAAAGTTTACAAAACGTGCAAAACGTTTCATAAATCAATCGTCGATTGTATAAAAAAAAATAATAAAAAAAGTGAATTGAGTGTTATTAATATTTTTTCAATTTAAATGAATTTTATTAGTGCATAACTAAAATGCTTGTGTTAAAATACATCGAAGATTATACATCTGAATTGTATTGATTTCATAATATAGTGTGTGTTCTGAAATAATATTAAATTCTTATAAAAATGTATTAAGCGTTACATAAAATTTTTTGCATGTGTAAACAATCTATACGCTAGGGGGTAAAAATCTTTTTCACAATACAATCACAAATTTTGAGTAAGATTAATCTTAGTTGAGTAAGATTGTAATAACGCGGTGTGAGCTGTGTATGAGTGTATTAGTGTAATCATACGGACAACAAGAAGCACAGAGAAACTTAACAGCTGCATAGAAATACACTAACACTGGCAAAGGGAGTCTCAAGGTCAAACTCCTGTAGTAAGGACGTACGTTTGTTGGTTGGTGCTGTGTTGCCGTGTTTTTGAATTGAGTGAGTATTTCGGCGTTGCCGTTTTTGATTTTTGCCGGGAACTTCTGGGATTGCGGGGGATTTTGTGTCCAGTTTTTCGGGATTCAGACCCGGTTCGTCTCGGCTTTTGAACCCGGGTTTTTTGAAAAAATCCGATTTTTCGCTTTTACCGAATATGTTGCTGAACTTGGAGCGATATTTGGCTGACGGTTTATTGACTGCTTTTGTCTTTGACTGTTGGTTATTTTGCTGTTTAACTGCGGTAATTGCAACTTTTTTGTACGGGTATATTATTTTTTGCTGGTGGATAAATAATACTATTATTTATGTCTGCGGAGAAGCGGAAGGGTGATATGCCTGGTGGGAGTGAGTCAGAGGTGTCTGATGCAAAGCTTATCGGCTTGAGCGATTTGTCGGGTGTGGAGGAAGGTACGAGGGTGCAAAAGAAGCGGATGAAGCCCGGTTCGCCGAAATTGAAACAGGTGAATGATGAGAAGAATGTTTCGGTAGAAGGTGAAATGTTTCATTACTAGATGTTTACACATCTCCCCTGTGATCGGACTCACATTTTTTAAAATATAATTTATCTATAAATTTTAAGACGTTAAAAACAAGTTAACAGCAGCTGACGGGTATAACCGATATAAATTTTTGATATAAATTTTTGTTTACAAATTTTTGATTCTCTTTGCCAAAATTTTACTTCTTCTGCCCTGTGGGTTGTTATTTTTTCGAAAATTGTATTAGGTATATCGTGTTGTGCTACAAATAATTATTTGAAATTGACATAACTTTTGAGATTGGTGGTCGGTTTTATTAAAATTATCTTATTTGAAAGACGAGTTAATATAATTTTTGCTTATGCATAAATGTTTGTAAAGAATTATTTTAAAATATAAAATTTTTTAATTATTTCAAGTCTAAATTGAAAAAATGGTCTTAACTTTTAATTTCGTCCTGCGTATATCATAATTTTTTGTTTGTAGATAATAAATGTATAGTGCTTACAAGCCCTTTACTCATCATTCCCAGAACAACAGCGAAATCATATGTAACGCTCAAGAATACGGAAAAATGTAAAAAAAATCGAAAAATAGAATTTTATTGCAGGATCTATTGAATGAGGCGAAAACTATAATAAAAATCCTATCTTCTTATATTTCATTTAGTTATAAAGTAAACAAAAAAAAAACCAAACAAAAAGTATACTTTTAGAATAAGAACTACCCATATATGAAAATAAAGGCAAGTTACTAAAAAAGAACTGGGATCAAAATGAGGATGTACTTCTTAATGGGTAAAATACCATATCGTTTTTAGACAGGGATAGAGGGTAGAGGAAAATAGGATATGCCACCCCTCACAAACAAATACAATATAAGAGTACATAATTTCTATTGAGTTTCGAAAAGAAATGTAGCAAAATTGTATGTTGCATTTAAAAGTCCTCCAATACCAAAAAAAAATAATTAAGCTAGATGTGTATCAAGGCAACCTGCTGACTTGACTAACTCTAGTAATTCTGTAAAATAAAAATTATTCGAAGAATAATTGCCCGAATAATCGAATAAGTAACACTTTACTTTCAATAATTCGAATAATTAAAAAATTATTATTTGATTATTGGAAAATAAAAGAGATGATTAAAATGAATCCTGTAGTAAACATATCGTCACTTTAAATGCAAACGGAAGTATCAACAGATACTATATTTTTTTTTTTGCAGTAGAAACAAAAACTAAAATTTCAACCTTACGCAATTGTTTACAAGCTCACAAAATGCATGTGCTTGTATGTTTTTCATGCGACTTTTTGCTTAAAAATGCCTGCGTCCGTTTGACACTCTTTAAAAAATTAGCCGTTTTTAATCGTAGGAGTCTAAAATTTGCGTGAATATGTAGTTTGATTAAAAGGACCCACAATCAATAAAAAAACTTGTTTTCATTTTTTTTAAATAGAAGTAACACACTCAGGAATTTAATGCCTACAACTCTGTTTTACAACTCTGCTTACTGACTAGTGCTATGCCTTCATTACATCAGCGATCGAACGCAGCATCATATGCTTCGTATCCAATGCGCTAACTACTTCAGCACCCTTGATATTTGTGTAGTTCCGATCGTTTGCGTTTTAGGTTGATGAGATATATCTTCCTAGGAAACATTTTTTGCCGACAAGTCTATCGTCAGAAAAATTCTGAGACTTTACCGAGTAATCGAAAATTTCCTCAAACATTGGGCAGAGTAGTTGACAGTTTTCTGGTACTACGTTTCTGCACATTTTCAGAAATATCCGAATAATAACAAACTAGTCAGCACATTATCCGAAGGTAATTTAATTTCTATTAAGACATTTAATAGCCGGCATACTTTCTGATTTACATCTTACGACTTTTAGCGGTCACTTCAGCACATTGTCTGATTTTCTTTTTCGTAATAACACTCATTTATTTCTTGAGAGTATGCGCACAAATATTAGGGTTTTTAAAGTTATAAAATATGGGCAAATATTTCTGATATACTGCCATGAGACAGCAGAATAATGAATGAAGAATTTTAAATGTAATTCCTGATAAATTTTTAATTCTAGTTCCGACTTTTTTCCGACATTAATACGGCAGGATGTAAAACTAAGCTAATGTTTTGTCAGACATTTTTCGTACATTGTTCAGACATGTCGATATCTCCTTTAGAATTTCCCTAGAATTCTCCTAGATAGTTCAGCATATATTTTAGAATTTCCTCAGACAAAGAGCTCCGGTTTCTTGTCAACCAATCATATTATTATCGGTACATTTTCTGGCCGACTGCGGATACGATCTCGGTATCTTGTGCATACTTTCTCACCGACTGCGCACCAAAATCGGCAACAAAATTTTGCTGGGTTTCTTATCAAGTTGTGGCGTATACTTAATATGTAATCGTGTTTATATTAAATAAAATAGTCATACGCCACTGGTACCTTTTAAAGAAAGAAAGACGAGGGCTATGTATGTGTGTATGCATGTATCCCCTGCGGCAAATTTTATACCAATCGTCTTAAACGTACTTGTCCTATTACTGCTGCAAATGGAAGTAGTACAATATGTTGCTGAGTCGTGTGCGGTAAAAAGAGATCAATCACATCACTTTAACTAGAACAATAATTTTAACAAAATTTCACTACTGTTCCTTTGGAGGTTCTCAAAAATTTTTTTCGTTTTATTTTCTCAGAACCAAGTTCAAAAGTTTTGTTTAGGTAAAAACATAGGCCTGTTAAAATATAATATTAATGATGAGATAGTGCGCATCGTACTTTTTGTTTTCCCATACGATTTGTATGGGATAAATTAAGTTTATTCATTCTGATTGTTGTAAGTAACGAACGGAACGTCGTATAGTTAAGGACCTCGTTATGCTTTTGTAGAGAATTGAGCGCTCTACAGAAAAGGTCATACGTAATTTTTTGGTAAGTCAGCTTCAATAAAAGTTATTTACGGTCAACTAAAATTCACTCTAAATCTATAGGATTTTTCATGAATACAAGGGAAATATTAAGTAATTTAAAAAAAATTTTTACCAAACTTTCATACAAGATACAAACATGCCTTTCAAGAAGTGTCATGCAATAGTTTTTTTCGTTCGTTACTTACAACAATCAGAATGAATAAACTCAATTTATCCCATAGAAATCGTATGGGAAATCGAAAAATACGATGCGCACTATCTCATCATTAATATTATGGGCTTATATTTTAACAGGCCTATTTTTTACCTAAACAAAACTTTGGAACTTGGTTCTGAGAAAATAAAACCAAATTTTTTTTTTGAGAATCACCTTACTGTACATGCAGATATTTTCCAAATCAAAAACATTTGTTTAGAGTACAGTAATTTGATTAGTATTAAAAAAAGTGGTCTAAGCTAAGAACATTAAATTTGGATCTAGAACTGACACAGAGTATCTTCATTGTGTCAGTGACAATGCCATGAAAAAATAACAACACCCTCTCATGAAATGTTCCAGAATTCGAACCGGCTGTTAGTTCTTGGGAATCAACCAGCTTTCCAACTGCAAGTCTGATTTTTGCGGAAAGAGACAAATTTCGAGATAGAATTTAATACCATAACTAACAATTTTAGTTAAATACAGCCTTTTAAGTTACCGTTTTTTTTTATAAAAACTTTTGCTAACAAAGTTTACAACAGTTTCTTAAGCACCCCTTTTTAACATAAGAAATCAACACATAAGAAATCATATGTCTCACCTATTTCATAATAATAATAATAAACATAATTTTTCTACATGAGCTCATTCGGAGGTGTTGGTACTTAAAAAGTAGACTACTTTAAACAACTTTAGTCGCAAGAGTGCTAATATAATACCTACAGTTTTTACATATCTGTTTAAGTTTTGTAATAACTTAACTTTATTTTTCCAAATGAGAGCAATTGTTTCAAGTATTTATTCAAAGTATTTATTAAAGAATTTTAATTAAAAAATTTTTTCAAGTTTAGCAAGCGCATGAAAGTAAAAAAAAGTGTTTATTAACTTCTTAAATAAAGAAGCATACCGACACGAAAATGCTTTAAGCAATTTCAAATGTGATACTTAAATGTTTTATATTTCATCTCTATACCTTTCTATAAAATTAAAATATCTGCTAAAATTATATTATGAGATGACGCCTTCATCTGATATTGTTAGGATTATTTCTTTGCCGCTAGCCTAAAAACAACCCCTTTAGCGAATATATTAAGTTTTCACACATTTCCTTTTTATGACAACACCCTGAGTAACGCCTTTTTTGTTTGTTGCAGCCAAAAACTTTTTTAATAAATTCACTTTTATCTCATACGTGTGTTGTGTTAGCTCCACTGTTTTGACTTTGAGGTTAAGTGAAAGTTAGTGTGTGTTTGTGTGTGTGTGTGTGTGTGTGTGTGTTTGTGTATTTGCAAATAGCACACATATTTTATTTACTGACTAACTGACTTTAATTCTGCACTTATCAGCAACATAAGATTCAATTACGCCCTCAACAATGATAATACCGCAAACAAAAATTAAATAAATACTGATAAAAACAAACGCAACATTGATGGTAAAAATGATAATAGTACAAAATTTAAAGCAATGTATTTTGTCGGAATTCTCTATAATTTGCTTTCTGCAGTAAAAATAGCAGCCACAACAGCATTTTTCTTGGTAATAATACAAAAATAGAAGGAAGTCTGTGAGTAAAAGCCGCCCACAAGAAAATAATAACAATAAGAAACAAAAGAATTAGATTATCTTTAGCAGAGCGACATAATGTACTGCCATGACCACAACAAAGAATGTTTATTTATTTAATGTTTAAAAACATACTCCATCTGGTATGTCATGAACATATCTGGTATATTTGGCTTTAAATTTGGAATTTTTCAAAAAAGTGATTTAAAAGGGACGTTTGTTTTTAAAGCATACGTTTTATAAGGTTTCATTTTCTAAGACACTATTTGAAAGGCTTTTTTCTTTAAAGTTACTTTAAAAATTTATGCTTAAAGACTAATTAATTCTTTTTTTTACTATACAAAGCCCATTAATAGGGTTTATACTTTGGCGACAAGTAAAGTAATGATAAGCTTTACTGTTTGGGGCCACCCTCTTAGCGTAGTGGACTGTGTGCTAGATTCCTGCCAAGAGCCTGATTGTTTCTGCAGAAAAGCAAAAAAGCTTAAACAGTATGTTGCCATATAAAATGCAAAAGGGCCGATCTACATTTTTAAAAACTTTTCAGGAGAGATAAAAATAAAAAGATAATAAAAAGCAAAGTATTGTGATTATAAAAACGATTTTGTCTGGGTAGTATCAGTAATAAAGTCTGAATTAATGATACTATGCTGAAAAAAACAATTTTTATAATCACAATAGTTTGCCTTTTATTGAGTTTCTTATCTCTTCTAAAAAATTTTTAAAAATGTAGATAGGCCCTTTTTCATTTTATATGATGACATACTGCTTAAGCATTTTTTTGTTTTTCTATAGAAACACTCAGGGCCTTGTCAAGAATCGAACCTTCGACCACCCGTTTAATAGTCTAGCACACTATCCACTACCCTAAGAGGATAGCCCCAAACAGTACACTAAAAAAAATAACAGCGTAAGTTTGTACTTTTAAGTATTTAAAACTGTTGTGAATTTTGCCAGGAATTTTTGCCGAGATGTTTAACATCAGAAAAAATCTAAGACTTTACCAAACAATCAGCCTAGGCAGTTTTCTGGAACAACGTTTCTGCACATTGTCTGAAATAATATCCGATTAATATCAGAATAGTCTGCACATTATCCAAAGGCAACATAATTTCCTTTAAGGCATTTAACAGAGTACTCTGCACATTTTCTAATCTATGTCTTACTATTTTTAGCAGTCACTTCTGCACATTGTCTGATTTTAGTTTTCATTACAATTCTCATTTATCTCTTGAATTTATACGCACAAATATTTGAGTTTCTAAACTTATAAAATATGGGTAAATGTTTTCTGATGAGCTGCCATAAACAGCACAAAAATCCATGGAGAATTTTAAACGAAACTTTTTGATGAATTTCTAATTTTAGCTTCGACTTCTGTCTGATATTAATACGCCAGGACGTAAAACGTATCAGATCAATTGGAAAATTTTCTGATGTTTTGTCAGACATTTTTCCGACACTTACAAGACATGTCGAAAATTCCTTTGGAATTTCCCTAGCAAATTCGTCGGAATTCGTATGGAATTCTGTTAGACCTTTCAGTATAGTTTTTAGAATTTCCTGAAACAAAGAGATCCGGTTTCTTGTCGGATATGAATTCGGCATCTTGTGTAGACTTTCTGACCGACTTCGCACCGAAATCGGCAAAAATTGTTTGATGGGCTGCTAAATAGTATTACATTGCAAAATGTATTGAGTGTTGTCCATATTTTTTTAATATTATTGAAATTTTTTAGTGATTACCTAAGAAGATTATGTTAAAATACATCGAAGCTTATACATCTGAATTGTATTGAATGCCAAATAAAGTATGTGTTCTGAAAAAATATATTGAATTCGTATAAAAATGTATTGAGCGTTACGTAAAACTTTTTTAAACATAATTTATCTATAAATTTTAGGACGTTAAAAAAAGTTAACAACAGCTGAAAATTAGAAACGATGTAACGAACGTTTTCTGTTTACAAATTTCTGATTTTTTTTTAATTTTTATATATTCTGACTGTGAGCTGTTATACCTTCGAAGAATGTATTAGGTAGATCGTAATTCGCATAAACAAATTTACCTAGTTTTTGACATTGTTAGTCGATTTAATTAAAATAACTCTTGCTGGAAAGAATAATTAACCTACTCATGTACAAATGCTTAAAAAGTATTATTTTAATACATAAATTTTTTTATGTGAACCCAAGCTAAAATTGAAAAAGTAGTTTTAACTTTTGACTTCGTCTTGCGATTATTATAAAATTTTGTTTTTAGAGAGTAGATGTATAGTGCTTTCCAACCCTCACGCAAAGAAAAACATGGTTGAGGCAACCATAATCGAGGAGCAACATACTATGATTGAATATATGATTGAAAAAAACCATATATATAGTTCAAAACAACCATATACATGGTTCAAGCAACCATATGTATGTTTCACAACAACGATATATATATATATATATATATATATATATATATATATATATATATATATATATATATATATATATATATATATATATATATATATATATATATATATATATATATATATATATATATATATATATATATATATATATATATATATATATATATATATATATATATATATATATATATATATATATATATATATATATATATATATGGTTCAAAATTACAATAAATGGCTTGAAATAACCATATATATGGTTAACAACAACCATATGCATGGTTCAAGGAATCATGTATATGGTTCAAAACAACCACATATATTATTCAAAATTACAAAATATGGTCTGAAATAACCATATATATGGTTAAAATTAACCTTATATATTAAATAACCTTATATATTGTTCTATGTAATCATATATTTATTGTTTTCTTAACCATAAGTTGATTAAAAAATTTACAGAAGCTAAAAATTGTATTATTTCAATTTAAATCAAAAACAACTTTTTTCAACTGGTCAGTGTGTTGAATCTGAAATAAAAATTATTATCTATTTTCATATAGATACTCGTACATACATATTTGTTGACACATGTTGCATTTACCTATCGGACATGTTCTGAAAATCATTTCGTTGTGAAATCGGCAACTTTCAGGATAGAATCCAACTAAAAAGCTCACTTATTGGAGGTTTTCACTTGGTTTTTGTGTTTCAGATATTTCACATATTTTATCAGAACAAAGCTGCGAATGCACTAAATTGTCCGATTAAAGAACATTTTTCTTCGCTTTTGAAATTTTTGCTATTTCAAAACTAAATGGTCTTCAGAACATGGCCGAATATTAACTGCCGGAATATATCACTTTTTGTTATTTTAATTTTAATTTTTTTATTTTTTCACACCAACCGCTCACAAAAATAAACCAAACGCTGTAAAGTAAAATACAAAACTAACAAAAAACATTCAAGAAAGGGATAAAACAAAAATTTTTTTGGAAGCAGAGAGCCATGTCTGTTTTATAACCATAGCCTTATTGCAAACAAAATAGTATAGATAAGAACGATATTTTATTATTATAGAACCATTCTGTTGTTGAATTTTTAAATAAACCATGATTGTAGTCAGAATTTTTTCAACCATATATATTGTTCAAGCCAACCATGTGTCAATTTTTTTTTTTGCCTTAAACGAAGTTAAGGTTCACAGTCATTTAATACAATAATAAGTTATTTGCCACATTCAGAAACTGTGTCGGGAAAGATGTCATGCTGACGCAACCATGCCATAACCATATCTTTTCTTTGCGTGCTATACTCACGTTATGTGATGTATTTTTTCGCAAAAACTATTTCTGGAACAACCGCGAAAGCAAATGCAACGCTTAATACACAAAAATGTTAAAAAATCGAAATATATAATTTTATTTCAGGAACCATTGATTGAGGCGAAAACTATAATAAAAATCCTATCTTCTTACATAAAAAAGAACACCAAATGTACGTTTAGAATGAGAATCAGCGATATACATACAAACATACAAGTTCTTATTACTTACTTAAGCCGAAATAATTAATCAAGCAGAAAAACAAATTATTCTAAATTTTTTTTTCTGGATATCATAAAACATTACGTCTACTTGAGAAGACTGAAAATAAAATTGATAATGTTTGCTTTTAGTTTTAAAGAGACATTCCGATTTTTATATTAAGGCTTATGAAAAATTTTAGCAAAACTTAATATAAAAATTTAGTTTATCAGAATTGCGAATTGAATTTCATTATCACTTGAGATATTGGCTACCTTTACAAGTGTTTATGTAACGCAATACATATACATTTTTAGAAGATAAGTTATTTATTTCCTTTTAAGACCTTACGCCACTTAAGTGTTTACTTATTTGCCTGAATGAGGTACATAAACAGCTTATGGAAATAGCTTTTATTGTCATTAACTGTTTGCAACTTGATTTAATATTTTTACAAAAATGCTTTAGGGAAAAACTTAAATTTTTTTCTTTTTACATTATTAAATAATTCAGCAAACATCTGCTTCTTTTACGTTTACATGGCCAGAAAGTACAGAGTGTTGAAAATTAAAAAAATAAAAAATAAAACACATAAATTACTAATTTAATTAAAATTTCTTGTTCGCTTATATATGCAAAATTGGTCCAAGTGCCTTCTGCAAGGCAATATTTACATTTTTTTCATAAATTATATTTTTCTTTAAAGAGTGACAGATGATACCGTAATAATAGCAAATTAAGACATGCATAGCATTTATAAGAAAGCAAGAGAGTATATCTGTGCTTTCTAGTTATACCGCGTATATTTTGAAATATTTTCTTTGAAAAACGTATTAGTGGAGCGAAAGAAAAACTTTGGGTTTTAGTCATATTAATTTAGGGTGTAGATAAATTTGACCAAGGATGATTCTGGTAAACTAAAAACTAAAACTATATTAATAATAATAAAAGCGAGATAAGTTCAGAGAATGCAGTAAAACATATTTACAATAAAATCTATATTATCTGAATTGAAAATGTTTGTTCTAGTAGCAAAAAGGCGATACACAGTGATTTCAATTGGAAAAAAGAGAAATAAGTCTGTATCTTTGAAATTTGCGATCCGATTCCAAAACGATGTAAATAAAAATTATAGAAGAGGATTGAAGCTTTCAGAATGTTGAAACGTAGACCAACCTCTTCAAATACACGATGAGCTACAGGGAGTCAAAATTGACTACCTAATGCATGAAAAACTTTATTGGCCACATAACTTTTACAAATACTATCCAATTTTAATGAATTTAAACTTCTTGTAATGCTTATAAATAAACAAAAAATAATAATTTAAATGTATTAAAATATCTTTAATATGTTCAGAGATGTGTGGCTTGAAATTTTAAAATTTTGGTTTTTGGCCTTGACTTTGTTCCCGATTTCATAAATGTCTCTGGTAATAGCATAGCCAAAATTAAAAAAAATCCATTTTAACAAAATCCATGATTATATGCAAAAGTTATTTCCAAGTTATCTCAATTCCTGTAGCCGTGAAAAAATTCATGTCAAGTCCTTGAAATGAGATTTCACCCCATTTTGACAAAAGAAGGGCTTAATTGTGGGATGTTTTCCTCAAACATTTTTGAAAACTAAAAAATAGATTTTTTCAAATATATCTAAAGAATAGACAGACGTCAATAATAACTGCAGTTCAAATTTTAAATTGATTAAAGCATGCACGCTACATCCAGCGTTGGAAGAATATAGTAAAATTTTCTACGAATTTCTAAATTAATCGCTTAAGGAAAAAAAACGCCCTTCGAATTTCTTTACAAATTATATTAGATACATTTAAATAAATTAATATGGTTTTGAATTGTTACCCGCCCGCTTAAAAATGTGTCCAGAAGAGCAGATTTTCTAAAAATGGTAAAATTTTCAAAAGAAGAAAATAGTACCAAACTTCATTTTTTAATTTTTAATTTTTATTTCTTAATTTTTATATCTTTTCTGATTATTAAAAAAACTTAGGAGTCCCCTTATGTTAAAAAAATGTTAGCGATACAATGAACTGGCATTTTTTTGAACGAATTTTTAACTAAAAAAAATGTGCAGCAAGTGCGAGTTTCCAGTTTTTTTAAAGCAAAATTGTGGAGCAACAAAAAAAAAGGTATGAGTAAATCATGTACATACTCTCATAACATGATAGTACATGATGATACTATCATATTACTCATACGTCTACAATTTTTCTAAAAGAAAACTATAAGGACATCACAAAATTTTGGAATTGTTGAGTACGAGAAAAATAACAATCCTAAAAAATTATACATTTCTCTGTTATTAAATTGGAATATTTCTGTGCTATATCCTTGCGAAATTTTATATTAATCGGATTATCCGCTTAGCAATGGCACATGTATTTCCAATATATTTTTTGTCTGCCCCACTGTGCAATGCTTCTTGTCTAAAATATTACGAACTTTATCTTTATAATAATAACTTTAGACTTCATACCAACTTAGTTTGAAAAATAATAAATTTAAATTAATAATTCTGCAAAAAAAAAAACCGACTACAATATAGGCGTGGCACCGCCCCCATATTTTAAGATCACCTTTTTTACGAGAACTAATTGTGTGTGCGAAGTCTCATAAGAATCGGATAAGTAGAAGTTGTTAAAATGAATATTTACTTTTCATGGGCGTGGCACTGCCAACTTTTCTTACCACAATGTTGTAATGAAACGATAACTAAATCTATATGTAAAGTTTCATAAAAATCGGCTAAGTAGAAGTAGTTTAAATGATTATTATCTTTTCTTGGGCGTGGCACCGCCCACTTTTCTAAACATAATCTTGTATTGTAACGATAACTAAAGGTGTATGCAAGGTTTTATGAGAATTGGATTAATAGGAGTTGTTGAAAAAAATATCTACTTTGTATGGGCGTGGCACAGCCCACTTTTCTAATCCTGATGTATTATCTAAACAGAAGCTTAATGTGTGTGTAAAGTTTCTTAAGAATCGGTTGAGAGGAAGTAGTAGAATACGAATATGTATTTATTTTGTATGGGCATAATCACGCCCACTTTTCAACAGGACCAATCTGGAAGTACATTTTTTTGAACAGAGAAAAAAAGAATTCGAAATGGTGGAGTTTTGAGGTAACATACATACAAAAAAATAAAAAATACATGACGAATTGATAACCTTTCTCCTTTTTTTTAAGTCGGGTAAAGATGGTTTTGATATATCATATTGCATACACTCAAAGTGCAAACACACTAGCAGAGTTCAGTGTTTGATGCCAATGGTCTTGCAAAATGCACAAGATTTTATAAAAGAGCTACGATATTTTTTTTTATTGCATTTTTGCAATACTATTTGCCTCAAACACTGAACTCTGCTACTATATTTTAGGGGTTCAAACAAAACTGTTTCCTTGCGTAATTATAAAAGAAATTTAAAAAGTAATTCGGTCAAGAATCACTTAACGTCTTACAGCAATCTGGCAGTGATTTTCCCTGATAGTACTTTCTCTTAAATGGTATAAAAAATTTACAAAATAAATAGTTTTTTACATTTTCTATTTAATAGACTACTTTTCTGCAGATACTCGTACATCTTTAGATTTTAGAATTTCTCATTTTCTAACTTTAAGTATTCGTGTGTGTATATGGCTGTAAAGTTTACTATGTGGTTTGCTCATGCATGGCTAATTGTTTAACCAGCTAGTAAACATCCTAAATACATGCACTTATAAATGCTAGTAAATAAACGTTGCTTTTCGGCGCTTTTAACAGGTTTTTTTTTGGATTTGAGTTTTTCATATAACAACCAGCAGGGAATGTTACAACAAATAATAGCATTATAAAGAAGACAACTGCATTTCTAAGTAGTCCAAATAAGTGGAGCAAGTACATTAGTTACCACTTGTTGTTGCAGCTCCATTTGTGGTTGCTTTTACTAAATATGCCAATATGTGTAAAAAATAGACATGAACAACAGTAACTAAACAATGTTAGGAGTGAAAAAGAGAGTAAGTGTTTAATTCCTGTGCAGAAATAAGCCACTGTGAGTTCCTTAATATAATTGAGGTACTTTGAGCAGCATCAATATTAAAAATAAATATGTAACAATTCTCGTTGTGCTGCGATTTTATATATATATGATAACAAATATTTCATCAATTTAAAGCAGTGTCATATCAGTTCTATTTGATATCGTATTGATAGGGGAGACCATTTTTTCTTTTTTGACAAAAATTATACAATTTTAACGACAGAATCACAAAAATTACGCTCCTCTTATATTGGATGTTTTTAAAGCGATTTTTGCCATTAAAATGAGTAATGGAACATACAAAGAAAGAATAACGTTCAATACAGAATACTGCGGACAATAGCAAATTATTGTTCCTTTTTTTTGTAAAAATACAAACTTTCTTCCGACTGGATAGAGACGGAATATTAATCGGTTTTACTCTTCTAAAGGATAACAGGGAATATTCTTACTACCAAGTAAAGGATATTGTGACTAAGTTGAATTTATTTATGTAAAGCTCCAAAAGACTCCTTTTAATTATGCTGTGAAATTTTAATACTTACAGCCATTCTCGCTCTCTCATTTTCTACTTTTCTGCTTTTGATAACACATACACACACACACACACACACACACACACACACAACTAAACTAACCATCATCGTCATTATTGTTGCCATTTGTTAAATACATTCACACATACATACATTCATTATTTCATTCATCCATTTATCCTTTTTCATCCTCTCGTTTTAACATTGTATCATTCTAGTGTGCTTATTTTTTGTATTTAAATGTGTTGAAGCTTGAAGTGTTTGAATGTTTAAGAGTTGTGTTTTATTGTTTTTGACATGAGTGGAAAATCGTTGAATTATCTGCATAATTTTGTTAAGTAATTTCTTAAAGCCTATTTATTTTAACCGCAAGCTCATTGTATAAGTTTCATAATTGCTATTGTTACGAGTAAGAGGAGGATTATAAAAGAGGCCAATCAGAAGTTGAAATATTATTATTTTTAATTTAAAAAAAGTTCGTACGAATTATTGTGGCATTTGGTTTCAAATTTTGTGAAATTAGGCTAAATTTTTGATCTACAGCCTTTGAAAGATTGTTTTTTTTTGGAAATTATGTGTTATTTTCGCAAATTTCACATATAATCTGGTATATGATGGATATCATTTAATTTAAATTGGAGACGATTTCAAAAAAAAATTCTACTGAAAGATAACTTGAAGCCGGCCGACCATTCACTTTGCCGTAGATTTGCTGAAACCAATAAAGAACAATCCGCTGGTTTTTGTAAAAAAAATTTTTCTTCAGACGTACCCCATTTTTATTTGGCTGGATACGTCAACAAGCTAAATTTTTGCTTTTGTTCATCTTAGAATCCAAGAGCAATTGTTGAGAAGCCTTTGCATGCTGAAAATGTCACTGTATGGTGAGGCTATGTGGTCTGCAGGCGTTATTGGTTCACTTTTTCTTTTTGGAAAATTCGGTTTGAAATGAAACTAAGGTGAACGGCTTAATGTGTGGTCATGGTGGACATCTGTCAGATATCATTTCTGATATGTATATAATTGCTAAACCTTACTTCTTTCAATACAATAAAAATTTTAATGATTTTCTTATAAATTCTTTGTTTTATTTTATTTTGTAAAATAAAGTTGTGACTGAAAGGCCCTGTAAACTTTACACCATTTTTTGTTTGTTTATATTTAGGATTATTTTCTCAGATTTTTTAACTCCAATTTCCACTAAGAAAAAGGCGTTAGTCAATTCATTTGTAATTTGTGAACCATTGCAGCAAAAGCCGTACGTACATACGTCATAACACTGAAGTGCATTTTCCAATCTATTTAAACATCAGTCCTTTGTGCCAATTGTCAGTACAAATTAAGTTCGACAATTCGAAATATGTTAGTTCATTGTAAGAGACGAGATGGTTATTTCAATTTAATATTTGTTAAAAGCTATTTTCTTTATAATGTTTTGAATTTTATTAAGAGCAGAAATCTCATCAGAAACTATTGTATTTTAGTTTAAAAATTATTGGCATTTTTATTTATATTCTATAAAGTTATTATTAAATAGTTTATCCTTTTTAATCAATATAAATATTCCAATTGTTATTCAATATCCAATATTTGTTAATAGCGAATTAATAAATAAATAACTTTATTTATTTTTCAAAAAACAATTGTTAGATATTGGGTCCCATTTATATTATTTGAATAAAAAATATTTTTATAGTTTTGACTAAAAACAATAACTGATCCGAGTTTCAATTAAAAATAAATAAAAATACAATTAAAACATCTATACCAAATTCTACGAAAATTTTAAATTATGATAAAACAATAAGCTACAAATATATTATTAGCTGTCAACAAAGATTTAAATAGTCTACCATTTTATAAGCCAAAAATACAAAAATTTCTAACAAATAATTCATAAACAGTTCGACATACACACATCACATTGAGACAAATATTCCACATAAATATATTTTGTATGTGAAATTTATTGATTCAAGTTTTATGTGTGATTTTCGGTTTTATTCCTTTTTCGCTTTATTCACTCATAAAAACAAACATAAAGAAAAAAATACATAATAATAATTTATTTAGTTTAACTATACTAAGCAGACGTGACTGGTGGTACTGATGGCACTTTCGGAAAGAAAATGCTCGGAACCATGTATTCCAAAAGTAAGTTTAATTTTCAGTAAAGAAATTCAATTAATTGGGAAATATTTTGTCTAGAAACGGATCTACAAACAAATTTGTAAATACAAACAAATATGTCACAACAATTTTATCGGGTACCCCCGTAGTATAGTGGATAGTGTGGTAGGCTATTAACAGGAAAGTCGTAGGTTCGATTCCTGCCAAGACCTTGGGTGTTTCTGCAGAAAAGCCGATAAAAGCACCGGCTTTTATTTTAGGACACAAAAACTGTTTTTTGCTGCTGTTTTTCATGTGTGACTCCTAAATAAAATTCAAACAAATAATTAACTGATTCAGTAAAGAATATTTAGTGAAAATGAAATTTTATTTTAGACAAAATTTTGCTTGAAAATTTGTTGGTGATAATTTTTTTCTGTGCAGAGCCGCCAGAGCTGTGGCTTTTTAGCAAAGCAAATATTTTGAGGTGTTAGTAGTCTTCTATATAATTTAGAAGGTATAACAACTTTCTATCTTGAAAGAGGAGCCGTTTTAGATATGGGAAGTACTACGGGTACAAACAAATTAAGCCAACCAACGTCAGTTTAGCAAAGCTGATTTTTGAATATATGTATTGTTTAAAATATTGCTAACAAAATACATTCAATTTTGTGAGACACGTCAGGCCTTTTAAAGGGCCTTTAAAAATGAGACAAACTAATCATAGTATCAAGTTTAATTTGTATATATGTATGCATGTTGGTTGCGGTACTAATTCAATTTTTAAGATCGATTGGGAGGACAAAACACACCGCCAGTGACCATAAATGTTCCGTAGTTGATAAAAGCAGGAGGGCTTATATATGCGCTGATCGCTTTATTACTTATATACTACTTTGTAAAGAATCATGTGGGTTACTCTTACAATAAAGTGTAATACACCAAAGTGTTAGAGATATAGTAAGGGGAGACTGGTACCCTCCATTCATACGGACAACCATATCGATTTCGTTGGGTATTATAAAAAAAGGGGAATCGGAGAACTAATAATGTTGCTGGTTAAATAAAGAAGATGAATAATATACGAAGAATCACCATATTTTGTGAAGTTATTTTGTCTTTCATTGTGATTTTAGTGCAGCTACGGGAGAAAATTTTGAAAAAAAGTGTCTGAATTTGCTTTAAAAATAATATAAAAATCATAGGCCTTATAGTGCGATTACAACTGAGCGATATCTAGTATTTCGTCACTAGCTTTTGGTGAAATCAACTCAGAATCTAGCAGCTTAAATTTGTTATTAATACCTTGTGCAAGATTTTTCTATAAAAGGTGTGTAAACGAAATAATTTTGCATGTGTTTAAGTTTAAGAAAATGTTCGCTCCAAGGTTTTTGTCCAGGATACGAAATATTGAGAAATGTCCAAAAGCTTGCTGATAAAGATTTCAAATTAAATCTACTAGATTTTGTTCAGATGTGAATGCCCTAATTAGAAATTCGTCCATCTGTAAAAGATGTCCAGCTACGGGAGCTGTCCGTTAGCTTTCACTTTAGTACATTTTGAAGGTCAGCATATTTTTTTAAATTATTTGTCACAAAAGTGGCATATATAATGCATTTACTCTCCAAAGACTATCTCTCTAAAATAATAGGGCAACTTCCTTGGTGTACTACAACTTGATGCGTTGCCAGCAATTCTATGGACAGGAAAACTGGCACATAAAAATATACTTTTTATTCCGTTTTGCAACTTAACAAAGTATTTACGAGTATTTGTGGTTTTTCGTAATATTTGTTGATTTTATTTTTTTCCTCCTCGTGTTTGTAATAAAACTTTATGATATTTTATTCCGCTTATTTATGTTTTTCAAGCCCTTTTTCTGAAATTTCCCCCTTTTTAAGGGAATAAACAGTTGCAGCAGCATTTTATTTTTAATAAAGATGTCATGTCTTTTATTCTTGTGTTATTTTTTCTGCTTCAGAAGCATAATATTTGCAATATTTTTCGTTAGCAAACTTTTCATAAAATGTTATAATACCTCAACTATTTGTGAGAAGCTTAAACGAACATCCACATATACCACACATACGTTCTCAAAAAAATGAAATTATTATACAAATATTTTACAGCAAGTTTTCTTTCATGGTTAAAGAGTATTAAGACTTGGCAAACAGAATAAAACATTTTTATATAAAATAGTTACATTTATTACTGTTTTGGTTTTAATAAAATAGTGTAAAATAGTTTAGCTATTGTCATTTTTGTAATCCAAACTATTTGCTTGACGTTGACATTGAATTCCGGTAATAAATACACAAGTGCTGAATATCTAGTCGTAATGAAAATATAAGCATGCCTTATGCTCAGGAGTTTTAAAAAACGTTCATATGATCAGGCCTTAGCTTTTGGCTCATCCTCATGTACGCTTCCTAGGTCTACACAAACCGCCAAAAATTTCTCGCGAAAATAAAATTATTTGTTTCATTTCTACTCTATTATATATTTTTTAGTTTAAACACTATTTCCATTGATATATCATTATCTTTTCATATTAAGGCTAAAATAATGTTCTCGCTTTAAGACCAATGAGGAGCTGTGTTCAGTTTGTAACGCTCTAAATGCAAGAAGCTTGCTCCAATTTTATCTTCACACATTTGTCGCATTGTACATAATTTCAATTCATGTGGAAAAATAATGTATTTAAACTTTATTCACTGACTGTATATAAGCCCCATTCAACAAGTTGCAAGTGCATGGCACATATACTGGAATTAAACACTTTTAAAATTTCCAAAAAAAAAAAATCGTTTTTCGTACGCTGTTAGAAGAAATATTTGTACATTTTTATTTCCCTTCCTTTATTTTGCAATTTTATTTTGTGTATCTTTGGCTGTACTGTCTATAACAATTGTATACTTTTAACATTCGTAACAAAATAGGAAACTACAATACATGATGCTTCAAATATAGTTTTTACCACAATATTGTAGTTGACATTACCCTGCAGACAAATTGACTAGTATCTGATTAGAAATATACTAGTTGCTTTTTTATTCAGACTATTTGTCTAACTGTCTTTTTTCCATATATCGAGCTATCGATTTTCAAATTAGGTTGTCATAGGAGCCCAACTAGTTCATTTGTACATAGTTATATGATAGATGAAATACTAGTTATTATAGACTAGTGTTTCTTTATTTATAGTTTTTTAAATATTAAAAAAACATTTGGTTCAACCGGGGTATGAACACACAGTCCTCATATTTCAAGGCAGGTACTCTATCCACTGAGTCACTTTCTACTTATTACGTTTAGAGCTCAAACTTTGTTTTATGTATTTACACCTTAAAATATGTCAATATATAAAAAAATAATTAAAATTACTAGTATCATTACAACTTCTTGTAAGACTGTTCCAAAACGTTGTTTTTTGACTAGTATCGTTACTGGCCTCATTACAACTAGTAAGATGACAGTCCTTTGTTGAATAGTAACGTTACAACTAGTATTATGACTGTCGCAAAGCGCAGCTAGTTATAGATTTAGCTGCAGGGTAGTAGAACGTATATTCTGTTACTTCTACAGATAAATGCACTCTTCATACAAATGCAATTGCAATGTATGCATGTTTGTTTTATTTTTGATTTTTTTCCCCACTTAAGTGTTGACAATAAAAACGGAAAGAAACAAGAGCAAATATAAAAAAAGTTATTTATCATATCAAATACTTATAGTGGGGAGCATGTTGTTTACAGGTTTTTGTAGAAATAAATAGATGTTATTATAGCCAAACAATAGCACTTATTGTTTCTGCTTGTCTGTATGAAATTATAGTTTGTGGATCGTTAATAATGAAATAAATACTCTGGGCTGCCACACACTTCAACAGTGTAACCAGTCTGAGTTTTGCTTAAAACTTTACAGCTTTTACTTTATCTTATTTATCGAAATATGCTTGTTTTTGGTGTTTTATTTTACTCACTTTCAGATGAGTAAAATAAAACAGATTTCTTAATTTAATATCTTACTTCAGAATATATTTAAGCTTTATTATGGAAGACCTGCTACTAGTCCCACTGTCTTTATGTATTATATCATAAACAAACATAATAATAGGTAGTTATTCTAATGTTATCACTTATGGCAATAAATAAAATCAAGAACAAAATAAAACATAGCTTTGTACATACATATATTTTTTGACATATATTTTAAGGAAATAATTTTAGTTTTACATAATTTTTATTGTTGTATTTCTTGTCATGTTGAATACAGAACTAAGGTGACTAAAAAACCAAGAACATCAATTTACATGATTATTAAATGCTCAATAATTAAAATAGCCAAATATAAAGTCTATTCCATATTATAAAGGATTTTCTTTTGAAAGCAAATATGACAAAGCTTTTGCACTTGGGTAAGATTCATTTAACATCGCACAAAAAGAAAAAAGAAAATTTCAATATGAACTTTATTATTTAAAAATATATAATAAGTATTTGAGCCATTGTCTGATTATTTTGGAAATATAACAGTCTAGCAAACATATATTTAAGTTTTTCTTTTGTTTTACCATAATATTTTTATCATTCGTTACCTCACTTTAGGACGATATGATTTCTATATTATATCACCTCATTTTAATTGCTAGAGCTCCCTCAAATCAAAGTCAAGGCATCTATAAAAAATTTTGTTGCCTTAAGACTACTTCCCTTTACCTTTCCATTGCTTTTTACTAATTTTTCGCATACAGTTTTAATTTTTCTCTGAACCATTTTGGAACTCTGCTCTGTTTAATTTAGTTTTCTTCTCTTTTAAGCGGCTTAGCTACTTTTTTTTTTAAAGAACAAACACAACCCGCAAAGCGATCAGCTTGTCTGCGGAAAAACACCCAGGGTCTATGGCGGAAATCGAACCCACGACCTCTGTACTGACAGGCTAGCGTCGCTACCACTCAGCCACAGGGGCACCCAATATAATTGTGCAATGTTTCGTATTGTACAACAATATCGCCAGTGTGTATGTCATATTGGAAGGTGGCACAATATATTGGCAAAAATCAAAAGTCCTTTAATTTTTATTGTACAATAAAGAAAATTTGGTAATGTGGTCGCAACATTGTTCAGTGTTATATTTACTTTTTCACTGTCAGGAAAATTTTGCAATATTTTCTTTGAAAATGCTGCCAACCAGTATAAGCATGTATAAGAACAAAAAAGAGCTTTGATCGTGGTATTGATACAATGCCCATCAAAGCAAAAACAAAAAATAGTAACAGCTTTTGTGAGTGTCCGATTAATGAGATAGAGGACACTTCATGCTAACCAAAATTAATATTGAAATTAAATTAATATAAAAATTTACAGTAAAACTCTTGTATTCTATTTCGTGACAAAAATTGGTTAAATAGCTGATGTTTCCTTATAAAAAAGCATCCACCATCATAAGTGGTAAAAGGGAACAACAACGCTGATAAGACGCTGTAGTGGCCTGTAGAAATCAGTAGTAGCAATTCGTTGTAATCTGATTGAATATTCGAACATTCCAGTCTTAATAATAAGTTGAATTACATTAATTCAAATAATGACCTAAAAAACGAAATAATAAATTTTAGAACAACAAAATCGCAATTTTTTTCTGGCGGATTTTTAAATACTAAAGCAACTATTTCTCACAATTTAGTAAGAGTTTTGTAGCACTTTGTAGGTTTTTAGATAGTTTATCGAATGTTTTATAAACCTTTTTAGAAATATATAGATGAACAACAATGAACCCTGTCAAAGTTGTTTTTATTTTTGTTTCTGAGAAAAAACATTATTTACTCCGGTTATAGCGACCTTCGCTTATATGATTGTTATAACCGATTTAAACCTTTAAGATTGAAAAGCAATTTGTTCTTCTCGCTAAAATTTGGTTCGCCTGTATTTTTTTAATAAATATTCAAGTAACTAATGACCAATTCTTAGCAAATTGATGAAGCTCATGCTACAAAATTTTCAATAAACACTTCAATTTCACATGTTTGGATTAATTTTTCTTTGCATTATAATTATTACTGATAGAGTTTTAATTAATTTATGCAATTCATCATTTTATTGGTCCATTTGATAATAATATTTCATATTAAGAAGAAAAGTCACGAATGACGAACAATTTGTAGATATACTTTTAAAATAAAAAAACGAAGCTTTTACTTTTGAATCTGCTTAATTTTGTGAGAAAAAGGAAAACGAAACTAGTTTGGTTTCTTTTAGTTACGATTATTTATTTTTGCATTTGTTTTCTATTATTGTTGCAATGAGTACATTTCGTGGGCCGAAAAGAGGATATATTTAATGCAAAATAGGTATACTGCATACAGTAAATGCTTTACTTGGATAAAAATGCTGTTGGAAAATTAGTATTAAAAACTGATGAGGTAAAACGTATCAATTCGTTATGATTCTAATTCGTTTTGATTAAAAACCCAAAAAATTTTTTTTTTATTTTGAAGTTAAACAAAAATTCACGCTTGTTAGACTAATCGATTTAAAAATTCTTGAGCACTCATTTTATTAAAACAGTTTTTTCCGAAAAATGTTTAAACATTTTTGAAAAAAAAAACGTCGAAAATTAAATCATTTTCACTCTCATTTCAAATTCTTGATTTAGATCTTTTCACGACTAAATGAATTAAGATAACTAAAATAATCTTTTTCAGATTATCAGTGTTCTCACAATTCTTTTATCTGAGATAAACAGAATAAAGTCGCTGCCATTTACGTTGTTTAAACTTGAAATGACTTTTATTTAACATGATTTCTCGTTTTGTTTCAATATCAAATTCACGTTATTTCAATTTGCAATAACTTTGACTCAACATGATCCCTCGTAATTTTTTTATTATTATTATTTTTTTTTTGTTGGGACCATCACTCAGGAAGGACGATAGAGTAGTATGTGTGGACATTCGACTTTAACTTGCCAACACTGAAAGTAACTGGAAAGTTTGGAGTATATTCCACATACGAACTGTTCGGCCAAAGTACGAATTCTCTCTGTAATGTCTAGTGCGGTTCACTGGCAGATCGACCATAAATGGATGTGCTTTTAATGAAAAACGTGTTGTGCTCAAAAATGGTAGGGTTTCGGTAACAAGTTGCCTAATTTCTTTAGAACACATTCCATTGTAGTAGCGATAGAACAGCGAAACATACCCCACATTGCGTCGATGCTCCAGTGAGTCAATAGAGTTGACTACCCTACTGTCACCGATAAGCTTATTCGCCCTCTCCTGTATGCGGTCGAGTAACTTCAAAATAGTCTTTGAAGCACCAGCCCATGCATGAGAGTTGTATTCCATTTTCGGCCGGATATTGGTTGTATAAATATTAAGGAGATCAGATCAAGTGAAGTAACTCTTTCACCGTCTCAAAAATCCGAGGCACTTGAATGATTTTGATTCCTCAATACCTATACCGTCCATAATTAAAGATGAAGCAGCATGTTCGGTCATACATCTGTGCGTAAGCATACAACATTGGGTCTTACGAGCTTTAAAATCGACCCTATTCACATGACCCCTTTTGGAGATTGTTACAAGATCAAGGTTAAGTGTATCATTCATATTATACCTCTTGACCACAATCTCCGACAAGCTTGGTCTACTGGTGAATGAATAAAAATGGCAAATGCTGCTGCATCTGCGAAAGAGCAGATAGGGTTGGAAGTTTGACAGAGAAGGTCATTAAGAAAGATAAGAAATAGGGTAGCCTCTGACGAGTTTGGGAGGGCAATTTTAGAGAAATACATCTGTCTCTAGTAATTATCGTGTGGTATGTTGTGTTTTTTTTTGTGATTAAGTTTTTTTTTTGGCGTTAGTACCCCTTATATTTTCTTTTTGTGTTACGGTCGCAGACCTGACGAGAGGGTTGACACTCGGCTGAGGCAAAGTTGAGCGCCCAATGTAGGGCGTATTATATCAGTATTAACTTTACTTTAATTAAACTATACTGCACTTAAATCATCATGAAATAAAGTTATTGTAAAATCATGTTGAATTAATTTGAAACACCTATGAAGCAAAATCACTACCAAAAAATGGTAAATTAGCCTCATTTTCCACGATATTAATATGAAATTATTCTGTGTGTAGACATATAATTACTATAATTTGGTGTTAACACGTTATGCCACGTGAATTAAATTGATTTCTCCTTTAGTATACCTGCACTTTCTCACTTCAGATTGTAATAATTTCATAACATCAACTATTCCATTACCACTTTATTCCCTTCTCGTGAAAACACTTACCCCCATATTCCTAAATAAATAATATGTATTTGAAATCTATTTTGTATGAAAATTTTAAAATAAAATACATTTCAAACTTATTTCAAATTCTATGAATATGGTCGTTATAGTTTTTTTATAAAATATTCGGAAAAAATCATTTTGTGTGAGAAGCATTCATATACTTTTAGAATTGTGTTCATAAATCAGTAATTATATATGATGAAATCATTAAACATGTTTATGCCAAACATGTTGTAATCCGTATTAAATAAAAAGCTTAACTTGTAGTATTTAGTGTAAATCATTCATACCATTGTTAATTTTGCAATCATAAAAGTCATTAACTCCTAAAACTAAGTATCATTTATATTGAAGGTTTTTGTTTATATTTATTTCAAAATTAAAAACTATTTTGCCACATGCCAACACATTAATATCTCATTTGCAAAGTCATGTAACACATCAATGATTGTGGTATAAATCTGTAGGTGAGAGGTAAACCTCACTAAATCACCGCAAGAACATTATATCTCTCTAATATTAACAATTTTACTTACTACGAATGTTTTATATCGAAGATGTCATTAATAGAATTGGCTCATATACCGTTATTTATTAAAAAGGACTTGACTTTGTTTACCTTGGTGTTGGTTTTGAACAGTCCTACGGCCCTTGCAACACACTTGAATTTATCAAGGTAGAGAGAGAGAGCCACTTAACACGAGGCAATAAGCCAGGTACGCGCTTCCGAAAGCAGCATTTTTTTTGTTTCTGCTGTTTACTTTGAAAATTAAATTGATGGTGATTTTTCCCTGGTTCCTTATAATACTGATCATGTCTAAATCTTTCTGAATATAACGTTACGAGCCTTAGCCGATATAATCATTTTGAATTATTATAATAATTTGTTATGAAAAGATAGTGTTTAATTTAAATAAAATTCCTTCGGGGAAAAGGTTGGTGATTTTACCTTTAAAAATAAGATTATTTTGGAACTACGTTCTTTAAATTGAAAATGTGAGATACACTTTTTCTGGCAACACTGTCCACATGTTGCATGTTTAATGTGTCACCAAAGGCTCTTAGTGTTGTTCAACGGTCTTTAAATTTCGATACTCTAAAAATTTCTCTACTGATGCCTGATCTGCATCTAAATAAGAGTCAGCGGCATAATTTCCTCTATATTCTTCCTCAATCTGATGTATCCTTTGGCTAGAAAAATAATCGATGTCATCTTTATGTTCACTGGTCTCATCCTGTGAATTTTTACAATGTTTTATCTGTTTTAAAACTGCTTTGATTTTATACGGCTATGCAAAAAAGAAAAGAAATTGGCATATTTCTAGCAACCGATTTTGATATAGAAGACCAAAAACAACAAATTTTAATAGGAGTTTTGAAAGTTTATATCTGGAATTCGTTTCAGCGGGACTTAAATTTCCCATATTTTGCACATCATTAGAAATCTTGTAATCCTAACGTTTCTGATATAAGATGAGTTCCGTACTTGTATGCAAAAGACCACGAGGAAAATTTTTTTGTAAAACAATTTAACTCTCTATCGCTTATTTGTACGTATTTATTGTCGCTTTTTTAAAAACAAGACAAAACTCTGCTTCTTCGGCAAGTAGCGGATTGATATGTTTTATAAAATATTTCTCATAAAATTTTAAGCCTTTACAGATTTTAAACTCAATTTGAACGCCAGAAATTATTAAAAATTTAAAAGGTGTGAAATCACAAAATTCAAATTGTCTACAAGTAGAAAACTAACTATACCTTTAAAACGGCTTTTTAGTTTTTGTAACAAACGAATTGTTTTCAATTTATATTAATTTATTACTTTTAACATCATAAACAAATAAAAAGTGCACTTGAATTTCTTAATTGGTCATTTGAGAACTTAAGTGGCTGGTAGAGTTATTCAAAATGCGTTTAATGAAAATTACAGTTTCTACTTTAATCCATTTTTATGATTTAAGGTAAATGGTACTTACAAGCACTTTTAACACTAAAGTACTCTTAAAATAAACAATCAAATATTAAAAGCTGTTAAAGTACCTGCTGGTTGTGATATCATAAAACAAAATTTCATAAACCCAAAACCTTTTCACTTCACTTATTATGCTCCAGGGCATTTTTTACAGGATAAAAATAAACAGATTTCGAAAAAATAAACACTCAGTAAGGCAGTCAGTCGTCAGAATCTGAATAAACCTTTTTTTTTTAATTTTACTTGTATTTTATTTCTTGTGATGTTCATGTTTTACTCAGCCATTTCTTGTTCAGGTCAAGTTGCTTTAGTTTTTAACAAAAATCAGTGGTTGTTATGTTTAAAAACAAATTTCAAGTTTTTGTTTTTTGCTTTCTTTCCAAAAAGAAAAAACTTTAAAAGACAAAATTTCCATTAATGAAAATTCAAAACTATGCATGGCCATGGCCATTCATGCAGAATAAAACTGCATAATTGAAAAGACATCTTTATGGCCATTCTTTTTGTGTCTTTCTCTTAATAGAAAACTATTCAAACCCACACGCAATATTTCAATTTTATTGGAGCTTGAAGCCAGAACAAAGTCTATGCTTTTTTTTTTTTTTTTTGAAAAACAAAAAGACCAAAACTCCTAAAATCACGCCAGCAGCAAAATTTGATGAACTTTTAAGAGCACATGAACAATTTTCCAAATAGGAAAAAGCGTCTATTTTTTGCGGCATCCAACTAAGTGTTGCAAACTTAACGAACGTAAAATATCTTTTCATAAAATTTTGTTTTTTTTTTATTTTCTTTAAGGCTTTGTCCAGAAATTGAGTGCATTGGGTTTGCTTTAAAAAATCTATTGGCTACGTGTCATGAGGTCGCAAAAAGAAATGTAATATTATTATTTTTTTTTAGCAAACTAGAACAGTCATATAATTGATAATAACATAAAGAAAATATTTTCTTTTAAAATTTTATCCAAAAAAAACAACAACAAGTTTTAGTTCCACACATCAATCACACATTTATTATGTTAAGTCTGCTATAGCTTTGTATACAACATAATTGAAATTTAAATTTAAATTAAATAAATTTTAGTGAAACAGAATTGCGAATTCTCATAAAACAATGTTAAAATTTAATAAATGGCCAACATGTTGTTATCCTTTTCAAACTACTGTAAGTAGTTATATTATTTTTTGTTGACATTCTTGTTTAAGATCTACTCGTAAATTGATTTTAGTAATATAAAAACATTGCACAGTGGGGCAGAATCAAAATATGTTGGAAATAGATCAGCCATTTCTAAAAGGATAATTAAATCGTTTTAAGAATTTCACATGGACATATCAGAAGAATATACCTATTTAACTTGAGAAGTGGAGATTTTAAAAAAAATATCTAACAATTACCTATAATTAATATTAATCATCATACGTATGCTTATGAGGTAAATTAAAAAATTCGCTGCAAATTAATTTGAAATGCTAAATTGGACTCTTTTTTTAATCATGCCTCTGAAGATACCTTTTATATACATACATATATCTATCTATGGCTTTCTGGAATAAGCGTGGATGTTCATTTTTGTCCATTTTGAGTTATTGATGCCAAATTACATTATTTTATATGCTCTTTTACATGGACCAAAAATTTCGCTAATAACATGGACCCATTCCGAATTTTTTTTTCTAAAAAAATCGTAGCCTTCCTAATTCATTCAAATATTTTTCAGCTCTAATGAACTAAATCGACGTTGAAAAAAAAACACATTTTTTTAGACATTTCCGAAATATTTGTTGATTACACTGCGTGAAAAATTTTAATTTTTTCTATTTGGCAGAAACACCACTATATAGCCATTAATCTAGCGACAAAACATAGTCAAACTGCGTACTTTGTTTTTCATTTCCTCATCTTTTTTTCTTTTTTAAGGACTAAACATTTTTCAAGAATGTTTATTTTAAATAATTTTTTTTATATATTAGTATCTAATATTTTTTAACAAACTTGGTACCAAATGAAAGGGAAGGCTTCATTGAATTTTATAAAAATATTTACTTTAGTTCGCCTGAACAAAAATATAAAAAAAAATTCCTTTTAAAAATATATCTTTCCATATCCTTGAAAGTTTTTATAAAAAAAAATTTTGTTTTATTATATATTGTTGCCTTAAATTAACTCTATAAGACTTCGAAATTGCATGATTTTATCTCTCTTAGTTCAAGAGGTGTGAAGGGTTTTTTCATGCTACAAAATTTATTTGTATGTATAAAATAAATTTATGAAAAACAACTTATAATTTTGAACCAACAGGGATACAAATATAAAATGTGTGTGTATATATTTATATTTTTTGCAAAGCGTTCAAATAAAAACATTGGTGGAAATATTAGAAAAATTTTTGTCCAAGGACATCTTAAAAAATTTTGTTCAACTTTTTTTTACATATTCAGTAATTTACAAATCAAATTTAGTAAGACTAAATAATCAATTTTCTATTTATTTATCTATTTTTCAGGGATGCACAAAGGTTGTTTTAATATTAATATATTATATTGCTATCAACTAAATGAGCCGTAAAATTGCAGGAAATAAGTTCGTATGGTCAAAAAGTGCTAAATATTTCCTCTGAAAAATTTGTTTCAGTATATCCTGGAAACATTTTACTTAAAATGGTGTTTACTTACATGATATATCTAGTTGAATGCATTTTGCCATTTGACAAGATTTTTGGTTTTTAGGACCTCATAATATAATGAGGTGGAAAAAAGTATTTAGTATTTCAGTATAAAAATTTCATTGCCACATATCACATTTGTATGTATAATTTTTCTAATCATAAATAGTAAGTACATATCTTTACCTTAGTTCACAAAAGGCGTATCTAGCATTTAGAAAATTATGAAAAGGACAAAAAATCTTAATATAAGAACTACAAAACAGAACTATTAAATATGTAGGCTGGACCATTTCTTACATTTCTTATAGTTCTAAAGCTATACTTAACTTTTTTTATATATAATGTTTTATCAAGTTTTATGTATCAAAAAAAAAAATGTTTATATTTTGATACGCCCTTTGTAAATTAAAGTAACGATATGTAAATATTGTATAATATTAAAATGATATATAACATGCAGTGTCAATCAAAATATCTTGATGGAATCTTTCTCCGTGATCATCACTGAAATTGCCTAGATTTTCTAAAAAATCTAGATGACTGTCTAAAAAATGTATTTTTAGTGACATGTTTACACCCATTGCTCCAAAGTTATGAATTAAGCTTCGGGCGATTTCTTCATAATTATGGGCTTTTTTATTGTAAATTACATCTTGTAGGTTATCCCATGCATTTCTTTCTTTTGGAGACAATAGTCCTGAGAATGCGTTGCATTTCATAATCTGCCTTAATTGAAGTCCATTGAAAACCCTTGAAAATTAATGAATCGTTTAAACTGTGCTATGATAACATTGTATATAACACTTTTTAAGAGTAAAATAACCGCCATTAATCTTCGTCTGGCTCAATTTTGGAAACATTGCTTTTTAATGGCACATAGCTGAATCTTCTGCATTAAGCTTTTGTACAAAGTTTTTAATTAAACCCAATGATATCACTCCCAAGCTGATAACTTATACGAGGCTTCCATGTATGATCAGTGTAGTGTTGTTCCCGTTTACGACCTTTCTAAAGACATAGAAAACACTCGTGTTTTGAAAACCCTTTCTTTAAGTCCACTTAAGATCGCGACTAGCTTTAAGTCACAGCAAATTACCCATTGAAATTTATTGTAATATATTAGCTTTAAAATTGTGGCCATATTTTTGTAATTTTCTACTACAACCGTGCCATAAACTATAGGAACACATGGATGTTCATTACCATTATGAAGTAAAACTCCTTTTAAGCTTTTTACAGACCCGTCTATAAATAGGCGCCATTCCTCAGCAACGTGTGTTTGACCTATAGCTTCGAAAATCTTATCAATATCATCAGCGTATGACATACCAGTTTCACTATCAATTTTAAAACACTCATCAAATTATTGTTTATTTGAGCGCTTTCGCGAAGACGTTACTCGATGATTCTGGGAAGTCAACCGCCATTGTTGCAAACGAGATCCTAATAATTCTGCAGCTCGTTGTGATATATTCATGTCTCGCAACAAATCATCAAAATCATTTTGGTTAACAAAATTAGGTGTTATTTGTTCGGATCTGCTTCACTAAACTTCAAATTCCGAAATATTCCCCTCCCTGTATAATGTCTCATTGTCACTGTCATCTTGATTTAGATTAAGCTTCTCTGAAGGGGCGTCACCGATTAATTTCAAAACGAATTACTGCGTCCTTTACCGTATTACTAGAATAATATGATATTTTATGAGTGTTGTGTTTTTCTTCCGACGGGGTTTTTTTTTTTTGAATTTGGAACGATTTTCCGTCATCCCACGTCAAATTTTGTTTGTAAACAGACCGGTTTCGGCTATGTGCCATCTTCAGTGTTCTATTGAATACTAAATCCAAATATTTTATATCGGTGTTGATATTTTATCTTGATACATTTTTAAATGTTCAGACAAAAGTAGCATGAATCTTTACAATGTTCTCTACGATGAATCCAAGTTACATACTATATTTGGTATATACCATTTATTGAAAACAAAGTTTTTACAAAAATACATTTCATACGCTTCTATTATCTTAGCAGAAATCTTGTGCGATTTTTTTAAAGGACTGAATAGCATGCAAACAACACAAAATTTATTTTTATGTGAACACTGCATTTTAACTTTAATTCCCGTAAAAACCGTTTAGTAAACTTTATAAATTTTTCGCAATGCTAAACTCTATAAAAAATTTTTAATTGGCATTTATAACATAACCTACTTCTGTAAATATAATTTTTTAGCGACTTACAAGTAGTGATTTCAGAAAAAAATTACATAATATGTAAGTCTCTATTATTTTAAGAACTAGCTGCAAACCGAATCAGAGAAGGCAGTGGGTACGTATTTAGCGCATATTAAAATCTATATGTTGGAATATACAGCAAATACGTAGCCTGCTGCTAGCGCGACACTTATATTCAGGACGAATGAAGGAAATATTTGTATCCCTGTTGGTTCCAAATTAGAAGTTGTTTTTCATAAATTAATTTTATACATAGAAATTAATTTTGTACCGCGAAAAAACCCATCACATCTTTTGAACTAAGAGAGATAAAATCATGAAATTTCGAAGTCTTATAGAGTTAATTTAAGGCAACAACAAATAATTAAACTTTCAAGGATATAGAAGGATGTATTTTTAAAAGTAAATTTTTTTAATATTTCTTTATAAAATTTTTACAACATTCTATGGAGCCTTCCCTTTCATTTGGTACCAAGTTTGTTAATAAATATTAGATACTAATATTTAAAAAAAATTATTTAAAATAAGCATTCTTGAAAAAAGTTTAGTCCTTTAAAAAGGACAAAGGATGAGGAAATGAAAAACCAAGTACACAGTTTGACTATGTTTTGCCTCTAGATTGATGGCTATATAGTGGCGTTTCTGCCAAAAAATGCTGTCACGCAGTGTTATTATTCAGTTAATAAAAACTTGTAGAAAAAGCTTAAGTCTGCTTATGTGCTTGAATTAGTTCAATGTAAACAACTGTTATCGACATAAGCTTTTTTTCTGCACACACTTTTATTGTCCTTAGCACATTGCTTTTTTAATTATTATCTCGGATCTTATCCTTAAGGAATTTTTTTCTGCAAATGTTAAACAAATTTCTTACATCATATATTTAACTGACTGTCCAAATAAAAGTTTGATACAAATCACACAGAGTCCGTAGTATTAAAAATAGAGTATTTCGGCTCTCCTGAAAAAAATGGTTTTTAGACATACACGCTTATTCAAGAAAACCACAGATATAACTGCTTGTTCTGTAAATCGATTCGATTTAAAAACGCTCGATTTAGAGAAATTAAATCCACTAATGGCAATATTTTTTCAGATTTTTTTGCAGTTTCATGTTTTCTAAAGCTTAAAATATCATATATAAAATTAATTTACTATATACAATTTCAAATCGAGGATTCGGTCTACAGAACAGGGCCATTACTAATTATATCTTCCTTTTTAGGGCAAAAAATTTTTAAAATTTTGCAATTGAAAATTTTATATTTTCTGACTCAGAAAGAATATTTACATAACATTTTTTTCTAACAACTGCAAATTTTGTTGTTTAACAAATAAAGAATTAGCCGCGACAATAGGTTGTATTAAAATATTTATAAATTTTAGTTTTCATAGAAGTTCACCTCACTGCTATCAACGTTAAGTGCTTAAAGAAACCTGCTCTTTTTAGAACCTTATTTATAGTGGCTATAAGGATTCAACAAATTTTTGGAATCAGGCGAGAAACAAAAAAGTGACATGCGCTGAAAAAGTTTACATGACCATAGTGCCCTAATTGGGACTTCACCACTCCTGTTTTGGGCTGTGTCACACAGCCTGTGTGTGAAGCTCAACCACTTGAATTAAATAGAAATGCTCCTCTCCTATGGGCCTCTGAAATTGCTGATTTATTATGAAAATATTTTGAATCTGGCCCACTGTGCATTAATACATAAAATATACACAGACAGAACAGATCCATCATACAGAGAACAATAAAAATATTGAAATGCTAATAAAAACACCAACTAGTACATACGTGAATTGAAAAAAGTTTTATTGATGTGTCAGAAATCTGCTTAACTTGATGAACTTGTTGAATGTTGTTTTTGTTTGTATTTGCTGCTACTGTTTCTGTCCTTAAGTATTTTTTTTGTTGTTTTCTCAGAGTAAAACTGGCAGGCTTAAGATAAAAAAATTTTAAATTGTGGATGCTGTTAATGATGATAAAATGATATATTGCCATAAACTAGTTTAAAGACTATTAGATTATATTTAGAAAAATAATTTCATAACTTCATATGAATAATTTATTTATTGGACCTTACACCTATTTAATGTTGATTGTGCGGAAGTAGCTGAAAAGTTTACATATCCCTTTCAGACCTGCCGCTAAACTACTAGGAATTTGTTCATAATTTTCGGAATATATGGTCTCTATATCATAAGCAAATATAATTACCGTTTAGGTTTTACTATTTTTATATCCTTCTATGATCTTAGGACACGCGCAATTGATGCATCTCGGTCTAATTTAGTTTTGAAATAACCAAAGCCTCACATTTCTTTCAGACCTGACGCTAAACTACTACAAATTGTTTCATGTTTTGCCTCTTTTGGCTTGGATCTCCAACAGGATTGGCCTAGTATTGAATGAATACGAATGGCAAATGCTGCTATCATCTGCAAAAGAGTAGTTAGGATTGGAAGTTTGAGAGAGAGGGTCATTAAGAAAAATAAGAAAGATGGCAGGAGAAAGAACGGAGCCTTACGGTACTCCTGAATTAATCTTGAACTCGTTTGATGAGATCCCATCTATTACAACTCGTATAGTGCGATCCCTGGGAAAGCTCGATATAAATCGAGAGAAGTCATCACCGACACCAAAAGCAAAAGGTTTGACAGAAGTGCGCCATGCCGCACTCTATCAGACGCCTTAGAAATATTTAGAGTCACCACCTTTCTCTCGCCGAAATGGTGTATGGAGTGATACCATTTTTCTGAAAGGAGTGCCAGTAACTCTCCCGTAGAGCGTCCTCTACGAAAGCCATACTGGCGGTCGTTGAGTAAACTGTTGGACTCCAAATATCTCACGGAAAGATGAAAATTTACTATACTTTCCATCCCTTTGGAAAGTGCAGAGCAAATCGCGATTGGGCGGTAATTTTCAGGGTTACAAGCATCTCCATTTTTAGGGCTTGGCGTTACATTGGCATCTTTTCAATACGATGGGAGTTCAAGGTACTGAAGAGGGTCGCCATTGGACGTGCTAGCATTGAAGAGCACTTCTTCAAGACCAGTGCTGGAATACCATCTGGTCTAGAAGACTTATTTATGTTGAGATGCGCTAAAGCCTTTTTAACCCAAAGATATTAAAAAATATAAAAAAAAACTGGAAATCTTCCTTTTTGTCATAATGGCCATATTTTTGCTTATAAGCTGTTACCTTTCACAGGCATTTTTATTACTTAAGCCTTATTATGGAAAACGATAAAAGTTTAGTTGTGCAGATCATAGACACTTTTGATTTTATTATCTCTATAATATTATCGTAATAAGAATACATGAGATGAGACAAAAAGGAGAACAATGCAGGTAATCTCGCACGAGAAAAAACAGCTTCATTAAATATTCTAACAATATTTAATGTGAATATTATAACACAAAAACAAAGCAAACAAATTATATATATTATCCGAAAATATATGTAACATATAAATCAAATTACAAAAAAAAGTATATATTTATGTATTACTGTTAATGTTTGCAATTCTATTTCTCTTGTAGCAATTGTTGTCAAAGTACTCCTGTATACGACTAAACGGTACAACGGCAATAATAATGGGATCGTATGTAATATGAACATTAACACGATGGCTGCTGATGATGTTGATAGGGAAAGTGTCCTTATTTATACCGGCTCGTTTACAAACAGCAGCCTGAGCATATAAAATGGAAAACGAAACAATAGACATTTACACTTACGTATTATTGCTAAGTACTTGACACAAAAATAATAATCGTTAGGAAACAAAGAAAGGGAACTTTTGTTTGTAGAAACACAACAAAAAAAAAAATTATAATAACGATGACGCTAACACCATAGATTACAATAACAACAGTAATATAAATTATAAAAGAAAGCAAGTCTTTTAATCGGATTAGATTTGTGTCTGACAAGTAAACTAATACAATAACACGGTGGGCTCATGTTGCAGGTACTTAGAGAAGTATGTATGTTTGTGTAACTTTCAATTTAGAGAGTTCACACAGACCTTTTAAGCATAAATCAAATTAATTGTGGTATATAAAAAGCTGATATGAAAGTTAGCTTTCAGCTTCGTTTTGCTTTTTACATAATTTTTTGCCTTTTGTATTTCTATGGGATTGACTTTTGTCGCAAACAATTACAGACATCATGGGGGCGATAATCACCCCAATTATAAACCCCATTTTCTTATTTTTAATGGTTTTTAACCCCCGGCCAAAAAGACTGTCTGCACCATCGTATATTTCGAGCGTACATTGGTACCATAATAATACTCATACGTAATACACATTGACTTAAAATTTTTTAAACATAAGAGAATTGCTTTGTTTTAAAGCTTTTTATTTGACTTGCTCTGTTAGGTTGTTTCTTAATGGCAAATCTTGTGACAGTTTTTCCACTAGTTGCACTGCATCGATTCTTACTATTAGCTTAACCCTAGTACCGAACTTTTATTGCGAAAACGTATACCCGAGTACAGGTGTTGCCAGTATGAATTCTTTCCGTTTTTCTTTATATTTTCGAAAAAAAAAGGATTTTTTTAATGCGATTTTGTAGCTGAATATATATACGAACATTTTAAGTGGCCATCAGAATACAATGTGATCGGTATAAAGTCAACACCCTATTTTTTCAACATGCTATTCGTTTGTGTGCAAAATTTTCTGTATAAGGAGGACAATATTTAAATCATTTAAGCTATAATTAATAATTATTACAATACTAATGCTATTATTATTATGTATATAAAAATAAAAATATAAATTAACATTACAAACACTTCTTTGATTAAGTAGTCAATTCATAAATTTGCATTAAAATTAAACCAAGTACTCCTATACTTGGTATAAGTTCTCGAGGGTCTCGACTTTAGAGGCTCATAGTTCTTCAATGTCGTAACTTAGGATAGTAGTTGAAGTGTCAATCGTCGCAGATTTGCATCATCTTCCTAGATGCGGAGTTTCAGCAAAAATTCTTAAGCGGTTTAGGTGGTACATTACTAGGAAATACATACTGGCCACACCAGTATCCGGGTATAAGGGGACTAGGGTGAAATAGTAAAGACATAAAAATTAAAAAAATTAAGTTAAGTACACTTTTCATGCAGGTAAATAAAGGGTGTCACAAAATTAGCGCAAGACTTGAATTTCTCAGCATTTACGCAGTAAAGTGTTGGCAATTCTAAAAAAAAACATTTCGACAGCTGACAGTTTAGGGTTGGTAAAAATGTAGCCATAAACGATAGAACAACGAACAATATTAAAAAAATGAAAGTTTAGCGGTGGCAGTTCGAAAATTACAAAATATGAGCGGAATATTGTTCTAAATTCGTGACCTGTGAAGAAATTAATTGAAAAATTCAGGAAGACTTGATCCTTTGGATATGCCAAACTCACTGGTCGCAGAACTATTCACTATATTCGTCCAATGCTAGATAAAGAGTGCATACTTTAATCGATTTAAAATTTCAACTGCAGTAGTTTTTGAAGTCTATTCTTAGGAAATATTGAAAAATTAAAAATTTTAGTTTTGATAAATGTTTGAGAAAATCGTCGAAGAATTTAGCTCTATTTTTGTAAAATTTTTGAATTTATTTTACTCTCATTTTAACGTCTTAATTTGATTCCTTTGCACGATTACATGAATTGAGATAAAAGTGTTTTTTTAATGCTACCAAAGATTGTGTTAAAAATCAGAAAATATATTTGAAAATGTTTGCTATGCTATTACGGGAGATATTTATGAATCCAGGGTAAGAGCCAACATATTACAATTCTAAGAGAAATATCTTTGAAAATCTTAACGATATTTTACTAAAGTAAACTTTATTTTATTTATCTGTTTATAAGATTTACACTAAATTTAAATTTATTAAAACCGGACAATATTTGTATAAGTTAGGCGGCCGATAAAGTTTTTCAAGCCCGAGGTAGTCAATTTGGACACCCTGTAGCTGAACGTGTGTTTCAGCAGGGTGGTCCAAACTTCAACATTTTTATAGCTTACGTCATTTTCTATGATTTTCGCGTACATAGTTTTATAATCGGATTGCAAGTCTTAAAGATACCTATTTATTACCCTTTTTTCCAAATGGAAGCACTGCAGAATGGCTGGAGAGATTTGGATTTAATTTTTATTTATTTTTTGATAGGTGATATGATCGAGAGTGTTTTTAGCAATGTTTGAAGAAAATCGATCCAGGCGTTTAGAAGTTATCACCTCTATTCTCGATATATCCTCAGGAATATATGTGTCTGAGGCATGTTAGCTGATTAGCGGCTAGATCGATTTTAATTAAATTTCTTTTGTTTGAAAGTTGATTTGATCTAGAATCTTCTAATCTTTATTTGAAGAAAATCATTCTTTCTTGGGTTTTTGAAATTTTTATTTTAATGTTATTTCATATAAAGTTTTGAGTATGGACTAAACTCAAAACAAATTGATATTTTTCGCCTCATCAATTTTTAATAGATTTTCTCCAGGCAGTGTTGGATCAAACTTATTAAAAACTTTACTGTATGCAATCTACTTACTTTGCAATAAATAAATAATCTTATATGAAATAATATGTTGTTGTTGAATTTCTTTTTCTACCAACAAAATGATATCTCACTGTCATATAATTTTTTTACCTTCCTCTTACGATGTAGTTTTACCCATTCTATTATTCCAAAAAAAAAATAAAAAAATAAAAAAAAATAAATAATCGTAAATAAAAGTAAATCGGTCAATCTCGTTTCTCATTTCCACAAAATACGCCGCATTAAAAAAATGCTTTGTTTTTTACGTTAAAAGTATATCTACATATGTTTGTCTTTCGTGACTTTTCTTTTTAATATTATATATTATGATCTAATAAATCAATGCAATAGTGATTGGTATAAATTAATTTTTACTCTATCTGTAATAACTGCAATACAAAAAAAAGTTATTAAAAACATGAGAAACTGAAGATATTATTACTAAATTTTTTCCGAAAATTCGCGCTAGGGTTGAATAAAAGCAAATTTTTTTTAAAGAAAAAAATATGTACTTCAATCTCAATAATTTCAGTTGTAAATAAGTCTATTATATTAGACCATTGCTTAACATTTGATTGATTCGTGACTTATCTGTATGTAAGAATTTTGTTGTGGTAGTTTTTAATATTTGATTTCGGTGTTTTTTTTATTATTTTTTAGGCTTTAAAGAAAAATAAAACCAAACTAACCAAATGTAAAGGGAACTACCCTCAAAGCAACGTATTTTACTTGCTAGTTCTTTGACTTTAATATAAAGTAGTTTTAAGCAATTACAACCATGTGAAATAATAATCATATCGTCCTAAAGTGAGGTAACGAATTACAAAAAAATTAATAAAATACATACTGTTTTTTTTTAGAGGACTGTTAACTTTTCGCATTATACAGCCAATTGCTCAGTCATAACATATTTTAAAGTTTAAAATTAGAGTTCCTTTGTATTTATTATATCCTTTTTGTACGATGTTAAATGAGTTTTACTTCTACGTATATAAAATTTATTGAATTCATGTTAGATGTTCAAATTTGGTGCCTATGCCAACTTATCAGTACTCATTCAACCATTAGATTTGAAAACTTTTGAGATTTTTCTGCTCATATTAAAAGTCTCATATAAAATATGAGAATTTCAAGATACCCACATTGTAGTTTAAAAACTTTATACGAACAACACAATAAATAACTTTTATTTAACACGATTCGATTATTTTACATTTTGCTTTGTAAATAATTTTTTTTTTTGCTTAATTAATTTCTACTTGATTCTCTTTTTTCTGTTAACATACTTGTATGTTATCTTTTTATTATTAGAAACTTTTTTTTCATCCAACAATTTTAATTCAATTTTAGTGCTTCAAGACAACATGGTAAAAACGGCACCCAACCAACGTAGAAAAACTTCTTTTTATTAGACAAGTCATTTTAAAAATCATTATTCTTATTGCAAGATTATACAAGAGAATGATGCAGCTACAACTAATAATAAAAATGATATAGACAAAAAGTTAAATACATGTTGAAACAAGTCATAAACTAAAATTATAATAAAACCCATTAAGAAAGCATTAGCAGTATATTGTTGTAGTATTTAATTCTTGGAGAATATTCTACTACAGCTTTTGGAAGGAGGAAAAGTGATAGACTGGAAATATAGCAACAAATTTTACAATCAATGCAATAGAAATAACACTGGTTCACAAATTTTCTGCTTTGTGACATCACCTCAATAATGAAATGTTTTCTAATATGGGGTCGCTGAACATGAATATGGCATTCATTTTTTTCTCTCAAGAAGCGTTTACCAGATATCTGCGAAAAATACGTTTTTTGAATTTTATAAAGCTTTTTCCAAAAATCTTGACAAAAGCTTGTTTGCACTGCTGCATAATGTTTTTGCAATATGTTTTTCTCTTTCAGTCCATACTCAAAATGTGTTGATTGGATTAAAATTCACCGAGTTACAGGTCTTTAGATTTGAACATTTGTTATTTTTTCCATGTTTTTCCAAACTTTACCATTTTAAGTCACTCCAGTAAAACAAAATAAAATTTTTAAAATTTATTTTAGCCCCACATCGTAAAGAAAAATTTTTCTCAAATGTAGGAAGCGTAAAATTGGTGAACACATCCAAATTTTAATTTTTATTCGTTGGCCTTCAGATCAGTACGAGTTTTTGCTTATAAGTCTACTTTTACTAGTTTTAAAAAGAAAGGTCGACATATCAAAATTACCAAAATTATGTGTATTTTTCAACACCGTATTCAGATTTTAATAATTAAATTTTTATGAATGACTTTTTTTTCTCGGACCAGGACTCAGGGGATGGCCCCTACTGATGCAATGCATTGTGCTGGAACTAGGAAAATTGGTTGTGGGAAGGAGGATAAAGGGAGTAGTGTTTGTTGACGTTTGATTTGAAACTTCCAACATTGAAACTGACAGGAAAGACCTCTGCAGGGAGTTTATTCCACATACAAATAGTTCGGCCAAAGAACGAGTTCTCTCTATAATGCGTAGTGCGATTCACTGGCATATCGACCACAAATGGATGTGTCCTTAATGAAGAACGTGTTGTACGCAAAAAAGAGCGGTTTTCGGGAACCAGTTCCCTGATTTCATCAGAGCACATTCCATTGTAGTAACGATAAAACAGTGAAACGCACCCCACATTGCATCGATGCACAAGCGAGTCAATAGAGCTGGCTACCCTACTGTCACCGATGAGCTTCTTCGCCCTCTCTTGCACGCGGTCGAGTAACTTCAAAATAGACTTTGAAGCACCGGACCATACATGAGAGTTGTATTCCATTTTCGGTCGGATATAGGTGGTCTAAATAGTAAGGAGATCAGATGGAGTGAAGTATATCTTACACCGTCTTAAGAAACCAAGGCACTTGAATGCTTCTTTTGAGACTTGAAAAATGTGATCAGTCCATCGAATGTCACACTGGATTTTCATGCCAAGAACATCAAGAGCTTCTGATACCCTAATACCTATGCCACCCATAATTACAGATTGAGCAGCAGGTTCTGTCGTACGTCTGTGAGTAAGCATACAGTATTGGGTCTTACGAGCGTTGAAATCGACCCTATTCGTACTACCACATTCAGAGATTGTTGTGAGATCGTGACTAATCGTATCATTCATGTTTTGGCGCATGGCCCTAATCTCCAACAGACTTGGTCTATTGCTGAATGAATATGAATGGCAGATGGTGCTGTCGTCTGCAAAAGAGTAAATAGGATTGGAAGTTTGACAGAGAATGTCATTAAGAAAAATAAGAAATAGGGTAGGAGAAAGAACGGAGCCTTGTGGTACCCCTGAATTAATCTTGAATTCGTTTGATGAGATCCCATCTATAACAACCCGTATAGTGCGATCTCTGAGAAAGCTCGATATAAATCGAGAGAAGTCATCACCAACACCAACTTATGGCAAACCAATTGAAAAAATGGTGCTATGTGTTGTTTTGTGAATATTAAATTTTGTCTTACTGTTATAAAATCTTTCATTATTGATATTTTCCAATGAAATATAGGAATTTATGTAATTAATGCTCAGCAAGTATTGAAAACTATGATTTGCTCATAAGAATCATCAGAACTCCTAAAAAAGTGCCACAAATCTCAAAAATAAGTAGATTTTTTCCTAAAAATCATGTCTGTGGAGATACCTTTTAGACATCATTTTAATGTTAATAAAAAAAGACTTTTTTCAGATATTAAAAATATTTTTATTTCAGTTTATTGCAACTAAGTTCCGGTTAAACATGGAAAATTATGTCGGTCAAGTGACCACCACTTATGGCTCTGCAGGGTCCCAACTTTTACCAAACTTATCAATCACGTTTTTCAATAAACTGTTGCCAATGGTTGATATCTGCTCGATAATTTTGGTTTTAAGCTCTTGAACTGTTGTGGGACTATTGTTGTACACTTTCGATTTAAACAAAAAATCTTAAGTTGTCAAATCGTACGATCTTGGTGGCCAATTTGCTCCTCCTCTATGGGAAATAATGTGATTTTCGAACTTTTTTAATATGATTTTTTAAATAATTTTTTAATAATTTTTTGTTTTAATAATAAAAACACGTTGTTCCTTCGTGTAACGTTCCATATTAACTAACCGGAATGTATTTAGAATCTGAAAATAAAAATTTAGAATAAAAATTACAAGTACGAAAAAAATTGCAGCAAAATTAAAATAGTACCACAAATTTTGAACACCCTTTATATAATAATTATATGATCCTTAAGATGAATTTGTTATGGAGAAAACAGTTATGGTACTTTTTTGGGCAAAAATTGTCATAAATTCAACATATTCGAATTTTCAAATTAAAAATAGTACATTTTCCAACTCTACAAGAATTTGCAAACAACTTTTTTATTTAACTATTCGAAATGTTGCTGTGTAACTAACAAAGAAAAAAGTGTGACAATGCGCTGTTATTTGGATACGATATCTTAAAAATACTGGACCAAGGATTGGAAAAATTTTGAAATTTTAATATTAAAAGAGTCTACCTCACTAATTAGATTATTTTTTAACACATTTTTTTAGATCTTTATAACGTCTATAAGGACACAACACATATTTGGAATCGAGTGAGAAACAGAGAAATGACAAGCACAGAAAAAAATATCATCAAACTGCAACTAACAATTTCGATTGTTAATATGTAATTTAAATTCAAACATATATTTTGTTAATATAACAAATTTAGTTGTTGATACGACAAACACAAATTTTTTTTCAACAAACTGAACTAACCAAATTTTTTGTTATGTATTTTGAAAAAAATGAACAATCATCATTGTTGATATAACAAATGAACACACACACGTAGAAGAAACAAAGCAAATCACGTTTTGTGTGTATTCATTATTTGCGTATTTGGTAACGAATTGCTCTCTAGCTGAGAGGTAAGAACGTTAGTCTATTAGTCGCCGGTTCGATTCCGCCCAAAGACATTTAGTGTTTTTCGCAGACAAGCAAAAAGTCGCTTCCAGGATTGTATATAAAAAATATTGTTAGTACAACAACTATGATAGTTAAAATTTGTTCGGAAAATCAACAATTCATATTGTTGATATAACAATAATCTTAATTGAAATAAATTTGAAGTCAACAAAAAAATTTTTAACAATTTTTTTCTGAGTTTCCTTTAACATACAATTTTGTAGTTGTATTTACAAAAATCGTTGTAGGTTCAAAATCAATTAACTATTTAATTGATATAACAAAAAAATTAATTGTATTTACAAATTTTTTTCTCTGTGAGCGTTAAAAATTTTACATAACCGAAGTGCATTACTTAGCACTTTATACAGCTGCTCCTTAGCAATACGTTAAGCTCATCTTCCCAAATTAAAAAAGAAGACTGCTCTGATATCTCCATGTAAAATTGTATACTGCTCGGACTAAAGAGCTAAAAATGATTGATATTGTTTTTATTAAAATTGAAATTCGGATGTTTTCACTAAATCTGTTGTAACTTACGAACTATTAGCCCAATGTTAACAATATCACTTTTTGTACGTTGGGAACAAAATTTTATTTAAGATATGGATCAAAGCAAAAATTTTTTTTTGCTTTAATGGAGCATTTCAAAATGGTGAATTTTGAAAAGAAAGGCAAAATATGAAATTTTATTCAGAGGACTTTTACAGTAGTCAAGATTTTTGGAAATATTTTTATAAATTGCAAAAAACACGTTTTTCGCGAATATCTCGACAACTCTTCTTAAGAAAAATAAATGAATGTCATATTCTGTTTCAGCAGCCCGAATTTAACTTAGAAACATGAAAGTTTTCAGGTGTATTTTTTTTTGGTATAGTGTAATTGATATTTAAAACATTATTTTGAGTTTGGGTTTGAGCGAGAGTATATTCACCCTGAATCCACTTTAAAGAAACAACACACAACAAAGCACCTAACATTACACAAGGTAGCATAATATTAACAAACAGCCAACTCTCTATATCTTTAAGGAAAAACATATTGCTGCTCCTTTTGTATATGTACATTGAGGCCTTTGAGCCAAATAATTATAAGTGACATAGTTGCTAAAACTAGTGTTATTCTTGAAATTAACATTTGTTCAAGCTTAAGATTGCCAAAATAACAACACCCTTAAAAACGTTTAAAATAGAGTTATTAAGATTTAATCAATTACTTTTCATGCATATAATATACCTCGCAAAAAAGGAAATAATAACTATTAACGCTTACGATAATACGACGTAAAGGGGCAATAGCTATTTTCGATAGATATTCTTCTAAAATTAAAACGTCACGTGGCCTCTTATATGTACTAAGTTCTCCATTTATATTTGTATTGTATAAATAAGTTATTTCTACTACCGCGTCGAACACCTTCTTTTTTTTAAGAGAAGTAATACAATCAGGTATTTAACGACATTACATGTGCACGTATATCAGAGTACTAAATGTTGTGGAACAAGTAAAAAGCATTTGCATGTTGTCTTAAGTCTATTGTTAAGCAACTCCAATCTTAACGCATGCTCTGTTACACTTATAAGAATCACAACCTTAAGACGAGTGAGGTAGACATTCTCTAGGTCATATACAATTGTTGTGTTGCTAGACATTGTATAAAATCTGCATTTAAGTACATATTAAGTGCAACATTTAAAAACAAATCAATGATGAATAAAAATATCTTTTCGAGGCTATAAAAAGTACTTTTGATGAATGGTATTTTTTAGAAACGGTAAAATGAACTTTTTGTAAGAGGTACTTTTCTAAGGGTTATTTTAGTAAAAGGTACTTTTTATAAAAAGTACTTTTTGTAAAAAGTACTTTTTGTAAAAAGTACTTTTTAGGGTTCTGATACACCAAAAGTGTAAAAGAACCCTATTGTTTTCGTTACGCTGTCCGTCCGTCTGTCTGTCACAGGCTGTTTTCGCGGTAACCGTAAGAGCTACGGACCTGAAATTTTCACAGGATATGTAGAGCTTTTGCCGCTACAAGAACAAATATATGACAGTTAAATATTAAAGGATGTTCTAAAGCGATCAACGCAACATGTTGAAATACTAATGTAATATACAGACAGTTAACAAATATATGACAGTTAAAAATTAAAGGGTGTTCTAAAGCGAGCAACGAAAAATGTTGAAATGCTAATGTTATGTTTTCTCGGGAACCGTAAGAGCTACTGACCTGAAATTTTCACAGAATATGTAAAACTTCGGCCGCTACAACAACAAATATATGACAGTTAAATATTAAAGGGTGTTCTAAAGCGATCAACGCAACATGTTGGAATACTAATGCAATATGCAGACACTTATATATAGACACTTTAAATTTTCAAAGTAAGGGCTAATTGGTGTAGTCTGTAGAATAGAATACACCAATTAACACCGATATTTAAAACAATAAAAATTAAAGGGTATTCTATTAGTTATTGTAATTTTGACTATGTAATTGAGACAATATTCTGTATCTTGGAAACGGAAGATGTAAAATCTTGAAATTTTAAAACACGCTAAAACTAAAAAAATCCAAAATTTTAAAAATTTCGAAACGAAAAAAAACGCTAAAATTAAAAAAAGCGCTTAAAGGAAAAAAGCGCCAAAATTAAAAAAATCGTTAAAACGCAATATATCACCAAAATTAAAAAGATCGCCAAAAAAAACTAAAAAAACCTTCAAAAATCGAAAAAGTTTTTAAAACGAAAAATCGCTAAAACTAAATAAATCATCAAAAAATGAAAAAATCGCCAAAAATGAAAAAATCACAAAAAACGAAAAAAAACGTCAAAACCAAAAAAAAAACGCCAAAACTAAAAAAACGCCAATAACGAAAAATCGCCAAAACGAAAAAAGTGTCAAAACAAAAAAAAAATCGCTAAAACTAAAAAAAACTACAAAAAACCGAAAAAATCCCCAAAAACGAAAAAAGCGCCAAAACTGAAAAAATCGCCACAACTAAAATAAATCGCTAATACTAAAAATATCGTCAGAAAGTGAAAACGTTAAATAAATGCCATAACCAAAAGTCGCCAAAACTAAACAAATCGGCAAAAAACAAAAAAAAAATTGCAAAAAACGAAAAATTGCCAAAACAAAATTTTTTAAAAAATCACAAAAAGCGGCAAAACAAACAAAAAAAAAACCAAAAAAACAACGAAAAATACCTAAAAAAAATATAAAAAACTAAAATTAAACAAGAAAGCACAACGAAAAAACTGCCAAAATGACAAACGGGGCAAAAACAAAAAGGGATATACATATGTGTGTTCGTTCGGAACCCTTCGTGTGCGAGCCAAAGTCGAACTTTACTTAATTAATTATAAAAAGCACTTTTTGTAAAAGGTATTTTTGTAAAGGTGCATTTTTCAGTATGTTCTAAATTCGAGGCCAAATTTCATCAACGATTTCTTTGACCTATGCTCAACAACTCTTCCACAATCTAGAGTTGCTACCGTAGAGGGAAGTGAACGTGTCATAAGACAGCTCATGTGACTGGTTCCTTAGGACTAGCAACCGGTTCAAGTTTCAGAACTTTATATGAAAAGGACCAGTAACTTTTAAATGGCGATGTTATTGGAGGGAGTCAACTGACATAATAAAGATACTGATTGATAGGTTCCAGTGGTCAGCAATGAATATTGACAAAGTGAGTAGAGTTGAGTCACGATCCATAATTCCTTATACTTATACGCGTTCATATTTTTTACGATGTTGTCGAAACTCATATCCACTCCTAAGGTTTGTGGTGTTCATCACACTCATACTTAGCTAAATTTACAACATAAAGACGATGGAAAATAAGTATGATTCGTATGCTAACATTAAAATGCTTATTATGAAGTTGTGTGTTCATTATGAAGTTGTATGTTTGCTCTGTTGCCTTTTCTACTACGTTTTTTTTAAATCGAAGTTAACATACATACATACATGGATGAGTTGAATGAGCTGAATCAATAGTAAGTATTAAAAATATTTCCTTGAAATTACAACGAAAACTGAGGAGATTTATATATATTGCAACTTATACTTACACATTCTAAAGCATTACTTAAAATTTACGATCATATGTTGTCTAAATTTGTGTTGAAAATTTCTCCTTGTCTAAAATTACATCGATTTTGTAGTTATTTTATTAAAGAAAAACCTTTCAAATTAAACATATTTAGTCCAAGTGGAAACAATTTAACATACAGTATAATACGGCTATGGCTGAATGGTAGATACGTCAGAGTATCAGTCAGGAGGTCGCTTTTTTTAGTAAAACCATTTTGTTCAAAAATAATGCCTGTGTAATTTTAGGTCGATAATAATATGTAAAGTGTTGCCGACTATTATCGACCTAATATTCAACAAAAGTGTTTTAGAGTGTAAATCAACGTTATTGTGAGTATGCGTACATTAGAGTAGTTAAAGTCAAATGATGTACACCCACTTATACTTAAAATTTCATGAGTATAAGTAGCGAAAAAACGATCCATTGCTGATCACTGATACGTTCTAGACCCAAAAGTGAAGTACGTGTCCTCTTGTGTTTTCTTTAATACTAGTTAAATTACTGTACACACAAATATTTTTGATTTGAAAAAATCTGCTTGTACATTGAGGGTATTTTGGTAACATTTTTATACTAGTGATATGTTCTCTTTTCACCGGTCACGACTCAGGAAAAGTTTGTACTATTCCCATTTTCACCAGTCATTCAACAAGTACGTTTAAGGCATTCGGTACAAGATATTTCGCAGGGTAATTATAATTCGGGTCAATGCCAGCGCACATCACGTTGTATGGGGCACATCACATAAGAGATGAGTGTTTACTTGGTTTCATTCTTTGTAGTAACTTAAGCTCAGCAAACGTTGGATCTAAACCAACTTTAATGATTGTTAATAGAAACTAGGATTTTGCTACAAGAATGGAGGCAGGTGCATAGAAAAAGGTCACAAAGAGATGTGCCAGGATTCCTTTCGGATGTACAATGAGGTTATCCAAATTTGTACTAACATCGAAACTGCGATCAATTCTGTATAGATCTATACAACATCCAGTGTGGTATATGAATGAGATAGGAAGACATTAAAATGTGGAGCTACTCTAGACAAACTAGCTAAATCCAGTACAAGATATGAATCAAATGGTTGGCCTTGCGTTGAAATGCTGCGAGCATCAAATCTAGGAGAATCTTTATATGGTGTAACAAGGTCACCTGCTCGACTTTGCGGCTAATATGAAGTTAGTAGATCTACAATCTTGGAGGGAACACTTTGCCGGCAACTTCGCACACTAGTGGCGGCAATTACATAGCACTGTTTTATAGGTGCAGGAGATTTCCCAAGTAAAAAATGTTCATGTTTTTTGAAGCACTAAAGAATTAGAGCGCTTTATAATTCGCTTTAAAATATGAGCTTGTTCAGAAGCTGTTTCATAGCGTCATAACAATGCAGGTTTTGAAGCGAGAAAAGTATTTGCGTTTTACTTATACAAAAGCTTCGTACACAAGCTATACAAAAAAGCTAATTTTATAGTGCTGATCGAAAGCAGGTTCTTATGCAAGAATGAAGAGCAAGTTTATTTGAGTTTCTTGGTGCCGTTTTGCAACAGTGTTTTTGGTCGAGTGATTGGTACGTTGGACTTCAAACAAGAAGGTCCTTAGTTCGATACTAGTTGAAGTTAAAATAACAAACATTGAGTAAAATTAATAAAAATAAATAAAGAAACGAAATAAGAAAAATTCAAAATAGCGTCAACGACGCCAATCCACATATATTTTCAGTTCTAGTGCTGAAAATGTTGATGATTTTCAGCGCTTCAAAAGCGCTTTTGTGAACAAAAATGTAGTATTCCAATCCGGGAAGTCGCCATACAAAAATCAGCAGCGATATCAGCAGGTTTGTCAGCGCTACTTTTATTCCATAATAGTAGAAACCTGCTTTATTGGAAGCAAGTTTTTTACTGGGTTCATCTACCGCATAATGAGTTCTGTAGAAGTTATCCTAATGAGGAATAGTAAGAGCACCTCTAGTGTTATTACTTCGCTCTGCCTTTTTCTGAGAAAAGGGCGGCTTCACTGTACAGTTCTCTGCTGCAAGATTTAGCAGCCTTGTCGGACAGCGATATTAGACGGATAAACTGGTTTATCAAGTCTTCGGGTTGGTTCAGCAATATATTGTGGGCTTGTACCCGTTGTTAAAGACTCCTTAACCCAAATTGTCCGGGCGCACCCATATGGTAACGCAAAAGACCGTCATATTAAAAGCTTCACAGCAATCCAAATACAAAAAATTTTTACACAAAATCACTTGCATTGCATCATAGAGACACCTGTTAACATTTACAAATTGCTTGTAGGTCAGTTGTGTTTTGTGTTTCAAATTTAGTGGGCCTCTCAAAAAACTTTAAGAAAAAAGTTGACAAATGGTGAAAAATGGATTACATGAAAAAGTAAGTTACACTTTCTTTTTACCTGTGTTGTGCTTACGAAAAATATTTTATTGTAATTATGCAACCGATTAGTCATATATAGTTTTGACATAAATCAATATATTATAAAATATATATCTTACCAACTTTTAAAGCGTAATGTAATGCCGTTACCATATGGATGCATCAGGCACTATATGGACATTTTTCTTGTAATACTTTAGTTTGTAGATATTCTGTGGGAAATATTTATTATAAATAAGGAATGTTCTTTGTTTGTAAAACTTACCCTTAGTGAAGCCATTGGCGTAGATAGGTCCTTCTGGGGAGGGATAAGCGCCATTTCCTTCAAGAAGCTAAAAATATTAGAGTAACAAATAGAGATAATATAAGTGCACTAGAAGATTACTTTTGATTTTGGTTCATCTATCAATATATGCAAAAAACCGGGTTTGAAAAAATAATGAGCTAGGGCTCTTTTATGTTACGGTGACGATATACAATCTTCTGCTCAATTATATCAACCATAAGCAAACACTTTTATATACCTTACGCATTCATAAACAGCTTGGCGGTAGTTAAAGGAGGAGACATGAATTTTAATTAGTGCACATTCAAACACATTTAGTTTATAGTAATTTTTTTTCATTTAATGCTTTCATGCATACAACAAACACAACATAAACGTTTAATACTCAAGTTTTGAATTATTCTTTCAACTGAATAGGTGACATTTGCAAAAAATTCAGTTTGTTCAATTCAATTCAAATGGTTTCTTGTTTGTATTATTATTATTATTCCGTTCAAATGGGTTGAGTTTTATTGATCCCAATTTTGCCTCTTCAATTTCTTAATGGTTGACCAAATGCTGTTTGTGTTGTTATGTTGTCTAAAGCCCTTTTAAACGGTTTTTCATCTTAGTAGTTTTGTATGCAAACAATGTCCAAATTGAAGTGGCAAATAATGTAAAACTTAAATATGTATACTTTAACATTTATACGAGCAGTATAGTATCTCCATCAATACAGACATTGACGACAATATTGTTTCTTTTATTATCTCGTCGGTAGAAGAATTTGTAAGAAATAAAGTAAATATTTTACATGAAAGTAGAGGTGAATTAGTATTTCTGTTTGTATCTTTGATGAAAATCAAATTCATTCATTTTGGTCTAAGCACAGTGGGTTTGAATGAAAAGTTAGTTATTAAAAGCTAAAGAATTTTTTAACACTAATTAAGCAGGTGTGCTAACGATCATCATTGTCTCTGCTTGTGTTCTTTTAACTGTAATAAAAAATTTTTTTTCTGCATTTATTTATGCAGATTGCAATAAACCCAATTTCTGTCTTCTACATTTCGGCCTTTAGTACCGGTGAAATCAAGTTCGTATATTGCAAAGGTCTTTACTCTTCTTTTCAATCGTGTCTACTGTTTAACACAGTTTTCCTAGAATTCAAAACGTCAAAAGAATAAAAACGAGTACAAAAGAAAAATTCTGATAAAATATTCATTTAATGTCGTACACAAAAGTGTTGAACGAGCAAATTGCTTAAGAAATCAATACCAATGTACAATCACAGTTACTATACGAAGCAAAGCGTAGATCTAGATATACAAAATTTGTATTCACAAAAATCTAAGGGATAAACTTAAGTATAAAATACTCCATAGATTTTTAGGGGCTCTAAAAATGAAATGCTTTCCATTTCAAAACTTGTTTACGTGCGACTTTTCCTTTCATCTTCGATAAACAAATCACATTTGGTAAGAAACGAATAAAACAAGAAATAAGGATTTAAAAAGAGAAAAATTGTTGTGAATACGTTTTACGAATGTTCTTGCACAATCTCCTTCAGTTTGTCTTAGTTCAGAAATTGTAATTTTATTTTTTCTAGTATCAATAAAGAACAATAAATAATTTTTAAATTGAACTTCCTGAAACCATTATTATTATTATTATTATTATGTAAATGCCATATGCAGTACGACCTAAAGGATCTTTTGTGCAGCTCCTGAAATAAGTAAACTAATTGTAAACTTAAGATAATCGGATATTGCCAGACTTTTTAGCTAGATTTATTAAACGGTTATGGTCAAACGGGGTATAAGGCTATTTAGAAGGATACCAAATCCAAACGAAATTTATCTTCTTAGTCAACATCTTTTGGACTTGTTACTCGCTCAAACGAATTTTTAACCCGTTCGACCATCAACTCTAAAAAATCAAGCTAAAAAGTCTTTGTCTAAATCCCGTATTGGTATCTTACAAGTGATAGTTGGTGTAGTTTCTGACGACTAAAATTTTTATCTTTCTACTGACTGGTGTATTTATAATCGATGGAATTTGTTTTTAAATAAGTTTTTTTTTGGCGGTAGTCATGGCTCTTCAGGGTCCGCTATCGAAACGGAAAATCTCAAAAGGGGACAACAACGGCGAGACATCGGTTATGGCGAAGTCTGCGGCTATGACCACGCACACTGCTACTGGTGCTAGTGACAATTTTGCTGCTGGTGCTATTGGTGATGCTGTTGACTATTGCTACTTCAACTTTGGCTGCTAGCTCTGGTCCTGTTATTGTAGCTTCTAATAGTATATTTGGGCCTGCAGTTATTGGTTCGGCTGCTGGTACGTCGGCTGATGTCTGTGCGGCTGATAGTGGTATAGCTGAGGAGGTGGAGATATTCAATTCACTGATGGCATTGCTTTGGCCTTTTGTAGGAGCAGCAGAAGAAAAATTAGGCTGCTAGTGTCGGTGGAATTAATGATGGTGGCGACTCCGTGATAGAGTTGATGGAGGTCTTGCTAGCTGATGGAGTATATAAAGTGCTTTCTAGTAAGCTGACTACTATTTCAGTGGTGTATGAGATTCTCTTGATGTAGCTAATAAGAATGAGCTTTGATTGGTTACAGTTTCAGCGTCCAATGTTGCTGTCTTTAGGGCGCAAAGTTCTGCTCGAGTGGAGAACCCTGGTGGTCACTTTCAAACCAGGCATGTCATTCAATGGCACATCATGTCACGTCATGCCTTGTTATGTCCTGTCATGTCATGTCACATCATATGATGTGACATGACATAATATAACATCTAGATTTTTTTAATAGGGAAATAAAAGGCAATGAGCTTTCTTGCTACCCAGTGCTCCACGATACCATCTGTTTTTTCCCCCGACTTCCAAAAAAGTAGAAAAGTTATCAATTCGTCAAGTATTTTATTTTTATTTTTTTTTTTGTATATTCCCTCAAAACTCCGTCATTCATAAACCGATTTCGGATTTTTTTTCATTATATAAAAGGATGTACTTCCAGATTGGTGCCGTAGAAAAATGGGCAGGGTCACGCCCATACGAAGTAAATACACATGCCTTTTCAACTACTTCTATTTAACTGATTCCTATGACACTATTCACACACATTAACCTTCTATTTGAATACTACATCATGATTAAGAAAGTGGGCAGTGCCACGCCTATGAAAAGTAAATAGTCATTTTCAATAACTTCCATTAATCCGATTCTTATGAAACTTTGCATATAGATTTAGTTATGTAGGAAAGTGGGCAGTGCCACGCCCATGAAAAGTAAATATTATTTTCCACCACTTTCACTTAACCGATTCTTATGAAACTTCGGACACAATTAGTGCTCGTGAAATTAAAACATTATGATCAATATTATGGAGAGTTCCACGCCTATTTTGTAGTGGGGTTTTTTGGATGAACTATTTTTTGAAGTTTTAACAAAAACCAATAGTTTCATTATTGTCGAATTGAAAATATTTTTTTATCAGTTAATATTAGTTGTACTGCTTAACTAGCTTATACTTTGTTTAAAATACTACGCTACGTTACATGTGATAATCTTTGCTTAAAGATACTTCTTATTGTACAAAATGTAGGGAAGAAATGAAGATATTTCATTTCGCTGATTCTCGGCTTCATGTAGCAAAGTTTTTCCATATTAAGGATGTTTCCCATACAAACAAACAGATAAGCCGACAACAAACCGGAACAAAATAGCATTCAACCAAAAATTCATATATAAAAATGAAAAATTGGTTGTAAATATTTCTTCGCATCAATCTGGTAAAAAAGTAAAATAAATTTGAAATCATCATGAGATTTTTTTTATAACAATTTTGTGACAAGACAGATAACTTTTTCACAAGTATTATTATGTTGCCGATTCCATTTTTTACTCCTTTTCGTCAGCTGTGCACTTCAGTTAAAAGAAACATCTTTATCAGAGTTAAAAATAACATTAAATTTTCAGCATTTGAAACAGTTGAATAAACAAAACAAAGCACCGACAACGGAAACTGTTTAACTGCAATAAAAAATCACATCAAATAAGATAAAATACTCATATAAAAGGGTTTTAACCCTTTTTTTCGAACTAAAATATAATATGCTTTTCTTTTCTTCTTTTGGTTTATTGTTACTAAACTCTTTCGTATTTTATAGATAAACAAAGGGTAACATTGAGTGGTTTCCTTAAAAAGGACAATCTAAGTGCTAGTACTAGTGCTTCAATATTTTTTTCGAAAGTCAAGTATATATTTTACTAATAAAAAATTGATTCCAAGAATTACAATGTATCCTATGCCTAATCACTATAACTATGTGCAAAAGGAGGGGGCCTTTTCAAGTATTTGCTATCACAGTTAATTATGTTTATGTAATAAATGGAATTTTTAAACATTATTAAATTTTTGTTAATTTTTTTTTTGCAGTAAGTCACCCACACCTTAGTTCCTGAGCCTTAAGGGCCGGGCCATAATAACAATATTTTTAATGTAAAAACGATGGTACTTTTTTCTCTGTTTTTTATTCTGTTCTGTTTCTGTGTTTTATTTTTTGTTCTACATTTTCTGTTTTATGTTGCCCGTGAGTATTGAAAATAATAATAAATTTTATGTTTGGTTAATTAAACAAACTGAAATCTGTCATGATTCCAAGTTACAAGTTGGTCATTTTTTTTCTTATTATACATATATATTGCCTTTATTTATTTTTTTTCAAAGTTCAGTGGTATTTTCTGGTAAACAATAGTCTAGAGTAAAAGCTAGCTTTAGGGGATAATGAAAAAAAATTTTAAATACAGGTTTGAGATAACGATATCGTTAATTTAGTTCAAGGTCATCATAACTCATAAATACTGGGCGTACAGAAAAGTAATATTGCAAAAATATAATAAAATTCTATGGTTGCATGCAATATTGTCTATAGGCTTTATTTTCAATATAAAATGAAATTAATGCTCATGGATATTATTTCCAAATTCAAAAGTAAATAATCTCCCCAAATATTATTTCCAGCTTAGCATTTTGCTTTATTAGTTATGACTTTATTGCAGTGAGACGGCGAATACTGGTAGATTGCGCCGATAGTGGGATCTCGATTTAAGATTAATTTAAAAATTTGGCTAATAATCTGCAATTTATAAAATTTTATGATTCTCCGGTAAAAATCTTAGAAGTTTACTTACGGCCTTTTGGATTTTAGATAACGATATATTTAAGAGAAGCAACAGTAGGACTTTGAACATTCATATAAAGTAAAATGAAAACAGAAACCGACAACAGCAACAAGAATAAATTGCATGCGATTAAAGAGTCAGCCATAGTAACTGAAAGAGTAATTATAGATTACAAATTAATGGCGCAACATACACACACACATACCATCATACATACATACCAGGAAATACATTCCGGCAGACAAATTTAATGGTTAACTGACAAAAAAAAATATTCAAGGCAACCATAAAAAAGATAAAACGAAAAACCACTATCGCACATATACGCACGCACACATTCACAGGCAAACAACGCGGCATCATCATCAACAGCAGCAGCCATGAATTAATTTAATGTTTATGTGAGCGTATAAAAGCGGAATTAAAATAGTTTATTTAATTTGATGCATTGCGGAAAACAAGAAGATATATTAAGAGAGTGTGTGTGTATGTGTGTGTTTGGTTACGAATTAATGTATATCCTGCTCTTTGGTATTCCACAAGTAAGAAACTTGACAAAAGTTTGTTTAGTTTCTTAACATTTTTTCAAGATTTTTTGCGAAATTAACAAACATGATAAAAAAAAGCACTTAAGTTTAATGATTCATAAAAAATCGTACAGCATATTTATAAGCAGCCATAATAAGATTTGATGAGGTCTTTACGTATGTACTTATAATAGTTTTATTTTCTAAATACCAATAATTATTAGTGTAACAATGATATCCCAGCAAACAAATTACAGTTGCTACAAAGTTGCACAAGTACTGAATTTTACATTCTAAAAGTAGTTTTTGTCGTCAACATATACTATAGACAACGTGAAGTCGCTTTTAATTCAGTTCTATATAACATATCCGCCCAATGATATCCACGTGATAGTTAGCAATCTAAGTACTTTTGGTTCTTAGTTTCAATGATTTTATTAAAGATTTGTGTGTTCTTTTTTATGATAAATTTGCTCTTATACATACAAGTAATAAATAAATTAATTATCGAATTAGACTGAAAACAAAATTATATCTGGCCTGATTTCTGCATCTAATATGGAGAGTTTCTGAGAAACACAATAATAGTGAGGAACAAAACAGAGATCTTTTACGCAAAGAAGCTGCTATTCAACATGCACTGAGGAGGAAGCCCATAAGTCCCACACTGGGAAAAAAGCCCAATCTAGCGGCTGAAAAATCATGTCTGCCAAACGAATAGTATGATCCACAAAAAATGTGTGGATGAATTATAGGGAAGGATGTAGTCCACAAGGTGTGCTAAGAGGTAGGTAGATATTTGTAACACAGTCGGAGCTATATGTTGTTATATAAGACACATTTTACCGATAAAACCCTTTAGCCATCGGAAAGCTTATATCTGCCAAACTAATAGTCTGATCCACAAAAAACGTATGCCTGGAAAGGATGTGGGTTATAAGGTCTGTTCATATTTTTAACACAGTGGGCACTATATGTTAATATATACGACCAATTTTAAAAATTCAAATGCAAATGAGCAGCTTAAAGCTTATAAATTATTAGTTTTATCGACAAAAAATGTATGGATGAATTATAGGCTTTAAGGTCCGTAAAAAATTAGTCACCTGTTTTAATACAGTGGGCGCTATGTGTTGTTGTATAAGAACAATTTTATCAATATAATACTTAAGTTTTCAAAAAACACATATCTTCCAAACTAATAGTTTGATCCAGAAAAATGTATAGATAGGTTGCAGCTAAGGTTGTAGGCTATAAACTCTGAAAAATTAGATAGCAATTTTTAGTACTGTGGACGCTATATTTTGTCATATAAGACTAATGTTACCGATAAAACTTTTTAGTCGTTGAAAAGCTTATATCTTACAAACTAATAGTCTGATCCACAAAAAACGTATGCCTGGAAAGGCTGTAGGCTATAAAGTCTGTAAATAAATTAGCTATTTTTAACACACTGGGCGCTATATGTGGCTATATACAACCAATTTTAAAAATTCAAAATGCAGTAAAAAAAAATTATAAGTGCATTTAAATTTCACATGCAATTGCATTAAAGATTTATCTTAAAACTTAAAACAACTACCTCATTTGTATTTTAATGAATAACAATTGAATTGAAAAATAAGAAGTACAAACAAATAGAAAAATTTTTAAAAATGTATATTTAGAAAACTGTTGTAAAAGACGCATACGCAAGACTCCGCAGCTAATTTTTGAAACAATACTACTCTATAATATCTACATCAAGATCACTAAACTTTCAGGGACTCTCGGGTATCCTTTTTTTGTATCTGTATTTATGCTTTTAAGTCTTAACTAAAATAGCAAATATATAAAGTAAAGCCACTTAAAATAGCTGATATAACACTTTATCAAAAAAAAAAGTTACTTTGTCCGACAACTTCCATCATTAGCGTTTTAATACGCCAATAAATTTGATATAAAAATTAACAAACAATTACAACCTAATATTTTCTCAATGTTTAAAAGGCTATATTTTCCGAACCAAGTAAGATAGTGATAAATAAATTAGATTTTTAAATAAACTGATTTATCCGCTTTGATACAGCGTTTACATTTGTTTCAAATTCAATAATGTTTTTTTTTTAATTTTCCGCCGCTAGATTGGGCTTTTTTTCCTCTGTGAGTCCGTTCGAATACCTGCAGGGTAGACAAGCAAAAAAATATATATCTGTTTCGGCGTTTTGAAAGTTTATACCTGCGATTTATTTTAGGAATAGTGAAACTCTCCTTAGCCACCTTTTTATACTGACTATTCATATGAAATTTTGTAAGCCTTATGCTTAAGGTATAAGATTTGTTGTGCTTTTTTTTACGAAAAACACCACATAAAATATTTTTGTAGAATATTTCAACCTTCTAACTCTTTGTGGTATGTGTTTATGTTATACCTTTCTTAAACAATAGACAGTTTTACCACTCATCTGCTATATAGCGGGTTAACATTATCCACATAAATGCTTCTCGTGGTGTTTTACATAAAAAAGCTGGAATCGTCTTGTGCCGTAATACTATATTTACACCATGCAACTTTGTTGCATGCAATTTTCATTTTAAGTGAGAGTGTTGAAATAGAAACGTATACATTTTGTATTTCTTCTCTGTCTTTCTCACTGAAAAAAGAGAGTTGCATGCAACAAAGTTGCGTAGTGTAAATATGGTATAAGTGTAATGCTCACAAGATTTTCTAAAAAACAAAATGAGTAGAAAACGAAAAAAGCTGAACGTATGAGCGATTTTATATTTTTGCTTTCATATAAAGTATACGCCATCGTATTGCTCTGCAAAATAGAAAATTTTGCAAGGCGAGATAGATTGCCAATTAGAATCTTTGAAACTCAATATCCCACGACCACACATAATACATCCTTAATTCTAAAATGCTGGCTATGAAAACATTTTAGCAGCATCTACTTAAAAGGAAAATTGCAAAAAAAAATCACGCTTTTTAAATAAATTAATAAAGTAACATGTCAGTTTTAATAATGTGTTGCTGCATGCCACCAACTGCTGCAATTGCTGTACGAGTATGAAAAATGTGCAAAATGTACTGCAGAAAACAAAATGAAAAATAACTAATCTAGTATACAAAAAGAGGTACAGTAAAAATAAAACATAAATCCATCACTCACACCGTTGCACAAACACGATTCTCATTGTGATACAAAATATTATTTCAGATTCAATTTTTGATTTATGTAAACAATTTTACTTTATCTCTTATGCTACATATGTACATACGTACATGTGTAACAAGCAAATTGTAGTATATTTAGGTAAGATGTACTGTATGACTGGAAGTGCGAGTACTTGCAACAAGAAAAAAATAATGAAGGAAAAAGAATTAAAATTTTAAAGTTATGCATTATGCATTCTTGGAATAAAAAAATTAAAGACGGCATAGCTTTTAGTGTCGTTTTTTACATAAAGTACACGTGAACATCGATTAAGCAACATCAATAACCCTTCAAAGTGTGACTAGTGAATAACTTATACCCATAGTGTTTTGTAAGTCTTTTACAAAGTATTTGCATGTACATTAGTTTAAAGAAGGAATAACTAGTTAGTATGATAAAAAAAACTAACGATGATTAGTATCTTAAAATGTTAGTAACACCTAATCTAAGTAGACACTGCAATCGGATCACCACCGGACATACCTTGAAAATTTTGCCATTTTAGTTCATTGGATTTGTACTTTTTTAAGGTTGCCACTGAACAGTGGTTCCAATTGGAAAAAAGGGTCAAAAATCTGTATCTTTGAAAATCGCGATCTGATTATAAAATGCTGTATGGAGAAACCATAGAAGAGGACCCAAGTTTTAAGAGTGTTGAAATTTGGTTCGCCCTGTTGAAACACAAGTTGAGCTACAGGATGTCAAAGTTTACTACCTTGGGCATTACAAACTTTATCGGCTTCATAACTTTTATATACATTATCCGATTTTAAATAACATAAGGAAAATACGGGATATTTTATTCATGGTAGAATAATATACAAGGTAGCCCTAGAACGGCAGCTGATTATTTTTTATATGCTTTTTTCATGATACGAACTGCCAAATGTTGTGTATATGTGAAATAACTACGTTGCACACACAATACCACACGTATGTTTGCTACTTCTGATATACAAACACACACATACCCTCTCTATTAATCTTTGACATTTTCTATCCCAATATGTAGATTTGTGTTAGTTATGCGGCTACCTATTATATTATTCTACCATGATTTTATTAAGATATCTTTAATATATTCAAAAATATATGGCTTTGAATTTTAAAATATTGGTTTTTGGCCCAGACATTGTTCTTTATTTCGTCAATATCTCCGGTATCAGTATAGTCAAAATTTTCCAAAAAATATTTATGATTTTGAACACAGTCCATTATAGCATGCAATAAAACTTTTTTTTGTTATCTCAATTCATGTAGTCGTGAAAAGGAATCTAAATCAACATTTTGAAATGAGAGTGAAAAATGGCCAAAGTTTTCTTTACGAATTTTTTTTGGAACCAAAAATTCATAAAAATATTTCCGTTCAATATAAATTTTTTTTTTTTTAACTTAAGAAGAACGTTATGTTTTTAATAAATATCAATGAAATACAATTAAGAAAAGGTAGTTTAGGTAAATATTCATGATGGTATGTAAAATGCTTATGCAAATTTTACTAGTTTTAGAAAATCTGCTCTCCTGGCCACATCCCGACTAGAAATTGTCCCAATACACATATTGGGGCCCACTTGGGAATAAATGGGGCCAACCAAAAAGGTTTATCCCATTCGGAATCTGGCCGGGAAGTTGTTGGGATAGCCCGTCTACAAATTAGTGATTTAACATCAGTTCTTCCCAAGTCAGAACCTTCTGGGAACTTGTTGGGAAAATCTATCTATCTATTTTCTAATAAATAAAAAATTTTAATTTATAATTAAGCAACCTTAAAATATAAAAACTTCAAAAGTGTGAATTTAATTTTAAAGAAATTGAAAATTTGTTTTTTAATATTTATTAAATAAAAAATAAAATTTTTTCAAAAAAGGATACGTTGGTATGTATTTATGTATGTAAATACTTACATAGCTACATAAGTATGTATGTTTGCATCTATTTATGTAGTTATGTGGCATTATGATGATTATCAAAAATTAATATTTTATTGTAGCGAAATGGAAGCTAAGAATATTACATTGCAAGAAATCTAATAATAACTGTCTTGGAAGGCCTGAAAAGAGCTGCAACTAAAATGTTGAACTTGCAAATGCAAGCACGATTAAACAAGGTACGCCCACTTCTGCAACAAAATATTGTTCTCAATATGTCAAACATACATGAATACATACATATATGTTTTATCTGAAAATAAATGTGCCTCCCCGCTCAAGCAAATGATAAAAAAATAAAAGTGGCACTCTATTTTCAAATGCGCCAGACCAGCATGCGGCACAAATTTTTGCGTTGTTCGTCAGAAACCAAGGCAGATTTATATATTTAAATATACCTTGGTCAGAAACCATCAAGCCACGGATCGTGTGTATTGAATATGACAAAAATTCTTGCGTCTTTTCTGTGCGTCGCACACGCCCACACAATCTGAAATGCACCACAAATATTTGCGGCAAACGCGTTCAGCGGAAACATTTACAGATGTGGACATTGTTATCTCTTGATTCATCGTGCATGTATTTTACAATAAATGTCATAAAAAAATCAATATTGTCGTCGCCTTTAGTATCCAACCATTGGAATATTCTGCAGTGAATACAGATCATGTAGAGGCAAATATCGTAGTAATGCAAGCTTTATCAATTGATATGGACTGCTGTTCCACAGCTTCTTCAAATTAGTCAAGGCATCACGAAATGTTTTTTGTTGTGTGTTGTGTTTTTCTTCCGACGGGGTTTTTTTTAATTTGGAACGATTTTCCGCCATCCCACGTCAAATTTGGTTTGTAAACAGACCGGTTTCGGCTATGTGCCATCTTCAGTGTTCTATTGAATTTAGTATTCAATAGAACACTGAAGATGGCACATAGCCGAAACCGGTCTGTTTACAAACCAAATTTGACGTGGGATGACGGAAAATCGTTCCAAACTAAGTTTTTTGTTGTGTTTGTTGGCTTCTATTTTATTTTATTTTATTTTGAATTTAAAAAATTAAATTTTTTAGAAGCAAAAAAATTCCAACAATATAAAAAATTGGATTTTTAAAACTAGGATGGTAGCTTGATTTTTTATTGAAACGTCAGATCTCCTTTATTGTCAAATGGCAATATGTCAGAAAAAAAGAGAAAGTGGAACTACCTTATATACTTATACCATGGGGAATAGTATTGAAATTTTATATATTTTCAGATTCAAATACATGGAGCTTGAAACTGTGCGTTACTGAGACATCAAATCATATACATATTTTATAATTTAACATTACGTATGATTTGTATATATGTTTGTATGTACCTATAATATTTTCTATTTATTGTAATACATGTCATAAGTATTTGCATATGTATACGCATAAATACTTTATTGTTTTAAATGCAATTTATAGACATTTTTGAATTAAGGATAAAATATAATAAATTTTTAAATTAAGGATAAAATAAGGATAAAATATAATAAATAAATTAAATGAGAAATTGTTCATTTTCACTCGGGATTGCCCGGTGGGAAACTTATAAGGTTTGCCCCATGGGGTCCCAAATACGTTTCTGCGTTACATCCCAACTCGGGAACCAATTGGACAACCCAGTTGGTTCTCCATTAGGAGCTCATGATAATTTCTAGTCGGGATTTTTAAGCGGGCGGGTAACAATTAAAAGCCAGACTAATTATCTAATATAACTTGTAAGGAAATTTTAAAAAAGCGACGATTAATTAAGCGATTAATTTAGAATTTCTTAGAAATGCTCACTATATTCGTACAATGCTGTATGTAGCGATTTAAAATTACAACTGCAGTCATTATTAAAGTCTATTCTTTTGAAATGTTGAACAAATTTTAGTTTCGAAAAATTTTTTAGAAAAATGTGGAACAATTAAACTCTATTTTTGTAAAAATTTAGCTATTTTCACTCTCTTTTCGAAGTCTTGATTTTTAATCTATTTTACAACTACACAACTAAAAAAAATTTTCTGCATTTATCAAGGATTGTGCTAAAAATCATAAAATTTTGGCTACGCTGCTACAAAGTCGGGCCCAAAAACCAAAATTTAAAGTTCATAGCTAAATATGTATCTCTAAAAATATGAAAGCTATATTAATAAAGTAAAGTATATTTTCTTTATCTATTTATAAACTTTTACCAAGTTTGAGTTGATTGAAATTAGATCATATTTGCAAAAGTTATGAGGCCGACAAAGCTTCTCATGTCCGAGGTAGTCAGTTTTAACACCCTATAGCTCAACTCGTGTTTGAAGTGGGTGATTCAAATATCAACATATATCTCGTTTTAGCCTTGATCTAATAGTAACTATGTTCGCTTTCGCTGAAAGCAGACAAAGGCAATGAAAGCGTTCAATATATTCCTCTAATTAATACCACCAAAGGACTTTTATACAGAAGAATTTGCTTGAATAAAGCGGTGTTGGTACTCGTACCAATCGCTGGAGACAATGACTTCCAAAAAATTTCATAACTTAAAATTTCCAACTTATTTCCATTTTTAGCTGAACTATTTCTAGACCGACTTGATATATTTGGTAGAGTTTACTTCCAGATTAACTCGGTTGTTAGTTTTAATTTATTTTGGCGTTTATGTCTGTCCGTCTTATCATATCGATGGTCATAAGTTGACAGTAGTAGCTTATTTTTACAAATTTTAAATTGAAGAAATTATATTATAAATAGGCTGAAAGCGGAAAGCGTTACTAGCAAGGAAATAAAATAATTCAAAACTATTTACTAGATACTCTTAACTAATTTCGATTTTTTATTTAAAAAATTGGAATGTTTTTTCGCCATTTATATAAGGTTTTCTGCGTTTTGTGAAAAATGATAAAAAAATTTGCTGTCAATGAATTCTTTTTTCGATTACATGCAATAACGTCCATGGAAATAATGTCCATTATTTCCATCGACCTTATTGCACGCCACCCTTTTCTCCATGAATTATTTATTTATATCAAATTATAAATTCTAATTTTAAATGTTGTTAAACAAGCACTCATTCGAAAATTCAACACCTCAACTGTTTCATTTACTTTTATATCTAAAAGAACTGTTGCATATTTAATGTTCTTTCTCTACTGTTAGATTAAAAAAATAAAATAAAAATAAAAATTTTATTCTGAAAAATTGTGTAATTTCTGTTCTATCGTTAAGCATCCAAAGCAATATTACCACGTTAGCTGTTGCAAAAATAACAACAATAGTAACCAAAACTGTTACACAATAAAACAAAATAAACGTAAAATAGACGTAATGAACATTAAAATTCTATTTTTTTACTTTCTACAAAAAAAAAACCCCCATTGAATGTTTAATGAAAAGTTTTTGTAGTATTTAAAATTTTTGAAAATCCAGTCTGTAAAAGTGAAAATTCTTAGATTTTCAAATATATGAAATAAGCTCAAAACTAATCTCCAGGAATCGGACTTGCATGCAAATGCATGTTTTTTGTGGTGATAGATAAAGAGGTATTGACTAATTGTCTATGCGAATCAGCAAAATGTAAGTAGTTTGGCATCAGTTTGTAGCTGCATATTTTTGGATATTTAAGGGGTAAGTGCATATTTTTGCATATTTTGGCCATAAATGCATATTTTTTAAGTTATCAAAACCTTTTTAATGCATATTTCTCAATTTTTGAAAAAATAGGCCGATTACACTAGTTCTCAAAAAATGCACCTCAAAAATGAGATGTTTCTTAAGCTAAATTGGGGCTGCTGAATACGAATATGGCTTTAGTTTATTTTTCTTAAGAACCATTTTCGGGATATTCGCGAAAAACTAGCTTTTTTGCAGTTTGTAAAGATATTTGCAAAAATCTTGAGTACTGTTTACTTGAATTGAGCAAATTTGGGATTGTTGCATAGATATGTTTTTCCTCTTTCAGTTCATAGTTATACTGTGACAATCAGATACAAATTCACTAAATTACAAGCCTTTATATTTGAAAAAAAATTCATTTTTTGTGTTTTTGCAAAATTCATAATTTTGAAATGCTCCATTAAAGCAAACAAAAAATTTTAAATTTTTGTTTTGACCCATATCTTAAATAAAATTTTGTTCCCAACGTGCAAAAAGTAAAATTGTTAACATCGGGGGAAAATTTAGAAAGTTACAATAGATTTAGTGAAAACATCCGAATTTGAATTTTAATAAAAAAAAATTTTTGTATGGAGTATGAGTATGAGTATAAGAAAAATGTCAGTGGGGCAGAATTAAATAATTTGAAAATATATCAACCATTTCTAACTCTTTAGTCCCATCAGTATAAAATTTTACATGTAGATATCAGAGGAGTGTTCTTATTTAATTTAGGAAGATGAGCTTCCCATATTTCTTAGGTTCAGAGGTATGTAGTGCAAAGTAGTGCACTTTGGTCATGTAAAATTTTTCAACGCTTGTCATTTTTCTGTTTCTCACTCGATTTCAAAAATTTTTTGTGTCCTTATATACATTGTAAAGTTCTAAAAAAGTCTTTGGTTAAACAAATATCTTGTATAGATATAAATTTCCCAAATTTTCAAATCCTTGGTCCAGTAGTTTTAAGATATCGGGTACAAATAACAAATGATTGTCACCATTATTTCCTTGTTAGTTACATGACCAAATTTCGTTAACTATCCGAAAAATAGTTGATGGAATAGAGTGGGAAAATATACAATCTTTAATTTGAAAATTGAAAAATTTTGAATTTATGAAAATTTTTGCCCAAAAAAAAAACACCAGAAATGTTTGCTCTATAAATTTTTTTTCTCAAGACATGATTCAGAGACATGATTTTAGAAAAACAACTTAATCGAATTTACAATTTTTGGTGGGCATGCACCCATTTGAAATGGACTTATTTTATAGATTTATTGGAACTTTCTTAGGAATTCTAATGATTTTCAAAAACAAATCATAGTTTTCACATAAATTCTTATATAACTGAAAAATTTCATTGGAAAATATCAATAATGAACGATTTTGTAGCATTAAGAAAAAATTTAATATGCACAAAACATCACATAGCACCATTTTTCCTATTGTTTTGCCGTAAATCTTTCATAAAAATTTTATTTATAAAAATTTGAATACAGTGTTGAAAACTACATATAATTTTGGTAACTTTGATATGCGATATGTCGACCTTTCGCTTTCAAACGAGTAAAAGTAATGGAATGGAAGCAAACACTCATACTGATTTAAGGACCAACGAATGAAAACTAAAATTTTGATGTGTTCACTAAAAGTGTTGTAAGTTTCTCATATGTGGTCCGACGTAACTAATTTTTCGCGTGCTATATTTGGAACAAAATTTTCTTTAAGATTTTGCCTTACTGGAACGACTTGAAATAGTAAATTTAAAAAAAAAACGTGGAAAAAATAAAGTTTTTTCAAATCTAAAGACCTGTAACTCTTTGAATTTTGATCCGATCAACACATTTTGAATATGGGCTGAAAGAGGAAAAACATATCTATGCAACAATGCCAAATTTGCTCAATTTAAGTAAACAGTACTCCAGATTTTTGAAAATAGCCTTATAAGCTGCAAAACAACACGTTTTTCGCGAATATATCGAAAACGGTTCTTAAGAAAAATAAATGAATGCCATATTCGTGTTCAGTGATCCCAAATTACCTTTAGAAAACATTGCATTTTTGAGGTGTTGCAAAAAGTTGAAATTTTGTGAATCAGTGTTATGGATGGCAATTTAGCCTCAGTTTGGTTGCCAGTTGCTGAAAATTAAATTACTGATGGCAACTGAGAGCTTTCAATTTCAGTTGCTATTTAGTGTCTTTCTGGCATTCATTAATTTTCAGTTGCCGACTGGCAACACGACTAAAATTCGGTAGCATGAAATAATAAGGCCGTAATTATGTTTGGTTTATGATTTTTCTCTAATAATAATAAAAAAATCAAATTAATATTTTCATATTATTTTAGTTTTGGTACTTTGTTTTTAGTAGCATAAAAGTCCGAGCCCTGCTAATCTCTCTTAAGTGCCATCTGTAAGATTAACGGCTTTTGTGGCAGTACACTAGACTGGTGTAAAATAACAACACAATATATTTCGTAAAACCTCTTTTAAGAGTCCACTTATTTACAGCTTTAGCTTTTTACATTATAACTTTCTATTTAAATCAAAATTAAGAATGAAACAGCTTTAATTGCTTCGCTGCTTTTATTCATCACTTTCCAAGCGGCGTTAATTCCCGTAGTGAAACTTCGACATTGTTATATTAATGAAAATTAAACTTTATCTGGAAAACCTTTCAGTTAAAACATTGAATATTTAAATTAATATATTATATGCATATGAGAGTCCATTGCCTGATAGGTGTAAAATAAGGAATACTAGTTTCGTCAAACAAACCACGAAACATTTTCATGCTTTAATATGATTAGATACTACTATGTGCATTGACGTAGCTAGAAATTGCAAGGGACGGGCTAAAGCCAACATTGGCCTCAAATTATTTTGTAAAATATTAAATATGTTCCATACATTTTGTTGATTGAAATTTTTGAAATTTATATGTTTGGGAAATTTCTATTATTTTACAAAATAAACAATATCCTTCATAAGTGGTAAAAGTGAACAAGAACGCTAATGAGATGGTGTAGCGCCCTGTACTGATCCATTCTGATAATCTGATTTGAATATTCCAACACTCCAGTCTTAATAAAACTATTTCAATTTACATCAATTCAAATATTGAACTAAAAAGCCGAAATAATAAATTTCAGACTTAAACCTATTCAGTTCAAAATAAAATTACATAAAAAAGAAAAAAAAACAATATGACAATCAGTTTGAATTGACTCAATATGTAGAACGACATGACATTAATTCTGCATTATTAATTCAGAAATCACGTTTTTATGAGTTAAGGATCTATTGAAGTAAAGCCTTAATATTAGCTTGTATTCTCTATGAATTCATCCAACATCTTTATTTGGTACTCACAACAAAAGGAAGAAGTTTTTGATTTCTTTTGACCAATAAAATCGTTACACTTCATAAATTTTTCCATGGCCATAAACTCATACAAACATTTAAGATTTTATATGAAACCAATTCACACACTCAAACTCATTATTAACATTCTCAGGAGTCAAATATATTGTTATTCAAATACTTACGTGCAGGTACTGCCACACACACACACACACACACACACACTCATACACACTCATTCATTGTTACAAAACTAATAAATTCCAAAAATAGAGATAAAGGAAATAACTACTATTGGCTGAACTTTTATTGCTCAGAAGCGCAATCATATGTAAACGTGTTACGATCCCATTGTGCTTTTTTTGAAATGTTATGTGCGTGTGTTTTTTATTGCAAGAGTATATGACAAACGTAGTTCTTTGTTTGTATAGTTGTTGTTGTTGTTCTGTTACAATTAATACCTTGCTCGTTATTGGTTGTGTGCATCCATTTTAACTTTTCATCTCTATGAATAAAATTGTTTTATTTGCTTTTTACATTCAAATGCAAGCACAACAAATATTGTTGCACAGTATAGTGTAATAAGAAAAAAAGCAGGACTAGAAAATCTTAAGCAAATGATTTTCTTCTATCTATCCAAATTTTTAATTTTAAAATAATATGGCATAAGTTTGTTGTACACGCTTATTTTAGCATATTGTTGTAATAGCAACCAAAGGGAATAGAACATGTCACAAGACAGGTCACGTGCCTGGCAGCCGGTTCGAACTCCAAAACTTTATATGAGAGGAAGCTGCCACTTTTACATGACGTTGTCCGTGCAGGAGGTCAATGGACATAATTAAGATGCTCAGTGATATGTTCTAGATCCAAACTTAAGATACTTGGCCTGTGGTGGTTTTTTAATACTAGTTAGAATACTCTACTTTAAACAAATATTTTTGATTTGGAAAAAATATTGAAAAATTTCATATCGTGAACTTAATTTCAGAGAAATTTTGTTTTTGCTCTACAGAAAAAATTTGTTTTACGACATAGGTTTTTATTCAAGAAAACCACAGAAATAAAATTCTATGCATATGTATTTAAATATTGTCATTTTGCAGCACTGTGTATTGTAGGAATATGAAAATATTATAGAAAAGAATGCAAAATATAAAACGCAAAGCTTTTCAACCTCTTCAGTTTAGAGTTTTCAATTGAAAATGATTTACGATGTGTTTCTACCGGTCTAGATGAGTGTGTTTGTATAAGAGAATACTGAAATATTGCAGTGCCGCATTGAATTACGGCCTTAGGTTATTTTTTTGCAAATATTTTTAACATCTTGCGTAAGGCATTTGTTGTGGAAAGAAATTTAAAAAAATTTTTATAAATGTGGAATTTATAACGAGCTTTGTATGAAAAGCTTTAAATTTTAGTGTTGTTTTATCTAACTTTAATAAAGTGGCCTACACAGAAAAAACTAAGTTTCATTTTCTGTAAACGAATTCAATGAAATAGGAAATATTTTGTCTATGAAAGGACCTACAAACGAATTTGTATATATAGACAAAAATACATCAAGAATTTCATTGAAAAAAAAACGTGTTTTTAAATCTATAAAACAATTTATCTAAAAATATTTACAAATTGTAGACAAAACAATTTACTAAATCAAACAAAAATATTTACTTGATTTTCTGAAAAATATCAAACAATATTTCTGTCTAAATTTAATAAACAATTAGTATAAAAATGCTAACAATTATTAAGAAAAATAGTTTACTTAATCAAACAAAAATACAAACAAAATGTTCGTCTGTGTCATCATCATCATTCATTAAGCATGAGATTTCACTTTGTTAAATGTGTTCAAGTCTGAATATTTATCTATATACTCTAAAAAAATGAATGAGAATTAATGCAACGACATTAACTAATCGATTTAATCAAAAAGCTTTTGTAAACAAACTTGGTACACTTGCATTCCTCTTGCTATGATTGTTGTTGTTATTTGTGTGTATGTCGTCATCGGGGTGGTTTTTTACGACATAGTTTTTATTGTTGTGTTTGGTGTTTGCGTTCTAAATAAAAGTCAAACAAACAATTCATAGATTATGGACAGAACATTTATTGAAATTTAAATATATTTTTAGACAAACTTTTGTTTGAAAAGTTTTTGGTGATAATTTATTCTGTGTAAGCATTTTAAATTAATCATATAAACTCAGGTGGCCATTCGACTGTTGGGCAGAATAAAAATATTTGAAACATAAATCATATATTTTTAAACGGATTCAAAATAGAAATTCACATGGACATAGCATCCCAGTAAAAATTGTTTTATGTTTTTTGAAACACTAAGGCAATAAAGCGCATAATAATATGCTTTAAAAGAAGACTTTTTGCAGAGCAGTGAATGTATATAAAAGAAACTATACAAAAAAGCAGATATTCACTGCTGATACAATGCAAGTTTTTAAGCGAGAAAGTTCCATATACTTACAGTTTTAGTGCTGAAAATTGTAATGATTTTCAGTGCTTCAAAAAGCGCCTTTTGTCTCAAAAATATAGTAATCCAAACCGGGAACTCGCCATAGAAAAATCAGCAGCGATATGATGAGGTTTGTAAGCACTACTTTTATTCTCTCATAGTATAGACCTGCTTTATTTAAATCAATTTTGTTACTGCTATATAACAGTATATCCGTTTAAATTTCAAATACTGGCTGTACAAATTGCTCAGGAGCTATGAAGTCTCAAAGTTTTAATGCTTGCCAAATTTGTTCTCTAACAACAAAAGAAAATTTTTTTTAATTCGGCTGATATTTGGATCTGATATCTGGAAAATACTGCATCAAAGTTTTGAAAAATTAAGAAATTTTGATTTTTAAGTGAGTATAACTCACTAATTATAAAAAAAAAATTATGTAAAACTAAACATTTGTCTCTTAATGTTGTACAGGGTAGTAAAAGCAAAATCAAAATACTAGATTTTAAGTGGATTTCGTCCAAATCTACTGACAAAGTAGATTACGTTTAGTAAAAAACAACAAGATCTAACTCTAAATTTCGTATCCAAGATATCGTATCCAAGACATCGTATCCAAGACATAAACCACTAACCAAAATTTTAGCCTAAACTATTATCAAACAGTAGCAACATTTTTAGTACAATTAGCAAAAACAAAACGCCGTACTGTTTGCAAGTATTTTCTACTTAATTTGAATACGTGTCGTACTCAAAAATTTAAGTACAAATAACTGTAAAATGTACTTAAATCAAGCCAAAAACGAAATAAGATTTTTAAATTATAGAAAAAATTTCGAATCACGTACAAATTTCTTAAATTAAGTACAAAAATTAGCATTTTATGTTGCTTCAATATAATGTTTCGCTCTTGTTGTTATTGTTTATTTTGTTTGTTCGTGCAGTACCGTGAAATAGCCGACAAACCTTGTGTTACATGCTGCTGCTGTATACTGGATTTTAGCTGTCGTTCTTTCTATACTAAGTTAGCTAGTTTGTCTAAGGCGTTGGCTTCCAAACACGATGAGTTAAGTTCAATACCAGGAATGAACAAACATAAATTTTAAATTAAAACAAGTAAGTAAAAATATTGAATTTATAAGTAGTAAAAACATAAATTCTCAAGTCTGCTCCAGGATTAAATAAGTAAAAATAATCATGATTGTAAAAATAGGCATGAGTAAAAATAAGCAATTATACAGGGGGTTTGAATCGGCTAGGTTTGAGCAATTAAAATAAATAACAACAAACAACAACAAGAGCACAACGGTGAATTGTGGCTATCATCAAAGCAAACAACAACACAAATACAGTACGACTGTGTATAAAGTTTGTAAGCATAGTCGTACTTCACCCTCTGCGACTGACGTCGTAGTCTAGCAGACACCAGTAAACAGAAAACATTGTTTTCCGCCATAATTATACAAATATCGATTCTGGTATTTCCAGTACCAGAAAGCAATTGAAACGAGCGCATGCCCTAATGTGAGCATACACGTGTCTACAGGTCTACTACGTCAGTATTGAGGTAGACTTGACAAAATACGTTGTAACTTTTTATTAAACCATTGATATTATCTTTTTTCTTTCTAGATTGATTAGCTTAGGTATAAGCTAAAATTAATGTTAAACTTTTTACCAAAAAAATAATGTATGACATTTTTTTTATGGATGTAAGTTTTTTAAGGGTAATTTATGTCATGGCAATAATTTTGATTTTAATAAGATTTGTCGTTTTGTTTTTAGCAAAAAATTACAATAAGTAAGAAATTATTACATTAAACTAAAATCAAAATTGTTTCAGTGGGTTTACAAAGGGAGCTTGGAAAATACAAGCAGTCGAAATAGTGTCTAGTGTACTACCACGTCAGTGGAATTGTGATAATGAAGTCTCCACCTCAGTCGCAGAGGGATAAAATAAAAATTTTTGTACTAATTGAAGAATTTTGTAATTGATTTAAGATTTTTTTACATGAATAAAGCCGAATCAGGCGAAAATTAAGTATTTTGCACTTGAGTATTCCATACTTGAATCAATTTTTATTGATTTAACGAAAGCCGGGACTACCGTAATAATAACACCGTTTGAGATTAGTTTAAGTATGGTTGGATTGATTTTTCTTTTCTGTGTAAGTACTACTAAATTTTAAATAGATTTCGTAAATTTCGAGGCAATGTAAATACATTATTATAAATATTGTGCAACGGAATCACTCATGCATTGCGTTATTTGTAGTGACGAAGCAAACGGTGAAAAATCTTGTCAAACACTGAAAAAACCGTTATTCCTAAACTTTAAACTCCAACTTGATTTTTCCACAATTATCATTACTATTTTTAGTTTCGCTATATTTTTATCAGTTTAAAGTTCAATGCCCCTCCCTTGCCAATAATATAACGAAAAATAAGCAGTTTGCAACTTCTCATTTTAATAAATTTTTTTGCAATTCTATAATTAAAAAAACTTTATTTTTGTCAACAACTATAATATATAAAAACCATAATAGAAGGGCAAATTAATTTTTATTTGAAACACAAAATTTATTGAACTCTAAGTGCATGTTATCTGGTAAAAAATTAATATATGGGTCAATTGTAATCAAACCATATGCAAGACGCTCCTGCTGTTTACTTTTTAAATTTTCTTAAATTTATCCGATATATTACTCGATTTAGGAGAAAATTTATGAAGAATACGATGTCGCTTTTAGTTTTTTTTGTCAAGTCTGTATTGAATGAAAGGTTTTAAAATTTTTAGGCAATATTTTGCTTATATTAAAAATTTGTTTTGGAGTTACCCAAAGCAATTCCACGCTTGTGCTTAGTGGAGATGAGCAAGTGCAAATATATCGACACATATCGATTTCGATATATTTTCAATAACGATCGGTATCGATAAAATATCGATATTTCGATATATATCTATATTTTTCAAGCTGATTATTCGTATACAGTTCCAATATCTAAAAGCATTATTTTCTATACTTTTTGAAACACATATAAAAATGCTGGTCAAGACATTTACTACTTTTTAGTTTTTGTTAGGAAAATTATTGTGCAATTTTACTTACAATCCAAATTAATGAACAAAAACCTATGAAACAGATAATACAAAAATATAACATTTACTTTGCAATTGACTCATATACACACATTTACAACAACAAAGAAAAATCGTAATTTATATTAATGCAAAAAAAAAAGTTTTGAAAAAGTTTTAACTTTTTTTATACATCATCGCCCAACAAAATTTGATAAATGATAATATTTGTTAATGAGGTGTATGCGATAATCGTGTGAAGTGATAAGTTAAATTGCTAAACTTTTTTCAGTTGTTTGTTTCATTCGTTTTTCTCTTTGTTTTTCGATGTGGCGTCTTGTCTGTCCCTTTAAATAAAGTTATAATATATATTGGAAAATTGTTTTTCTTTTGTCATTTGATAAGTTTTTATTGTTAGTTTTTTTCCAATTCATTTAATTCTTGTTGCTCGTGTCAGTAATTTTATTATTTTCCCTTCCCTTCAACGGATCTTTGCAACTTTATTCATTTGCTTTGTGTGTAGAAGTAAAGTGATAAATAAAAACGATGCTTAATTTTAACTGTAACTAAAACGTAACCAATAATATCAGTGTAATAATTTTTTGTTCTCATATAAACAAGTTGCCTTGACAATAAAATTAAATAATTAAGTTATGAGTTTAGTCGAACTGTATGGGTTCATATTAGGGTATTCATTTGGTTAACCGTTAATCGGTTAAACGGTTAACCGTTAATCGGTTAAGCGTTAATCGGTTAACCGGTTAATTACTACCCGATTAACTGACCGGTTAATTTAAAATTGACTTTTTTCGATTAACGGTTATACCGATGAATTTCAGTCGATTAGCCGATTAACCGACGCAACGAAATTTTTTTTTGTATTTTGTAGTATTATTATACTTTTTTTGTGTTTAATTATTTGTTTCGTCTTATATACAAAATGTACGTGCTTAGAAATTACTTTTCATACAAACAAATAAATGTGTTCAGTGATTTTAACTTAAGTAAAATATTAAAATCTTTAGACGTGGCTATAAGAGAATTTATTAAAGACTCTGCTACTCTAATTGAACTTGAGGGAATTATGTATGAAGTTTTTGTTTAATAGTTTTATAAAATCTAATAATACTGTTGCCAACGATTTAATAAAAATTCTAAGAACTAGATTTAATGAGAGACGAATTCAATTATTTTTTACCTCCAGTCAGGAATATTTCCTTCTATCAACAGTATTTTGAAATACAGTACAAAAACTGAAACTAAGGAATGTGGAAATAAACTGTTTTTCGCTGATCTCTGCCAGCATGAATTAGATAATGACCTTACAAACAGAAGAAATTATCGATAGTAATACAAGAAATGTTTTAACAGAATTAACCGAAACAATTAGAAGTGTTAAGAATTTGAAAAAAAAAATTAAAACAGGACTCTAATTTTATAAGTTTAGAGAAATACAGGAAAATGATTGAGAAACTAGATGTTCTGTAATATTGCTTTCGATTTCTTCGACATCTACGATAAATGAAAGGATTTTTTCAAGCCAAGTTATAAAGTTACTAAAGAAACTATTTTTCTGAAAGATTGTTTAAGAAGGTCTCCTTAAACTATTGAAATAACTGATAATGATCTCACAAAATTGTTTATTTTTAAATGAATACATATTTTTTTGCTTGATTAAGTTCAAGAATTGTTATGTTTGTTATGTTATTGATTTTATTTTACTAATAAATTCAAAATACTAGATAATTTATGCAATTTTATTTGCTAAAATTACGTGATTTATGAAAAAAACTTCATTAATCTGTTAACCGGTTAATACAACAATTAACCGATTATCAACCGATTAAGCCAAAACCTCGATTAATCAATTGAGTGATTAACCGATTAAAGCAGAGACCCGATTAAATGAAGACCCTAGTTCATATCCATAGAAATTTAATTATTTTTGGCTTGAGTTCGGTTTTAATTTAATTTTTTAATTAAATTTTTTTTGTAGATATATAAGAAAAAAATTTTGACTGAGCGGAGGATTGAACTGACGTTTCTATAGCTCCCACTAAACTCATCAGAGTTCTTTACCGCTTAGACCACTCGACCAAAGTCGGTGTCAGTCTTAGAGCTGTATTTCATTTGATAATTATTGATATTCACTTTTTTCTTTTGTCTTGTGTTAAGCTTCTTTTTATTATTTCTCTATTCTAGTATGAATTATCATTGATAATTACAATTACTAGTGTGTGAATGTTTGTTTGTTCAGTTTATTTGAACATGTATATCCTTTTTGCTAGGTGCCTTTTGAGGTTAACAATTAAGTTATGAGTTTAGTCGAATTACAAGAACGTTATAAGAGCTATAAGGACACAAAAAATTGTTGAAACCATTGTTGAAAAAATTTTCATGCCAAAAATGGCCTCATAGTTCCGCTCTTAAGCAATGTAGAAGCTAATCTACTCTATATAGGAAAATTGTATAGGAAAATTCGTCAGCTATTCTACATTGACGAATTTTATACTGATCAGATTATCCGTTTGGAAATGCATGTATTATTTACAAAATGTTTTGTTTCTGCCGCACTATACGTTGTTAATTTCAACTGGTACTCATCCAAGGAGGTCATGCACACTTAAAAGGTTAAAGTATATTGTTATTTTAACATTTTAAGTTTAAGCGGAAAATATAGCTGGCCAAGGCCATCACAGAGAAATGAGATTTCATAGTCATAACGACTCAATATTTGAAATCTTGTAAGCCTTACACTTAAGGTATAAAAGATGTGCAGCATTGATATGAAAAGAACCAAGAGAAACATTTTTGTTGATCATTTTAAGCCACTACCTATCCGTTCTATGGGTCTTTTAACCCCTTTCTTAAAACAAGGCAAAAAACTCCCCTTCAGCGGTGGAAAAACCGGCTCAAATGTTCTATAAAAATGTTTCTCGTGCTGTTTTACACAAAAATACTGTATGTGGTGGACATAAAAAACGTTCACTTTATCGGGTTGAGAATAATAGGAGTGTGTTATAGGGCCAAACTTTTAAGAGGGACAATTCTTAATTATAGCCACTTCATAAGTGATTATAATATATGGGTAAATTAGAATAAATAAAGATACGAGGTATTAATAGTTTATGCAATTATTATTGTGAGAAAAGATTTCTTCAATAGCTTACCTTTTTTAGGGTAACCGATTAGAGAACGCAGTTAATTTTATGTTAGGTTTTCTTCAGGTTTAGTATTTCATTTCCGCCTTACGAGGTAATTCTTAATTTTCCTATATCTGTGCAACTATAAAGGTGAGGCTCTTTAATTCGATGCGTGTTATTCTTAGAATAACATGAAATTTTCAGCAAAGTATTGGTGGTATAGGAGGGTGGAAACGCGTACCCCCCATACGAGGTAGTTCCCAATTTTTCTATATCTGTTCAATCATAAGAGTGAGGCTGTCTAAATTCGATGTATGTTATACTTGATACTTTAAATTCGATGTGTGATATTCTTAGAATAACATGCAGCTTTCAGCAAAATATTGGTGGTATAAGAGGGGGGTACCCTACATCTGTACACCTATCAGGGTGAGGCTGTCTAAATTCGATGTGTGTTATTCTTAGAATAACATGCGATTTCCAGCAATATATTGGTGGTATAGGGTGGCCCGAAAATAGGGGCTATCAGAGGGGGGAGGTGACGCGTACCCACATTAAAAGTAACTATTAATATATCCATATCAGCAGCACATGGGCTACTCTTAGAATAAGAAGCAATATTCAACAAAATCTTTAGGTAATCCGTGGAAAAACGCGTGTACCCCCCAACAAGGTAATTAATAATTTTCCAATATCTGCACAACAATGGGGTAGCGAAGCACATCTGGCAGGGCTAGTTCATTATATAAAAAGATGTATCATTAAAGAAATTTAATATAAAATTGATATTAAAGAAAATTTATGTTCAAATGTAGTTTGAACAAATTCTAAATATATCTTACGCGTTAAACAACAAGCTTACAAGATTTCCTTTTGATACAAAAAGCGCTTTTTGAAGCGCTGAAAATCATCACCATTTTCAGCACTAAAACTGTAAGTATATGGAACTTTCTCGCTTAAAAACCTGCATTGTGTCAGCAGTGAAAAATATGCTGTTTTTTGTATAGTTTCTTTCATATATATTCACTGCTCTCGAATAAGCTCTTCTTTTAAAACGTATTATTATGCGCTTTATTGCTTAAGTGCTTCAAAATATATGAAAATTTTTTACTGGGTAGTACTAGTTGTGAATATGTACAAAATTAACCATTAAATGCATTTTAGGGTTTAAATTTAACCTCTCCTAAAATGAGTTCTAGGTGTAAACTTTCAAAATGCCGATACAATAATATTGGTTTTTGTTGCGCTCTGCCAGAATCAGTCGATAGAAGCATATAATTTTTTTCATGCTGTATAGTGTAATCACTTATGCAGTGATTCATCCTAATTTGATTGATTTTTTATTATATAAGTTGATATTTAGACTATTATCCGTTGTAATAAAACAAATAAGATTTCTTGACGCATATTTATTAAGACACCCACTGTACTCATGTTCCTTCAAAGTTCAGTGCCAGAAGATAATACGTAACAAAAGCGTTTTTTTAATATTTACAAACTCCAAATAGCTTTCCAGCTATCATTCAGAAGTAACCAAGGCGACTAATATATGAACAACAATATTTTATATGTACAAAAGGAAAATTTTTAGAAATATTTATACTCTATAAGTAGACCATAATCTGTTGTTTGGAAAAAATGATTTATTAATTGTTCATTTTCTTATTTATTGTATTTTGTTATGGGAGTATGCTTCTAATACTACTTAAAAGTTTTCTTGTTACTTAAATTTCTTTTGTTGTTCCCAAAGCAATTTGTTTTTATTTGCTGTTAAGGATTTTGGCTTCTGTTAAAAATTATTGCATAAAATAGGACAATAAATAATGTTTGAAGTTGATAAAAATAATAGATATTGATAACAAATAAATAGATGTAAACAGAGTCTTTAAGAAGTGTTAGTCTACAAAGCATTATTTATCGCAAGCATAATTGAGGGAAGGAATATTCAGTTAATAATGTTTTTATAACAATTTTGGGTTTTTTATCGCTTGGTTATTTCTTGTTTAGGTTATTTAAATGGCACAAAAATACGAAAAAGTTATACACAGATATTTATTTTCAGAGATTCTGTTATTCACTGTTTATTCAAATCACTAATAAACACCAATAAGACTACAAAACCATTTATTTGATTGCTTTCAATAGGAATAAACTTTTTTTTAACATTCCGGACTTTCAAAGTAACACTGTCCCATTCTATCTTTCACCGCTTTTATACAGAAACAATAAACTTAAGTTTTTTTTCTTGTTTACAAAATAAGTCGTCGTTAAATATTGCGAAAGTACGGATCGTAGTATATTGTCCTTAAAATAATAATCATGGATTTCTTAAATCAAGTACAAAAGGCTTAAATTAATGTCATCTAAATGTTGATCTTATACTTCCGATACTTTAAATCAGAGGCATGCGATGCTTGCTTGTCCTGGCTCACGATGTTTGTAGGCTAATATCCTACAATTTACATGTACAGAACACAAACAATCAGAGTAAACAACAATAAGAGAACAACAAACAGTCAATTGTATCCAGGGCTGCCAGATAAATTTGAAGAAAAATAGTCAATTTGGCGATTCGTCATTTCAACTGTTAAAAAAAATTGGGCACTAAAAAATTCTATTTATTTATTGACAGTTTTGTCAAAAAACTAAACTAAAATATAACAATATCTGTTCGCATCCCGCTATCCCGCAAATTTCGAAAAACTGTTAAAAATCTTGAAGAATTCCTTGTTTTCGCTATTTACTCGAAATTTGAGGAGCGGCGAGTCAAACGAGCCCCAGATTCGGATTCAGCGCGACGAAATACGTGTGGATAGGGGGACTTGGTCAAATGTACGGCCCACTTTTTTTTTAGATATTGTGGGTAGTCTACTATCAATGTCTGTCAAATACATGCTAAATGACGCAGATGCCTATTGACGGGAGCAGTGTGCAGTGTGTTCAGTTAAAAAGATGAGAAATTTAAAAAGTCATGGTTTTATTGACACGCCCTCGTATATGTATGTCCTCTTCATAAGCATATAACACGAGTAAATCCAACTGTCTCGTTTACAAAAATATTAATTTGTGTTGCATAATATTTATTAAAAGAAAATTGCTATATTTTTAGCACAGCATAAAATCATCACTTTCCATACAAAAAAAAATCGTCAAATCGTGACTTTGCTATTTTTGGAATATAAAATCGTCAAAATGACGATAAGTCGTCAAATGTTGAACCCCTGGATGTACCTATCAACAAAACACAAACACACTTAAACAGCAGATTATTTCTCATATACAGAAGTAACTCGATTATCGCTCATAATGAAAACCAAGCTTTGTGCACGTTTCGAGGATGTCGCAAGTACCGAATACTTTTATTTCATAGCAATAAAAGAACTTTTATTCACGATTGAATACATTTGTATATACATACAAGGTCATACATACTTATTTGTACATTTAAATAAGTTTTATTAATTTTGTGGTGAATGAAAAAATTCGGAATTTTTGTCTGCTTTGAGCATATTTTGCTCTCGAGTATTGGCATTTTTCATTATGTACAAAAAAGCAACAAACGCAAAATCAACGCATTTTACTTGCCTTCTATACCTGATAAAAATGTATCATACCAAATAACAAAACGTCGGCAGAGCCATTGACAATATTTTCTTACCAATGGCATGCATGCGAACATGTTGTTCTTTTTTACTATATTTTGTCACAATTTATGCTGTATTTTACTTTTTTCTTATTAACGTTCTTTAATTTAGTAAACACATGCATATTTTCCTTCATTTATTAATTGTTCTGTAAAAATTAAGCAATAATTTAATTTTTGCTAATTAAATTAAAACGTTAATAAGAAAATTAGAGTTTGTTGACGTTTTTATCAAGACAAAATTTGTCTGAGTTTGGGCTCTGACAAAATTGTAAGGATACTGCAATAACACTAATTAATGCAGTCTATACATGATAAACTCTTTTCGTAATAGCTATTTGATATTTATCATGATAAAAATGTATCAGGTATAGACTCACTGTTACATTTACTAAAAAAACAAATATATTATAAAGCCCATAATGAAGTAAAATGAGTTTAGAAATTCACATATCGAGCCCTTAGAATAAAAGGGGTCCAAATTGCCGTAGCCAGCTAAAAATGGTTCCAACTAAATGGTATCACGACTTTCGCGATATGCTATCTTAAAATAAAAGTATTTGTTAAAATTTATTCTAACTCAGAGATTTAGTTAATATATTGATTTGAAAATGTTCTTTTTGCAATTAGAACTTTGTTTTACTTTATTTCAGATGGAACCTTTTTATTCCTATAGCTCGATATGTTGCAAGTTCAGCGTAGATTTTTTTGCAATGTTGCAACTACTGAAGTTGGAATGTAATATTTTAGGCCGACGCAGCAATCGACGATGCGCAACTATTGAGGTGAGCAAGCTACGACTGTATTTAGTTTTCTCTTTCACTGGTTCTGCTTTAAATGGCGTAGTGGGGGAGGTAGTAAAGACTATTTATACATAATTTTGCTATAAAAAAATTGGAAATTTGCATTTTCTTCACATATTTTTTTTATTTAAAAATTAAAAAAAAATGCTCATTTAATATATTGTTAAAATTTTTTACACATAAGACTATTGATATGTTTTTTTAATAAATAGTAAAGAAATAAAACATTTAAATTTAGTATTAAAAGTTTAGTAATAAAAACTCGATGGGCGTTTTTAGAAAAATTCACTATTTTCGTTCAATGCTGGATGTAGAGTGGATGCTTTAATAGATTTTAATTTATTCTTTTTAATCTATTCTTTTTAAATATTGAAAAAAAAATTTAGTTTTGAAAAATTTTTTGAGAAACGACAAGTTTTTGAGAAAAACATCGAAAAATGCTAAATTGCTTTATTTCTGGCAAAATGTGGCAATTTTTCACTCTCATTTCAAAGTTTGAATTTGGTTATTTTTTACGAATACATGAATTGAGATAACTAACAACTTTTTTCTGAATATTATGAAGGATTTTGCTCAAATCATAAAATATTACCGGAGATATTTAAAAAATAGTGATCAAAGTGGAGGCAAAATGTTAAAATTTAAAACCATATATCTTTGAGAGTGCTAAGGATATCTTAATGAAATAAAGTGCATTACTTTTAAATATTCATGAACTTTACAACAAGTCTGAATTCTTAAAAATCATATATTATTTGTAAAAGTTATGAGGCCAACAAAGTGGTTCATGCTCTGATACTCTGTACCTCACCGTGTGTTTCAATTAGGTTATTAAAATTAAAATATTCTTAAAGCTTAGGTCCTTTTCTATGATTCTTTTATATATTTTTTTGCAATCGGGTAGCAAGTTTTAAATATACAGATTTATTAAAATTTTTTTCCATTTGGAACCACTGTGCATTGACTTATAAGCAAGCGATGAATTGAGCAACCTGATCTCAAGACCCCAAAAATTATAAAAGAAAATTTAAAAAATATAAACAAAATAAAATTAATCTACAAAAACTACAAACAGGCGTGGCACTGCCTACTTTTCTAATCATAGTGTTGTGTTGCCTTGGGAACTTAATGTGTATGCAAAGTTTCATAAGAATCGATTTAATAGAAGTAGCTAAAATTTCTATTTACTACATTTGGGAGTGGAACCACCCACTTTTTTCACTATAATTCTGTATTATCACGATAGCTAAATATATGTGCAAAGTTTCAAGCGAATCGCTTTAGTAAGCTTGTTGAAAAAGAATGGTTACTTTGCATGGGGGTGGCACTGCCCAATTATATGCTCATAATGTTATATTACACCGAGAACTTAATATACGCGTAAAGTTTTATAAGAATTGGTTTAATAACTAGAAGTAGTCGGAAAATAATATTTACTACGTTTGGGCGTGGCACTCACCACTTTTCTAACAACAATATTTTACTATCGATTTAGTATGTGAATCGGTTTAGTATGAAATAATGAAAAAGAATATTTACTTTGCATGGTCGTGGCACTTCCCACTTTTTTTAAAGAGTAGTAAGACAATCAGGCAATTATTGCCTACCAGTTAATTAATTACTTACAGCCATATTCATAAATATTTAAAACAGGACAATAAACTACTTTTAAGCAAAATTTCATAAAATTGCATTCAAAAATGTATATTACATGAAAATTTTAAAATAGGTTCAAAGATGGTATGCACCTTCTATAAACCTTCAATAAATTCATATCATCGATATATCAATTTCAACTTCAAATATATTTGCAAATTTAACACACAGAAATACATGATATGCTTTAAATTAAAGCTTGAAGTCTTGGCTGTAAGCGTTTACGTATGTTCTTTTAAATTTGATAGAACATGTCACTTAATTATATAAGTTAAACAGAATCCGCAACAAAATTAGCAAAAAACACCATCAAAACAAATAAAAGCAAAAAGAAATGTTAGTGATGTAGAAACAATCAACACAAATGAAAATAGGCTCGTTATTCGAGTACCTTTTTCATACATGATTAAAAGAGTCGTGTGAACTCTTTTGTAATCATTTCTCTTTTTTCCTTTTACTTCATAGAAAATTTGTGTTAAATAAGTTGAGAAATATATTATAGAGTTCAAAATATCTTAACTTACACGAAAACAATAAAAAGCTATTCGTTTATTTCAATATCCGGATGAAATCATATTCTATTTATTGCAACACTAACTACAAAACATGGTGGTGTTGCCAGTATCGAAATCTAAATTTCCTTAAAACACACAATGTCTATTGTAGTGTTTATGAATGCAATTTTATATTAAACAGATTTTAGCGTGAAACTGTTCAATAACAATTGCGAGTCTTAAACCTAAAATAAGAATTTTTTATGAATGTAGCTGTTAATGTGTTACCTTCTTGGGAAGGGGATAGTGTAGAGGGAACAAGAGCTGAAGTGGGAGAGAGATAGAAAGTTTAATTTATTTAATATTCTGCTAATACGCGTTTTTTTTTTGTTCAATTTTTGTAGAGCACTATTGCAGCCCCTCTGATTTTAAGTACAGACATTAATTTGTTTAAGCTGTGTAACCATTTATTATTATTTTTTATTTCGCCGAAGAATCTGCATCAGAATAATTCATAATGTTGTTGGCTTACCTGAAACTAGTCTTGAACTCAAGACCTCCGGGCTTGTAATCAACGCGCTAACCATCTCAGCCAACAGCACCCTCATAATGTATTATTCATAATGTAGTATTTTAAGTCTCGTTTCACACTATGAAAGCTTGCTTTCAGAAATTCTTAGTTTGTGAGTGACAAGTGAGAGAAGAATAGGAGGGGGTACACTCTTTCATTTGCTTTGAAATTATCTTGTGTTTTGTTATTCGTCAACCCGATTTTGGGTACAGCTTAGTTCTACATTTTCTTTTCGTTTTCATTAAACAATTTCAGTGTGTAGACATGAATGAAAGTTTGAAAGAGGATAAGAAAAAATTCCAAAAAGAAAACTTTCATTTGTGAACCGCGACTAAAGGGGACTTAATGTGTGTGCAATGTATCATAAGAATCGGTTAAGTAGAAGTAGTTGAAAAATAATATGTATTTACTTTGTATGGGCGTGGCGCTGCCCAATCTAGAAGTGCATTCTTTGAAATAAAAAAACACCGAAATCTGTTCATAAGAATTGGAGTTCTGATGAAACACATATAAGAAATACAAAGGAATTGATAACTTCTCCTTTTTGTGTAGTCGGTTAATAGCTTTACTCACTGTTTGTGTATGGAAAGTTACGTTACCCCTATCTTTGATCTTTAGGGCTGTTGCTTAAACTACAGTATCAGTGAGCTCTCGACAGATGGCGCTAAAGCCAATAGAGTTTGAAGCCTAACTTTGTGTTTAAACTGCTGAGTTTAGCTGTAAAATCTGCAGCGAAAATAAATCAGGCTGAATTGACTCTAACATGAAACAAACAATGTTGATTCTTTATTTTTGAAATTAAGTTTGATAACAATATTATCATATACATGATACAGCTAAGAAGTATTTTTCGGGATATTAATAGAATTTTCCTTAGCACTGTTTTTTCAAAAAATTTTTTGACATCAAATTGAAATATTGAATTATTTACATTGACAAACTGTACGTTTGATTGAATGGATATTCATGTATTTAATTTACTCACTTTGTTATTGTCTAAGTTTGAGATGCAATCGTTTTCCATTTTCATTGTTCTATGTTTGCTAAATACCTTTTTATTAAAGTAATTTAAAACTTTTTGTTGCTTCAACTAAAACTAACATTGCTGCTGCAGGTTATTGCTTATTGTATCAACGTTAAACTAAATATGGGGAAACTTACAATATGAAACTAATACAATTGTTGCACAGAAAATCATAGTTTATATTTGTTGATGTTTTCGCAACAACTTTGTTTTTTCTACACTTTGTCACAGGTATCAAAGAAAAAAGTTTATCACTACATCTGTAACATATCTAAAATTTATGAGAGATCCTATGAAAAATATATAGTCTGGTTCCGAAAAATTGGTATATTAATTTTTAAACGGATTGTCTGACAATATACATATTTTAAATTTATTTTATAATTTCTAAAATTTAATTATGTAATTTATAATATGATGAAAGGCATGTAGTAACCCATATAGCCGACTTTAGTCTTCTTACTAGTTTACTCAGTTGTACTATTGTATAATGCTGTGTTTTGTAAAGCTTGAAAACATTCAAAGGCGTTACGCAATCAAATTGTAAAGAAACGTACTTGAACGTGCTCGAGTAAAAGTCTTAGATTCGTATTTTTTTAGCAACTCTTATATAAAAACTGTAAAACAAATGAAACAATAAGCAACAATTTATATGCACTCAGTCATCTATAATACACAGCGAAAAAATCCAAATTTTTCGTTATAACGATTTTTGTGTATATAAAAATTTTATAAATTTTATAAAAATGCTCTTTTGTAAATTAAAACGTTTCAAATTCGTATGGAAAATTTTGATTTCAAACGAAATTACGCTTTTTTTTTTATAGAAATGTGAAGCGTTTGGAAACGATTTATTCTACAAAATTAGGCCTATACCAATAAAGAAGTTTTTTAACATACTGTGATGATGGATATGTGGTTGTTGAATGTGTGAAAATTTATTCTTACTGCATACTTAGCTTTATTTAAAAAGTTTGCATAATTAAAAACATAATATTTATATCAAATTAACAGCCTGTTTTTCGAAAATGAATTATTTTGTTCATTCGTAAAAAAACGATCGGAAGTAGTTTGACGTTTTTGTAACATAAAATATTTAAGTGAGTGAGAATATATGAGAGAGAACTAAAGAGCTTTTAATTTTTTCATATATATTTGATTATTATAAAATGAATTCTTTTGTAATAAACAAATGAAAACATATAAAATAGTCGATAAGAAATAGGCGTTCGTTTGTTTATAAAGTGCAGCAGTAAATTAACAAACAGCCAGCAAAATCTTTGCAAAAAATTAAAATTTGCTTCAAAGATTAAAATTTAAATACGAAATCAAATTCAATATTCAGAAAGAACTCCATTTAGCAAAAAAATCGATTAATTTATGCTCATGTGTGTAAAAAACACAGCTAAAAATCTCCTAGACTTTAAAGAAAATTTTAGTCGCACTGGGAAAATAAGGTGGTATGCAATTACGCCCAAAGTAATAATGTTGATGGACATTATGGCCAAGTTGAAAAGGAAATAATATCCATGAACATTGTTTTCACATGGAAAGGGAAATAACGTCCATGGACATCATGCCCATCAAAATTGAGAAACAACGTCCATGAACTTTATTTCCACTTTGAAATAGTATCGATTGCTTTCTCCTCTGGGCATTTCGTTTAGTGGTTTCTATGAGCAAAGGTTTTTCATGCCTATTTTGCCTTTAGCTTCTAATCCTTATGCCAGGCTGAGAAGAGATTTATTCAGATATGCAGAAAGTATTTACAAGGCGAAGTCACCATTATATATACCCAGAGGCGATAATGTAGAAGCACAGCCAGCAAGACAGAAGCTCTTTACTTGTCGAAGCTACTGTATGATATACTTACATACATACATACATATGAACATACATACATACGTCGAGGAGAAACCCATTAAGCCCGGGCGAAGGCAAGATATGCAAGCAGTCTTTACAAAACTGCCTTTGAGGATTCATTGTAGCAGTATTTATATATGTATGTATGTATGCATGTTTCGATCTTTTTTAATTACAAATTTTAAGTATCTAAAATAAAATTTAAAATTTTTTAATTAATTTTTATTTTTATAAACAAACGTCTGCTTTTAGTAGAGTTACCACCAAATACCATACTCTTATATGAGAAAAAAAGGAAAATATATGAAAACAAATATATTGGCAATACTATTCTCTAACGAAATAAAAAAGCTTTTTTTACTTAAAAATTGAATATACGAAAGCTTTTAAATGTTTTATAAGAATCAAATTTAAAACATTATCGTTATATAACAAAACATGAGTGTGAGAAGGTTTATGTCATAACTTATACGTAGATAGTCAACTGGGCTCCTGTCAAAAAAAAATTTACAACTCTCTTCACACCTATGAGTATATTGTTATCCAACACACTGAGAGAGGCAACTCAACACTCATCAGAGAGCGTAATTTTTGCACTTGAAAATGCACTAAAATTATTTTTTTTGCACACACAAACACTATTTTATATTATTAAATTTTTTTTATTTACCATATAACAAATTTTATGTTTCTTCTTGCTGTAGTTTTAAAATATTTATTTCATTTTGTTGACATTTGTCTGTTGAATTTTATCAAAGTTTTCAACCTTTTTTTCATTCAACAGTATTGCATTTTTGATACTATTTGGGACAATTTTTTTAGTGCCAAATAGAAATAATGCAAGAAAATGTTTGGCGAATCAAAATTTTTTGAGCTCAATTGCATTAAAAATGATTCTAGATTCATATATTCATTAATTAATGCAAAATTAATTGTATATAACAACTATAAATTCGTGTTTAAAAAATATAAATTTTGTTAAATACTTTTTGTACAACTAAGTATGGTTTTGCAGCTGTGGAGAATATTTTATTTTAAACCAATACTAAAACAAAATGTTCTACTAACACATTCTTACACTTAGGTTTTTGCGAGCAGACTTAGGTTTTTGAAGTTTTAGTTGACTATCTACGTATAATCTATGGTATATGTTTTCTAAAAACTGGCTGTAAGTTCTTATTTCATTTTATGTTCAAAATACAGTTGCTAAAAATTTACTTTGTACTGTGTATAAGCATTTATTCAATTCTCGAAAATCTTTTACTTATTCACACTTTGTGAAAAAAATCGTTATTCTTTCTTATACATGTTCAATATATGCAGGTTTTGATAATGTTGCGTTGGTGAATAGTTTGTCCTTAAAAAAATTGTTTTATTTTGGCAAATGTTTGAGTAAAAAAAAAATTCAGAAATAAAAACGTCATGGATAATAAAAATTTATAAAGAGATAAATTGCACTACATTACAAATAGGAATTTTTTGCTTCCTTTAAAAAAAGACACTGTCCAGTAAAAAAAAATGGAGATTGCATATAAGCATGTTTGTAAGGTAAAGAAAGTAGCAATACTTCTGCTTACAAGCCTGCTTACAGGATGCATTATATTTACATGGAGAATTCTTATTAGGAAGCATGACAAATAAATGTATTGTTTGTGATTCGAAAGTCTTTGCAATACCTTGTGCTTCCATGTAAGCGAGACAGATAAGCAAAAAAATCAAGAAACGGCTGGCACAAGTGCTTTTGTTCTTCACACGCATCGAAAAACCTAACAATTTTATACTGTATAGTTAAAAGTTGCTTTTTATGAAAAACTAGATTTTTTTCTTAAAAACTCATAAATATCAGTGTCAATTGGTGTAGTCTTTTCTACAGACTACATCAATTAACACTAACTTTGAAAATTTAAAGTGTCTATATACAAGTGCCTGTATACTACAGTAGTATTTCAAGATGTTTCTTTGCTCGCTTTAGAACACCCTTTAATTTTTAGCTGTCATATATATGTTGTTGTAGCGGCCAAAGTTTTACAAACTCTGTGAAAATTTCAGGTCCGTAGTTCTTACGGTTCCTGATAAAGCAGCCTGTCACAAACAGACAGGCTTACAGACGGAGAGATAGACAGACAGACAGACAGACAGACAGACAGACAGAAAGACAGATGGACAGCCAGACAGACAGAGAGACAGACAGACAGACAGACAGACAGACAGACAGACAGACAGAGAGACAGACAGACAGACAGACAGAGAGACAGACAGACAGACAGACAGACAGACAGAGAGACAGACAGACAGACAGACAGACAGATGGACAGACAGACAGACAGACAGACAGACAGACAGACAGAAAGAAAGACAGATGAACAGCATAGCGAAAACAAGAGGGATCCTTCACGCTTTTGATGTACGGAAACCTAAAAAAAAATTGGAAATCCGTCCATAATTTGAGGAGTTGTTCTTGAGCAAACAATAAAAAACACACACGCATTGATAACATCCTTCTTTTTTGGTGTCGGCTAAAAATAAGTGCTGGGGTCCGATTCCGCAACGATGAATTTTGAAGTGTTTACCAATTTCTTTGTTCGCTTTTGATTTGTGCACCCGCAACGGTGAGAATGTAATATTTTGACGGTTATAGTGGACACTAGAGCCTAAATTTTTTCGCTAGAAAAAGTATAAATAAAATGAAAAAAACTATAAATTGCTTCTTGTGTTTTGTATAAGTTTCTAAGCCCACTACGCTTATGCTATTGTGATTTTTAAAAATTATTTGTAAACTCTCAATTGATTTCTGAAAGTCTGTGTATAAGATAAGAGGTTTGAAACTTTTCAAAAGTATGATTGACGTCTACTGATGATTTGGTAGAGCAGCAATGTAATGCAGGCATATAGACATGCTTAGCCCGCAAAAAGTGAAAAATTTTTAACAGCAAAATCTTTAGAGCATTAGATATATATTCATGATGAGATTGACTTTGCTTTTTTTAATATAAGACATGTTTATAATAAAGAGAAAATTCCTTGGAACATTTTATATTTGAAAGTACTCTAAATATACCGCGTGGAATAAGTTCATATTTACGCTGCCAAAAGCTTTAAAATAACGCACATTTCGATCCAATCTTTTCAACGGATCAAAAGTATTGAGAGCTAAATGGACATCATTGTAAACATAGTCAATATTTATAACTTTCAATATTTTGAAGAATGCGTAATAAACTGCTCATATCATTTGTTACCATATATGTATGTATATTCCAATCAGCCCTGTTGATGGCTTTAAAATTCTTGATGCTTCTGAAATGCTTATATGCGGCGTATGATTAATATTATAATTAATATTTTTACTCATACTTATCGAATACCGTAAATGTATATTCAGGCGCTGATCCAGCTTGAGCTTTTCGGTGAAACTTTCATCTGAAAAATACTTTTTTGTATATTTTCTTTCAAAAGCTTAATAAAAATTAGGCACATGTTATTCGTTTCCTCCCCCTGTATCCACACCTTTGTATGTGTTATTCTCTAATTCGCAAGTCTAGCAAATATTTCTACATATTTTAAAAATATGTCATACTAAATTCCTGACTAGTAATTCTCGTTTCAATACTCCACAAAGCTCAAGACCAAGACGTCAGATACTACTCTGTGCAGTGTATCCTTCAAATACATTTAAACTCAACTACGAGTATATGAATAGATGTTTCCCTAAAATAATTTAAGTATATTTTGAAAAATAAATCTCTAATAAATCTTAAAACTATCACATTGAAATTTTATAGCACTTCCTTAAACAAGTCTATGTGGTCTTTAATTATCAAATAGTCCTCTGCCTAATTGTATTCTGTCTGTTTCTTTATTCTTATTGAAATAACTCTGACAATTCTTTCTGCAAACAAGACACAATAAGATACACATACACAGATGCACACACATACATAAACACAAAAACTCCGGCACACAACAACTGTTTTTGATATTTCGGAAGAAATGAGCTGAACTCAGTTCTTTTACATCAGTCAACTTCTTGTACAAATTTCAAATTCATTTCCATGTTTCATGTTTCTGTTACCATTTGAATTTGTAAATATCTGTTTTGAATTTTTAAAATAACTATTTCGATACATACTTTTTCTGTTGTTGAATGTATGGCTTATATTCATACAAACCAATGATGCTCAAATTTAAGTTAAAGGAGACTTTTAGTAAACAAACACTTGTGTTGGTGTGAATAAAGAATTTTAACACAATGATAAAATATAATAGAACAGTGCACAGTAGCACCGATGGCGATATAAGGGAGTATAAATGGTATATTTTTTAAACTACTAGTTACAAAAACTAGTATTTTTTATTGTGTCAAAAAGTAGTGGGGTGCACTTATTTATTTACTTATAAAATTACTGGCGTTAAAGCACAAAATACACTTATAGAAAAATCTTCATAATGCTGATGTAATATGACATCACCGCTACATCAAGTGTCTTCGTTTTTGACCCCATGACACTTTTCATCATTATGATGATAGCCTTTACATCAGCTGGACAACAATGCATATGTTAAATTCTGTCACCAACGAAATGACACACTGGCATCAGGGAAATGACGAATTGATTTCAAATTAATGGCAAAATGTTACGAATATAATGTCACTATTAGAAAAAAAGTCATAACGCTGATGTAATATTACATCAGTGTTATGTCAAGTGTCTATGACACTGTTCATCATTCTGATGTCAATCTTTATATCAGCTTGTCATCTTGCCATCAGTGGAAGGACTGAAACAATAATACATATGTAAGTTTTCTTCCTTTTATTTGTCTCTATTTTAGTTTTACTTTTAGTTATTTTATTTTATTTTTCTAATGTTGGCGTTGATCGGAGGACCCTCAATTCATCACATATTTATAAGCTGACATAACTACAATTTAGGTTATATCGGCAGCACAAAGTACACATAAATATTATTGATGCGACACAAATTTGATGACTAAGTGTCATCAATATGATGAAAAGATGTCATAATCTCATGTGCTTCAATGTTTTGTCTCTGGATGTTTGCTATAACGGCTTAGTTTTTAAAAAACTTGTAGATTTTATTATTAGCTCTTTCATAGTAATAATGATGAGTGTACATCATTGCAGTGTCATGCGCTTAAACACTAAAATAAAACAACAAAATTTGTATTCAAATACCAATTACAAACATCATAACATTGTTTCCTACTTTCTTTTATATATATTTTACATGGTAATTATATATAAGTGAAATCATATTGATGTCATCCCCGTCAAAACATAGATGACACTTAAACTATATAAAAATTCTTTGATGGCGTTTGCCATCAGATTCAGTCTGCTTTCGTTTTATGGATGACATTTGTCATATCATTGATGTCAGAATTTTAATGACATAGCGTCATCAATGCGAAGACGAGGCTACATTTTTCTGTCAGTGTGAGTATATGGAATACTTATATCATTATCGGGAAGTAGTTATTTGATTGCTTCCCCTATATATGGACAAAACTAATTTAACATTATATAAATTGATATGAACTTTACTATTTTAAAATATTTAATCAATGAGAAATTGCTTGTAGATTGTGGAAACATAACATTTCTCTTAAAGAATCATATACTTTATGTGTTTTTTTTTTTGTTTTACCGTAATATTTTTGTCATTCGTTACTTTACTTTAGGACAATATAGTTTCTGTATTATTTCACCTCGTTTTAATTGCTTAGAACTTCAAATCAAAGCCAAAGAACCGAAAATAAAAAAAGTTGTTTTAAGAGTAACTCCCTTTATCTTTCCCTTGTTTTTGGCTTCTATTCTGCGTACCGTTTTTTGTATAGTTTTGTTCTTTCTATTCTCCTTTAAAATCCAAAACAATAAGAAAAACTCCGATATCAGATAATATAAACTACCACAACATATAACATATAAATAGATAAGTCACGAACTATAATTTTTTACATCTTTCTTTTTCTTCACAATTACATTTTAGGCAAGTGGTCCTGTATAATTGAACTATTACTAGGACTCAAATTATACGATGGAAACACGATTTGTTCTATTCGAAAAAATTTTGCTTTTATTCAACACTTTTTGGAATAAATATTGAAGTAACGAATGACAAATTTTGTGCAAATTGATGAAACTCTTGCTACAATTTATATATAAAACACTTAAATTTAACATGTTTTTAATAACATTTTTTGGAATTGCTCTTGTTATCCCCAGATTTTAAATTAACTTATACTCCTCGCCATTTTATTGATTTATTTAGTAATAATATTAAAAAAAAGTCACGCATGATAAACGAATTGTAGAAATATAAAAAAACCAAAGCCTTTTTTATTTGAAATTGCTCATTTCGAGCGAATGAGAAAAAAATTGTTATCTTACTTTTATTTTCGGTTATATCTTTTTGCATTTGTTTTATGTTTTTATAAATAATACTGTGCAACAAAATAAAACTTTTGTCATGATCTTTGATTACCACTATATTTTGTTTGAAATTTTATGATCCCCTAACTACATAAACAGTCGATATTTAAAATTCTATGGATACGTTTTTTTAAATGTTTTTTTTTAAATGGGGATTTTCCAAGAGGCTACTTCCACCGTAGCACTTTAGTTTTAAAGTTGTTGATTGCCTTTGATATCAGTCCCATTGTGCAGTAGTGAACATATTTTTGATTTTGCAATTCATGATGATGTTGCTATTGCTGTCATTTTGCAAATCATCAAATATCAAATGTCCTACTCCATTATCGATTATAAAATCGTTTTTATTGTTAAAACGTGCTTCTCTTCTACATTATAGACAAAATAAGTTCAACACTATACAAGTTGCTCTTTTATTTGCCTTAATAGTATTTGTAGTGTTGATATATTTTGAAAACAAATATCAAAGAGCTTGTATTTTCTTCTATTAAGTGCAAACGAAACATGCTTTGTTAAACAAAATAATTTGCTGAAATATAAAAAAAAACTAACAAAAAATTCAATATACCTTCGAGGAATAGTTTTGCACTTACATTAGAAATATTTTTGCACGTGTCAATTTCAAGCTTTTGTTTTAGAAACACATAAACTTATTTTCGATTGTAACAACACCCGAGGCTGTAGTTTGAAATGGTAAAAGCTGACATAACATTTGTCAAAAAATGTTTATTGTTTTTTTATATCTAGTATACTTCTATTAAAGTGAATAATGTTTTAATTGAATTAAAGTTGATAAATGCATGCTAATTTAAAACTATTCAGCAAAGTAAATTGTTAACTAAAACACACTATAATTTTCCACTTCAACCTGAGCACATGACATTGAGTTTGAAATTGTTGTTGTATAATAAAAAATCCTTGCTAACAATTATAAATATTTTTCTCGTTAGTACTTTACTTAATCTGCTTGAGTATATAATGAGCATCTGATTATAAAAAGAAAATATTTAAAAGGAATGAATGATTGCAGAAAATTTATAATAAAAACAAGCGAAGTATGCAAAGTATTTTTAACAAAACAAAAATATCAAGAAAAATTGTTAAAAAACCAGAAACTTGCTAGCTCTTTCGTAGTAAGTGTCCTTTGTTAAAGTTTCCTTGTTGTTGACATTTCTGCTAATTAGCGACAAACATCTTAACATTATTTAGTTGCAGAGCAACATTTTCTTAGTGGACTTACTATATCCCTAACTTTATGTTACCATGTTATAAATCAGCCTAATAGACACTTTTACTTAGTTTCAAGCAGTAAAAGCTACTGCCTTTACTAAGAATTTGCAACAAATTCTATTTAATTTAACTGCCGAAGTAATAAACGAGGGTAAATTTATGAGGAATTTAAATTACACCTTAATCAAATTTTATATACACACAAAAAATATACCAATGTTAAATCAACATGTCGTCATGTTGATTGGAAATAATATTAAACTTATGAGAAATAATTTGTTGTTTAACTCTTTTGGTATTTATATGCTTTGTTATTGCACAGTTGTGTTCAGTTGTGTGACTTGTTGTTTACTTTGATGTTCGTGTTGTGTACATGTAAATAGCCGAAAAATAGCCGACAAACTTCGCATTACCAGCGAAAATTTCACACAGCTGGTTTGAAATTACCATTTTTCATATTAACTTTAAACAAAAAATTATTAATCTAACCATGAATACATTTGAATTAATGTTTTTCAGTGTCAAGAAAACATTGTTATCAACGTTACATTTCATTTAAAATGAAATAAATTTTATGTAATAGCATCAGTTAGAATTCGATTGAAATTCATGTTACTTATGATGGTATTTACATTAGTGTACATCTTAAGTATATTTGAGGCTGTTGTTGCTGCAGCAGTTAGTGCGTTGACTGCCAAACAAGTGCCCCGAGTACAAATCTTGGGGCAGCCAACTGCAAAATAAATTTTTCTCATGCACTTCACGTAACCAAAATAATAAATAAAATGAGTTCAGTAAATTCATATTGTTTCAACTTGAAATGACTTTGATTCAACATGATTTTTCGTGTTGTTTCAATATCAAATTCACGTTGTTTCAACTTAAAATAGCTTTGATTCAACATGATTCTTTGTGTTATTTCAATATCAAATTCACGTTCTTTCAACTTGAAGCAACTTTGATTCAACATGATTATTCGCGTTAATGTAGTATCAACTTCACGTTGTTTCAACTTGAAGCAACTTTGATTCAACATAATTCTGCGTATTATTTCAATATCAACTTCATTTTCATTTAGATGTACTGCAATATTAAACCAACATGTAATATAGTTAATTCAAAAGGAAAAATGTTCTTTGTAGGTTATTGTAATATCATGTTGAATTAACATGAAACACCCGTGAGGCAAAATCACTATCGAAAAATTTTAAATAAATATTGTTTTCGACGATTTTAATGTTTAATGTGAAAATTTTCTCTGTGCATACACTAGACATCTGCAGCAAGCCATTTGAAACAGCTTTTATTTCACACTATGTTTTTCAAGATCGTGCTTTGATTTTACTTGAAATTTACATGCTAAGTCTTCACACCATACAAAAACAAGAATGATTTACAAAACACAGGCTTGTAAGTTAAAAGTCAAATGTGTATAGAGCAATGAACAAGAAATGACAGCAAATTGTTTTAGCTTATAATACATGATTTAAATTGCGTGCCCAACGTATGTTTTTAGTGTTATTTTCCTTTTTTGTTGCTATAAATGTTTTTATGGGAATTTTTTCATATATATGTAATATTACATACATATACAATGTATATTATACATATGTATGGGTCTAAATTAGTAACTGAAACTTTACACCATTCCTGTTGACCGATTTATTTGAAATTTAACAGGCACCTTTACTGAGTGTTGCCGTTTTGGTATTTTTGCTGCTTTCAGTGTTGCCTTTGAATTCCATGGAACTTCTTGGATTTTTGGGAGATTTTTGTAAAAGTTTTTGGGAATCTGAGGAACTTCTGAAATTTAAGGGAGATTTTTGTAAAAGTGTTTGAGAATCATATTAGTTTCAAAAATTTTAGGGAGATTTTTTTAAACGTTTTTGGGAATCCGGGGAGCTTTTAAAGTTTTGTGGGGATTTTTGTAAAAGTTTTTAAAAATCCGCGGAACTTTTGATTTTTTGGGGAAATTATTGTCCCAGTTTTTGGAAATCCTGCGAACTTTTGAGAATTCAGGGAGATTTTTGTGTCAGTTTTTTGGAATTATTAGACCGGTTTTGTATCTAAGGACAGTGTTCTTGCCTTCAGAAGGTGTCTCGGCTAAATTCTTAAGAAGTATCACTTGAGTATCTTCTAAGCAACACTTAAGAAAGTATTAGTTATTTTAAAAATATGTCTCTGGTATGAAATACTGTTTCTTAAGACTATTTTTTAATTATATGTTTTTAATATTAATCTTAAAACGGCATTTGTTTCTGCTTCCATACAATCTAAGCAAATGGCAAGTGCGATTTATTTGTTTCAAATCATTTCGATGATTTGTAAGTAGATCTTGGTTTTTGTAGGTGTGCTCTTTTCATTTGAGAGAAACAATTCATTTAATAACTTGATTCTCACGAAAAAATACATGATTTGATTTTCTGAAAACTGTTTGTTGTTTTCGTTTGTTTTGCTGTGCTTTGAGTTTTAGCATTAGTGTGAGTGAGCTTAGTGTTATGAATTACTGTGAAGTGAAATTCAAATAGCTTGTTGAATATGACTAGTCTACACATGTTGCTATAAAAAGGAATTGAAATTTGTTTCTATAATTTATGCTACACAATGTATTTATTATAACGAATGTTATTTAAGAAAAAAAAATTTTTTTTATATATTGCCACAGCATTTAATTCTGCCTCGTTAACCCACCCTCGTATTTTTTAATGAGGACTTTCAGAAACCTTAAAAAATATTATGTGATACACATGGCCAAGCTGAATTAAAAAAGAGCCAAAATAAAACAGTTTAACATAAAAAGTTTGAAAAACATTGACACAAATTTTAACCATAGAGTATTAACCATATTTTTCATATGTATGTTTCAACTACTCTAGAAAGAAGAGAACCAGTCATAAGACATGTGACATGACTGGTTCCCAAGGACTAGCAAACGGTTCGAGTTCTGAAACTTTATATGATCTTGTCATTGGAGGGGATCAATGGACAGAATTAAGATACCCAGTGATAAGTTGCTAGATCCAAGCATAAGGTACTTGTCCTATGGTGGTTTCTATAATACTTGTCGAATTACTGTATTTTAAACAAATATTTTTTGTTTGAAAAAAATCTGGAATTTTGTTAACATTTTTGTTCCAGTTAAATGGTGTGTTCTCGTTTCACCGCTCACGACTCAGGAACATATTATAATACTCCTATTCTCACAAGTCACAGTTAGTACACAATTTTGCGTAGTGTCGTTAACCAGGTCCAACATATTTATTTGCAGATCACAACTGTTGGAGTATATACCCCTGAATCAAGATTTTCTGTCAGTTACGTAATTAAATCAATATTTAATTTACAAATGCAAATGGAAATATTTAACTTTAAAATATTTTTCTAAGTTATTTGACGAAAAGATTTACACAAACAAAAGTAAAGAGAACTAAAATGAAAAAAAAAAAAACTATTTTTTTTTATTATATGTACAAACTTAAAATTTTTTATGAGTCTTCAAGTTTGCATAAATTGTTAACTTAGTTTTTTAAAGTCATATTATTTAGTTCTTCCAGTAGTTTTCAGTGAGTTTTCAATTATTCTTAATGTTGTACATTTACTGGCTAGAGCATTGAGCACTATAGTAACCAGAGCATAAACAACTGTAATGTTATGTTGCACATAAAATATTTTTGGAAAAAAAAGTAAAAATGTTAAAAGTGCTCTCATGCAGAAATTTGATTTTTATGCATGTTTTGATGTTGTTGTTTTTCTTTACTCGCATTTTTTTGCAATTTTTAATTCAATTTAAAAATTTTTACTTTGTAATATTACGTTTTGGGGTTTTTTTCTTCTATCTACATGCACTTTTATTATTATGTTTGGATGTATTTCCTAAAATGTTTACTCTATTTTTAACCTATTTTTTTTGGTTTTAACCAAACGAAGCGGAATATGCACAAATGCCATAAGGGAAAATTAATTTGGTTTAACTTCAACACTCAAAGCTAAACGCGATTTCATAAAAATAGGTTGAGTGTTTCTTATTTGATATTAAATTATGAAAATAGTTGTCTGAATCTCATGATTAATGATAATTTTGTGTATTGAACACTCTTCCTCTTCAAAGATAAACCTTATGTAAGGATAAAAATTCAAATGTTATTATTCAGCGAGGCATTTGAAAGAAACTTTAAATTTTTTTCCTCAACTTTAATTGCGTCACGATGGGCCTTGTTGACCTTCAGCTTTCCCTAAGAGCATGGCCGAATCATATTTGAGAATATTGCTAAAATGACGTTCAACACACATTCCAAGCACACAGAACGTCCTGAATTAGCAACATTTCATATGGATAAGCTTCCATCAGTTTTAATGAAAATTCGTTAATAACACACAGAAAAAAGTTATGGTTGTTGCACCATTTTAATTATATCACATTTAAAACTAACTGCAATTGAAATTGAATATGAACAAACACCATCAAGAGAGTGTACAGTGACTATTAGAATATGACCAATGACCATATTGTTTCTCTACGTGTATAATAATAATTCATGCTCTTCCATGTTTAGTTCACATACACAACCATTGTTATCAGCCATTTGAAGACAACTTAAATATGCATGAATATTTATTCGTTAGAAAGTGAGTAATGTGGGAATATAGTTCAATTTTAACATCTGAACAAACGTGCAGCTAAAAGGCAATTTTCTTTGTTCATTAGGATTATTTTTCTTTTCTCATAATGGAAATTATAATTCTGTGTTAGTTTCGGCCTATCTTATTTAATTAGGTGTCTGATTACACTAGGCAACAGCCATTTTGTTATTTGGTTCTAGCATACTTTTTCTCATGGATTTGGACCTACTGAACACGAAAATGAATTTTAAAAATTTTTCTGTCGATTGGTTTGCGAGATACAAATTTTTTAATTTTTTTTTTTTAATTTTTGGAGGTACACTTACTATTTTGAGCATATCTTTAGTCTTCTTTGACCTATTTTATCCTACTACTACTCAAATTAAAGACAATTGAGCCGTCTACAACTTATTCTCAGAAAATTTTCAAATCGGGTTAGTAGTTTTGATGTTGGCGGCTTAAAAAGGTTAAAAAACTGGGTTTTTTTACTAAAAATGTGGCTGAAAAATTCATGTAAAAATTCATATAAAATATAAAACGCGATGTTAACAGCGATTTTAATTTTTTTACGTATAGCTGACATCAAAACTACTAACCCGATTTGAAAATTTTCTGAGAATAAGTTGTAGACGGCTCAATTGTCTTTAATTTGAGTAGTAGTAGGATAAAATAGGTCAAAGAAGACTAAAGATATGCTCAAAATAGTAAGTGTACCTCCAAAAATTAAAAAAAAAAAATTAAAAAATTTGTATCTCGCAAACCAATCGACAGAAAAATTTTTAAAATTCATTTTCGTGTTCAGTAGGTCCAAATCCATGAGAAAAAGTATGCTAGAAACAAATAACAGACAAAAGTTTGTTATTTGTGACCTAGTGTTATTATTGAAAAAGTTTCAAATAGAGAGATACTATACATAATATGGCATTTGTTTTGTTGAAATTTTTACTGTTTTCATGTTTGTTCAATTGCAATCGCAAAACATAAATATTATTGCACAAACACACTGGCGCACGCTGGTGACAAATAAACAAATTGAAATGATAATAAAGTATTTAAGGCAAAAAATTACTGCAGAGAAACACAATATGATAAAAGAAAATATTAAAGCTTATATATTTATGTATAGGGCATTGCAAGCCAAATCAGAGGAGTTAAAAAAAGCAGAAAAATTTTATTCGTGGTGTTTTACATAAAACATCTTATACCTTAAACGTATGTACTACAAGATATCCTATGCTGAGTTAGTATAACTATGTGCAAAACGGAGGGAAATTTAACTCCACTTAAAATGAATCCTTGATGTAAACTTTCCAAACGCCGATACACGTTCATTTTTTTGTGGCTTCTACCAGAAGTGATTAAGTAATAAAAATTGTAAAGTTTTGACATTTTCGATTTTTTATAATTTTGTAAATAATAGAATTCTCCAATTTTGCAATTTTGAATATATAAAAAAAAATTAAATGCCGTAAGGGTAATCCTGTTTTAGGTTTTTAAGTGGTACTTATGATGAAATTGGATAACACATTCCCAAGTTATGATAAAATCGATGGAACAGCCTCTTCGAAAATCTACTTTTTGAAAAAATTATTTATTTTCACTTTATTGTGAATAAAATCAATATTTATTAATCGATTTTCATATATTAAAGCTTATTCTATTTTTAGTATATGATAAGATTTTTAAGAACTGTAAGCTTTTTTCCATTTTAAATTTTATATAAATTTTTAAAAAAAATAAAAATTTTCTAAATTTGCATAAATAATATGTTTTCAGCATTGTGGACTGAATAATTCCGAAACCGGGCCGTATATGAAAACATAATATTAAAACGGCTACAAGTTAATTTTGATTTAAGGTTTTTAATTGTTTTTGTTATAAAATTGAACAACCGCTTCCTAAGCTATGAATAAATTGGCCTCTTCAAAAATCCAAAACTTTAGAAAAATATTAAAAAATAGTTTGGAAAACCAAAAGTGCACGCCTCACAATCTCAATTAGACCGTGAAATTAAATAAGCTTCTATTCCTAATTATACTGAAGCGTAAAAAAACAAAAGATCCGTACATAAAGACAAACGGACGTCCAAGACAGAACTTTTTTAAGCAGTTTTTTAATTAGTTTATATAATAAAAATTACATTAAAAATGTCATGAGTGTTAAAAATGGAATTTTTTCTTAATATGTGTGTGTAATAATAATTAGGGATGTAACGATACGCCGTTTAGCCGATCCGATACCGATACCGATATTTAAAAATAAATATCGCCGATACCGATTCCGATACCGATACGAATATTTAAATTGAGTTCAAGTTTAGATTAACAAAACTGAAGTGCAATTTTTTATTATACAAAATTACATTATAAGAGAGAATATTTAAAATTGATAAAACATTGTAAGTAATTTTTAAGGAGCTACATTTTCTTTGCTTCCAACAAATCTATATTAAAAATATACAGATAATTAGTAGAAAATTAAGAAAAATTTTTTAATTCCTTTATAATTTAAAAAAATACTCGCCATGCTTTTTAAAAAATCGATTTTTTTTAAAGGACATTTATCAACTAATATTCATCTAAATAACTTAAAAGCTTAATTATTAAAAGACTTCTAAGTTTATATTTATTCACTTAAATTTACATGAAAATACAGTTCTGAGTTTAAATTCGCATAAAAAAATTGTGAAAATGGGTACTTTTTTATCCTTTTTCCTCAAGGAAAAATCATTATAGAATACCGAAAAAGAAATTTGTCCTAGCATCGCTTCCAATTCGGTGATTGGTAATCGAAAAACAGAACTTATTGCAAGGGCAAGGATATGTAAAACTAATTAGAAATTATCCAAATTTGCAATACTTCCAGATCGCGAATTCTACATTTTCATGACTTCTTTGGAGTATCTCTTTTTTATTGGAATAAGATTTAAAAAACAACGGCTTGAATTTGAATTCATGGTAAAATTAACAAAAAAATAAATAATTTTTTTACAAAATAACAGCATAAAATATTATTAATTTTTAAAATTGATATTAATAAGATTTAAAAAATAATGAAGTGTATTTAATTCATGGTAAAATCGAACAAAAATAAATTATTTGTTAAAAAAAACTCTGAAAAAATGTTTGAAAGTATCGTCGTATCGGCAGTAAAATATCGCCGATACCGATGTATCGGAAAATCTGAAGTATCGCCGATATATCGGTATCGGTATCGGTATTCGTTACATCCCTAATAATAATAGAGCCATTTTAAGTTCGAAAAATCAGTAGTTTCCCGTGAAGTGGGAGTAGTACCCACCACAACGGTTCGCTTATGAGGCGTGCAATAATGTATCCATAGGATTTAAAATGTCTACTCTTTTTGTAATTAGGGGACCATAACACATCAAAAATTATAGTGGTACTCGTTGGTCTTTTTCTTGTTGCATAGTGTAATGATCCAAATTGGAAATTTTGTTTTAATTTTTTTTCTAAATGCTGTTTACAGAAAAACAAATTTCAAGCTTTTTTTGATTTAAATTTTGGGATTTGAAATTTTAAATTTAAAGAAAGTCGTGACTTTTATGAATTGAGTTCCCTCACTTAATTGCAAATAAAATCAAAATTTGTTAATCGATTTTAATGAAATATTGCTTGTTTTGTTTGAAACATATTTAGCTAAATTCTTTACCAAAAATGACAAAATATGTTGTATCTTTTGATTTTTTATGAATGTTTTAACAACAACAATTTTTATAAATTTTTTTTTTGCACAAGTTTCATGATGTCTCTGAAACTACTGAGCAGCTTAATAAACAATATTTGTACGGCTTAAAGACAACACCTGTCAACAAGTAAAGAAAATAAATTTTGTGCCGAGATATTGTTTTAAATAAAGTCAAATAATATCATGTCTTCATCGCGAAGACCCAAATGTTTTTTTTTTGTTAAAACAAATAAAAAAGTTTTATGAAGAAAATTTCATGATATATTTCATCATATATATTTCATCGTATTAGAGAAAATTTGTTATGGTATGAAATGTTCCAATCTTCCAAAACAAAGCTTTCTTTCTTTAAAAATTTTCTTGTGAGATTAATATTTTTGAAATTATGAAGCAAGAAAGGTAAATTCTATGGTTTTTCCTAAATTTCAGCGGGCTTTCGGCATGATTTACCCCCGACCGATTAATCTAGAAATTTCGCAGGATCATTTGTTTTATCAATATTCAGCGACTGAGAGAAATCGAATTTTTTTAAATTAAGGGTCACCATAACGTACATACATTTCATTCGTTTATTTCAGAAACCCGTCAACTGAAATTTTTTTCAAAAATGTTGTTATAGATTATTAATGGCTTACTTTAGTTACACTGTCTTATGCAGAAAACCGTCAACTGTCAAGCCTTTCAATGGGTTGTAATTTGTTTTTTTTTTAATTTTATTGCCAAGCCAAAAACTTTTTTCGATGATTTAAAAAAGCGCACTTGACGGGTTTCTGATATAATCGATTCATTTTAGTTTTTAGAGTAATGTGTCACGGTCAGTGTTTATAATAGTATGCAAATATGCTCATATATTCAAATGTCAAATTGAATTTGGCATGACACTGGTAATTATTTTCCTGGCTAGTGAAGTATTTGTGTACATGCATATTCATATGCTTTCTTTATCTTATCCATACACACTCCACAGCCACTCGCAATGACTTTCAAATGCAAATTTATGCATCTGTATTGCATATTCGTGTGTTATATAATATTCGAATTTTCGTTTTCGTTTGCAGAATCATCAACAACAACAAACAGCCGAGTAAAACAAAAAGTTATTAATCAACTATAATGGATTGAGTTCTGTTTCAGTTCAATGTGCGAGAAAGTTTATAAATGAATGTTGTGTGTTTGTGGTGTGTATGCGTGTTTTTATGTTTTATAAATGGGTGGGTGCTTACACATCTGTGTGTGATTATATATTGAAGAAATAAGATAAACTGTTTTACTGAAGATCGATGTTTGGCCTCTGATTGCTGGAAGTTAGGGCGGCCAACAGGAAAAAAATTTTACATTTTTCATAAAAAAATTATTTTAAAAAGGAGATACTTTCAAATAGTACCTTTATAGAAATACGTCTTTTGAATAAAAATTTATTTTAAAGATTCCATTTTCAAAGGATGGTACAATGTCCTTTTTGCATAATGCTACTCTTTTTCAAAGTAAGTCTTTGAATCTTTAAATTTCCTCAAAATTTAAAGATTCAAGTAGGTACCCGCTGCAAGGTACCCGGGTACCTATATGAAAGTTACGTAGAAAAGAAGTAATTTCGCACTAAATATATAGTTGTGAAATATTTATTGGATTGACAATATACATCTGTTGCAAATTTCATATTTATTTTACAACGTTTTAGCTTGATAATTAGTACAAAAATGCTTGATTTTCACGTAACTTCCAAATAAGTACCAGGGTACCTTGCAGTGCAATAGAAGGTGTTTTTCTGTGGTGCAAAAAATTTGTTCTAATTTAATTAGAAATTTCTCCGTCTGCATCGATTATGTAGAGCTACTAACAACTAACAAAAAATATATGTACTTACAGTTACCCAAATACCTTGGTGCGTATTTAAGGGTATTAAGAGTAAATTGATCTCTCACCTAAAAAAACAAAAAACGTTTTGCTGAAGGGCTGCAAAAATACTAAATATTTTGAAAGTTAGTAGTTCTCGAGAAGTTTCAGATATACAGTTTATCAATTGCAATAAAAAAATTTTGTTTCAAAACGGCAAAGGTAACCGGGCACCTAGATGCACACATAATGGCTAAGAGCGATGTATCTTAGGAAGTAGTAAACATATCGATACAAAATTGCATAATATTCTTCAAAAAAGGTACTCTTAGCCTTATTCCGAAGTTTGAGATATTGCCACTTTTCTACATATATATTTTTCCGGGAGTTTGTTTTGTGTGGTCTAAGCGGAAAGGAATTCTGAAGAGATTAGTGGGAGCTATCGAAACATGTCATTTTAACCCTCCGTGCAGCTAAATTTTTCTTTGTCTACATGCTTCACATTTATCTCTAAGTAAAAATATAATTTAATTAAAAATAAAATTAAAACCGAATTCAAGCCAAAATAATTAAATTTCTTTAAATTTCTTATTATTTTTCGTTGTTCTATTCGTTAGGTGGAGAAATCCGAAAGTGGGCATATCTCTAGACTAAACTGTCCAATTCCACCCAAACATTTGAATATGGCGAAGAGCATTTGTATTAAGGATATCGTAAAATTTCATATCGATATAATTGCTACTTTCTAAAATATATCTTTTCTAAAATTTAAACAGGTACTTTTATCAAAAAGATACTTTGTTCAAAAAGGTACTTTTATCAAAAAGGTACTTTGATCAAAAAGGTACTTTGATCAAAAAGGTACTTTTATCAAAAAGGTACTTTTATCAAAAAGGTACCTTTATCAAAAAGGTACTTTTATCAAAAAGGTACTTTTATCTAAAAGGTACTTATATCAAAAAGGTACTTTTATCAAAAAGGTACTTTTATCAAAAATGTACTTTTATCAAAAAGGTACTTGTATCAAAAAGGAACTTTATCAAAAAGGTACTTTTATCAAAAAGGTACTTCATTCAAAAACTTGCTTTTTTCAAAAGGGGTGCTGTGCTGTTGGCTAAGATTTCTAGGGCGTTTGACTACAAACTCTGAGGTCTTGAGTTTAAGAAAAGTTTCAGGCAAGCCAACAACATTATGCATTTTTCTGATGTGCATTGGTGTGTAATTGTGTTGGTTGTTGTTGGACTGTTAAAGTTATAAAAGCATAGCATTGATCACTTTTGCAGTATCGGCAGCGATTAATACTAACACATCCTAATACACTTCACAGCACCCTCCATCGTCAGTATTGTAGCAGAATCATCAGCGAAGTAAAAGAACTAATAAATGGCTACACAGCTTAAACAAATTAATGCCTCTACATGACAATAGAGGGACTGCAACACTGCTCTACAAAATTTAGCACAAAATGCGCAATAGAAGAGTTGTAAATATATTAAGCTTTCTATCTCTCTTCCACCTGTTCTCTCTACACTATCCCTTTCCCAAAGAAGGTAACACATTAATTAATTAACTGGTAGGCATTAATTGCCTGATGGAGTTACTACTCTTTATAGAAAAGTTACTTATTTTAAAAGGTACTTAAAAAAAAAAACTTTTTTTAAAAGGGTACTTTTTTAAAAAGGTACTTTTTTTAAAAAGGTAATTTTTTTTAAAAATGTACTGTTTTTAAAAATGTACTGTTTTTAAAAATGTACTGTTTTTAAAAATGTACTTTTTTTAAAAAGGCACTTTTTTTAAAAAGTTACTTTTTTTTAAAAAAGGTACTTTTTTTTAAAAAAGGTACTTTTTTTAAAAAAGGTACTTTTTTTTAAAAAAGGTACTTTTTTTTAAAAAAGGTACTTGTTTTTAAAGTACTTTTTTTAAAAAGGTACTTTTTTTAAAAAGGTACTTTTTTTAATAATATACTTTTTTTTAAAGGTACTTTTTTGAAAAATTTATTTTTAAATAGGTACGTGCTGAGAACGATTTTTCATTCTTTTTAAAATGGCAATACCGAATATTTTCATTTCACATGGAATACAGAACAGGGCTGATTGTTTTTAAATATGTATATATATTTTTTTAATTTATAGTATGGAATGCTTAAATATTATTTCTTAGCACTTTTGTATTAATTTCTTTTAAAAAGAACTGAATCCAAACGGTTATGCAAAATTAAGAAGAAATACACAAACATTTCCTAGAGGGTAACTATAGTACCGAAATCAACATCGTCCATTTTATTGTTTTTATCAGTCATACATCATCGGTTAGTTCTTTGGTTTTGTTAACAGATGATGGTGATGTTTGATGATGTTCAGAGAAAACTGGAAATGAAGGAGAAAAAAATTGTGGACGCGATGATATTAAATCTTTATGTACTGGATTTAAATTTATTATCATCTTTCTGCTGCTGTTCATGTTCTTATTGTTGGCCAACACATGTTCGTACCTCCCTTAGTGAATCATGTTGCTAACGCACTCGTTATGTGGCAATCACAAAATATTAATGGCCGAATTTTAAAGGGAACACAAGCACTACAAGCGGCTTCAATTATTTGGGTGTATAAGACTTTGTAGAATGTGGTTATAAAAAAATTTAAAGACAAATTTTTGCATTCGATTGTTGATTGAATGCAATATTATATAAAATATGTAGAGTTAAAAGAAACTTTAAGTTTTACCTTAAATACACACATACATGTTAACATATTTTATTTAATCTTTGTATGATAAGATTATTTATGGGATTTGCTACTTTGTGTCTTTACTAAAATTTTGAGTTACCTTTCCTTGTACTAAGAATTATATTACCACTTTGTTAATACATTAACCCTCGTTATAAAACCAACATAATCCTCATTACTATAACAATCAATAATGATTATCTTTTGGTTTTTATAACTTCATATACATAAGTATATCCTTACGAGTTTCGAATCTTAATTCAAAAGCAAACTTATTTAAAGTTTGCTATATCTAAACGTAACCACATATTGCGTCTGTATGTGTTTAATGGTATTGACTTTGTAATAAGTGCCTGTAATTATATAAACACATAAATATACATATACATCACTGTTTGCATAGAAATTATATATTCCTGGTTGAGTTTTGTTATCTTACGATTGATCTTAAATAAGAATTTGTTTGCTAAAGTAAAGAATTAGGTAAATTTTGGTTAGCAAGAAAATGTTAATACAATTGCTTTAGGTATTGCAATATTTTACAGCTTGTTCTATTTGTATGATGAGCATAAAACATTTTAACATAAAATATTTTAATTATATTCTTAGGAAATAAATTTGTTATCTATAAAGACTACTGAGAATCTTAAATTTGAAATGCTGGAGTTATAATCTTTACGATTTAGAGCCTATTTCATCAACGCTATTTAAATATAAATTCATATTTAAATGTCGATTTTTATTCTTTTTTGTAGGGAAAAATAACTTTTAAATATGAATTGATATTTAAATAAACTGATGAAAGGGGCTTTTAAAGTATTAAACCAATATTATTAAAGAAAGGCTATATAAAAAAGTGAGTTAAATTTGTATATATGACTGCATTTTATTGGTTTTTATACCAAATCATCAACCATATTTTTGAAAAGTCCCAAAGCCACTTAGCTTATGCACCAACTTTCCCAAAACATTTGAGAATTATAAAATAATGGTATAAAAGGCCTAGAAAATTATACAAAAAACCTAACAAATAAAAACATAATTTTATATGGGCATTTCCATGTCAGCGTACGTGACAAAGTGGAATAGATTTTGCAAAAATAGAAGAAACTGAAAAAAAACTTAGTCGTTATATTCCATTCAGAGGTTGTTATATGTTAAAAAAAATTTATCACATTCGGAACTCTGTTGTCCAAAATATGGAAGAAAATAAGGGCATATCGTACGTGACATATAACGGAAGTGATGTTAAGGTGCATGTAAAAATATGCGAAAATTTGCGAATTGTGAAGTTTTTTTCTTCTTTTTTAAATTTCTTACACTAAGCCAACTATTTTTCCTTTATTATCCGTAAATTTGAGATAAAAAAACTTTTGGATGATTTTATAATTCACAAAATTTAATAGCGTTCGTGACATAGCATACGTGACTGATTTTTTTTCGTATAGTACTCTTAAGTAATGAAGTAAATGTTTTGTAAATATATGTAAACAAAAACTTAAAAACATATAAAAAAAATATTTATTTGGTTATAATAGCAATAAAAAAATCAATATTCAAGTTAATTTCATACTGCATATTATGCACTTGGGCGCTGAGTTTACGGCGCCACCTTAGCCTACTACAGAGTAGTACATATTAATTAATTTGAATATTTTTTGTTTAATGAATACGCAGTTCGAGAATAGTTTATATGCTGACTATCATGATATGAAAATGGATGAAGTTTCTTTATTTTTGGAATTGGATTGAAGTTTTGTAATTTTTCATTTGCATTTAGTTGCATTTGTAGTACTACAATAGCGTACGTGACGAACTTTAAATGCTTATAAAATTTTTATTACATCAAATTGAAAAAAATGTCGATCAATACAAGTATTTGTTTACGATAAATATCTTGCTTTAAACGTTTATTTTGAAACAGTTGCGTAGACCAATAATGTTTTTGCATTACGTACGTCACATTAGAACAGCACCCAAATAATATAAGAAATGTACAGCTAATCGAACTGTATCTTTTAGCTTTCATCACAAACATTGTTCTCTTATGTTGGAACATTAATTTTAAAGTATAATTGCAATGTTACAAATAACTAAATTTAGTCGCAAAGAGATATTCGGTTTAGGCTGTTATTTTTGATATTTAAAAATTGAAGTAAGGTAAAATACCTCTTTATAGTAAAATTTTATTGGTTTTTCCTCTTTACCATATTTAAAAAAAAAACTTTTAAAGCTTTTAATTTCTTCAGTCGTGGTTGTGTACTGCACTGATAATTTACAAAAAATATATCTCAAAAAAGAGATTTTTTTGAATACAATTTGGGGTTGCTGAATGCGTTTTGAGAATATTTGGGAAAAAAAGTTTTTGTAAAAAAAGATTTTCAACTTGCTATTTTTCAAAAAGTTTCTTATTCCAAAAATGATACTAATTTTAAAAACGTACCCTTTTCAAAAATGTACTTTATTTAGGAAGACTTTCTTTTCTTCAAAATTATCCTTTTTCGGAGAGTTAATAAATATTTCAAACAGGAAATTTTTTCCAAAAAGGTACCTTTTTCAAAAACTACATTTTATTTCAAAAATATTATTACTTATTTCAAAAATTCAATTTTTTCTAAATAGTACTTTTTCAAAAAGATATTTTTAAAAAAGGTATTTTTGTCATGGCTTCTTTTGATGGAAATATACCCCGCAAAAACTTGGTAATGAGTTGTCATTACAGAAAAAAATACTTTACGGTATCTGAACAATTATTTATTAGTAATTAAACAAGCCATTTATTCTCTTATTGGTAGAGTACTAGTGTATGTGCAGTGTATATATCCACTAAACCTGAGATTCGAAATAAAAGAAGGTTTGTTAAAACGAAGAATTTTCGAAAGAAAATTGTTCGATAAATGCTCGTGAATCGAAAAAAATCGAATGTTCGCAAATGCGAGCTTTTGTCGATAATCTTGCGACAATAAGTTCAATTGCTAAATTTCATAAAATGTGAATGTTCGCAGCATCGAAATATGTCTCGATAAGAAGCGCAATTGCCAAATTTCATAAAATGTGAATGTTCGCAGCATTGAACTATTTTCGATAATTTATCGAATGTGTAATTTACATTCATGTGTGCAATAATTGAACAGAAAAAAATTTGCCACGATAGCCTAGTGGATGTGTGCTAATCTGTTGCCCTGGCGGTACCGTGTTCGAATCTGATTGACTGCAGCCTAAGTTACAATTTTAAATAAATAAATATTCCATTTACATTAAAATAGATAAATTAAAAAAATAAAGATAACAATCTAGCAAAATTGCTTTTTCCTGCATTTTTGTGGTATCGATATTTCTTCGATATTGGTTTGCTATAAATTTGTCAGCGAAACATCGAAATCGAGAGATTTGCTGCCACAAACTGAGCGACGAGTGGGCTCTAGGAGCCTTTTCTCTTTCCGACTTCGATAGCCGTTCTCGAGTTTTTGTCCGAGAAATGTGTACGCAACATTCGAATGTGATATTATTTTCAAATGTTTTGGTTTGCTGGGTACCGACGAAAAGTGTTCAACCCCTGGGGAAGCAAAATAGATTTTTTTTTAATTGTGTTCACGTTTGCGAAAACAAGCTTTAAGCCCGTAACAAAATAGTTGTGCATTAGCCTAGTGAGTAAGACACTTAGCATAAAATAACACAAGAGTTCAATGCTTTGCAGAGACATTTAATTTTTATTATGTTTTGTGTATTTAATGCCTTCTAAATATTGAAATTTATAGCTTGTTGTTTGTAATCAAATGTGGTAAGTACTTGCCTCCAATGACATCGCCATGTTAAAGTAATCGATTAAAATGCCAGAGTAGAAGTAGTGAAGGATATGTTTTTTTTTGCATTTTAGCACATTACTTTGGCATCAATACTTCTCCTGGGATACTTTTCTATAAGTTAATCGAAACAGTGAATTTTTTTAAATTATTTTTTTTACATTAAATTTAAAATATTAAAAACCCCCGAAATAATAGGTGATAACTTCAAAACTTAAAATTGTGGATCCAGTCACCATTCAAACAAAATTTACACAATAAAAATCGAATGACCCTGTGGCAGCTAAGGCGTCAAAGACACACAGATTTAACAGAAAACATCTAGAAAATATGTGATATCTTCTAAATGGCTGGACCGATTTTCTTCAAACATAGCTAAGAACACTCTCGATCAAGACGCCTTTCAAACAAAAAAAAAAAAATAATAAAAATAAAAAAATAAAAAATCAAAATCAGTCCAGCCGTGTGGCCTGTACATGGACTTGTACAGACACACAGGTATACAGATTTACTGACACACAACACAACAAACTCATAACACCCCTTTTTTGATCGGGGACATTTTTTTTTAATTATATTATTTTTTCATTAATGTTTTAAAAACAAAAATGTTGATAAATATTTTTACTCCAAACCTATTGATCTAAAAATTTGGCAGGATAATTTTTTATCAATACTCACCAAACTGGGGATGAGAATGTTTCTTAAGAAAAATATATGAAGGCCAGATTTACATATATCGAGCGACCCAAAATAAGCTTAGAAAATATCTCTTATGGCAAAAAATTTTAAAATATTTTATTTAGTGCTATCGAAGCAGTTCGACAACAAGTATAATTAATTTTCAACAACAATACGGAATATGTCTGAATTAAATTTGCATGGAATTGTTGCTATGTAGAATTCGTTATAATAATAATGCCATGAGTATTGGTATTATTTTCATGGCTAGTAAAATACAGAACAAGGACGAGAATTTTACAGAACCAAGAACATATTTATTTTACTCCGAATAATACATATTTATCCCATACAAATTTTTCAGAAAGATTTGGTATCATATATTTCAAGGAACAAGGGAAAAATACATTTTATACCTACTGCTTTAAATGGTATATGCTCATTATTAGGGCTCGGACTTCCATGCAACTAAATTTTTATTACAAGCGCTTAACAAATGCACCTAAAAATTAAAAATATGCGCAAACATATGCATTTACCTACGAACAAAGTACCAAAACTAAAATAATATGAAAATCCTTTTTAGTTTTTTATTATTATAAGAGAAAAAAACATAAATCAAACTTAATTATGTCTATTATTTAATGCAACCGAACTGTAGCTGCGTTGCGAGTCGGCAACTGAAAATTAATGGTTCCCAGAAAGGCACTAAATAGAAACTAAAATTGACAGCTCTCAGTTGCCAGTTGACATCAGTGTATTATTTTCAGCAACTTGTAGCCCAACTGAGGCTCAGTAGCCATCCATAATCGGCCTATAAAATTCTTTTTCCAAAAATTGAGAAATATGCATTAAAAAATTTTTTATTATCCAAAAATAAGCATTTATTCCAAAATATGCAAAAATATGCTCTTACCACCAAAATATGCAACTACAAATCATGCCAAACTACTTAAAATTTGATGATTCGCATAGATAATTAGTCAATACCTCTTTATCTATTACCAGATAAAACATGCATTTGCATGAAACTCCGAACCCTGCTCATTATATTCAGGTCATCTGAAAATATTAGAGCTCTTACTTTACATTAATAATATTTTGCTCTCTGAAGTATAATATTTACATATTATTTGCCTTTTTTACATGTTGTAACAGCGTTTTGGTATTTTTTTTATTGGCTTTTCAATTACTATGTGTTGTTCAACGAATCTTCAGTTATATTTAAAATGTAGTTAGGTGTGAAGATGCTTATAAAAAATGATGCATACGAGTATATATATTTCTTAACATATACTTATAAAGAAAGCAATTTGGGTCACTTTAGCACCATCATAATAATATTTAGCATGGAATAAACATAAATCCTGAACATAAAAATACTTCATCCTAACAATAAATTGCACGCACATGAACTGTAAAATAATAATCCTTTGAAAGAAGAAACAAAAAGGGAAAATAACAAAAAATACAAGATATAAATTATTCTGAAATATAAACATGCTCAAAACTAAATCCTAAAATATGTTTATTTTTATTTTACTTAATATTTATTTCCTTTTTCAGTATTTCTTTCAAAAGTTGCGGCGGTACCCTTTTTGAATAAAACGGAATTACTAAGGAAAGGACATACTTTAAAAACAATTCACTCAAATGGGTTAGTATTAAAAACCAATTTTATTTGTATAAGAAAAACATCATCTTTCAGTCATATCTTTGCTTAATGGTTTTTCGTTGGTCTGTATTTTAAAATAAATTTTGTAAAAAAAAAATATACATATCGAGCCCTATTTTTGATTTAATCGTAAGCGACAAAAATTCAAGTTTTCAGGAAAAGTTGTTTTTATTATATTCAAATATGTTTTTTATACCTAAATTGTCGCTTATGATAAAATTTTTCTTCCTCTTTATTAAAATTTATAAACAATTTTACATTGCGACAATCCTAATTTATGGGTAGGCTCATAAAATTTTAATTTCAATAAAAAAAGTATATTTCTTACAAAATATCGCTTACGCTTAATTCGAAAATAGGGCTCGATATTTGTTAGTTTAATATAATCTTCTTCTGTCTGGTTTACAATTCAACATAAAAACTCGATGCTAATAAAGCCTTAAACAATAACAATGAAATAAATAACTAAAATAAAATAATCATGATAAATATTTAAATTTAAATTTCCAGCACATAATTTTTCAAGGAGTTATGTCCGGATTTCATTACAATACGCGGAGCCTTAATGGTTTCATCTTCAAATAAGTTTTATTAATGAAAACAATCCTAAGGGTAAAATTTTGTATTCCTCTAACTTTAAAGCAAGTGTACTTTTTTTTTAATATACATAAATGTACATTGAATAATTTTCTAGGGAAATTCTAAAAAAAAATGTTCGACAAAATTCTTACAAAGCATTAAGAAAAATTTCTGTCGCACTAATGACGAACAAAAGTTGGGGCTAAAATTAGAAGTTTTTCTATTGGTTATGGCAGGTCATTAGAAAATATTTATCCATAAGTTTAAAAAACACTCCTTAATGTAAAAACTCACAAAAGATAAATGTTAATTTTCGCGATAAGATCTGTAAGTCGTAGGTAAATAAATGAGCGCTTACGTTAACCCAAATTTTCCGGGTGCACCCATATGGTAACGCAAAAGACCGTTGCATTAGAAGCTTCACAGCAATCCAAATGCAAAAAATTTTTACACAAAATCACTTGCATTGCATCATAGACACACCTGGCAACATTTACAAATTGCTTGTAGGTCAGTTGTGTTTTGAGTTTCAAAGTTAGTGGGTCTTTTCAAAAATCTTTAAAAAAAAAGTTGACAAATAGTGAAAAATGGATTGCACGAAAAAGTTAGTTCCCCTTTCTTTTTACCTGTGTTGTGCTTAAGAAAAATATTTTATTATAAATATACAACCGAATAGTCATATTAAGTTTTGACATAAATCAACATATTACAAAATATATATCTCAGCCACTTTTAATGCGTTACATTTTTCCGTTACCATATGGGTGCAGCAGGCACTATATGGACATTTTTCTTGTATTACTTTAGTTTTTAGATATTCTGTGGAAAATTTTTATTATTAATATGGAATGTTCTTTGTTTGCAAAACTTACGCTTAGTGAAGCCAATGGCGTAAATAGGCACTTCTGTTGAGGGATAAGCCCCCTTTCCATCAAGAAGTTCAAAATATTAGAGTAATCTAGGATGCACTAGAAGATTAATTTTGGTTTCAGAAAATGTGTAAATGCATCGTACCAGAGAATTGACGACTATTCTGCAAAAATGTCGAAGGGAATTTTAGGCAATTCTTTTGTTTGTGTGGTTAAGTCTCGGTTTTTTTCTGTTGTCTAACATATCGGCAAAAAAACATTCTCTTAAAATGGTCAAAGTATCAAATTTGTACAAGCATGTAGGTTACCAAATTTCAAAACACAGTAACAGCTAAAACTAAAAGTTTTCAGTAAACGAAAAAAACAAGTTTTTTTTTAAGAGCATTATACAAAATTTTCAATGCTGATTACGCAATTATTGCATGAAAATTTTAATTTTATGGAATTTTTAATGAATCATATGCACAAAGCCTTAAAGGACCTAAAAATATAAAAAGTTGATTTTGAAAAATTTTTCACTTAAGCGGATTTCACACTCACCGGCTCACTGCAATGCAGCCATAGATAAATAATCAATATGGCCATATTCTTTAACTAATTGAGAAATAAAGAAATAATAAAGCAGTGTAATGCTTTGTAGTGGTAGGTAAGTCATACTTATTTCGCAATTAATGGGAAATATAATTTAACTGCAGTGAGCCGACAAAATTCAGAACATTGTGACGATAGTGGGATCTCAGATTTGCTTAAACTGTTCTGAAACTGTTCTGAAGCTGTACGTACAGCCGATGAGCTAAATTTAAAATATGAATTATACACCAGTGAAAAAAATTTTAGGTAATTTTCTCTACTTCCAAAGTATCAATAAGTGTATATTTTCGACTTCTCAGGAAGTGGCTATGAATAAAATCCAGATAGTTAACTAAAAAGTTTATTTACTTATACAAAATTGAGGATCATTCGAAATTTTCTCAAATATTTGCGATATATTTTTGATTTTTTATGAATGATCATACTTTTATTTATAAAAAATAACTCTCTAGAAGTAATGAAAACATAGTTTATTTGCACTTACTAAAAAGAACATACAAAAAATAAAATTTTCTTAACATCATTAACATGACTTCGGATCCAATAAATAGGCATCAAAAAAGAGAACTTCTCGCTATGACAACCCTATGTAAAAATCATTAGATATTATCAGGATCACAAGTTCAGGATTTTATTGACTTGCTTGGAAGCTCTTTTTTTCCTGGGATACATTCTGACAGGGTGGTATACTTGCTTGCGTATGATTAATGTAAATTATTATTAATACTACTCATACGAAATCTGTTAAATATGAAAGTATTTTCATAAAAAATATGCAACAAGAAAAAAGCATTTTTAAATTTGAAATCGTTACCTAAAATCAGGAAATTTAGATTAAGCTAACCTTTGTAAGCTCGGTGTTAGCAATTTTGTAATATGTATTTTAATTTGTAATACAATTTATATTGACAAAAAAAAAGCAGCGAATTTAAGAGAAATAATTAAAGCAAACAGTTTAGTTCTTTTTTCTTTTCGTTGTTTTTAAATTTCTAGATCTTATCTCTCCTTTAGCTAAACTTAATGAATTGACTTTAACTTCAAAAATAACCCAATAATGACTAAACTCGAGTTTAGCAACCAAATCCAATTAGAAAATATCAATTTACGGAATCAAACGGAATAATGGCCAAATTCGAGTTACACAGAATTTTCACGTATGAATACACTATGGCACGCTTTAGAATATGCAAGTGCACAACTAATTCTACTTAAGAGACTATTTAAAAAAATTGTTTTCGCAAAAAAACTTGAGATAAGCTGTTATTATAGAATTTTAAAATCGGAATATCGACTTTAGTTGCTTAGAGTTTGTCGTATAAAATATTTATTTTTTTTAGACCGCTGCAGTACCACTGAAAGAGAGTTTTTGGCTTATTGTTATTTATTATTCGAATTTATTGACTTGCTGGATTTTACCCGTGAGTTCGTTTACAATAAGCTATTTGTACACCAAATTTAACGAAGACACAAAATGTACCAAAAATAAAAGAGTACCAAAAGTTCAAGCTTTTGCTCATTTTAGCCTCCAGAAAGTATACTGTATGTTAATATAGGATATAAACTGTATGCATACAAAATTGATCAAAAAGAGAAAAAGTACCAAAAGTACCGATTTTCTGCGTTTGTTTCCCCTTCAAAAGCACCCTACATTTTAGTTTGGGCCATAAGCTATCCCTTTAACATATTTTATTCAATTGCCTTAAGCATTTTTCCCGTTATAATGGTACAAACATCCAACAAACATCCGCATTCACAAACATATAAGCTTTGTCATTTATAATATTAGTACGATTATTAAAAGAGGAATATTAGAATATCTACTCAGACTAGCAGAAATGATGAGTACGGATTTCAAGGCCTGTAGATAATGTCATTAGCGTTATTCGTGCGTACTATATATAAAAAAAAATAACATTCACACTGTAAATGAAAACAAAAAAATACTTAATTTCCGAGGTAGCCAACTTAGGGAGTTTGCCAAAAATCCTCTATTCATATTCGGAAGCCCTTCAAATGCATATCAATTCAAAAACATCCCAACTGTAGTTGTATGAAATTTATAAGTTGTTCACCCACTGTGCGTTTTCAAAAGCAAAGAACATTTAAAAATATATAGGAAATTGTTGAATGTTATTATTTCGGCTTAAATTCAATATAGTAAATTGTGTTATAGTATAATAGAAAAATAATTTGATTCTATAAAAAAATTTCACAAAGTCGTTTCTATCAGTGTTGATCTCTTTAAACGATTTTCTAAACAGTTGCTGTCTACCTCACGACTTTCAACGTGTACTTGCTGTTGATGTCACTGTGTGGTCATCAGAAATACTTGTAAACTAAATATGTTTATTTCACCAAACAATTGTTTAGCAACCATGCCTCATTTCTTTTTATGCTCTTTATTTAGTCGTTAGTTCGAGAGCGACGAGTGTACATGCATAGTAGCTGTGTTGATATTTTGCCACATACATAAATATATGATGATGGCATAAAGTAAATGATGATGGAAAAGAAAGTGCTTTTTATTAGAAATAAAAAGATATTTTTGGAAAAACTAAGGGGATTCTGGCAAAATGTATTGAAAATTTCTCCATTTTACCAAGTAAAAAAATACCCAATTCAGTGTAAACTGTATTATTATACATTTTTACGAGCAACATAATTTCTTGTGAGAAAACTTAATGAAAATCTTTGCGTTTACTTTATGATCTCACTGTACTTCACAAATTCTCTCTATAACACCCAAATATAGTCGGAATCATTAACAGTTTATTTATGTATATGTAAGTGGTGCTCTCTACACAGAAAAAATTATGATAGCTTTTTTTTAAACAAACATGTTTTTGAAACTGATTTTAGATCTTTATTATTGTCTCTATTTAGTTTGATAAATAATTTTGTTTGACTTATTATTTCATTTCATTTACCTACCGCCAATGTTAGCAACCTGATAAAATTATGAAATTCTTTGATTTATTTTTTATATTTCTCTAAAACATTTTTTGATTGAAACAATTTGTTTATTGAAAAAATCCGAATTTTTTTTCAAACAAATTATTAAAAATTTTTGTATTTGAACTTACAAATTTCTTTATAGGATCTAAATTGAACAAATGTACATTTGATTCAGGGAATTTGGTATTTGAAGTGAAAAATTAGTTTTTTCTGTGTATTGTAGAAAAGGCCAATGCTTAGAATAATAATTTTGCATAATTTTTAATATTCATGCATAAATGGTTTCTTACAACTGTATGTACTTAATATGTGATTACATACATGTATAGATAAATATTCCTAATAGTACAATTATGAAATATGTATTTTTACAACATTTATGATTATTTACATTTTTCGGTACTACTAAAAATGAATAAAACTATTTTTAAGAAAATAAGTAACAACAAGACCTGCTGGAACCTATTTCTTTTTTTACATATAAATGAATGCTTTGTTTAACACTATTTCCCATGATAAAGAACCAGCTAATTGCTACACTTGAAATCGACCAGTAAAAATATGTTAATGATTTCTAGTTTAGGAAAATTCGACTATGGTTGACCGGTATATTTATTTTAGGGATCTAAGTGAAACCAAAATCAAACTCGTTTATATATCGCACCCTAAATACAAAAGGGTGACAACTCAAAATACCAAAATTTTCAGGAGAGATAAAAAACTGTTTATGTAAAAATGATTGTAATATTTAAAGAAAATATTGTTCCATTATGAAAAAATTCAATATTGAAGAAGCTTCTGCTATACTTTTTTAAATTTTATATTATGTTTGCGAAAATAATTTAAAATTTTGATTTATCACTCTTTAACTGAAATTTTTTCCATTAACTAGTGATATTATCTCAGGTTGTGCCTCTTCAACTGATAATTGAACTCACTTTTTCCAACTAAAGAAGCACAATGCAAAATAATATACCACGAAATTTATCACTTTTTACTGTAATAGAGGCAGAACTGAAAATAAAACTCTTTATGTGTAATAAAAGTAATCAGTTGCTCTTGAGCACATTAACGCAACTCAAAATAATTCTCTTTAGTTCATCGTGCAGAAGCAACACACTAACATAAAAATAGACATAATTGTTTTTTTTCCAGTCAAAGAAGATAGTGATGTGAAAGAAATTTTTGCAGTAGCTAGAGATGTGTACTCTGAATTAATTTGTGGAAAAAAGTCAGTTTTGGAAAATTTTGAGTTGTGACCCTTTTGTATTTAGGGTTCGATATGTACAAACATCCATACGGACATCACATTAAATTTTCCAATCTTAAGTAGTGGGTGTATAAAAAGAAACATGTTATGCTAAAATGGTTTAATATAAAATTTTTCGGTACGGATTTCGCTTCATAGTTATTTTATGTTAATTACACATGACTTTACATAGACCTTCAAGTAATGTTTTTCCTTTTGAAATAACTATATTTCATGTTTATTTAATATTCTTTTTTTTATTCTGGTACAGTTAAAGCAAAATGAAGTGCATACTGAAATAATACGAAAAATCATGCTAAATCAAAGTTATTGCAAGTTAAAACAACGTGAATTTGATACTAAAATAACACGAAGATTTATGTAGAATCAAAGTAATTTCAATTGAGGGTGCTGTTGGCTAAAGTGGTTAGCGCTTTGACTACCAAAACTGAGGTCTTGAGCTCGAGACTACTCTCAGGAAAGCCATCAACATCATGAATTTTTCTGATCAGCAGTGGTGTTATTGAGTTGATTGTTGTGGGACTGTGAAAGTGCTCAAGGCATAGCGCTCATCACTAGTAGTACTAGCAGCGATTAATACTGATATACATATATGTCACTGAATACCATTCCGATTGGAAGTGGTTTCGATTCCGTAAGTTGCTTCTTCAGAAAACGAAAAACGAAAAATTTCTCCGTAAACAAACCACTTTTAAATTTCAAAGTAGAATTGAAAAACACTTTTTTTCTACTGGCTTTATTTGCAGTAAATAATAAAGAGTGTGCATACTTTTAGGAGCGTCAAATAGATATTTGGTCATGCGCTTTCCATGTTAATAAAAAGCTCAATGTGAGCTTTGCATCTAAAAACAAGAGTAAGCAAACGCCTCAAGGTATAGAAACTTTTTCATTGTAAAAACGAAATACAAAATAAACGGAATCTAAAGCACCAAAAGTGTACTTTTTCGGAATGACAACTACGGAATAAAATTCATTCCGAACTAATGCACATCACAGCACCCTCCATCGTCGTCATTGTAGCCGAATCGTTGGCGAAGTAAAACAACTAAAAAATTGTTAGCTTAAACAAATTAATGCCTCTACTTGACACCGGAGGCACTGCAACTCTGCTATACAGAACAGAACCACAGTCTAACCAGACACGTAAAAATTGCCCAAATCAGCTTTTTCTGCCGGCCAGTTATTCAATTAAAAGTGTTGCACATTTTACAAATGTATGCGTAAAACAAAACAAATTGAAACACTAATACTTTCTTATTTTTCTTTTGTGATGCCGGCCACTTAGGCTGAGACAGCAACATCTTCCGGCTCGTGTCGTGTCTGTTTAGACTGTGACAGAACAAAAGAACGCGCAATAGCAGAGCTGAAAATTAACTAAGCATTCTATCTCTCTCACTTCACCACCTATTCTCTCTTCACTATTCCTTTCCCAAAGAAGGTAGCACATTAACCAATTAACGGGTAGTCTTTAAATGCTTGAGTGTGCTATTTATTTAAGTAAAAGGTACACCTCTGCTATAAACGGACATACAACAGATCGCAAATAATAGAGTCGCCTTGCCAACCTTTATTCTCGGAAACATAACAAAAGTTTTTATTTAAAAATGGAAATGGTGTGCAGTATTGTTACTTAAATTTTTCATGTGAATTTTGAATATAACTTTCCAAAATAAATAATAATAATAATAATAATAACAAAAATCTAACAATGTGAAAATGTTTTTACACATTTTTCATTATATTCTTGCTACACACATAGAATCCTTTGTGTATATTTCAGGCTTAAAATGAGAAAATTTTTTGGATTATTATAATTTTAAAATAGGCCACATACACATTGTGTCATTTTCCTTGGCCTTAGACTCAAACTTTAGTTTACGGCTTTATCTGGCAGTTTGCTATTTTCTACTATTTGGTGATTTCTAGGTTTTCATTGTACTATTATTTTTTTTCATAAAAATGATTAAAATTTTTTTGGCCTGGCCATTTGCCAAAATGAATTTGTAATTTTAAAATATAGTTCATGTTATATCGTTTTGCATAACGATGATAGGATTTGCAATGGTATTATTGGTCAATTGCTGGAATTAGATATTTGAAACAGATGCTGTTTTAATACTTATGCTATTGTTATAATAAATGTATGACATGTGTAAGTAATTGTGGATTTATAAGATTTCGGTATAATTATGTAAGTATTTGGTATATTTTGTTTGGAAATTAAAATGCTTTCCTATATATGGGCCACTTAGTATATTTCTGAATTAGACAAAATGGCAAAAAAAAAACCTAATGGGTGATTCTCTATGTACATTTTGGTTTTTTTTTTATCAATATGAGAAGGTTGGATTCCTATAATAGTTTTCGCCTTATTCAAAGGATCCTGATATAAAACTATATATTTCGAGTTCTTAACATTCTTGTGTATTGAGCGTTACATTTGCTTTCGCGGTTGTTCTGGGAATGATTTTTGCGAAAAAAATATACTACAAAAATTAGTCTAGAGTTTAAAAGCACTAAACATAGACTCTCTAAAAACAAAAAAAAATTATAGTAATCACAGGACGAAATTAAAAGTTACGAAACGTTTTTAATTTTGCCTTACGTTCACATTGTAATATAAAAAATTTTTATCTTTTAAAATACATTTTATAAATATTTATACAAAGGCAAAAAGCTAATCAGAAATTTCTAAACGGATAATGTTCTCTATAGCATCGTCCTCAAATTTTTAAATAAATTATAATTGAAGTTATGTTTATTTTAGTCGAACTATATGGGTTTTATCCAAAGAAATTTATTATTCTGGCTTAAATTCATTCAATATAATATAACAATTAATATACTTTTATTGAGAAATTTTTTTCAAAGCATATATTAATTGAGAAAAGAAAACTAAGAGCAATTTCTTGACTGATTAAGAGTTAACAAAATCAAACATACCCAAAATCCTAGAAGGACGCCCGGTACCTTCATGGAAAACTACGATAGAACTGAAAAGCACGAAAGATTCACAGCAAGAAAACTGATTACCAGTCGAAATTTGAGTCTCCTGCCGGAGTTTCACCTCTAACTTGAGACACTTTGCCAGCAGAGTTCCAAAACATAAACATGTATACATTTTGCTTTGTATTTTTTTTTTGCCAGTATTCGTTGCTAGTACTTGTTGCATATTAAACAATTTTTTTAACCCCGATCATTCAAAGTATTGAATGATCACAATGTTCCAAAATATTTGAAAAAGTGTAAATTTTTTGGAATATTCGAACAAAAACAAAATATTCGAATAAATGAATATTATTTGGAAAAATTTCAGAAAAATATATTTCTAAGGCTTAAAATATCGAATACATTTTTTGAAGAAATATACTTATACTGTGAATAAATTAATTCACGTTGATATTTTTATTATCTGTTAAGGCCCTCAACCACTATCCTACACGATCGTGCGATTCATTCACAGGAAACTTTTACAGAAGTCTAACCAACTTTAAGAAATCGCTTCAAAAAGGCATTATAGGTGCTACACTATTATGCAAAAATGATGCAAAAACATCTATTTGTTTTGTGTACACATGCCTGGAAATTAACATTTTATACAAATATTCATAAATTTTTCCAAATCGCACGACAAATCGCAAAAAAAAAATTGTCACACAGTTACATTTTTATTCCACACTACCATACTTTCTTAGCATACAAGGCATATTTGGCAAATCGCTCGCTTGTGTACGATAGTGAATCACGGCCTTTAGGAATTAAAAAATAATGAATTTTAAAGTAATAATTTTTTAAAGAAGGTAAGAAAATTGTATCAAAACAGCTTAAGGACTGCGCTGATTGTGTGCCACTGTAAAAAGTTAGGTTATATCTTTCTGTAGTTTCTTTCTTCTATTTACCACCGTAACTTAAACTTACGCTATTACAAACAAATTAATTTTTTAACAATGTTGGCTCTGACAACATTTTAATGTCGGTCGAGGTCATGTCGTAATAACTGCAAAACCTTTGCAACACTTTAACAAACATCATAGTCAGCACCCTTAACACCAGTAAAAGTTTTAACACTTTTAAAATAGAATATCCAGTACAAGTAGAGAAAAGCATGTCATAAGTGCTACTTAAGACAAAGTGTTTGACGACTGAAAATTGTTGAAAACAAAAGACAAAAGCAATACCATATTTTTATTCACGTTTGAATATTTATTAGTTTGTGTCTAAAGACTGGTAATTACTTTGCAAGTTTTAAAGTCACAAAGTTCATTTGTCTAGTTTTTAATCCCTCTGTTATATAAGAGCCACAAAATAGTTAGATGTTTTGTTACATTAAAATAAGAAATTTCATATGCATGTTTTTTTTTAGCTGTGAATGGCACAAAGCGATTATATGATAAATGGATGCGTCACCTTTAGGAAAAGTGTAAAATAAAATTAATTTTTTGGAAAGTTACTTCAAGGAAATATGTATTCCAAAACAAAACATGTTTAAAGGAGGATCTTAAAATAAAATTTATTTTTAATAAAAACAAATTATCATGCTTAAACAAAAGCTAAATACGATAATCCTCTAAAAAATATAAAACAAAAGAATATATAAAAAAATTCATCTCATGACTTCTACAAATCAGTACAAATGGAATTGTTGATACTCGAAAAAATTTCTAATTAAAAAGCTACAATTTCCATGTACTATTTTTCTTATATTCTTTCGTTTAACTAGATTTTCTCCTTTTAATTAAGTGCTTAACAATAGAAAAAGTAAATAACAAGAAACTAAGAAAATACAAAAGATATTCCTCTTAATTGGTTATACAATGACGATATTTCACTAAACCATTTACAGCTAAATTTTCGAGTATAAAATAATCACTTGTTCGTTCACTTACTTATACACTGGCCCTTAGCAATGGCAGGTGTATGTACTCGTATATAAAGACAAAAAATAATACTAACTTCATTTCAATTACAATTTTCTTTTACATTGTCCACGTTTTTCTTCAAATATCTGTTATTCAGTTCATTGGATAATTGTAACGAAATATCATACGCGGGTTGTTTGAGAAGTAAAAGCAACTTGGAAAAGTAACAAAGTTTATAATTTTTTAAGTGTACTATTTCTCATGACGCTACCACCAACAAAACTAAAATATCAGTTTTTGACATTAGCTCTCTTTTAACTGTCCCAAACTATAGATTCTCAAAATAGCACTTCTCGAATGTTGTACAGTGCATGAATATGTCATTTTTAAGTTTATGGTGAAACTACCAAAAGTAATACAAAAAATGCTATGAAAGTGTGTAAGAACAATAATTGCGCTTTCCACAAAAAAAAAAAAAAAAATACGGCACCATGCCCTTAGCCCTAAAAATATTTGATATCTGCATATCACATTTTTTTGCTATCGTTTTTAATGAATAATCACGAATTAAAATTTAAGTAAATTAAGTAAAGTGCGACTTTGGCTCGCACACGAAGGGTTCCGTACGAATACACATATGTATATCCCTTTTTGTTTTTCCACGTTTGTCATTTTGGCAGTTTTTTTCGTTGTGCTTTCTTGTTTAATTTTATTTTTTTTTTTTTAAGTATTTTTCGTTGTTTTTTTTGGTTTTTTTTTGTTTTGGCGGTTTTCGTAATTTTTTTTTTAATTTTTTTCTGGCGATTTTTCGTTTTTTGCAATTTTTTGTTTTTTGTCGATTTGTTTAGTTTTGGCGATTTTTTGCGCTTTTTTCGTTTTTGGGGATTTTTTCGGTTTTTTGTGGTTTTTTAGTTTTAGCGATTTTTTTTTGTTTTGACACTTTTTCGTTTTGGCGATTTTTTTGGTTTTTGGCGTTTTTTTAGTTTTGGCGCTTTTTTTTGGTTTTTGGGTTTTTTTATGTTTTTTTGATTTATTTCATTTTTTGGCGATTTTTTCATTTTTTGATGATTTATTTAGTTTTAGCGATTTTTCGTTTTGAAGACTTTTTCGATTTTTTACGTTTCTTAGTTTTTTTTTGGCGATCTTTTTAATTTTGGTGATATATTGCGTTTTAGAGATTTTTTTAATTTTGGCGCTTTTTTCCTTTAAGCGCTTTTTTCATTTTTTCGTTATGAAATTTTTTTAATTTTGGATTTTTTTAGTTTTAGCGTGTTTTAAAATTTCAAGATTTTACATCTTACGGTTTCCAAGATCCAGCATATTGTCTCAATTACAATAACTAATAGAATACCCTTTAATTTTTATTGTTTTAAATATCGGTGTTAATTGGTGTAGTCTATTCTACAGACTACACCAATTAGCACTTACTTTGGAAATTTAAAGTGTCTATATATAAGTGTCTGTATATTACATTAGTATTTCAACATGTTGCGTTGCTCGTTTTAGAACACCCTTTAATTTTTAACAGTCATATATTTGTTGTTGTAGCGGCAAAAGCTCTACATTTCCTGTGTATCGGAACCCTAAAAATGAAGTTTAGTACAGTTTTCATGATGCAGGTAAATGAAATAGTTCTGAAAACTTAATTATTTTTAGAAAGTCTGCTCTTCTGGCCACAATTAAAAGCCAGATTAATTATATTAAATATTCTAATAAAATTTGTAGAGAAATTTGGAGTTTCATAGAAAAATTCACCATTTCGTCTACTGCTGGATGTAGCATGCATGCTTTAATAGATTTAAAATTTCAAAAGAAGTAATTTCTGAAGTCTATTTATATAATTTTGAATTTTTTTACAATTAATGTCTATTTTTGTGAAAATGTAAAAATGTTTCACTCTCATTTCAAAGCCTTGATTTTGATTCCTTTTGACCACTACATGAATTCAGATAACTAAACAAATTTTCATTCAAATTTTTTCTTATAAATTAAAATTTTTTTTTATAAATTTTCGCTTTGCTTGTATGCTTCTAGATGGAAACAGAAGATAATTCATCAACTAAAATAGCTATAGCCTGCAAGATACTTAAGCGATACTTCTTTAGAGTTAACCCGAGACATCTTCATTTAGCAAGGGCACCAACCATTAGTCAAGACACAAACCTGATCCAAGGATTAAAAGTCTAGAACAAGAATCTTCCTAAGATCCCAGAAGTTCCGAGGATTCCCAAAAACTAGGGCAAAAATCTCCTCAAAAATACTAAAACTTTTTTAGAAAACGATGGCAGCACCGAAACCCGTGAAAATATAAAAGCGGTAATAATGAGTTTTTAAGGAATTTAACCGTCGAGCCGGCCTTTTCAATAACAAAGTTTTAACGCAGGTCGCTCAATATCACTTTAAGTGCAAAGAATGCGCTTCCTGTGTTGCAGAAAAGCACTGTACAGCTTTTTGACAGATAATGTCAATTTACATAATATGAGTTTTATTTTGACGTGAAAAATAAAACTTCTCAAAAGAGTTTTATTTTATGACGGCAAAATAAACACCCTTTTTAAGAGTTTCGTCCAACCTTCTATTTTTACGTTGAAAAATAAATGTCTTCGATGGATTTTTTATTTTAAATTCACAAAATAACCGTTATAAAATAATTTTTTGATATCGATAACTGTTATTTATGGTCCCAGCAATATTTCCGAATTCATCACGATCATAGTTGTACTCCTGCGGAAAATTTGGTGAGAAATTATCCAAAAGTAGTCGTCCTATGACTTGAGAAAATGGGAGCGGTAGCAAAAGTAAGGAGTAGTGAAAGGTAAAAAAACATATCGTGTAAACGGTCACATATTAACAATTTAGTTGGAACCAGTCCCGTGACTATATATAAATACAAACTTCAGCTTAAATGGTATTTATAATTTAGAAATATAAGTTCGCCTGTGGTCGATTGGTTCGTGTGCTAGCCTGTCATATTAGACGATATCGGTTCGAGTCCCATCAAAGTCTCAGCTTAAAAATGAAATACAATTTCTACTTGCATTTGTAATAATAAAAAAATAAATAATCTTTAAATTATTAATCAATTATTACAGTTAATTGTCGGAATAATATTTATGTATATATAATTTATATTATTCTACTCCGTTTAGATCTTCACAAGATAGTTCAGTGACAAGTCACAAGGTGCATACAAAGTATCAATTAACCCCGTCTTAGGCTATCCCCATGTAAAAGTGTCTGGTCCGTTTTATAGGAAGTGTCAGAGCTCGGAATGGTCCCTACCACCTGGTTACTGGTTATGTGATTTGTTTTGTGTCAGTTCCATTTACCGTAGGGACATTAACGATGAAAGTTAGTAGCGTCACGTGTAATTTTTTAACACTCAAAGCTTCTTCTGAAACACTTTTATAACTAATTCTATGCCGCTTGCAAAATTCTGAAAGCCAACCATCAGAAGCGGCTAAGTACATCATCTTTTCGACAATCTCTTGTGATTTGATTTAATAACTCACTCCGACACGAAGAAAAAAAAAACAAAAGTGATCCGTACATTTAAGCAGACCCACCACCTATATACCTATACATATGTATTTCGACAAGCTGAAAGTGAGTCTGAGCTTCGTTGGGCTTGTACCGTCTCCAAATTTAGCGTAAATTGCGAAAACCCTACAAAAATAACGTTTTCGTAATTTAATGAAATTTTTGAGGCCGTACGAGCCAAACGGTAGGTGGGTTTGGCCAAATATACCGAACAATATTATTTTCATGTGTGCCGGTTTTACTTTACAATCTTTAGTTAACTAAAGTGGGTTAACCATTGACTTTTTTATGAAAATCCTTAGTTAAAGCATTGCCGCGGAGTTAGTTAACTATAGACTGTGAATTTCGCCCTTATAGAAATGTTTTTGTTGGGAGCAATACCAAATCCTTCCAAAGACTTTTGGTCTACTATTGCACCATTGGATTTTAAGAAACTTTTCTCTTGGCATACATTATGTTACCAGATTGTCATAGAGCTCCTACTGTATCTTTTCTTTTTGGCATTTTTCCGCCTTACGTTTTCTAAACATTGCTAAATAATTTTTGTAGTTAAAGAAAATTATCTTTTCGCTAAACTGTCCGCTTACGGAAGCTTTTTGTGTCAAAACTAATGGTAATTTCATGTTCGCGACCGGTCATGGCAGCGTCCGTTTGTTGGATTGTAATTTGTTTGTTTTTTTATTATAATGGTTCCAATTGTGTTAAAATTGTCCGCACAAGGGAGATGTCCGGTTATAGGAGCTGTCCGCGAGTAGAGTTTTCACTGTATATTTCTTTAATTCTGTGTTGCCTCAAAATATAACCAGCCTTAAATTTTATCAAAGTCCTCGTAAAAGTCGCAAAGCAAAAAATACTACATTCATGCCAACAATTATTATCAGAACTATTTGATATATTTTAATTTTTTATATAACCTGAGTTTTCGTTAATACAATTCTCTAAAGAAACCCAGTGGTTAATGCCACTGGCCACGCGAAAATATTTCTTCAACATATATTGCTTCATTATTTTCAATCCAACAAAGTGCAAAAAAAATATATTTGCAAGTTTCAACACTATTTTTCGTTTATAAATAATGAGTATAGAATACATGGGTATCGCATATTCAAAAAAAAATCCTTTTATATATCATATTTTCGAAGACAATTTGCACCTAACATTGAACCCAGTTAATGTTTCATTTTTTATCGGTGATAATTGTAACATGACATGTTCCACAAATATTGTTTAGGGAGTAGAACGACATACATACATGCTAAAAATGGTAATTGTTTATTACAGCTAAAAAGTAATAGCAAAAAGTAAATGAATTATAGTCGGCTCTAAAGAATTTTATATACACTTCGCAAGAATTTTAGATGAGGCAATGAATCAGAAAAAATTTGCAAATATGTATATGGAAAAAAATAAATCGGTGCCATACGCATCGCTTAAATATCATAGATAGTTTTTAGCAATATTAGAAATTTTCTTTTATAAATCTTTATGGGATCGAATAGTTTTTTTAAACAGATATAACACATTGAGCCAATGAATGCTTACCACCTATTTAACTAATGTGTTACCTTCTTTGCGAAAGGCGTATTGTATTCGGAACAGATAATGAATTGAGAGAGAAAGCTTAAATCTTTTACTACTCTGCTATTGTTCGTTTTGTTAATTTTTTAGCGCCTCTAGTATCGACTAGGGTCACTCATTGTTTTTAAACTTGTATAAGCATCCAAAGTTATTTAATGAGTTTGGCTTAAGTTTGTTTTTCAACTTAATCTTTCGATCAAATTATTTTTTTATTTTAGAAAGATATTCTAAAGCAGGAGTGCCCAAAAGTTTGTTATGGAAGAGCAAACACCAATACATTTAAAGAAAAACTAATTTTTATTCAATATTTATTGTTGTAAAAACAAAGAAAAAAATATTTTTATATATTTATTTGTTGTTGCTTTGCAATTGCGTGTATACAGTGAAGAACGAAAAGAAACTAATAAGACAAAGTTGTTTGTGTATTTCGTATTGCTAGTGCTGAGTGCTGTATGTGTGTATTAAAACACATAGCCTATAACTAAGTGCTTTTACAAAAACAAATGAGCACCAACCGCAGAGGGCTTGGGCAACGGTGTTCTAAAGCAATGTAATAAAAAAGAAAAATTTTTTGACATCAGTTCCGTACAGCCAAACAATTTTTCTTTGAATGTTCATTTATTACATGCTTAATTCTTATTTGGGTACCAAGTCATTGTAACATTAAGGGGAACGAATTCGCAGATATCGTTGCTAAAGACGCTTTGAGATCTCCACTCTTAAGTACTGATAATTGCAACTCCAAAGATCTCTGTAGATATATTAAAAAGTATTATAAAGAAACAGATCCCTGCTTTTCTAAAACTTCCCGTTGGTACAAAACCATAAATCGTCCTATGATTAATATAAGAACATACTTCAATTACGAGACTAACAAATTAAGCAGAAAAGACATAATAAAAACTTACGAATTCGACTAGGATATTCCAAATACACCCACGGTGTACTTATTAACATCAAAAATGTACCTAAATGCAACTGCAACATTCACCGCCCATCATCCCCTGGACATTTTTTGTATCAATGCCCTGAATTTCAAAATATAAGAAATAGAACTTTTAATAATCAAAATCCATTATCCCTTATATCCAATCCTACTGCAGAAAACATAAAAAATATCATTAAATTCTTAAAAGAAGCTAACATTTACAACTTTATCTAATATAACATACTCCAAACTAATTTGAAATTTATAACTTTATCCAATCTAACGTAATCGAAACTAATTTTAAATGTATAACTCTATCTAGCATTAGATTATGTATTTTAAGTCGAGCTTAAAGCCTAGGCAGCTATAGCTCCTTTCTGTACAATTAGCTTATAAATTTTAATTTTAAGTTAATTATGTAAATAAATAAATAAATAAATACATGCTATCTTACTAAAATAAAAAATAATTTGATCGAAAGATTAAATTGAAAAACCAACTTAAGCCAATATAATTAAATAACTTTGGACAAAACCATACACTTCGACTAAACTCATAACTTAATTATTGTATAACCATTTTAATAATTCCTTTACTTCATCGACAATTCTGCTACAATACTGAAGGAGGACGGTGCTATGATGTGCATAAGTGTACATATATCAATATTAATCGCTACAGGTACTGCTCAGTGACTAGTGCTGCCACGTCATCGCTTTAACAGTCGAACAACAATTAACAAAATGGCACACTAATGCACATCAGAAAAATTGCCTGAAGCTAGTCTCGAACCCAAGACCTCAGGCATCATTTGAATTGTAGTCAACGCGTTAACTACTTTAGGCAACACTCTTACTTACATGTGGTGATGCCTATACAGATATAGCAATAAGGAAGAATAAGCAGTCATTACGAAAATATAAGCTGCCAAATACACTTGCTACGACTGCAACAAGCTGTATGTGTGTAGCAAAATATTGAGAACATTTTTATAGTGCCATTGAATTGTTGTAGTTACTGTTTTTATAGCTGTGTATTTATTTATGTTTTTTTTTGTGCTTGTTTTATTTTCATCAATATGCCACGTTGAAAAAAACGGCTATGCCAGATTACATGTTAAACAAAATATTTAGTGATTTGTTGCAAAACGATTGCACAAACATTTATAAAATGCATCACCTGGGGGTCATGATTACTACTGCTGGTGCAGTGACACATATAAATTCTCAGTATTGCGTACAAACAATCGCACTTACAAGTAGTGTAATTTTTGTATTTGTTTTGTAATATGTAAACAAAAAATTACTCAGCCATTCATATATACAGCTGTGCCGTTTTATCATAACATCTTAAGTCGAGTTAAGTTAAAATCGAGTGAAGGTCACAGTCGGGTTCGTCTTCTTACAGTCCACATTTAGGTCCAATCCGGTTTCAAATACTCCGATTTTCGAAAAAGTTATCACTGTTTATTTTTTTTTTCAAACTGTTTATTTTTTTTTCATACAACCAAAATGTATTAGTATGTGTTTGCCGGTTCCTGATTTAAAGATATATTGTGGCTGTAATAGAAGTTTATTAATGTTATTAATTTAAGATAACGATTGATAAATAACCAAAGATCACCTAAAAATTGCGCATACAATTGCAGAGACTTGCAGACTCTCTTTCGTAAAGACTAGCATAGCTTGTGAGCCACCACGTCATCAATAACTAAGCTTAAAAATATATTTATTCATTTGTATTTTCTACCTTATGCATAACAAGAACACTATTTTACTTACCAAAACTAAGCTTTTCAACTTTTCTGCTCTCGTTTGCTGGTAGATAAAATTACAAATGTTTTTCTAGAAAATAAGTGAGCTAGAACTTATAGCCACTATATATATATAATTAATTTAAACTACTCACAAAATGGAAAATTATGGGTTGTGTATTCTATCAAAGCTTTAGTCAAGTGTGAAAAATTACATTAAAATTGTATATGTAATTTCAAATTAATAACCTTAATAGCACAGTACAACAAAATCAAATTTGTACAAGAATCTAACGACTGTCTCATTTATTTAGTTTTCTCTTTGCCTGGCTCTGCTTTAGAGCCATGTAATTTTTTTTTTGTTTGTTATACAGTGTAATTGAATACAACCTAACTGAAACAAAATAAACGAATGATATTATTAATAATAAACAAATTTTAATTAAAGGACAAATTCCATGAAAAATTAAACCTTAAAAATATCCTTTTTGCATTAATCATATATAAGTTTACATCTGGGATCCATTTGCACATAGTTATACTGACTTCGCATAGGAAATCTTTTAAGCCTTACGTTTAAGCTGAAAGAAGTGTTCTTCGCGAGGAACATTTTTGTAGAATATTTAAGACCTCTAAGGGTTTCTCATACGGCTGCTCCTTTTGACACTTTCTTTATAAGGGAAAAACACTTCCACTTAGTGGGTTGGCAATATTTTACATTAATGTTCCTCATGGTAGGTTTCACATAAAAGTGCTAAACATATCGTACAACTTTTAAGTAAGGCTTATAACATTTCCTTTGATGAGTATCTATTGTGAATAAATAGAAAATTAACGCTTCAACACATTTTAAGTTTTGAACGATTTTCTGCATTCCAAATGACACTGTATCTTGAAGATAAATAAAAACTTATAATATAATTTTTGGCGAATATTTTTGTAGAACATCTTTGCACGCTATATCGCAATTTGAGAGGGAGTTTTTTGTCCCTTATTTAAGAAGGATAAAAAAAAGAACCATTCCTCAAAGAGTTAGAGGCTTCAAATTTTCAACAAAAATGTTTTCCGTGGTATTTTACGTAAAAGTGCTGATCACATCTTACACCTTAAGTTTTAGATTATTTCCTATGCCAAGTCACTATAAATAACTTTGTGCAAAGGGGTGTGAAATTTAGCTCCCCCTAAAATGAATGCCAGATGTAAACTTTCAAAATGCCCATACACGTATATATTTTTTTGTGCCTTCTGCCATCCTTAGAGCATGCGCAGGCAATATGAAGCCGCGAGCCATGACGTTTGCCTACTACTTTTCCGCTATATATAAAACTTTCAAGTACACAGCCGACAATTTATATTTACACAACACAAATAATCAAAATAAACAACAACAATAGCATAACAGTCATTTGTAGCTATCACCAATGCAATTAAAGACCAACACACTTAAACAAACATTTTTGTCTCATTTATTTAGTTTTCTCTTTGCCTGTCTCTGCTTTAGAGCCACGTAGTTTTTTTTTTTTTTGTTATACAGTGTAATTGAACACAGCCTAACTGAAACAAAATAAACGAATGATATTATTAATAATAAACAAATTTTAATTAAAGGACAAATTCCATGAAAAATTAAACCTTAAAAATATCCTTTTTGTATTAAACAAAACTTTCTAGCAAACCTTTTCTATCCGTTCCATTCTTTTATTTTCTTTAAAGCAATTTTAGGGATATTAAATATATAATTGTGAGAACATGTACACATGCCTTTTATAAACTATATTTTTCATTCACTCTTTTTTATTAATATTTTTCGTTAAGTGTTATTAAGCCAACAAACACACTCTGGGTTACCTGGCAACTAATACAGAAACTATTTTCTTTATTATTATTTTGATTATTATTGTGCTGTAATAATAGATTCGCACAAAAACATAAATGTGAAAATGAGGCCAAGTCCCTATTCAAAAATTTCGGCCGTAAAAAGTATTGAGATCAAAATAAGAATTAAGTTCTTGATAAATTCAATATAATTTAATTTCTAGGCAACCTGTAAGCTTGGCACCATTTTTCCCATAATTCTTTCCCATATTAGAAAGGAAAAAATATTGCCAAGCTAACAGGTTGCCTAGAAATTAGATGGTATTGTAGCTATCAAGAACTTGGCCCTTATTTTGTTCTCAATACTTTTTACGCCCGAAATTCTTGGATAGGAACTTGGCCTTATTTTCACATTTATGTTTTTGTGCAAATCTCTGTTCTTTTTTCTAAGCTTTTATTTGATACAATAAGTGCCCCATACAATAAGCCCTAGATGCGAAATGTCCGTATTACTATTTTTCTTAGTACTATCCCATCAAAACCTACCCGTATACCAAATTCCAGCTTTCTAGCTATAGTGGAAGTGTCCCATACAAAGAAGGGGCACTCTATTCCCACCGTATAAAAAGTGCCAGTTTTCAGATTTTTCGGCTGTCAACAATACTTACCTCTGTACCAAATTTCTGCTTTGTAGTTGTACTGGAAGTGCCCCATACACAGAAGGGTCACCAGAGTGAAAAGTGCACTAAATTTCACCTCCTAGCTATGCTGGAAGTCCCTCTTATAAAGAAGGTACACCCTAATCCCCCAGATGAAAAGTAAAAGTCTTCAAATTTTTCGTTAATTGCTCATCAGGACCTATCTGTGTACAAAATTTCAAATACTGGAAGTGCTCCATACAAAGAATGAGTAATCTTGTCCCCCGCAGGTAAAAAGTGCATGTTTTCAGATTTTTCTGTTTAATTGCTCACCAAGAACTACCTGTATACCAAATTTTAGCTCTCTACCTATAGTGGAAGTGCCAATAATTTTGATGAATCAGTGAGTGAGTCAGTGAATATGAACTAAAATATGCTCTTTTTACACCTTAATATATCGGGAAGCTTTCACTGAAGAATTTTCAAATGTTACCTATGAGTATATCTCTGTTGGGTGACCTTATGTTTCAAGTTTTATTATTTTATGATTAAGTGGACCAACGTTATGAGGGGTCAGAACTGCTCGAATGGTTTCGTGTAAATATACATACTGTGTGGCCGGAACTTGGCCTGGAGCACTACCGTGCGCCTAGATATTATTATTGACTGTAGTCAACCATAATATTTTTTTGTGTTTGTATTTGTTTACGTCCTTGTAAATTGTATTCACATGTATATTGTTTATTTCTTTATATATATGTGTGTGTGTGTCTATCTGCGTATGTGACGGGTTGGCATTTGAATTAAATTCCTATCGCGTTGCAGAAATATCAAATATTGTTGATCACTTTATTCGTTTGATGGTTGGTATAATACAAAATACTATTAATATATTACTGACACTATGGTTATATTTTATTTATATTGTTATTGTCATATTTTATTTGTATTTTTACAAATTAATTATATAAATTTAGTACACTTATTAAGAACATGGCAATACCATTAGGAATATAATTGTTGTATGGAAATTGATTAAATTAAATTTAGTTAACCAAAAAAAAAAAAAAATGGAGTGGTACGACCATATTGGTAGAAGTTGAATTTTATGTTTCCTATATCATTGCAACAGACTATATATTTTTAAGGATTTTTTTTGCAGGCTGAAAAATGTCTTCTTAATTATAATACACACAAAAAACTATAATTCGTATTCTATTACTAAATTCATAAATTCAAATATTTAAATTTAAATATTTAATAAGAAAAAAATCTCATTTTTTTCTATCAAAATTTTATATTGGAATATTTAAAAAGCAAAGAAAAAAATAATAAAATTTAAAAATAAATTCAAACATATATGTGTTAAAATAAAAACCTATGATAATATTTTCTGTGTAGTTTTGAAAAATTATCAAAGCTATATATATGCACGAACAGCTTCCTGTTTGCGAATTTCTGGCCCTATCAATAGACTGCCATTACATTTTCTACGCCAGTCTTGTTCGAGCATGTTTGAGCATTAAAATACACCCATTACTAACAATATATACCTAAAAACTTTAGATAGTATTGCATAGTTCAGAAGGCTATTAAGTTTCTCTTTTACGGCAAGTTCGAAGCTTTTAGAGGATGCATAGAAAGAGAAAGTTAAAATATATTTAGTGAGAACATTCGGACTTGAATTTTCATTCATTGGTCCTCAGTACAGGTTTTTAAATATAATTCCATTGCTTCTACACGTTTAGCCTTCTGTCAGTGCATAGGGGTCAAATTGACCCCAGTCTTTGTAAAAGTGATTTAATAAGGTTTTACACCAACTTACTATACCAAGCAACTAGATAAGCCTCAACTAATGTTTAACTCACACATTGCAAAAAAAATAATCGAAAAAACATTATAAATGACTAAGCTACGACAGTTTTAAGCAAGTCAAGCATATTTTGGTGCATTGGGGTTAATCTGACCCCAATTATTTTGCTATGCATTTTGTATTTAGTTTTAAATTTCTTTGTGTTTTAGGGGATTTCCCGTGTAACAATATATTGAAGTTCTTTCTTTTTCAAATGCAAAAATTGAAAATAGAAAACATTCAGTGTTTTCTATTCAACACATATGAATAGAGGTGTTTTTATTATAAATTTATTTGTCTGTAATAATTATAAATATATTCACATAAATAACTATTATTATAAGGTGAGTATATATATTTTTTTGGTTACTTTATGTAGTGTAATTTTCTATGCATATAATAATTTGTTTTGTTATTTAGATGGCCCTAAAAAGACAAAATAGCCAGGATATTCGAAATCTTTTCGATAGCATTACCGAATCTGATGAGGAAGAGGTAGCAGATGATAACATTGATAGTGACTTTTCTGATTGTGATTTAGCAGCAGATGAAGCTGCTGTTGAATTGCAAAATATAGAAAACGAAGAAGAAAATATAGAAACTGGTGAAGAAGAAGAAGTACAAAATATTGAAACTGATGAGGAACCTGAAGTGGAAGAAGAAGGAATTTGGTATTACGCGCAAAATAAAAAGTACAAAAGAAAATGGAGAGCAAGTCCACCAAATGTAACCAGAGTTCGCGACTTTCAGATCTTGAGAGAACGACAAGGAATTTCTGCAGAAACAGCTGTAAATATAAATACTCATCTGTCCGCATTCAAAAAATTAGTTCCAGAGACATTAATAAATGTAATAGTGGCCGAAACAAATAGAAAAGCTCGCCATTTCTACACTATAAATAGTAACCCTGCACGTATTTGGTATGATACAAATTCAAATGAAATTTATGCCCTGATTGGTATACTTATATACGCTGGTGTTCATAAAAACTGGGACGAAAGATTGGATGAATTGTACCGCCTAGACAATCGTCCTTTTTATCGGGCTGCAATGTCATTACAAAGAGTGCAGCAGCTTTTACGATTCCTGCGCTTCGACAATTATCAGACTAGAGCAGAACGTTTGAAGGAAGATAAGCTAGCAGCTTTCCATGATGTTTGGAATATGTTTTTGGCAAATATCAAAGGACCTTATAAACCATCATCATTCTTAACTATAGATGAACAATTGGTATTAACTCGTGGCCGATGTTCATTCAGACAGTATATACCATCAAAGCCAGGCAAGTACGGGATTAAGATTTTTTGGATTTGCGATGCGTTGAATTCGTACCCATTGAAAGCAGAAGTTTATGTAGGCAAACAACCGAATGAGATACGTTCGGTTGATTACGCATTAAATTTAGTTCATCGATTATCTACACCATATATCAATAAAGGACGAACTATTACGATGGATAACTTTTTTACAAGCTGTCCATTAGCAGAACAAATGTTGCAGAAAAAAACAACAATAATTGGAACAATTCGCTCAAATAAACCAGATCTACCTAAAGAATTTACGAACAAGGCCGAAATTAAGAAGCGAGACCTGAATTCTTCTAAATTTTGCTTCGACAACCATCTGACTTTGGTAAGTTATGTTCCGAAGCCAAACAAGAATGTATTGTTACTATCCACTCTACACAATGATGATATTGTTGACCTCGATACGAATAAACCCAACATAATATTGGACTATAATAAAACAAAGGGAGGTGTTGACACACTCGACAAATTAGTTCGTACCTATACCTGCAAGAGAAAGACCAAACGATGGCCAATGGTTCTATTTTTTAATATGATTGATATCGCAGGTATAGCCGCTTATAATCTGTACAAATGTGCTAATCCACAACTATATATTCAGCGGAAAAACAATGAACGTAAAATCTTTTTGAAGGAGCTGGCTATGCAATTGGTAAATGATCATATATTGCACCGATTATCAAACCCACGGGCAATGAAAAAAAATGTTAAAATTGCTATTCATCAAATTGGATATGATATAATAAACATAAGACAGAGCACAACAACTGAAGGAACAGCGGCGAATAGATCTGTCAGTAAGCGACCAAGATGTTACATTTGCCCTCGATCCGCTGATAAAAAAACAGGAACAAGATGTTATGTCTGCAATCAGCCTTCTTGCACAACACATATAAAAACCGTTTGCATAAACTGTGTCAACGAAGAAGTAATGGATTCCCTTGAAGAAGAAAACAACGAAATCATGTCAGACGATGCATCTGGCTAATTTTTTATGTAATATAATATAATTTAAATTATCTTAATGTCAATCTTATATATTCTGAATAAAATAAGTTTTTTTTTCATTAATAAATAACAATAGAAACGACTATTTTTTAACAAAAAGCTTAGAAAATGCATTTAAATATATGTGGGGTCAGGTTGACCCCATGCACAGACTATGTAAAATTTACTATGCACTGACAGAAGGTTAGAAGAGAAAGGTAGAAATATCGCATAACAAAATACACAAGAGTATATTCAGATTTTAACAATTTAAATTTTATTGAAAGACTTTTGCCAATACAAGAGTACAAATAGTTTTATGTGGAGTTTTTTTGCATACAACATTTTTTCTTAATGCAATGAAATCGTTGATTATACATAACTTGGAATGAAAATTTTCAGTTATATAGGAATTTACGCACTAAATACCAAACAAGCAAAGAAAACTCTTAATTGTAGTAATCATCAGAACTCCTAAAAAAAATTTCCAAATCTCAAAAACAGCATTTTTCGTGGTTTTGACCATAAAGCACACATTTAGTCCAAGGCTTACAAAATAGTTAGGCAAATAAATAGATATACCTAAAAGTTTCTGCAAAGTTATATTTTTTGAATTCAAGCTTTCGAATTTTACTGCAAAATAGATTGAATTTGAAAATCATGTCTACAAAGATGCCTTTTAGACATATACATAATAATCATATGGTGCACAAGAAATAAATTTTTATAGAGAAAAGATAAATGGCGCTTTTTATGGAAAAAAAATTGCCAAAAGTAAAAAAAAATTTTCGATTTTCATATTAAAAATTTTATATTTTCCAACTTAGAAAGAAAGTTTCACCAAAATTTGTTTGAACTATTCAAAGATTTTGTTGTTTAACTAACAAAGAAACATTTGTGAGAATTGGCTGGTATTTTGCTCCGATATCTTAAAAATGCTGTACCAAAATTTTAAAAATGTATAAATTTTAATTTGAAAATGAAGATTCCTTACTAACTACACAAGACAATTGCTAAACCAAAGATTTTTTTTTTGAACTTTATAACTGCTATCAAGGCAAACTAATTTTGAAAGCATACTTCTAATTTCATAGCTCCTCCTCTGAGCAATAAAAAAAAGCCCAACTTCCTAAATAAAATAGAAATATATACGTGTGAAATTTTGTATAGATGAGATAGTTGATTTATAAGTGGCTGATTTCTTTCCAAAAAATTTTGTTTCTATTCCACCTTCATTGCTCTTATACTTATACACCAAACAAACTATTTTTTATGAAAATCTAAATTCGGATATTTTTATTAAATACTAGCTCAACCCGATGTGCTTCGCTACCCCAATCTTATGCAGATATAAGAAAAATAATACATGACTTTTTTGTACTGCTGGATCCTCCCTCCTATGCCACCAGGATTTTGTATAAATAGTAATTTAAATCAAATTTGGATACTCTGCAGGCTTAGGAAAGTACAAATTACAGTATGTGGTGGGTGCAAGTCTCTCCCTCCTTTTAGCCTACCAACCACCAGCTTTCTTTACAAAGCGCAAGTTTAACGTAAAACAAATTTAAAGACTCTTGCTTTGGTGTTTCTTCAAATATAGGAAAATTAATAATTACTTTGTATGGGTGGTACCCGTTTCCTACTCCTATAAGTCTAAGATTTTGTTCAAACTTTTACTTTGTACTAAGAGCTACTGACATCAAATTTAGGGAGCTACACTGTTATTGTTCTGAAGATATAGGAAAATTAATAATTAATTTGTATGGCGGGTATCAGTCAACCCTCCTATACGTCCTTCGAAACAAAAAACCTAATTAGACAACAATATTATCGTTAGTTTATATGAATATTGTTTTCTGATCTGCTCATTAGCTTTAGAGATATCGTAGAACTTGTCGAAAAAAATTTTTTTTATCAAAATTTTTAATTTTAAGACATTCACAAAAAATTTAAGAAATATAATAAAAAATTCAGGTATATTTTGTGTTTGAATTATAGCAAACTATATTTCAAACAAAACAAGCCATATTTTATCAAAATCCATCCCCAACTTTAGATTTTTTTCACAATTAGATATGCAGAAAATTAGAAACGAACAAAATATGTGTTAATTAATTTAAGGTTAAAAGAAATGTTAATATAACTGGAGAACGCGTTGTCCTATGCATTAAAAACAAAAAACCAAATTTCGACAACAATATTAGCTTTAAGTTGCACCAATACCGTTTTTTTATTTGCTCAGTAGTTTCAGAGATATCGTGAGACTTATGCAAAAGATAAAAATTAATATATAGAAAAGTATATTTAAAAAAAAAACTACACTGAAAAAATTCCATGCAACATATGCACAAAAACGATCGTACATATTACAAAATATTTCGTAGTTTCGCACCACGAAATTCTGTCGTAAAATATACGAAATGTACGAAAATAGTCAAAAAATAAAAGTAAAAAAAAATATGGCTCTACCGGGGCACGAACTCGGAATCTTCATATTTCAAGTCATGTACTGTACCCACTGAGCCACTTTCTACTTATTTTATAAAAGCAAAAATTTGTTTTATTTACTTACATCTGAAAAATACGTCAATTTATAAAAAATTATTTTAATTTATTTTTTTATTTCAAATATATTTTTAACAAGGAAAAATGTTTACGAAAGGTATTCGTTATTTTCGTAAATTCAAAAAATATTACCCAAATGTTTTTCCGTTATATATACGAAAGTTTCGTATATTCTACGAAAAAAGTCACTACGAAAGTTTTTTTCGTAAAATGTTGCATGGATTATTTTCAGTGTAAGCATATTGTTTAAAACCAAAAATTTTGATAAAACATTTTTATCTTTTGCATAAGTTTCACGATATCTTTGAAACTACTGAGCAGATAAAAAAAAACGGTCCTGGTGCGACTTAAAGCTAATATTGTTGTCGAATTTTGGTTTTTTGTTTTTAACGCATAGGACAACCCGCAACATTTTTCTCCTCTAAAACTTTTTTGTGAAATTTATATTTTGGAAGTTATGAGGGAAGAAAGCAAAATTTTTAGGGTTTTTTCCAAATTTGAGCGGGCTTGCGGCGCGTCTTATCCCCAACCGATTTACCTGATATTTTTGCTGGATGATTTTTTTACCAAAATTCACCAAAATCATACTTTTTTGTCAACGGGCACCCTAATATATATGCCGGTGTGAATATGCTCCTGGTCGTATGATTAATAAATAATTAACTATAAAACATACGCCACTGTGATTCCAAAGCAGCATCAGTTAACAGGCAAACCTGCGTATTTTCATTAAATGATAGCTAAGCTAAGCAGTTATAAGATATAACTTTTCAAGTCATAGGATATAGCTGATCTGGTCATAGCCGGACTTGGAGCACCAGAGCAACTTATTTTTCGTTCCATAATAAAAAAAATATATATTTATCATCATATTTCGTTAAATATTAGTTATTCAAAAAAATTTTATATAGTAAATGTAAATGGTATTGATTGCATCCTGCGATTTGCATAGTAAAAAACAATATTTCGTTAAAGCATGAATTCCTATATTTTAGATTTGGTCCACTGTGCAGTGTAATTGCTACATTTTTCGATTCGAAAGGAACCATTTTCGAAACACATTGTATAAGCTATATAAATTGTATAGCTTCTTTTGAAATGTTATATCGCTTTCTATTCGAAACGAGTTACATAATAGCCCGCCTACATTAATATAGATATTTTCTTGTCGACTCACGCGAGAAAAGACATGGTTGTGGCATGGTTGCGTCAACAATGTCATGTTTCCCGATATAGTTTATGGTTGAAGCAAATAAGTTATTATTGTTTTAAATGTCTCTAAAACTTAATTAGTTTACGACAACAAACTCATATTTACATTTAATCATGACATTATTAGCATTCATAAAAATTAAAACATGGTTGCATTTAACAATTATATTTTGTTAAAAAAGTTATGCCTACAACCAACAATGCAACAATATTATGATTCTGCAACAATAAAATATTGCAAGGCCCATACTAATTTAAGTCAGTTTTCTTTTCAATGAAATTATGGTTATAAAACAGACATAGCTGTCTGTTTTTAAGAAATTTGTGTTCTTAACTTTGGTTGAATATTTTTCTGTCAATTTTAAATTTTATTTTCAAGCTTTTGGTTTAGTTTTGTGTGCTTCATTTAAAAAATATTAAATTTAAAATTTAAAAAACCGCCCAAGGAAATGGATTATAACTTGCAAACGGTTGGACCGATTTTCTTCAAAAGTAGGACAGAAGATTTTAGATCAAGCCAATTTTCAAACAACAAAAAACCGAATTTGGATCGGTCTAGCCGTTTGGGAGTTATGCTGCCACAGACACTCAGATTCAAGAGGATACAGCTGGAAATTAGAATATAGTTTTCACACGGCTAGACCAAGGCTAAGAACACTCCCTATCAAGTCATCTATAAAAAAACAATGACAATCGGTCCTGCCGTTTGGCCTGTACGATGGTGCGTAAACTTTTTCGGTCAGGGGTTAAAAATACAACGCAAAAATAGACATAATAAAAGATAAAAATAAATTAATAAAACGTGTGTCAACATATGTGTATGTATGTGAAAAAAATAATGAATTTACAAATTTTATCTTTTATTGCAGATTAAAACATTTTATTTTACATATAATTTCAATAATATATTTTTTAGTTACTGTCAATTTTTAATTAGAATATGATTTAAAAAAACAACCTATATATGGTTATTTAGAACCATGTAATTTTTATATTTAAATATAATATGATTAATTTAAATCATAGTATATTTTCAATCAGTTAAACATTAGCTTGCATGATACATATTAGTGTTATATAATACAACAATATTATATTTAGAACAGATTTATTTTCATAATAGTATGATTTGGCTGCAACCATATAATTCAATTATAGTATGTTGCTTTTAGATTATGGTTGCCTCGACCACGTTTTTTCTTTACGTGCATACGAAAAAAAAAACTTATTAGAAATGAATAACCCTGATAAACATGCATATGTATGTCTGAAAAATTATGCATATGTTTTGGCACGAAATAGATTTATTGGCTTTAATTTTGCATGTTTATAGATGCCATACATTTGTTGATAAATCGCCATACGTGAGAAAACGAAATGAAAAATAAAACCAAATATATATCGTGGAAATTTTTCAATAAAATATGTATTGTGTGAAACTATAAAAACGTGTCAGCTTTTTTGTTTAATGTTTTGTAAACATTGTGAAATACATAGCAAACATATTAAAACATATGCACAAAAATGTGTGCTCACTCACACATATGCATAAACATTAATATATATATATATATATATATATATATATATATATATATATATATATATATATATATATATATATATATATATATATATATATATATATATATATATATATATATATATATATATATATATATATATATATATATATATATATATATATATATATATATATATTTTCAACAATATGAGTAATATCCTTAAACATTAACACACATATTTGTATGTATGCTCCAATGACAAATATTACACACTGGGTTAATCAGGTGAAAAATACTTATCACTTTTTATAATTTTGCGGAATTCCGTTAAAAAAGTTTTAAGAAAATTTTAGTTAGATGCGATTTTATTTCATTTCTATAAATTCAATGTTAAATATTTCTTACCATCTTTGATCACATTTTTGCCACAGTGCATTTATTGTTTTTATTGCTTTTATTTATTGAGTCAATATAGATATTAAAAAGCAAATGAATACAAAAGAAGCAAAACGATTTTTTTTTATGCTTAAGTTACTCGTAACATGATATTGTCATTTTCTTTAATGTAAATATATTTATTTTTGTTCTTTTTTGTTATATTCGACCATTTTCGTCCTACAAACGTCATTGAATGATGATATATTTGTTTGATGTTGCCTGTCAGGTACATGTCTCGGCACACATGTATCATGTAGTCTTTGTTTGTTGGCAATAAATATTTGGTGTCAAAATAGACTTCAATCTTTCAGTCATATCATATTTTTAACAAACACCTTCGTTTCACTCACATAAACTATTTTATGAATGCTTTAGTTCTTATATAAATTGTTATCCTTGGCTCTGCTGTTTAATTGACAATATAAGAAATGAAGAGCAAAATCGTTATTGTTTGTTTGATAGAGAAAGAAAAAAAGAAGAGACATGAATCAATGGTTTTGTAGTTTATTATGTGACAAGTGTCAATATATTGAAATAACATTTTGTATTTTAGCAACAATAAAAATTCTAACAAGAGATTTTTTTTTGTTACTAGCAGAGTTGAAAACTAGTTTTGTGTCAAAAAGGAAGTAAAATATACAATTCGATACTTTCAATTGCATTTGAAACTAAGACTTATGTACTGTTTCTACAATGCAAAAAAATGACTTGAGTAAAAAATTTGTTTGGAAGTCGCTCAAAAAAAACTGATTGCTTTTCATATAAAATTTAATGCAATCAATGCTTGTTAGCATTGTGGAAACAACATATTATTGTGAAAGTCTGTTATCTTATGTGTTATTGAAATTAATGACTAGCGCACCGCTTTTTCCATTTTTAGGTAGCATCCAGCCACTGTGTCGAAAAAACGCTTCATATCTTTGGGTTCTCTCACTAAATTGTAAATAATATCAAAAGTTATGCATCCATTTCAACGGAAAAAAAACATTTTTCTTGGAATATATTAATTTACATGATACTCGAAAAAAATTAGGTCGGGTTGTTGATGTATTTTTATTTTGTTATGAATTTTTAAAAACAAAACTATAAATTTTTTTATGAACTTTTTAATTTTTAGACTCAAACTTTTACGATATCTCTGAAACTCATTGAGATTTTTTCAAACAATATATTATCGGCTTAACGCTAATTTTGTTGCGAAATTTAGGGTTTTTATTTTTTACTGAATAAGGCAAACCCTTCTCCAGTTAGGCTGATGTATGCCGGGGAACTGCCTTCATTTTTGATATGATAAAAGAAATTCGAGTCCAGATTCGCGTTCAGCGGCCGAAATAACTTAAGAAACAAGTTCAATTTCTAGGGAACGAAGAAATGTAACGAAATCTTGAATATTTATGGACTTTTTTTGTCATTTTATTAGTTATGGGCTCTTTCCGATATTGCTGTTTATTTTGATAAATATCCGATGTAAATAAAAGTCAGTAACTTGGAGGTTACACGTTCAAGTGTTGTTTCAAGTTTCACTTTTTAACTAACACACTCAAACATTTTGAAATTGACTACCAACTTGCTTTCAATTTTTCTTTCAAGTTTTCTTTAAATTTTTCGTTCAATTTAAACAGCTGATCACAATTATTGTAAGTAAATTACAGTAAGACTCGGTTATAACGAACTTTGGGCAAACAGCAAAAAAACCCGCTCTATGGCAAGTTCGTAATAAGCGTAGTTTGATACAAACGAGGACTCGTTAACTACGAATTCGCTATTACGAATTATTTTTGTATGAAAATGGCAACCAAAACGTCGGCACTTTAAACTTAGATCGTTGCAACCGATAAATCGTTGTGACCGAGTTTTACTGTTTCGTTATTAATTCCTTGACGACGGCATCTTGAAAACAAAATTGAATATCAAGTTGCTTGCAGCCTACGTCACAGCGTCAATTTAAAGTAGTTTTAACAAGCAATACGTGTGATCAGCTTGAAAGCAATTTCTTGAACGTGTAACTGAAGAGTAAGGCAAACTTCATAGACAACAATTTTTAGAATCAATTTTTTGGGAAATACTATATTTATTAAGTTATGAGACATACTCATCTATAAATTTATATAAATTAATATTTTTATTACATGCTTACCAGTAAAAAAATGAACACTGTGCGACAGTAAATTATTTGTACTCCCAAATACAATATACTACTTTTTTCAATTTTGTAATATGTGTGCTTTCCTGCAATGCATTTACCGTTACTTCATAGTTGCAGTTATTGTTAGTGGTGACACAATACCTTGCATAATTGTTGTCCTTTGTTTGGCAACTGTTTGAAGGTTGTATCTTTATTTCCAGTTGTATTTTTTTCCTGAATTGTTATTATTTTATATTTTTTTTCTGTACATTTTACGGCAATCAGTTTTTAATGATTTGTATTGCAGTATGTTTACAATTGTATCGTACTGGTGTTTTGTATGAGTAAATATGTGTATGTGTGCGTGTGTGTTTGTGTCCGTGACTGTTTTCCTCTTTTGGAGACAATAATAAAACACGTTTGTATTGTTTGCATGTTTAAAGGAGCGTGCAGTAAAGTAAACTAAATATTTTGGGTGTCAGTTATGAACATTTTTGTTTTTCCTGCTTTATATAACCAAATATAAACGTTTTCGTGTTGCATGCTACAATATGTTGTATATACACAGATACCAAAAAAAAAAATTATTTTTTATGTTTTTGTATATATTCGCTTATATCAGACTCAATAAATGTTACATGCAGTTTAATTAACACAGTTGTGTTTCTATGTTACCTGTGTATATTATTTTGTGTGCAAAAAAAAATCCACACAAATTCTGCAGCCAGCAACCATCTTTGCTTATTCATACATTTGTATACTATAAAAGTAATTCTTTGGCTTCATGATTGTTTTTAACAAACTTTGGAATTGCATACAGTGTCAGTTGTAAGTGAAAAGTAAATATTTCAGATCTATACGAATTTTAAATATTACACTGTCTAACACATCAAAATATAAACATGTTCTAACAAGTGATTCTCGTAGGAATGAACACAATATCGGTATTTTGAAAGTTTACGCGTAGTCCTTTGTTAAGTGGAGTTTAACTCTTTTGTTTACATCCAAAAGGAAATAACACTTAGCTGCATTTTAGCCTTTAGGTAAAATTTAATTTGCAGTTCACTGTAAAATTACTAATTTATTTTTCGAATATTTTTATTTCTCTTGAATATTTACGCGTTTGTCTAGGTGTAAGTTGAAATGTGTTTGCGTGACACTGCAGCTAAGTTAAAATGTTATGTGGCGGTACGTTATTCGTATATTTAAATGCGGGTAAAGTTACAGATACAGTATGTATGTATTTGTTAATACGATATATATGTGTGTCGTTTTATCATAACATCGTAAGTCGAGTTAAGTCAAAATTGAGTTAATGGCATATTCTTGTTCGTGTTCTTGCAATCCACATTTAGGTCTAATCCATTTTCAAATACTCCGATTTTCGAAAAACCTATCACAGTTTATTGTTTAACTTTCTAGAATACCAACATAATAGATTTTCCATTAAATAGTTAATATTTCCAAATATGATTTTTAGACTTAAGATTTTATGATAAAAGGACACAGATCTATGTATAAAAGTATATGTTTTTCTAGTATGTATGTGTTTTAATATTTTTACATTTGTTTTTACCTGTGTCCAAATCTGAGTACAAAGCAAATAGAAAACTATGCAATCTCTTTTGCAGATTATTTTCAATATTAAATTTTCTTAAATACTATTTTTGGTATTTGTTGAAAGATAAAAATCTGATCTTATAAAAATAATATGTATTGAACAGGGCCATACAGAAACTGCGTTGTAAGTAAGTTGTTAGTAAGTTTTCAAAATCTTGGACCACTGAACATTTAATTTTGTTAATCTACACAAAAATATTTTTTCTCAAAATACAACTATGCTGATAGTGCAGACACGTTAAACGTAGATGGATAATCTTTGTTATGTAAAGTTCATTAACAAATCCTGAAATAAGCATAAAATGTATTTCAGGATTTTCCTGCTGAACTTGATATTAGTAATTCCATTTAGCCGGGTGTGACCATTTTACACACATTTTTTTATAAATCAAGAATATAAAATTGTTTACTTAAAGAAACGTTGCAGCTCGCAAAGACATTAAGCTTAAAGTCGTTGAATAACGAGTAGACACTGATAGAAAACGCCTTCTACTCACAATGGTCGTCAGAAAGCTGTGACCGGTGTGACCTTACAAAACTTTGTTTTAAACAATAATGATAATAATGAAATAAATATTAAACATACAAAGAAGGAGAGCAAAACCTTTCTTGCATGATCATTTAAAAGTACCTAAAATTTATTAAAAAATATTAAATAGTGTATTTTTTTATTTTTTCTGTAATTGTCATTCTATAAAAAAAAAACATCATGAGAGATTTTTATTAAAAATGATAAAATTATTTTTTCCTTGCATAGGGCCGTTTTACGTGGAATCACTCATATACAAAACAAATGAAAAATGTCATATCTGTATGCTGTATTAAAATAAGCTAATATCGGAGCATAAAAGGAAATTGTAACGATAATAAAAAAATAACATGTATTTAAAAAATGTTCATCTTTGTTCTTTCTGAAATAAACCAAAGATGGAAAATAATAGTTTTTATCAAAGTTATCAGGTCAACAAGTCAGACAGAAAGAATTTTTTTATACGATATTTAAGGAAAAAAAAATTTTAAGCACTTTTTTCAAAAAAAGTTAATATATCACTGTTATTTTTTGACTGATGTTTTTTCGGTCAAATATAAAAGTAAAAATTTGACCGATATTTTTCCGGTAAAAAATAAAAATTAAAATATGACCGATATTTTTTTTACGGTTTCAGGCACTAGAATGACTACATAATAGTACATTCATATATACAAAACTTTCAGACCGATAGGAGAAAGTTTAGAGGTGGCGTTGCTAATTTTACACGTAAATGCACATTATTTGCGTATGATTAATATTAATAGTAATTAAAATTAATCATACTCCCCAGCAAAAAATATTCAACATTTAGAAGCACTAAAACCTGTTAGAAGCAATGCATTGTTTATTTAACAACAAATGATTCCAAAAATGCTACCACAAATACACTAAAGCTTACAAAAGACCACGAACAAATATGCACGAATACTTATTACCTTTTGACGATAATTTTAAAATGTAATAAATATATGCAAAGCAACATAAGTATTTAATATTTAACTTCTCTCACTGGCAATAGTGCTTCTTGGAAGCACTAACGTAAGCGAGACCCTAAAATATGTATATACGATTGTATACGCTTACAGTACACACACATACACATGTGTATGCACGAACAGTATATTTTAAAAATGAAGTAAATAATATTAATATAATGTATTTATAAGAGTAAGTTCATGTCAACTTCATGCTGCCGATTTGCAACAGTGTTTTTGGTTCAGTGGTTGCTGCGTTGGATTTTAAATCTAAAGATGCTTAGTTCGATACTAGTTGAAATTAATATAACAAACAGTGAGTAAAAATACAAAATTGATAATTGAAGATAAAAACTAATAAGCCTTTAACATTACGTTAATAAATCCATCAGCCCCGCCAAACCACATCGAATCATTTTTCCATATATTTTCATTTTTAGTGCTGAACATTTTGATGATTTTCAGCGCTAATATAAGCATTTTATGCAAGCAGAAAGAATTGCTTCTAAGCGGCTCATTGCGAACAAAAATCATGCAATATAAAATCGCAATAGCAAGTGATTCCATTTTGTAGTCTCTCTTATAAAAATTCTTCCAGCCAGCAATAATTTTTGCTGGGTCATGTATGTATACTTCCTGGCCCTAATGTATACTTCATATATTAACCTATATGAATGGACTATTCACATATTACGTAACGCTAGAGAGGGTTTTCATGCTTCGTTAATGATTATATAGTTTATATTAAACATTTTGTAAAAAAGTGTTACTTTTTGAGCATTCCCAGTGACCATTTTTCGCCAACATGGGCGACCTCGGAAAAATTCTGAGATTTTATCAGACAATTAAGTGAGTTATCTAAAATTCCTTTAGACATTTAGCAGAATAGTCAGTAATTGTATGGTACGACGCTACTGCACATATCTTTAAATATTATCCAATTGAAAATTTTATCCGATTAATATCTTGAAATATTATCCGATTAATATTAGAATGGTCTACACATTATCGAAAAGCAATTTATTCTTCTTTAAGATCTTTCCTTTATTCTTCACTTCTGCATATTGCCACATTTTAGTTTTCCTAATAATTCTCATTTATGGTTTGTTTAAGTTTTCAAACTTATAAAATATGGGTTCATATATGATTTTTGATGATCTGCCATTGCACAAGAAGAGTCTCATAAGTTTTACATCTGTTTGATTCTAAATTCAAATTTAGAATCTCATTTAGCTGCTACTTTTCACCGTATAACAGGACGTAAAAAGTATCAGCAAATTAGGAACATTTTTTTTTGCAAAAATTTTTCCGACAGTGTGCAGCGTGTTAAAAATTTCTTTAGAATTTGCTTAGAATATTCTTAAGAATGCGTAGAAAAATCTCCAAGACATTTTGGGAAAGTTTTCAGAATTTTCTCAGACTACGCTTTCTCATCAGCCATGCATATGATTTGATTTTAGGTTTGGAATTTTCTAATTCGGATACGAATTCTGCAAAAAATGTTTGCTGGTTATATAGATATGAATATGCGAGCTTGCTTATGTGTGCTTAGCATGATGAGCTTAAACATGCTTAAAAACTCCTAATACTTGCGTAAAAAAGCTTTAGCATACCGCGCGTTAACATTGTTAAAAGTCTTTTGAGTTTTCAAATATATTTGTTTTATTTTTGTTTGGTTTGATTTTCGAATGCAAATGGCGAATTTTATGTAAAAGTATGTATGTATGTGTACATGTGCATATACTATATTACAGTGTGAAGGTGTGCAATAATCTGGAAAAAACTGTACGAAAAGTAAACAAGCTTTTAAAAACATACAAACATATCCACATATTTACATTTCATTCTAAATTTTAATCAATATGTTTGTCTGCATGTAAAGTATTTTGTGTTCATGAAAAGGTAGTTTCTTTGTATATTTGCATAAACAAAATTTATAAAGGTTTTTAAATTTTGTGCAGTGTTTTGTTTATCTATTTTGTTTGTTTTTTTTTTATTTCTTATTTACTAACTTAAAAACAGACTTGCTTTGAGAGCTTTTTGACCACCTGGCCGTTGCACTGTTTGAGTTTTATTTATTTAGTTGGAAAGTGATTTGAGTATACAAGAATATTTACTACCAAGGAAGGTAAAAAAATTTTTTAATAGGCAGGATGGATATCTGCTTTGATTACTGCGACCTCTTACATTCAAATTATCTTCAGTGTCAAACTAATGATTTTTGTAAAATTTTTTATTAAATATTTTTAAATATATTTTCAATATACATACACTGTAGTTTACGATAGAGTTTTACATACTCATTTACAGCAGATATTTTGAATGGTTTTAAGAAAAGTCAGACCTCTTCTTTGTCAGAAGAAGTTCCAAGATCCTTGTCGAAATGTCTGAGTTAAGCCTCTACGAATTTTGAAGAATTTTCGTGGAAAATTCTAAAAAAAAATTTAACATGTCTGAACAATATCGACAAAATGGCTAACAAAACCTTGAAAATTTTTTCTTATCTTTCTGAAACTTTTTATACCCTGTTGTTCTAACATCGGTCAAGAGTCTGAGCTGAAGCTATACGTTTTTAGATTCCAGTAAAACCTCTGAGACTTTTATTGTAATATGCATTTTTTCGATCTTTATGCTAGCTTATCAGAAAACATTTCCCTATAGTTCATAAGTCACACATTTTTGCACAAACTCCCACGAGATAAACGAGAATTATTACGAGACCAGATATTAAACGGATGGATTTTCAGAAAATATGCAGAAACATTATACGAAAAAATTGCAGACTCTTCAGCCAAATGTCTAAGGGAATTTCAGAAAAATCTAGTAAAGCCCCAGAATTTTTTAGACGTCGGACATGTTGGCAAAAAATGGTCATTATGGCAAAAAATGGTCAAAGTATATGTGTGCTTCACGTAAATAAGCAACAGCTTCAAATTACAAAATAAATTTGTCTGATGCCTACATTAAATTAATGTTGTTTCAACTTGAAATCATTTTGATTCATTATTATTCTTCGTGTTATTTCAATATCAAATTCACGTTGTTTCAACTTGAAATATGTTTGATTCAACACGTTTCTTCGTATTATTTTTTTAAGTATCAACTTCATTTTAATTTAATTGTACTAAAATATCAACTCAACATGAAAAATTATTATTTCAAAAGGAAAAATTTTCTTTGAAGGTTATTGTACAATCATATTGAATAAAAATTCCAAACAAAGGTGACCGACCGAAAGGACCGGAACAACTAGCGAGGAATAATTTAACTTAGCATGATAAACAAAATAATAGCGTAGATTATAACCAAACGAATTGCAGAAGTGGTAACACTAGTATTGAGGCATGAACAAGCGGACCTTAGACCTCACAAATCCTGTATAGACCATGTCAACAGCCTCAGGGTTATAACAGAACAATCGGTCGAATGGCGCTCTTCGCTATATCTCTGCTTTATCGATTTTGAAAAATCGTTTGACACAATAGATCACAATGTCATATGGAATGCGCTAATATGCAAAGGTGTTCCAATGAAACTTATTGCGCTCAATAAAAGTCTATATAATATCAAGCAAGTTGCCGAATCCTACATGAAGGCAAATTGAGCAACCAAATAACAGCTCGTATTGGCGTACGCCAAGGCTGTTTCTTATCGCTAGTTCTTTTCAACATTGTACTCGATAGTATTATGGCCAAGGCGATGTATGGGGCTTAGAAGTATCAAAGGTATCAGGGGCCTGAATGGAACTTAGACTACTAAGACGACATTTGTAAAATGACATATACCTTCGAGGATATGTCGGCCAAATTGCTACAACAAGCAGATGTTACAGAAGAAGCGGGCTTGACGATAAATTACAAGAAAACAAAAAGCTTGCGTATTAATGCATCAACAGCGCAGAAGTTTCAAATCAACAACATCGAACTGGAAGATGGAAATTCCTTTTGCTACCTGGGCAGTATATTAACAAAAATGATGGTTCTAAAGAAGATATTGAGAAACGTATCATTAAAGCCAAGCAAACCTGTGGTCGATTGAAGTCCATTTAAACCTCGCAAGCGCTTTCTCGACGAATAAAACTCAAGATCTATGATTCTAATGTGAAATCAATTTTACTCTATGGCTGCGAAACATGGAACACTGCACTCTGAGATATCCAGAAACTGCAAGTAATTGTCAAGCACTGCGTACGTAGAATTATCCGTGTCTTTTGGCCAAATGTAATAATCAACAGCAGATTGTGGACCTAAACCAAATAAATTCAAATTGTAAAGACATAAAGAAACGCCAGTGGAAATGGATCGACCATATCTTACGCAGGCGTCCAAACGACATTACCAGAAATGCCATCGACTGGAACACACAGAGCAATCGAAGAACATGCCACCCTGAATACACTTGGAGGCGTCAAATCGACACTCAGCTGCTCCCATGAACAGAAGTTAGGGCGAAATAAAATCTCTTGCTCAGGATAAATGACGTTATGACATAATTGTTGAGGCCCTATGCTCCTTATAGGATCGACAGGAATATAAATACATATAATAACAAGAATCACCTATGAAGGAAAGTGACTACACACAGAAAAATGTCCATGTAAAATCGTCGAAAACCAGGTTTACTTAATATTTTTCGGTAGTGATTTTGCTTCATAGGTGTTTCATGTTAAATCAACATGATTTTCAATAACCTTGAAAGAAAATTTTTCCTTTTGAATTAAATATATTTCATGTTGATTTAATATTCCAGTACAGTTAAATCAAAATGAAGTTGATACTGACATAATACGAAAAATCATATTGAATCAAAGTAATTTCGAGTTGAAACAACGTGAATTTTATATTGGCACAACACGAAGAATCATGTTGAAACAAAGTTATTTCAAATTGAAACAACGTGAATTTGATATTGGAACAACACGAAGAATCATGTTGAATTAAAGTTATATCAAGCTGAAACAACATGACTTTAATTATTTATTATTAATTATTTTACTTACGTGATAGTCATCAGAAAACTTTGCGTTGTAGCTGACTGCCCCAGCCAAGATTTGAACTCGTGCCACCTGCATGATAGTCCACGCGCTAACTACTGCAGCCACAATAGCTTCAAAATTTTCTTTACTTGTACACTAAATAAATGCCATCGTATGTAAAATGTATTTCAATTTAATTCAACATGATTTAAATGATTATTTAACATAAAACTTATTTGAAATTAAAGTTATAGTCATGTCGATTGAAAATGAAACTTAACGTTTATAACAAAATTGTTTTAACGGGGGTTTAAAGTTAGATTAATTATTTTCCGTTTAAAATCAATATGAAAGAATGGTAATTTTAAGCCAGCAGTAGTAAATATTCGCTGGTAATTCGTTCTTTGTCGTATACATAGACGACACATGTAAGAATAAACAACAACAAGTCACACAACTAAGCAGAACAGTGAATTGTAGCAATAAACAAAGCAAGTAAACACTAACACACTCAAACGACAAATTATTTCTTGTAAATTTAATATGATTTGCAATCAAAATTGCGGCATGTGGATTTTACATTCCTTTTTTTTCTGTGTGTACTGAAATATGTTAAATTAGCCATGTTTTCAACGATTTTAATATGTAATTTTTCTATGTGTATGTCTTAGCATATGCAGATTTCTATACACAAAATGCTTAATATATCGACTTCGATTTAAAGTAAAGATAAATAAAAAAGACTTGTCCTATAAAATTTATTTTTTGGCTGCTAAGATTTTTTTGGCTATGGCTCTATATCTTATACCTTAAAAGTAAGGATTGCACGATTTCATATGCCTGCCCACTATAACTATATGTGAATTCTAACTCCTCCTAAACGTAGTATCAGATCTAAGCTTTCAAAACGCTGATAGAGCTGTATATGTTTGTGGTGGCCTCTGTCACACGCGGACGTTAGAGCCATTATTTATCTATTTTTTTGTACCGTGTAATCAGTCCTTCTGTCCAACAATTTTTTTTTTTGGATTCGTTTTTTTGCACGTATTTTTTTTTTATTTAATTAATCTGCCAAATTTTGCAGAATATATTCTTTTATTTAAAAAATATTACTAAATTCTTACATATTATTTTTCTCTGAATGGCTCTTAAAAGTATTTCGTTTACAAGGTGGGATTTTAATAGAATAAAAATAAATAGAAGATTAAAAATCTAGAATTTTTCTAATGAAATTCTATTTCCAAAGGCACAAAAAAAATTGGTCTGCAACAAAATTTCACTTTACTTAAATTTTATATATTTCTCAAGGTTTTTTTTTTTTTTGTTAACACAATTTTCCATTTTATATCGATTTCCATAAATATTTAAGATTATGACTTTATCAACTTTATCAGCAGACACAATAAAAGAAATAAGAGCCTTCTTAGACACTCTGGGGAGAAGAGGCCAGAACGGCATAACTACAAAAAAAAATAAATTAAATAAAAATTAAAAGAAAATATGATAATTTGATAAAAATTTGTCTCAAGCAGATGATATTGCTGGTCTTAAAATGTTACATTCATTCATTTAGTCACTCCCAGGATTATTTAATAGATACATTCTATTGATACCAAAAAAATTACAAAAACTCTTTTATTTGTTTTTTTCTTTATGACATTTTCTATTGGTCCTCTCTCTTTTTGCTATCCTTAACAAAATTTCTTTGGGATCTTTTTTTTTAATTTTTCTTTATTTTGTTTTGAATTTATGTTTTTTTAACATTCCTTGAAAGGTTTTGGGTTTGGTCATACAGAGATATAAATGAAACTAATAGCCATATCACAGACCAAAATTGTGTGTGTCTTTTTTTTTTTGTAAAATGAAAATAAAAAGAAAATATTAGAAATTCTCACGCAATTCAAACTCAATCGATTGAAAACGATTTGAAAAAGTTAAATGTGTCGCCCATAAAGTAAAATAAAGAAAAAAAAATTTTGATAAAAGATAAAACGAAATTGTTATTTGGCTGCATAGAAGCTCTTTTGCTTTAACACCGATCCGCTTGAAAAATATCTAGATAAATATGCCACATTCGAATTGTGTAAAAGCAATTTGTATTAGTATGACTCTAGTGTTTAAAGAATATTAAAACTATAATTAAATACATTTTGATATCTAGGAAGCTATTAAATTTTATTGGATGAAGTTTTGAAGTTTTCTAGCTACCTGGTGGTCAAATTCATTTAACCAAATTATATCTTTTTGTTAAACTATTTTACTACATATGAGATACAAATTAGTTATAGAAGCACGTAACAGTCACTGTGATGAAAAACTGTTATACATGCTGTTAAGACGACGCACGCAATCGGGCATAGCAGAGTAGTATTGCTATTTCAGAACGAGTCCATTGATTTTACACGTACAAAAGAGAAAGGTAGACATATCATATATCAACGTTTACAAAATTATGTGTAGTTTTAAACAGTGTATTCAGAATTCGTACAAAGATTTTGGAATTTCTTCCTTCTTGTCATCTACTCATATGCTTTCCGGTACGTTTTCTGACCGACTTCGGATATGAATTCTCCATCTTGTGCAGACTTTCAATTACCGAAATTGGAAATAAATTTTTGCTGGGTACTTATATTCATATTGTGGTTTTGTCGTCTTCATGACGCATAACCATCAAACACTTGACATTTCATGAAATGAAAGAAATGTTAAGGATATTTATTAAATACGAAGTTGAAAATATATATTTTTTCAATAATACATTTTCCTCAATATTTTTCTCTTTTTAAACGCCAAAGAATTCCAATGATGAAAATGATGTTTAAAAATAAAATAAAAAAATAAAATGTAAGAAAACATTTTAATATAAGCTTTCAAATATTAACCTTTTGTCGATTGAATGCCAATCAAAAGAGCAGTTAAATTTAACACTAAAATAAAGAAGAAAAAAAAAAACACAAATACAAACAAGGAATGTTTTAAGGTATTTTATAAAAAAGATCAAAGTATACAAAACTCACATTTCTGCCTGCTGTGATTTTTATTTTTTAAATTGGTTTGGCACTTCTATACTTTTCTAAAAGGAATGCCATGTTTCAAGCTAATAAAAATATGCTGTTTTAAAGCCTTACGCTTGGCTAGTTTGCCAAACTGTGAGTTGTTAGAGGGATGTCTGTACATGTTGTTTGTGTTGTGTATAAGCCGCCAATATAGTAATGCATAAAAATGGCTTTGCTTGTATGTTTTGTAGCCTTTTCCGTCCATCCTCAATCGAATGTACACAAACTCGCACACACACTCAAATTTTGATTAATGTTTATCTATGCAAATGTTACTTCCGGTTCCTGTAACAGACTTACTGCATTAAACAAATAAAAAATCACAAATATATCGATAAATGAAAACAAAAATGCACAAAGAACAAAAACAACAGTATTTTTATGGTCGATAGATTTTTAATGCACAATGTGTTGTGCATGTGCACGAACTGCACAGTGGGTTATAATGAAAAAAAAGGAAATTTTACAAAAAGTTACAAATGGTGTTAATTAGAAAAATTTATATATTGCCTTAAAGTATAAAAAATAGTTAATGTATCTAGAACTAGCTTGTTACGTAGCAATCAACGTTGGACTAGATGGTTGAGGCTAGAACCGATACTTATCATAGAAAAAAAAAATTTTACTAGTTACCTTCTCCTGGGGATAAGACACATTAATTTTATTACATTTCTATAATTTATTTTATTTTTTTCATGAAAACTAGTTTAAATAAAATTCATAACTGAGTTTTCTATGCCATATATTAATCCAATTTCACAAAACCTTGTACGACTGTACAATCAAATACACACACAGCCTACAAATCACCACAAAAACCTACATTTGACTTTATTTGTCAATGGATTTGTGTGCGTGATCTTGTATGCTGCGATAGTTTTAAATCGTTTGTTCGGCTCTTTGCATTTGTATCAGTGCTGGCAACTATTAGTCTATTTTTTTTATATATTTTTAGTCGATTTTTTTTTAATTTTATGCTGTTTGTATTGTGGCCTCAAACATTTTTTAATTGAATTTGTAACAAAAATTTCAATCAAAGTGGAATGGAAAAGGGGAAGACAGTAAATTTATCAAAAAAAATCGTGATATTTGACAAGTTTTATAGTTTTTTTTTTAGTTCTGCCATGCATTCCTTCCTGAGTGACGGTTATTTTTTTATTGCATTCATAGTTTACTGCTACAATTGTTTTGTAACATCCCAGCAAAAACTTTTGTCATTTTTGTAATCGGTAGTACTTTATTAATGGGTTACAAAGTAATAAGTGCTACTTATTTATCTTATTACTATGCTTCAAACTAGAACTACAACTTAAAGTCTAACAACAGTAGTATGAAAATAGCTATAATTTGTTATTATGTATTAATAAAATAAGTAGACCACCATTTTTTAAGTCAACATGTGATTAAATTAGGGATGTAACGATACGCCGTTTTGCCGATCCGATACCGATACCGATATTTAAAATTAAATATCGCCGATACCGATTCCGATACCGATACGAATATTGAAATTGAGTTCAAGTTTAGATTAACAAAACTCAAGTGCAATTTTTTATTATAAAAAATTACATTATAAGAGAGAATATTTAAAATTGATAAAACATTGGAAGTAATTTTTAAGGAGCTACATTTTCTTTGCTTCCAAAAAATTTATATTAAAAATATGCAGATAATTAGTAGAAAAGCAAGAAAAAATGTTTAATTTCTTTATAAAAAATACTCGCCATGCTTTTTAAAAAATTGATTTTTTAAAGGACACTTATCAACTAATATTCTTCTATAACTTAATAGTTTATTTATTAAAAGACTTCTAAGTTTATATATATTCACTTAAATTTACATGAAAACACAGTTCGAAGTTTAAATTCGCATAAAAAAGTTTTGAAAATGGGTAATTTTTTATCATTTTTCCTTGAGGAAAAATCATTATAGAATACCGAAAAAGAAATTTGTCCTAGCATCGCTTTCAATTCGATGATTGGTAGCCGAAAAACAGAACTTCTTGCAATGGCAAGGATATGTAAAACTAATTAGAAATTATCAAAATTTGCAATACTTCCAGATCGCGAATTCTACATTTTCAATGCTTCTTTGGAGTATCTTTTTTTTCTGGAATAAGATTTAAAAACAACGACTTGAATTTGAATTCATGGTAAAATTAACAAAAAAATTTTTTTTACAAAATAACAGCATAAAATATTATTAATTTTTAAAATTGATATTAATAGGATTTAAAAAATAACGAAGTGAATTTAATTCATGGTAAAATCGAACGAAAATAAATTATTTGTTAAAAAAAACTCTGAAAAAAATTTTTAAAAGTATCGGCGCATCGACAGTAAAATATCGCCGATACCGATGTATCGGAAAATCTGAAGTATCGCCGATATATCGGTATCGGTATCGGTATTCGTTACATCCCTAGTTTAAATATGAAAACTAGTTTTTGTCGCTTAAACTTATAACTCAACAATAGCTGAGTGAGTAAAGTTCTTGTCTTCAAATTTAAACGAGCACACGTTCGTGTCCCAGCTAGGTAAAGAGAAGAAACAAATTCAAAAATTTTAATATACAAGGTGGCGCAAAAATAATCATCCAATTTTATTTTTAAATAACTTTTTTACAAAATGCGGAAAAATTATTTTGAGTGATTGAAATCTTTATTTGGACCTTTAGAATTTTTTCTGTTAAGTGGCAAAGATGATATCGGCCAAGTGGTTTCCGCCCGTATTGATACACATTTGTGCCCGTTTTATCGCATTTCTATGACATTCCGCTAGATTTGCGGTGATTACTGGTCGCATTCATGTCGAATATTCTCCTTAAAGGATGCGGTTTTCTGGGGCTTGCTGGCATAATCCCGTGACTTCAATTGGCCCCAAAGAAAGATGTTTAAATCGGGCGATCATCGGGCTGGCTATGCAAAATCGTCAAAATGGGAAATTACTCGACCAGGACACGCTTCGTTCACAATATCCATTGTGGATCCTGCTATGTGTGCGGTTGCACTGTTTTGTTGAAACCACATGTTCACCAAGTCTCGCTCATTTAATTTCGGTAGTAATAAGTCGTTTGTCATGGCCCTGTAGCGTTGTCAGTAGCGTCCTCAAAAAAATACGGCCCAACCACTCCTTCTGCGTGAACGCCGCACCAAACAGTAGCTTTGAGTGGATGTAACGGATTTTCATGGAAAATCCATGGCATACTGAAAGTCATGGAAAATTCGATAAACCGGGCACAAATTTATATCAACGCTGGCGGCAGCCAATTGGCGGATGGATATCATCTTTTCCACGTAACAGAAAAAATTCTAAAGGTCCAAATAAAGATTTCCATCACTCGAATTCATTTTTGTTTATTTAGTAAAAAAGTTATTCAAAAAAAAAAAATATTGGATGATTAATTTTGCGCCACCTTGTATATAAATAAAGTATAAAGTGTATAAATTTTTTTTTCATTTAATTTGTTTATTTGACTACTTATTTGTTAGCTTTAAGTAAGCCACATAGTAACTAGTAAACTGCTGTGCCAATGTAAATACATTTTTAAGGTGTACTCCTTATATTTTGGACTTCTCAAACAAAAATAAGTAGTTATCGAGTCAAATTGTAAGTACTTACGGCTTTAATCCCTATATACTTTTTTACCTACCAGTAAGCAAAGTTTTTGCTGGGTATATATAATTGTTGTTGTTTTTTCATTATAGGATATTTATTTCTCATCCCCTTTCAGTTCATTATGGCTAAAAATGTTTGCAATCGAATGGACTATTCATTAAAATCTTTGCCAGTAAAAACTTTTGTCATTTTTGTAATCGCTAGTAATTTATTAATGGGTTACAAATTAATGAGTGGTACTTATTTATCTTATTACTATGCTTCAAATTAGAGCTACTACTTAGTTTTTAATAAAATTAGTACATTATTTTATCATTATCTGAAAGTACCCTAGGTTTAAGGGAACTGACACAGAACCTGCCACGTGACTAGTCCTTTGGAGATAGGGACCGGCTCGAGTTCTAACACTTTGCATAGAAGAGACCTATCACATTAACATGGCTTTTTCATAGGATAGAGCAATTGATACCTTTTAGACATTTTGTGATGGGTCACGAGACTGATCTAAAGAATCGTGCCAGTAGTAGTTACTATAAAACTGGTTTCGGATATAGTTCCAAGGAAGGTAGGAGTTCATTTAGTTCACATAAACCCCTCCCACTCATTGTAAATCATCTTGATTGGATTATGTTTTAATCAAATGCTTATAGCTTTTTTATTTTATTAATTTGCAATGACGTATGTATGAAATTTACTTATATTTTTATTTTATTTGATTTTTTCTTTTGACAACCAAGGCAATCGTCATCTGATTTCATTCTACTAAAACCTAAAAAAGTAACTGTAAGAAACATAGTGTGAAGAAAATTAGAAAATTAGTGTTTGATGCAAATAGTCTTGCGAAAGTGAAAATGCACGTTACCGCAGCCTTAAATCCTAGCACATTTTGTTAATATATTTGATAAAAAAAAAAGCTACGACAGCTTGTATTTGCACTTTCGCAAGACTATTTGCATCAAACACTGAACTCCACTATTTTGTTTTTAATAAATGCAATTAAATTGGCACTTACACCTGAAATGCAGTTTCTTAAATTCAGAATTCCATTACAAAAATTTATTTAAACTTTCGCAGATATGGACACAAATATTTGTAAATAGAAAAAAAAAACGAAGACAATATTTTTTTTAATTTTTATGCAGTTTTGGAACATTTATATCTGTTAAGAGATGGGGTCTAGTTTGACCAGTCACAGTACATTCCTATTTCCATAAGTCATAGGACAGGTACTTTTGGAACAATTGACACAAATTTCCCGCAGGGTAGTTACAATTTGTTGATATGTATTAATAATACTCGTAGAAAGTAGACAGCCACTTTTTAACTCAACATGTGTTTGCATATGAAAACTAGTTTTTGGCGCTTAAGCCTGTAAGTCAATAATAGATGAGTGCGTAAAGTTATTGTCTTCATATCTGAACGAACTCAGGTTCGTATCCCAACTGGGTAAAAAAGAAAAAAAAACTAAAATTAAATTTAAAAAAAATATAAATACAACATAATGTAATTAAATATTTCTTTTAATTTTAATTTGTTTATTTGACTACTTATTTTTTGGCTTCAAGAAAGCCAAATAATAACTACTTAATTGCTGTGACAAAGTAAATCAATTTATAAGGGTTACGCTTTATTTTTTGGACTTCTTAAATAAAAATAAATAGTTATCGAGTCAAATTGTAATTAGTTACGACTTTAATCTTGATATACTTTTTGCCTGCCAGTAAGCAAAGTTTTTGCTGGGATATTTATAAGCAAAAATTAAAATATTATTTTTTTTTAATAAATAAAGTTTAAATACTCGTATAATATTTCGGGTTAAGCGCAATATTTGCATTTACGTATACAATTATTATTAAGAGAGAAATATTAGAAGAATATATAATCATTAGACAAGTGATACGGTTCAATATTGATCTCGTGGCCGCTACTCTATCTCATCGGAAATCTTTGATAATTTTTACCACTTGTGAATACTAGGTACTGAATAGGATATTCACTCGGTAATCGGTTAACCGATTAATTACTACCCGATTAACTGATCGGTCAATATAAAATTGGCTATTTTCGATTAACGATTAAGCCGGTTAATTTAAGTAGATTAACCGATTAACCGATGTAAAAAAATTTTAAATTTTTTTAATGATTATAACATATTTTTTTTTTTGTGATTATTTATTTGTTTCGTCTCGTATACAAAACGTACTTGTTGGGAAGTTATTTTTCATACAAACAAAGAAGTGTATTCAGTGATCTTAACTTAAGTTAACCTGACCTGACGACAGCAGAAACTATCGATAGTAATACAAACAATCTTTTATCAGAACTAACCGAACAATTAGAAATTTTAAGATTTAAAAAAAATTAAAACAGGATTTTAATACCATATTGAAAGATTTTATATGTTTAGATAAATCTAGGATAAGGACTGGTAAATTAGATATTATGTATCATAGATTGCTTTCGATTTCTGCAACATCTACGATAATTGAAATAATTTTTTTCCTAGTCAAGTTTTATCAAAACTTAAAAAATCAATCGCTTAAATCCTATTAGGATTAAATTATTGCAATAACTAATGAGATAATGTTACAAACTTTTTTTATTTTTATAATAAATATTTATAAATTATTTGTTTCTTTGCTTGATTTAGTTCAAGAATTATTGTGTATTGTATGGCATTGTTTTTTTTTCGCCCAATAAACGCAAAATAATAAATAATTTATGCATTTTTATTCATCGAAATTACATAATTTCTGGAAAACTTTATTAATCGGTTAACCGATTAATAACCGATTAAGGCAATACCTCAATACTGGAGATCATGTTCTGAATCTTAGAAATATGTATTGAATGTTACCCCTAATTTTTGTTTAATTAAAAATATTTTTTTATAATTAAAGAGTTTTTAATAAAACTCATAGAATTATACTCTCACTAATTTATTTTGTAGCGTATTCTTAAAAAAAATATATCAAATATAACAAAAATGCATTAAACGTTTGTTTGAAAAAGTTCTTAAAGGGGATTTTGACTTTGATTTGGGGACTATAAACATGAAAAGTTTATACAACTCTACAAACAATATCAAGGATATTTTCTTTAATTTTATTATATTTTATTTCATTTCTTATTTAACTCCATAAAGTTTATTAAATGTTTCCTCTCTCGGTTAACTGCAAATATATACAGTCTTATGTTCAACTTTTTGCATTAACAAATATAAGAAGTCATTTGGCAATTTTTGATGAAATTGCTATTGTTGTTATTATTTTTGATATCCTAAAGACTTTAAGTCAAGCAAAAGTTAAAGAAAGCAGAAAAATGTAGAAAATAAAATGTCGAAATTAAAGTGGTAAAAAATTATTTGCAGTTGTATAAATAAATTTTTTCAGCTCAGTAAATAAAGCGATATCATGAAAAGTATATTAAGGAATTTCAAAATATTAAACCAATAGAAAAAAAAATAGAAATTATAAAGAAAAGCCTGAGAAAAAGCCAAATTAAATTAAAATCATTGTTTAGAACACAACAAAACCCATGTAAGGAAGATATCTGAAATAATGACAAAGTGTAAAGCAGCACAGAAAATATATCCTTCAAAAAACTCTGCTTTGATGAAGCAAAAAGGAGGAAAAAATTTTGATACTCAAAAAGATCTGCTACTCTTCAACAGGCTTGAAAGAATAAACTTACAGGCATTAAAGTCAAAAAGCTTTATAGTATCTTAATCATTGGCGTAGGCAGAAATGTCTCTGGGGGGAGGGGCTAAAGACCACATTAGTCCCTCCAGTTGTCATGTATTATCACATCTAATATTTTGAATTTCCAGGGGGAGGTTATAGAGATTCTTAGCAGCCCCAAGAAGAGCTAGCTACGCCAGTGGTCTTAATTGATTTTAATGATTCTTTATAAAATATTTAAATTCGTCTAAAGCGGCATTTTTATATATATGTTTTCTTCTGATAACATGAACTGAATTTGACAGTGAAATTCACTTTCCTACAAAATTCTCTGTACCGTATTTTCTGCTACTCAATACTGCTGTCAGTCATATTTGCAGTCAAGCTCATAACCTTAGACCAGCCTAAGTAGACAAGTTCCGGTTGATACATCGGCTATTGATTACGCTAATTAGTTCCAGGATTTCTTCAACAAACATACAACAATACAATTTTTAAGTGGCTTAATGCCTATCTTAATTATTGGTTTTGGTGTATATTAATTTGCAACTGTTCCTCTAGTTATTTTGCTTTCTTGTGTGCAACTGTCAAGATTCTAATTGGAAGAGTAAACACAAAGTAAGTACATCGACAACATCAAGATAAACACAAGAAACTGTAATTGTCTGTTTAGCTTGAAAACTATTTAGTCATAGTATTGTTCATTTGTATACTGCCTTAAATTTATTTTGTTTTCAAAGGATTGGTATACGACGTTGTCTGGTCTATAGTTTTTGTGAAGTTTTGATCATGTAGATATTACATATTACACTGTACAACAATATAATTTTTTTTTCAAAGACTGCAAAAAATAAATGTATACATTTATGGTTATTTTAAACTATAATATGCTTATTTTGAACTATATATGGTTATTTTGAACCATATATAAATTTTTATTTTGAGCCATTATTGTTATATTAAAAAACATATATGGTTATCATGAACCATATATATGTTTATTTTTAACCATATATATGAATATTTTGAACCATATATATATAGTTTTTTTAACTATTATGGTTGATTCAACCATAGTTTTGTTTTGCGTACATATGTTTATTTTGAACCATATATATGTTTCTTTTGAGCCATAATGGTTATTTTAAAATATATATATATATATATATATATATATATATATATATATATATATATATATATATATATATATATATATATATATATATATATATATATATATATATATATATATATATATATATATATATATATATATATATATATATATATATATATATATATATATATATATATATATATATATATATATATATATATATATATATATATATATATATATATATATATATGGTTATTTTGAACCATATATATGTTTATTTTTAACCATTTATATGAATTTTTTGAGCCACATGTATGATTATTTTGAACCATATATATAGTTGTTTTGAACTATTATGATTGATTCAACCATGGTTTTTCTTTGCGTGTAGTTTTTAATAAAAATGTATCTTACGTTAAGACAACTAGGTCACCATACAAAAGAATACTGTATATCGTCAGCTGAAATGAAAAATCTAGTAGCTACACTTTTTGAAATTTTATATTAGGTAGAAAAACTAAATAAAATACTTAAAGTTACTAAAGTAAAGTCTTCTTAGTTTTATTTTTAATTTGTCTAGTTTTTATGTAATTACCTTGCGGTAAATGTTGTACCAATTATCTTGAACGTACTTGCCCTAAGACTGGTGAAAATGGCAATAGTACAAACTGTTCCTGAGTCGTGACCGGTGAAAAGCGATCATATCACAAAATTACAACCAAAACTCTAGCCAAATACCCTCTCACTGTACAAACAGATTTTTCCCAAATAAAAACTGTTTGTAATTTAAAAAAACTAACACAGGACAAGTACCTTAAGTTTTGGTCTAGAACCTATCGCTGAGTATCGTAATTATGTCAATTGAGCCCCTCCAATGACAATGTCATGTAAAAGTTACAGGCCCCTTTCATATAAAATTCTGGAACTCGAACCGGTCACTAATCCTTGGGAACCAGGATTAGCGACCGAACCAGTTTTTTGTTAATACGTCGTTTTGAGTTTCAGCTAACTATATGTAATATTTACTAATATAATGATGATGAAACATTTTAAGAAAGTGTTTTGTTATACAGTGCCATCAGCCTATTAACCTCAACACAATTTCATGAACACAGAAAACCATATTAAGAAATACACTTACACCTCAAATACACTTCATCGCTTTGTTCTGATGGTTTTATTGCAAAAAAAAACATCATTACAGTTTTTTTTTTATTATTTGCCATGTTTGCTCTTAAAATTTTTCTTCTTACTTACACGCTTTCCTTGTGTTCTTCTCTATTATATGTTAATAAAATTTTCTCTAGTAATACAAAATCTTTTATTTAATTTATAAAATGATGAAAATATTCACACACATCTCGCGGTTTCTTAACAAACTTATTAAGCAAAATAACAAATTATTTTTCTTGCAAATTTAATTTTCTACTTCCTTGAATTTTACTAGTCAAGGTCTCAGCTGGTGGCTTTTTGACTAATTACTTTGGTTTTGTTCCGTTTATAAGTTTCTATTTATCTTAAAAGGTTTAAGTATACGACCTTTCCCTTACCAAAAGAAAGTGTTAAAATCCACAAATTCCATTCACACGCTTACACTTTGAAACACATCAGCACACATATTTCGATTAAAACCAACAATATATCACCCCTAACACACACACACACATACACATTCAATCCTTAGTTCTCTAACACTACTGTTTAACACGCATAACTTTACACATGTATTCAGAAAAGATGCTGTATTAAAAAAAAACAAATTTTAATTAAAAGTGGTCAAATAGTTTCAAAGGTTGTTTAATTTGTGACAATATTTTAAATTTTCTGCCAACAACTTGTTCTTTTCATGCTCTAAATATAGCCAGAGATTACAAAGTATTTGTTGCTGCTGCCAAGGATGATCAAAGGGTTTTGTGTGTATAAAATATAAGAGCAAAAAAAAAACTATTACAAACTTTGTCTAAACAAAACTAACAATATTTAAACCCATTTCAGTTAAGAGTACATAAACACAGAATTACACATACATTATATAGGATTGTACTGATACTTCCTTATTTCTGTTTTCGTTTTATGCTACTCCTTGTACATGTATCTGATATTGCCAGGAAAGACATGACATCAAAAGGAAAAGTATAAGACAGGGGTATAGCAACACACATAGATGATGACATTGTTACGTTTTGTAGATACCAGAAACCACAAACTTCCAAAGTAATAAAGAAATAAAGAACATATTTTCACATTTACTGTAATATTTGCATGTAGTAAGTAGTTAGTGAAAACTTTGAATATGCCAAACTAAACTAGGAGCGAGTTACACATTATTTTGGGTGAAAATTTAGAAGTCTCGTTCCGTACATAAACCTTGAAATTTACTAGTTATTTGGCTGGTTACCTAAAGTAAAGGATCAGCATTTATTAAATTTTTTATTTGAGATATACTACCAATTTTATTTTAAAAAAGTAGATTCATACCGAATATAAATTGTTTGTTGGCTTTTGTATAGAGTATTCATTTTAATCGAATTTTCAATTGTTCGATTAATCAATTAATCGAAATTGAGGATTTTAAATTACTCGAGCAATCGAGTAAAACTTTTATTTCATTCGAGTTATTCGAGTAAGCTTTACTGCTAAAAATTATTCGTGTTAATCGGAAAATGTTTGAATTTAATCGGTTTTTGTACATTTTTGTGGACAAAAATAAAACAAGACAAGTTTTTTAGTGTTTTTATATATTTTAATAATAAAAACAAAAGAAAACACCATAAATTTTACATAAATTAGATCATAAACTGATCCTTTAAAATAGTTTTTTTTTACTATTCAAATGTCGCGCTTTGAGAAAATTTTGCGCCAGGAAATATTTAATACCATTCCCACCTGTCCTCTACTCAATGCAGAATAAAAATGATTGGAATTGGCATAACATTATTGTTGTTATAAATATAAATACTTACACTTTGGAAATATTTCCCCAAAAAAACGTAACCACTAATTTTGCTCAGAGTTAGTTTGATTTAACTTGTTTTTTATGTCACAAAATGAGTTATGCTGCAAAAAGCTATTTTTATATAAGTTTTAACAAATGCGAGCCCATATTTAAAAAAATATTGTAATTAAAGGAAATACAATTTTAACTTGCCTGTGGGTGACGTTTTTTCGGCAAATAGTTGCCAAGTGTGCCCGTACCCTTAACATCTAGTTGCTCTCGAAATATCTTCTTTATTTCAAATAATTTTTGTTTGATGTTTATATTACCGAATTTTTTTAAAAGACATTTTAAGTTGGTTTCTTTCTCCCTATTATTGTTACTACATTATTTACTTAATTTTTTTATCTTGCGGACTATTAGAATGAAATAACGTTCGAATTGAATGGCAAATTTCGTATAAATTAAAAAAATTTTCCAATTTTTGTTAAGAAATCTACAAAAACTCATTAAAAAAAAGAAAATCTACATGAAATTTTTTAATCGAGCTATTCGATTAATCGACCTAAATTACTCGAATAAATTTTTACTCCAAATTTAAATTTTTTGTTTGATCGAACATTATTTGACTTTAATTATTCGACTAATCGAGCAAACATTACTCGAGTGAATACCCTAGTTTTGTATAAATTTCTAAGCCTAAAACGCTTATTCTGTTGTGATTTTCAAAAATTATTATTTGTAAACTCTCAAATGAAAGTCTGTGCATAAGATAAGAGGTTTGAAACTTTTCAAAAGTATGGTTGAAGTCTACTGATGATTTGGTAATGCAGCAATGAAATGCATATAGACATTGCATAACCTTCAACAAGTAAAGAAAGAACTACATATTATTATATTAACATTTGACTAATAATTACCCTATGCAACAAGAAAAATTCCCAATACACTAGAAATTTTTCCAAATACATATATTGGGGCCCACTTGGGAACGGATGGAGTAAACCCAAAACTGCAATAATATTCCTGATACGATCGGGAACTTGTTAGGATAGCCTTTCTACAATTTAGTGATTTAACATATAAGTTCTTCTCAATTGGGATAATATTGGTAATTTGTTTAGAAAAGCTAACACAGATTTAAAATTTTTTTTTTCATTTTCGATAGATGTGATTGTTGCTTACTTTTGTCCCTTGGACACCTTTGGCCATTTTAAATCAATATTAGAGTTTGCTATTTTTCCGATACGTTTTTTTCCGATACGTTTCCCCAGTTGGATCCCAGCTTTTCTTTGTATGGTGAATTTTACGTAAGACATATTTTTAACGTACGGTTTTGTTGGATATTTAAGCACTAAATGTGAATAAGTCCGAAGTTAACCCTCAAACACATTTTATGTTTTGTCTTGAATTTTGAAGCATGATGTTTTTAATGACTTATAACAGTAGAATTTTATGATAAATAATTTTCATTTTCAATTTTTATTTTACTTTGCTATATTGCTTTTTAAGGGAAGTGTTAGAGGGTTAAAATATTGCTCAAAAATTTTCCCCATAGCGCTTCAAATGGAAGGATTACAAGAATTTTTATGCCGACTCACGATAACAATGTGCAAAAGGGGGGAGCTTAAGCTCCCCTAAATGTAAACTGTTAAAGATCCGATGCTTTTTATGTTCTACATAGTAATTTTACTAAAATTAGGGGTTTTCCCTGGATTTCCTGTCACGAAATTTCCATAAAAATTGCTTATTTTCGTTTCCCGCTTTTCCGGGACTTTTGTACGAGAATTCCCGGGATTAAAAACCTATTTAAATACATAAAAAGTACTGATTTTGGTACCAGAAAAATTCTTTTTTTGTTAAATTGTTATCGTTCATCGTGAAATAATATCTACGTAAGGATAAAGAAGCCAACGAAGGCTCAAAATGTACATTTGTTTAGATTTAACTGCCTTCCTTTAAGCGCATTTTTGACTTAACTGCCTAAAATTATTCATTTGTGTCACTATTCTTTAAAGTACCATAAAATTCCGTTTGCTAAGAACTCTTTCTATACCTGCACTTTTAAGATAGCCGACTTTAATTTTTTTATTTAATTAAAACCAACTGCAATGTCTTCAATATGCCCCCTAATGCACAGTATTTAGATATTAAGAAAATATTTAGTCACGTTTTTTTTGGCATATTCAATGACGAAGGAAATGGGGAGATAGTTATTACTTCAGATAACGTTGATGAACGAGATGACTTGCGAGGAAACTTTAAACGCTGCACATATGGGCAGACATATGGGGAGTTCACGCGGTATATAAAACATAAAAAATGGGACTTAAAATGAAAAAAATATGTCATATGGAAGAGAACAATTTTTCACAAAACTATTGTTCTAAACTTTTTTCTAAATGTCTTTCTGTAATCCCAGGTAAAAAATTTCATTTTCAGAGTATTAAAAATACATTTCTTTAAAATATAAAAGTTTGACTAGAAAAAAATTACGTTTCTCATTAAAAAAATTTCATTTTGTTTTCACATTGTATTGGTATGATTTTTAGAGAATGGATCTGGATCAGATTCATGTTTATATGAAAACTATAATTGTAGACTATATATTCTACATATTAATATTTCAAAAGCTAAAAAGTTTTAGAGATCCCAAATATTCCAAATATCTATTATATATACAATAAAGAACAGAATGTCTATATTTGCATCCAAGTTTAACTTTTTGCCATTTTTTGCGATATTGCATTTTATTTAAGTTTTGCACTTTATACATTTTAAATATTTTCCAATATTGGTATTAGTATAGGGTGGGTGTTTCGAAAAAAAGTTGTAGCTATAACCTGCTACGATGAACAATATAAAAATGACGTTTCTAAAAAAGGAAAAAACATATGTGACATGCCTTAAAATACTGCACTTCTTATTTTTTATATATAGCGCCGCCATTTGAAGTCCGATTTCATCATATTGCATATCGTTGTTTATGACTTGACTGGGGCTTAATTTTTAGTTCTGGTGGCTTTTTAGTCCGACACCGAATTCTGAGCGCCCCTTATGTCACCTCGGATCCTTCCCTTCTAATGTCCAATGTTTTGCACGTGGCAAGAAAGCACATCTAAAGCTTTGCATGTCTAGCCTTTAATATATTCAGTTTATGCTCCGACCCCAAAATTAAGCTAATTTTTCCGTTTTAGCTGCGCATTATATCACCATTTTCAATCCCATTTCCACCACTGAAAGGACAATTACTTTAAAGACAATTTGTACAAAAGTTTTCCACAGGGGAGTAACAAAAAATTTTAATATATATTATATTTTTCTGTTTTTTTTTCAATAAAATTCTTCGGAAGGGTATGATATCTCTACACACAGAAAAATTTCCATGTAAAATCGTCGAAAACCAGGTTAGTTTAACATTTTTCGGTAGTGATTTTGCTTCATAGGTGTTTCATGTTAAATCACCATGATTTACAATAATCTTGAAAGATAATTTTTCCTTTAGAATTAACTATATTTCATGTTGATTTAATATTCCAGTACAGTTAAATCAAAATGAAGTTGATACTGAAATAATACGAAAAATCATATTGAATCAAAGTAATTTCGAGTTGAAACAACGTGAATTTGATATTGGAACAACACGAAGAATCATGTTGAATCAAAGTTATTTCAAGTTGAAACAACGTGAATTTGATATTGGAACAAAACGAAGAATCATGTTGAATTAAAGTTATATCAAGCTGAAACAACATGACTTTAAGGTAGCTATTTTATTAATTATTTTACTTACGTGATAGTCATCAGAAAACTTTGCATTGTAGCTGACTGCCCCAGCCAAGATTTGAACTCGTGCCACCTGCATGATAGTCCACGCGCTAACCACTGCAGCCACAACAGCTTCAAACTTTTCTTTACTTATACGCTAAATAAATACCATCGTATGTAAAATGCATTTCATTTTAATTCAACATGATTTAAATGATTATTTAACATAAAACTTATTTGAAATTAAGGTTATAGTCATGTCGATTGAAAATGAAACTTAACGTTTATAATAAAATTGTGTTAACGGTGATTTAAGTTTAGATTTATAATTGTTCGTTTAAAACTAATATGAAACAATAGTAATTTTAAGCCAGCAGCAGTAAATTTTCGCTGATAATTCGTTTTTTGTCGTATATATAGACGACACATGTAAGAATAAACAACAACAAGTCACACAACTAAGCAGAACAGTGAATTGTAGCAATGAACAAAGCAAGTAAACACTAACATACTCAAACGACAAATTATTTCTTGTAAATATAATATGATTTCCAATCAAAATTGCGGCATGTGGATTTTACATTCCTTTTTTTCTGTGTGTATATATTTGATATCTATAGAAGATTACCCTTCCATTGGTACCAATCTTTTTTATCAAAAGATGGCGGTGGATTTATCGCCCGTTTCGATATACTTTTGCCCCTATTTGCGCTGCTATTAACAAGCAGCTGAAATCATTTGAAGACAGTGGAAAAAGGACGAAAAATATTGAAAATTTATGCAATGTCCTCTTATATCCGAGTAATTTCTGTAGAGAGCGGAAGGCTTTCCTTAACAACTGAAATATGTGATACTTGAATAAGAAAGCGATTGTGAGATGAAACAATTAATACATTAGCGGAGTTCAGTATTATATGCAAATGGTCTTGTGAAAGTTCAAATGCAAGTCCAACATCAAAATACACGAAATTCAACTTACAAACCAATTTTCTAAGGGCAGAGAATTTTCATTATATAACAAGAAGTAAAGGACTGAATTTAATATTCGAAGACTGCAACAACATTTATCCTCTACAACTTTCTAAACGTTCTTTTGATCACTTCCGCCCTTAGACCACGTATTAAAATCGTACATGAATGATCAGAGATAAAACTGCTTTGATTTCAGTTCATCAGTGATTTTACTAATGATTTGTATGTTCTCTTTTTGTTCGGTCTTTTTTAAATGCCAAGTTTCCTTAATGTTTCGATAAAAATATTGCTCTTTTTTTAATAATTTACTTTGAATCTTTTTGTCTCATTTATTTAGAAACTCTTTTGTTTGTAAAATACTTTTAAAATAAAGCTGAGCTTAAAATAAAGAAAGATTCAATGATTCATTTTGCTTATATAAAAATCAATGGTCCGGAAGCCAAAATTTTTGGTAAATATTTTACTACGTTGTTCAATTCGCGGGAATTCTCCGGACACCAGGAATTTCTTTTCTGTTTGCCGCTCTCCCGCGAAACTAAAAATTCCGGGAATAAAAAAACTCTAACTGCAATTCTGCACAATTCTAAAACAGTAACTAACAAAATTTTGTCTGAATGCGCGTAACTCGATGTATTTAACACAACCAAACTTTTAAATTTGTATATTCTCCTTTTGGCAATTTAGCTGATATTAATATTCATTAATTCATGCATATATCTTGAGTAATTTTTCAAATGAAAGTGAATATTATTTAGAAATAGAAACTAATATTAATTTGTAGATACATATCCTTTCCTCAAGAAGCGTACAAACTAGCAGTCACTAACAAGTAAGTTTCTCATATTTTCATTTGTGTTTTCGTATTTGTTGTTTTCATTTGTATCTTGTTACTTATTGCAACATATTGTTGTTAAAGGCAATAATTGTTGCCTTAAGAAATTCACATGAAATGCATAATCTATGAATAAGTATAATTCTGGTGAACATGCATCAGAGCAAATACGAATATATAATATGTTTGATATATTTTGAATATTATTTATGCACAAGACTCTACTATAAGACTGTACTCTTCTAAATTTTGTTATAAATATATAAATTTGTGTGTGTTAGTATGAACTTTATCAAGTATGAATTTCCTAACAGAGATATTTCATTATTCATTGACTTAGTTTTTGTTTTTTTCTTTTTGTTTTCATAGTGTTTATGTTTGCAAATATATTGCAAAGTAACAAACAGACATGTTAAATAAAATAAAATTTTTCATGGAAATGCAAATGATGTTGTAAGATATTTATTCCTGTATTTATTAATAAAAGTTACCTTATAACGATTATGAAAGTCTTAAATGGCTTTACTGATTAAGTTTTGTGTTTTTTTTTGTAGTTAGGGGAGCAGAACCCGTCAAAAAAGCGTTATACCCTGCCATTTCTTGCTGCATTAGAACAATTTATTTTGCTTTTGTTGCGCAACTCATTTTACAACCTCCGTCGTAAGTTCGCTTAAGACTTACTTAGTCCAAGTGAGCTTTTTTGATCCTCCATCTATTCTCCGATCATCTTTTCTTGCCACTTTTTAACGCTTTTGCTGTTTTTCAGTTTTTTTATATGGAATTTTTGTTATAAATAAATACATCAATTATTTCTTTACCATTTAAATATAATCTTCTAATATATGATGTTGTGTGTACTTAGTCGAACTATATGGGTTTTATCCAAAGAAATTTATTATTCAGGCTTAAGTTCGTTCAATTTAATTTTTACAATTAAATCATTTTTTATTGAGAAATAATTTTTCAAAGCATGTGGCAATTGCAAAGTACAAATACCAATTTCTTGACTTTTGTAAAGGTCGAACTGAACATCGATGTTTTCGGGATTAACCACAATCCCATCGTCAGGAAACATAGAGCTTTAATGCAATTGGTTTAATGCCAAATATTTACCGCTTGACTTTGGGGGCTGAGTAGCCTAGAGTATAGAGAGCTCTGACGATGAGGTTGTGGTTAATCCCGAAAACACCGATGTTCAGTTCGACCTTTACAAAAGTCCAGAAATTGGTATTTGTACTTTTCGATTGCCACATGCTTTGAAAAATTATTTCTCAATACAAAATGATTTAATTTTAAAAATTAAATTGAACGAACTTAAACCTAATAATACATTTCTTTGGATCTTCTAATATATTTTATCCTTTAATACTTTTTATTAAAGACTAAAAGTTATGAAAAGAAGAATAAAAATAGAAACAGAGAAAAAATAAACAGACAAACAAATTAACTTTTCAACTTAAATCAATATTCTCTGGAATTGAAAGAAACATCTTTGACAGATACAGATTAACGTTTCGTCTCAACACGTGCCGGCATGAAATGAACATTCATCTAGCGACAACAACAACAACAACAGCAGCAACTATAACAAATAAAACACACACTAAAACACTTATACCGACATTAAATTAATGTTTTGCTTCAGAAAGGATACACAAACATACACAGGAACCTAAAGGATATGTTTTTGTATTATTTCTTTATTTGACATCGACATTAAAAATATTGTCACTTCAATGGCACGAATAACTACAACTACAGCAAAAATAGAACAACAAGAACAACAGCAAAAACATTGAAATAAATTGTATTAAAATATAAAATAAATGAGAAGGAAAAATAATAAAAGTTATATTAAATGAAAAAAATAAACAAAAAGTGTTTAAATGCCTTATGATGCTCATGTTGTACATTAAAAAAGTTTTTATGATGCTGAATACTTGAAGTAGGGGAAATATATAAATAAATATATATAAATTTACTTTATGTCTTTATTTGTAATGGTCGCTATTAGTAGCTTAAATAGAAATAAAACATTTGTAATTCCGCTATTACTTACTACAACAGTACTCTTTGACCACCTGCAGTATACATATTTTGGGCAGATAAAGATAAGAAAGTCGTTTTTCTTAAGGTCTATTCCTTCATAGGTATACTTAATATTATTAAGTATACATATGGAGGAATGAATATATTTATTTGAGAATCAAGTAAAACTTTTTCAGTATTTATAAAGTTTATTACCTTACAAAGTTATGTGTAGTTTTACACAGTGTGTTTAGATTTTAACAATCTAAAAATCTTTTAAGGAGTTTTTGAAAAACATGTCAAAAACTGCTGTTATCCTGTCCTCTGTGCATATTAAATTTTTTTCTTAATGCTATAAAATCGCTGTTTATTGACATTTCTGAAAGAAATTTTGCACTTACGTAGGAATTTACGTATTGAATGACAAGCAAGCAAAGAAAATTTCGATTTGCTTCTGAGCATTTTAAAATTCTTACGAAGGTTCTAAAAGCCCCATAAAATCTTTTGACAAACATATTGAATGACACAAAAGTTTCTGCTAGTGGTATTTATTTTTGAATCTAAGCTTTGGAATTTTAAAACATATGGGTAATTCCATGTCAAATCAAGTAATAGTTAGACACGAAACTTTTCGATTTTGATGTAATTTGTTCAGATGTTTTCTTTAAGCCTAGAATGAACTTATGCCAAATGGAAAAAATAAAAAATGTTTATTTCAGAAGCTATGATATATCCAAAATATCATTATTTCGCCAAATTTACTGAAAGTGTAGAGTTTAGTTTTTAAATATCTCGAAAACTATTTTCTATACAAGATTGGTTTGTATGTCATTTTAAGCAGAATACTTAGAGCTACAAAAAATGTATAGGGCAAAAATTTTTTTTTGGAAAAATGACTTATCTGCAAAAATTTTAAATTTTGAAAACTGATTATATCAAAAACCTATATTTTTTTTGGCTGCATTTTTTATATTATATCTCTAATCGGCCTAAAAAAATCCAAAAATTTTTAATGAGGTGTTTTTTTCTATTTTGAGATATGACAAAAAAATCACCTTTTTACACAAAATTTTTGACATAAAATTTCACCGAAAAAACTAATGCACAAATTTGTCAATGTTATTACTTTTTCCCCTTCAAAAACGTTTAATTAAATTATATTTAATGCATATTGCTCAAAATTGCAAATTTAAATTATTTTTGATACCATATTATTGAAGGTTGCGAAAGAAAAAGAACAAAAACACATCCTTTAAATTTTCACGATTTATTAAAAACATTTATTTAGAGGTATTATATAAAAAAATCAGACGAAGAAATATATATATATATATATATTTTTGATTTAGTAATTTTTGAGATTTTCAAAACTTTGCAGATAAGTTATTTTTCCAAAACAAAATTTTTTTCTATGTATTTTTTGTTGCATACAAAACATCCTTGTACATAAAATAGTTTTAAGGATAATTAAAAACTAAGCTCAACACATTCTGTAAATATGGCGAAATAATGACATCTTGAATATGTCAAAATTTTTTAACTTTTTTCCTTTAACATAAATTCGTTATAGGATGAATGACAGCATCTGACCAAATTTTTTCAAAATTAAAAGGGGTCTTGTCTAACTCTTAGTTGATTTGACATGGAATTACCCATATAGGCTAAAATAAAAACTTTGCTGTAGCGATACGTTTTCGCCAAATCGGACGGTTTGACAAAAATTTGTTTTATTGACCCAATTTTGTGATATTAAAATTACCATTGTTTCATATTAATTTTAAACGGAAAATAATTAATCTAACCTTAAATCACCGTTAAAACAATTTTGTTATAAACGTTAAGTTTCATTTTCAATCGACATGAATATAACTTTAATTTCAAATAAGTTTTATGTTAAATAATCATTTAAATCATGTTGAATTAAAACGAAATGCATTTTACATACGATGGTATTTATTTAGTGTATAAGTAAAGAAAAGTTTGAAGCTGTTGTGGCTGCAGTGGTTAGCGCGTGGACTATCATGCAGGTGGTACGAGTTCAAATCTTGGCTGGGGCAGTCAGCTACAATGCAAAGTTTTCTGATGAGTATCACGTAAGTAAAATAATTAATAAAATAGCTACATTAAAGTCACGTTGTTTCAGCTTGATATAACTTTAATTCAACATGATTCTTCGTGTTGCTCCAAAATCAAATTCACGTTGTTTCAGCTTGAAATAACTTTGATTTAACATGATTCTTCGTGTTGTGCCAATATCAAATTCACGTTGTTTCAACTTGAAATAACTTTGATTTAACATGATTCTTCGTGTTGTGCCAATATCAAATTCACGTTGTTTCAACTCGAAATTTCTTTGATTCAATATGATTTTTCGTATTATTTAAGTATCAACTTCATTTTGATTTAACTGTACTGGAATATTAAATCAACATGAAATATAGTTAATTCAAAAGGAAAAATTTTCTTTCACGATTATTGTAAATCATGTTGATTTAACATGAAACACCTATGAAGCAAAATCACTACCGAAATATGTTAAGTTAACCTGGCTTTCGACGATTTTACATGGAAATTTGTCTGTGTGTAGTGAGAGTATTGGGATTTTTTGATTACTCGTTTACAAGATATTAAGGGCCTTATTTTGTAAAACGTAACACGAAGCGTTCACCAATTTTGTATATGATGTTTTTTTGGAATTTAAAACTTTTTTATACAAAAATTTATCTACGCTAAGCGTTGCTTTTTACAAATTAAGGCCCCAAATCTTCAAAAAAATATCACTTTTTTAAGTTTTTGCTCATATATTTCTTACTAGCGGTCAAAATTGGACAAAATCTTTTTGAAATATTGTTTTTTTAATATTTTTCCAGAAAAAAAGATAAATGTTAAAAAAAAATTTTTTGATTTTGATTTTTTGGTTTGAAATTTCAAATCGTATTTTTGAAAATGAGTGTATCCTTTTAACTTCTATCGACACAACAACTTTTCCGGACGATCCGGTAGTAAACTTTCCATAATTACTATTTTTAAAATTTTTGCAAATAAAAAAAAATTGTTTTCTATAAACCAGTAAAAATCTTGTAAGTCTTGTGTTTATACGACATATTTAGCATTTTTTTAATAAAACACCGCAAGCACAATTTTGTGAAATATTTTTACCCCCTGACTCTTCGCTGCATGGGTTATTTTGTCCCTTTCGTAGAACAGGGCATAACACCCCCCTTCAGTGTCGATGTAGCGGGCTAAAATGTTCAACAAAAAAAATATATGCCATAAAATTTTACTATGAGGGTTAAAAGACATTCAAGCCACACGAGTAACTGGAACGCCAAAAATGAGTCAAAAATTAAAATGTATTTAAGGATTTACTTGGTACTTATTTACAATTAGTACACGGTTAGGACATCTCGCCGTCCTTACGTTTAAGGTATAAGACGTGTTTAGCACTTTTATATAAAACAGCTCGAGGAACATTTTCATAGAATAATTTTGCCCGGTATATAGCCGCTGAATGGAAGTTACTAGCTGTCTTTTTAAGAAAGGGGCAAAATTACGCTAAAAACGAAGAGCTAGAGGATTAAAATCTTCCACAAAAATGTTGCTTGTAGTGTTCTAAATAAAAAAAATCAACAAATTGTATACTGGAAACACAAAACCTACAAGATTGTTTATGCTTTAAACAATTTATTTTTTAATTTAAAAAATCGGAAAACTAGTACTTATGGAAGGCCCACCCAGTACCAGACTGGCCTTAGAAGTTGTTGGGCATATAGAAGTTAAAAATTAGAAATTTACAAAAAAATCAAAGAAAACACTCATTTTCAGAAATACGATTTGAATTTTCAAACTCAAAAATCAAAAAAAAAATTTTATGTTTCTCTAATTTTTCTGGAAAAAATATCAAAAAAGAATTTCGAAAAATATTGTTCAATTTGGAACATTATTAAGAAAGTTATGAGCAAAAAACTAAAAAATAGTGATTTTTTGAAGATTTATTACCTTTTAAGCGAGTAATCAAAAAATATCAAAATTTTAACAGGAGCTCTTTTGAGGGGCAGTAAAATATACCACAAAATTAGTGCAATCAAAAAAAATTTTTTAAACCGTTCAATTCTGAGTGGAGTGCCTCATATATTAATATTATGATCCTGAAGAATTTATTTATAGATATGAGATAACTCTGCTGTTTAGGGTAAAATTTGCAATATTTTTTCAAATTTCAAATTAAAAATTAAAACTTTTCTTTTTAACAAGGAATATTTCCATTAGATCTTTTAATTGAATTGAAATTTAGTTTTTTATCTAAAAAAGAAGAATTGTAGCAATCGATTGTTATTTGAATACAATGTATTAAAAATACTTGACCAATTTCAGAAAAGAAGTGCAGATATAATACTTTTCAAATAAATACACCTCAATAAATATAAAAAAGATAAGGGCTTAACATAAATTATTTTTGTCGATCCCTATAAGGGATACAAGAAACGGACTAGGTACAAAAAATCAAAAACATTGAAAAATTTTACATTATCGAAAGGTCTAATTGGGGACTTTATGTCTCCCCTCTTGAGCAATATTGGAAGCTCATCTTCTCACGTTAAATAAAAATACTTTTTTGCTATGTCCTGATCGGATGATTCGTCTATATTCGTTATACAAAAATTATGAAAACTCCAATTTTTTTCTCCTATGCTAATAACTTTACGCTTAATACGTTTACAGCCAAAATTTCTGTAAGATATGGTTAAAAAACTTTGAGTTTTTGTTTTTGTATTTTGAATCCTAAGGCATGTAGCTCAATGAATTTTGAATCGATCGTTACATTTTATACATTAGCGGAAAGAAGAAAAACATATCTATGCACCGGTGTAAAATTTGTATATTTCAAATGAACAGCTCTTAAGATTTTTGGAAATAGGTAAAAAAAGTAAAAAAAAACTTTTTTCGCGAATATCTCGAAAAAGCTTCTAAAGAAAAATAAACATGTAAATGCCATATTCGTATTCAGTGACACAAAATAAGCTTTAAAAATTTTGCTTTTTTGCCGTTGTGGCAAGAAGTTCAAAATTATTAAACTAATGCAACTCACTAATTAGCCTCACTGTGTTTAAACAAACTGAAAGATACAAATTTCCTATTTCAATTTAATAAATTTTAATTTCAATTTTATAATTCTCAATGAAATTTCAATTTTATCAAGATGCCACACAATTGATGCAATTTTTACTTCGTTAAACATTAATTTTTTAAACAAGAAATAAAAATTTTGAGAGTCCTGTGCAACAAAAAATCCTTAAATCTTTTGAACTCTTGTAAATCTATATGAATTAATGTATGTATATGCTTGTTTGCTCTACATATGTTTATACGACCTACTTTTTTTGTTTTCCATAGCTTTTAATATCAACAATGACTTACAGTATCCTGTGCCACAAAAAGTGTGGTAGTAAAATTCAAAAACAAAATACCACATTTATTGGGTGGGTGTATTTCTCATGCATTTTATTGCCATTTTTGCACATTTTCTGTCCATTCTACCACATTTTAAAAACAATGTGCAACAAATTTAAAGAAGAAAAAGGGGAAAAAAAGAAACCAAAATAAGGCAACTTTTTGTGCAAACAAGTTATATTCATACCAACCATACGACACTCATACATGCCATTTTAGGACAGAGGGATGAATGTATGCAGGAGTTTTATCCCCACAGTTCTGGTATGTCCATCAGATATAAGCAGCTGTTTAGGATCAATACTTGTTAATCAAAGACTGTGTGTAGCTTTCTTAATACTAATAGACAGACTGTACTAGTTCATTTAACGTTCATTAAAAGGGCGCCATAACAACAGAAATATTTTTGAATAAATAATAAAAACCGCTACTATTAATACTCATACTACTGGGTGTTACACTGATGTGTGCATAAAATGCTTTTGCGGTGTTGTATTCGGAAATGAAAAAAAAAATTGCTTAAAAATATCTGAATATTTATGGTGCTCATTCCAGTTACTCTCCAATACTGGAACTCTATTCATGTCTCAAGTGTTATTTGCAGTCGACTGGCTGTTGTTAAACGCCTCGTCAAAACATTTATTCCACCTTACTTTTAGTAGTTGATCAATTCATCATGGTTTAACCAATAGTTGTTATTCAGATCGAAGAGGTAGGCAGGGGGTTTTATGTATAAAGCAGGTCACGCATATAATTTTTTCGCTAAAAGTATCAGAATTTTTAAGGAAGCTGCAGAAAAAGTATAAGAATTTAAAACACAGTAGGTTTCAGAAAAATGCCAAATTGGAAAAAGTTGAGAATATGTTTTAATAGTTGTTTTCTTTAGTTCATGAAATATCATTGTAATGTGTTTAGTCAAGCTAGTCTGACAGTTAAAAGTGGCAGGAAGCTCTTTAGGCAGTTTACTAAGGTACTGAAATTTTATATTTCCTTATTTCATCTAAGTCAATTCGCTAACACTTTCTGGTCACAAGCATCCCATTAAAAAAACTGCTTAAAAAAAGATTTTTACTATTATAGAGTAAAATTAGCGCTTACAAGCCAGCTGATATCGCTGCTGCATTTGTGTGATGAATCCGAGTTGGAGAGCTACGTTTTTTTATACAAAAAGCGCTTTTCGAAGCGCTGATTATCATCAACAGTTTTAGCATTAAAATTGAATATATATGCAAAATATGGTTCGATGTGGATTGAAAAGGATGATGGAAGTATATCAGCGATTGTATCGTTCGTTAACTATACAACACAGAAAAAACTAAATTTCATTTTCTGTAAAGGAAAAGGAAAAAGGAAAATCTTTAATACAATTTGTCCAAAAATATATACAAATTGTAAACAAAACAATTTACTAAATCAAAGAAAAAGAATTACGGGATTTTCTAAAAAATATCAAACAATATTTTTGTGTGAAATTATAAAACAATTAAAGCCTAATTTTGTAAATACAAACGCTTTTTGCGTTTTGAAATTTATATGGAAAACAATTTTTTGCAACGTATTTGCGTTTCTTTTCAAACAAATTTGAAACGTTTAGAAACGAAATTTCTTACAAAATCTACCTCTTAGTATAAAAATACTAACAAATATTAAACAAAATATTTTTACGTAAGTTTTTATTTTTGAACTGAATAAGTCTGAAAATTTTTATTATTTCGGCTTTCTAGTTCAATATTTTTGAGTTAATGTAAATTCAAATTATTTTTATTAAGAGTGGAGTGTTGAAATATTCAAATCAGATTGGCAGAACGGATCAGTACTACTGATTTTGACAGGACGCTACACCGTCTCATCAGCGTTCTTGTTCACTTTTACCACTTGTGAAGGTGGATGCTTTTGACAAGTAAACATCAGATATTTAGCTAATTTTTGCCAGCAAATAGAATACAAGACTTCTTTTAAATCCGTGCCATGCATTTGTTTATTGTGACTCAAGTTATTAATCAGATAGGGAAATTTCGGCAAAGACTAAATTGAAATTTCACTTTGTTAAATGTGTTCAAGGCTGAATGTTTATCTAAGTACTATAAAAAAGTGAATGAGAATTAATGCAACGACATTGACGAATTGATTCAATCAGACATATTCAGGAAATAAACTTGGTACAATCGAATTCATTTTGCTATCTTTGTTGTTGTTGTTATTTGTGTGTATATCGTCATCGGGGTTGTTTTTTTAGAACACAGCTTTTCTTGTTGTTTGCGTCCTAAATAAGAGTTCAAACAAATAATTCATTGATTATGTAAAGAACATTTACTGAAAATGAAATTGATTTTCAGACAAACTTTTGTTTGAAAACTTTTTGTGATAGTTAGCTTCAATAACTTAAAATCAACGTAAATCGACTTGTGCTGTTATTCATGAAAATTATAGTAACAGATATCAATTCTTAAAATTTGTAGAGACTGGTATTTTTTTGTGTTTGCCTTTGATACTTAAAGTGTTTGAGCTATCCTAGGCTATTATTGTAATTAGTTTTAAATTTTTATGACCAGGGCTCAAAGTTTCATGCAACTAAAAGCTGATTTTAAGCGCTTAACAAATGCACCTACAAATAAAAAATATGCGCAAAAATATGCATTTGCCTACGAACTAAGTAGCAAAAGTTAAATAAAAAATATTTTTAAGTTATGAGTTTAGTCGAGTTATATGGGCTTATATCCAAAGAAATTTTTATTATTTTTGGCTTGAGCTCGGTTTTAATTTAAGTTTTTAATTAAATTATATTTTTATTTAGAGACAAATGTGAAGCATGTAGACAAATTTCTTTGGATTACAAATATTTTTTAATTTTTTAATATTATTATTCGAGAAAAAAACAGAAAACAAACATAATTGGGTCAATTATTTGATGCAACCGAACTATAGTTGCGTTGCCAATCGGCAACTGAAAATTAATGGTTGCCAGAAAGGCACTAAATAGCAACTGAAATTGACAGCTCTCAATTGCTAGTTGCCATCAGTAATATCATTTTGAGCAACTGGCAACCCCACTGAGGCTTATTTTCCATCCATAACACTGCGTGACAGCATTTTTTTTTTTGGCAGAAACGAGACTATTTATCCATTAATCTAGATATAAAACATAGTCGAACTGCGTACTTGATTTTTCATTTCATCATCTTTTGTCCTTTTTAAAGGACTTAACATTTTTTATGCATGCTTATTATAAATACATAATTTTTTTTAATATTAGTTTCTAATATTTTTTAGCCAACTTGGTACCAAATAAAAGGGAAGCCTCCGCAGAATTTTATAAATTTATTTACTTCAGTTCCCCTGAACAAAAATATTGAAAAAATATCCTTATAAAAATATATCCTTCCATATAATGTGAAAGTTTTCACTAAAATTTTTTTTGTTTTAATTTAAATATGAGGAAATGAAAAACATAGTACGCAGTTTGACTATATTTTGTCTCTAGATTAATGGATATATAGTGGTGTTTCTGCCAAATGGAAAAAATTAAAATTTGTCACGCAGTGTAATCGGCCCATTAATATTTTTTTTTCAAAAATTGACAAATATGCATTACAATTTTTTTATAACTACAAAAATATGCATTTATGGCTGGAATATGCGAAAATATGTACTCACCACCAAAATATGCAAAAATATGCAACTACAAATCGATGCCTAACTATTTAAAACTTGATAAATCGCATAGATAAATAGTCAATACCTCTTTATCTATCACCACCAAAAACATGCATTTGCATGAAAGTCCGTGTCTTGGTTATGACAAAGATGATGGACTATACTCTTACTCGCAATCGTGGTGAATGGCAAATCAAAGCAATGGATTTTAGTACTTTAATCTCTCCTGGACTAAGCAAAGAAAGTGATATCAACTGGTAAGTTAGGGATTTTTAATCTCTAAGTGAAATTTTCTACTTCAAAATTTGTTTAAATAGCTCAGTGAGATATTATTCTGATAGCATAAGAAGCAACAGACGATTATTTTTAGAACCATTCGAAATATTACCTTGTCTTAAACAATGAAAGAAACGCCCTATGAAATGTGCAGAACTCAAAATTCATATAATTACATTGCCTATCAAATTCTCATCTAATTTATATAAATCTGCTAAAAAATATAAAAAATATTTTCTGTAAAATTTTGTTAAACATAAATCAAGCTCAAGCACTGGTTACAGCTATTGATTTATGGTCTCATAAGCATAAAATTTTGATTGCAATATTTAGTTGGACAATAAATGGACACAGGCTCTTATACGACTACAAGTTCATTCAGTACAATTTTTTGTTTTAACATGCAAAATCTTGTTTAAGCATGATGTATGTATATGTTGCAATCTGCTTGTCTGTGTTGATATGGATGAAAATCCCATACATATATTTTTCGTTTCAAAAATATGTACATATATAAAATAGGCAAATAAATTTATATAAAAAGTAATTCATGTAAAAATAACTGGCTGAAGTAAAGCACTTAGACACACATTTGCTGAAAATATTTTTGGAAATGTACTTTTTTATTTTTTTGAACAGCTTTTTGAGAGGCGGCAAATGTGCATAATGACCACAATTCATAGTTTGTATTTAATCAGGTTTTAAATTTACTCTGAGCAGTTTATAAGCTGTACAAATGATTTTAGACATTGGAAGGGAATGAAGAAAAAATATATGCTTAAAGAATATTTGTTAAATATTTAAACTAACATCATATTGAATTTTGCTGTTCTCTTTAGCTAGTTTCCATTTCTTTTATTAAGGAAAATAAATTGCTAAACTCTTCCTTCTTAGTCAATACTTTGTTTGAGAGTACACAACAGTATTTAGTTGCACAGTGGGTGGTTTGTGGCAAACACAGCTTCTGGCCACTGGCAATATTATATTAAACATATTTTTCATTTAAACAATTTTATTTGTTTCTTTTTTCTTGTTAATTTTTTTTTTTGAATTTTCAATTTATTTAGTTGCAGTATTTGTTTTATATTTTGATTTAATTTCATTCTTGTTATATTTTATTTTTCCTGTTTTCCTATTATTCCAGTTTTTTTATTTCTCCACTTAGATTGTGTTGCAACAAATTTATATTCTGTGGCTGTGGCTGACTTCCTTAAAGCCAATGAATGTAATTTGAGCTCAATTTTGTATTAGTTGTAATAAGAGCTGTTTTTTTGTCTTCTTTCCTTCATTCTTGGTGTATGTGTTGCAGTAGCATTTGGATAATTTGAACAAATTCTCAGACCACAAAAATAAATATCCACTGATCCAGACAAATGATATGCTAGAGTATTAAGAGTCTTCTGTAGCAAATAATCCTCGTGCTACACGAAAATCTAACAGCATGTTTGGTCTTATTTTGTATAGAGTATAAAAGAAATGCTTAGAAATATTCGACAATTGTACATAGAGAGAAATGTATGTAATTGCAATTTAATGAGAATCAATTTAAAAAAGTAATTTCCTGAAGAAATTCTGCAGCATTACGATGACAATCCTACCGCAATTAGTCGTTGATTGCTTCAATCAGGTGTCGTGAACTTACTTCTTCATATGCAGATAGTTCATTTATCCAATTCTAGATAATCATTAACGCTGTTACTATGCCATGGACTTCCTGTAGCGATTAAGATTTTACAAACTTTTTTGTTACGTGTTTGCGAAAACTTCATTAGTCTAAATAACTATTCCATTTGCCAACCCTACTTCGTATTAAAACAAAACAGGGAACAAAGAAAATAAAGCAGAAAAAAACTGCGGTTTCAATACAGTATTTTACACTTGTCTCAACTTAATACTTTATAATTTTTCATTTCGTTCATCCCGCTTAAAATGAAAACATGGCTAACTAAATTCTTTTACAAAGCAAGGAATACAATTGAATGTTTCTTGTATAAAAAAAAGAAGAAATATATTCTACTATCGTTGTGGTTCTCTTGCTAATATTTGATGCAACCTTCCGGTAACACACAAGTTGCGTTTGCAACAGACCCCACACTTACATTAACATTCTCCATTTACAGCCATACCATCAAACATTCGTAGAGCAAATTTGTTTTCTGGTTAAAGAATGCATTGAAGCAGCAAGTAGATCTTATTAAGATAAAATTTAGCAATAAATTGTTTTACTCTACTCCCTTGCTGTTGTTTTAAATGTAAAGATTTTTAATAAAGGGAAGTGCAGAATCGTTCGCTTACAAACTAAAATTGTTAAAAAGTGGTTGTAATGGTAAGTGTGTATTTCATACTACATAAAATAAAGTAACTAAAACAAAAATGAGAAAAGAAATCTACCAAAGGACTTAAGTAACAGTGTGAACAAAATTTATTTAGTTTTAAAATAATCACTAAACAACTCTCAAGCTTCAAATTAGTTAAACGTACCAAACTCCAAATGCAATAAGCAATTATGTTATACACCTAAAACAATGCAGGATGAATGTAGATACTAGGAAAAGGATTTCCAAAAAAAGCACGTTAAATAAAAAGATTTATTTAACTGTAAATACAGGTACGGATGGAGTAGGTGGAACATGGCATAAATGTAGACACGATATAAGATTAACTTCGTAGCAGCGGAAGCTGAAACGGCTGCAGCAAATGTCGACAAGTGTTCCAATTAAGGCAAAGGATGGTAAAATCCTCACTTCTGATTCAGACCAGCTATATCGATGGTTTCAACATTTTGCTGAACGTTTTCATGTACCTTAAATTTTATATGACATTTTTCGTGATGTTTGGGACAATAAAGTTTTTCCCTCCGACTGAATGCAAGGTATTATAATCAAAATACCTAAAAAAAGGTTCACCTAGCGACTGCAATAACTGGAGAGGTATTACGATCCTACCCGTCTAGAAATTTTCATGGAAACATATTTGGGATCTGACTGGGATCCCAATTCCGATGTAACTCAGAAACGTATTTGGGACCCGATTGGTGTCCTGTGGGGATATATCAAAATCTTGCAAAAATTTGCTAAAATCATGAAAATATCAAACTCTAATATTGAATTAAAATTGCTGAAGCTATCCAAGGGACAAAAGTATGTAGCAATCACCTCTAAAAAGATGAAAAAAATATCATTAAAAATCTGTGTTAGATTTTCCCAATAGTTTCCCACTTGGGAACAACTTATGTTAATTCACTAATTTGTAGATGGGCTATCCCAACAAGCTCACGAGCTGATCCCAAATGGGATAACCCTTTTGGGGTTATCACATGCATTCCGAATCGGGCCCCAATATGAGTATTTGGAAAATTTCTAGTCGGGTATGTAGCGCTCTTAAAATCTTCTGAACTGGATAGAGAAGAAGATTGATGAGACTCTTTGACGACAACAAGCTATTCGTCTATTCATTACATCGCTACTCTCCGTATAGTCGTGGAACAAATAAACGAAATACAGAAATCTCTCCACCTTGTCTTCATTGATTTGAAAAAAGCTTTCGACGAAATAAAACACATATGGGAGTCATTAAGCAGAAAATATGTTCCCGAGAAGATACGAAATTTAATAAACCCCCAATACTAGAAGTTTGCAATCAAATTTTTATCTCTGCAATTGACAGTGATCCTTAGCGTGGTATACGTTGGCTGCAACTTCGTATAGAACAACTGTATGACCTTGTTTATGCTGACGATATTGTTTTGTTATCCAAACGATACTCTGATATACAAACCAAAATAAACGATATCGACAGAACCGCTGTTAGTTACGGTCTAAATATTAATACAAACAAGACTAAGTTGATGCTGTACATTTCGACCTTTTCAAGATGGTTAATGAATTCTGCTACAAACGTAGTAAATTTTTACCAGATGGAGGTGCACGAATTGACATACCTTAAAGGATAAAAAGAGGCAAAAATGGCTTTCGCTAGTCTATATAAAATTTCCCGACTAGAAATTGTCCCAATACACATATTGGGGCCCACTTGGGAATGAATGGGGCAAACCAAAAAGGTTTTTCCCATTCGGGATCTGGTCGGGAAGTTGTTGGGATAGCCCATCTATAAATTAGCGATATTCCATCAGTTGTTCCCCAGTGGCAACCTACTGGGAACTTGTTGGGAAAATCTATCTATCTATTTTTTAAAAAATAAAAAAATTTTAGCTTTGAAATATAAAAACTTCAAAACTGTGAAATTAATTGTAAAGAAATTGAAAAAAAATATTTCTAATATTTATTGAATTGAAATATTTTTTTCAAAAAAAGGATACGTTGGTTGGTATGTATTTATTCATGTACAATCTAGATGCACACATGCATATATGCACATAGGTATGTATTTATATCTGTATGCATCTATTTATGTGGCATTAATCAAAGTTAATCTTTCATTGCAGCAAAAAATTTAAGAATACTATGTACATTATTCCTAATGAATGGAAATCATCATAATAAATAAATCGAATGATAACTGACTTGGAAGGCCTGATGAGAGCTGCAGGTAAAATGATAAGTTGTAAATACAAGAATCTTTAAATAGGTAAGCCCATTTCTGCAACAAAACATTACTCTAAATCTGTCAAACATAGATACTACATATGAAATATTAATATATTATGTACATATGTATATGGTTTATGTCGATGGCTTAATATAATAAAGACGTATCTTGATTATTTCCGAAATCGTGTTTTTAACGTTTTCTAGTAGCCAACATCTAAATACACATCTTTTAAAGAACTAAGTAAGCTGCTGTTGAAAATAACGATTTTATGGTCACTTAAAAATTTGTTTTTGTTTACTTCTACTGTAATATAACGAAAATTCGAGTTACATACGCCTTTTTTATATTAAGCCATCGATATGTGTATTTACGGTATTTACCAAATTTACAATGCATTAATACAAATCTCACAAAAAATTGTTCATAGCTTCTAGTTTTTGTGGACAAAGGTTTTAATTTTTTGCATTATTTCGTTCATTTTCTTATTTTTCACTTGATCTTTCTTGACCGAACTTAAAAATTTATTACTATGTATGTATTCTTACAGAATATTTATGTATATACTTATCAGCGTTTCCAGTTTAGCTTTATCGATGCTAGATTTAGCGTTTTATTTTTTCGTTTAGCTTCGAATTTGCGTTTTAGCTTCGTGTTTTTTACCTTTTTTATTTTTAATTTACATAAAAATGTCTCTCGTTTGAGCATATTAATGGCAATATTAGTAAAAATTTTTCTATTTTCAGATTCAAATACATGGAGCTTGAAATTGCGCATTACCGACACCTCAAATCCCGTACATACATATTTTATATTTAAAAATCACATATAATGTTTATATGCATATGTATCTTTATATGTAACTATACTAGTTTCTATTTATTTTTTATTGCAATGTCTGTCATAAGTATTTGTATATGTATGCGCATATCTACATTGTTGTTTTAAATGTAATTTATAGAAATTTTTTAATTAATAATATAGCACAATAAATACAATCAAATAAATTAAATGAGATATCGTTCATCCTTACTCAATTAGGCAATCCACTTGCATCCAAATCAGGATCTCATCGGGATTTCCCCGTCGGCAACTTATAAGGTTTGCCCAATCGGGTCCTATATACGTTTCTGCGTTACATCCCAACTCGGGCACCAATTGGACAGCCTGGTTGGTTCACAATTGGGAGCTCATGAAAATTTCTAGTCGGGTTAGCGTTCTAGCCAAATTAGTGCTAGAACAAAGCAGCGTCTTTATAAAAGTAATGTCCTATCTGTGCTATTATGTGGATCTGAGACTTGGCTGACCTCCACTGAGGTTGATAACAAATGGGAAGCATTTATTAATAGATCACTGCCATATGTACTACGAATCTGGTGGCCTGATAACTGGATTTCAAACTTTGAATTGTACAGGATATGCAATACATAACCTATGCTATATGAAATACGGCAAAGGAAGTGGAAATGGATTGGCAATATCCTACGCAAACCAGCTATTGACATCTGCAGGGAAGCCTTAGACTGGAACCCTCAAGGAATTCGAAGCCGTTGTATATCGCAAGGTAGCTGGACACGTTGTATTGAAGATGAGATTAGCTTACATCCAGGAAATTTATCATGGAATACGGTAAAAACCCTTAACTAAAACCAAAATGATTGGAATAATTGTTTATTGGCGCATACGATATGGCGTAAAAGCAATTAATATTGTTCAGTTTGCGGAAAGCTTCTTGATGGCTTTTGTGACCACTTAGAAAAGCTGTATGAGCAGCGAATGTTGATATGTGTATGTTACTGCTTACCGGCAAGTCAGATATAAAACAGGACCGAGGATGCAGTCTTGACGAACTCCTGCTTCAATCGTCTTCGGAGGGTTTAGAATTAAGCAAACTAAATGACCTTTAACAATAAAAGTAATAGTTTCATAAGATGAAAGCCGTTTTCTATAAAGCCTTTAATAAAGTTTTTAATTTATCAATATAGGGACGTGGAAAAGTAATTTTATTAAAAGTAAATACGTCTCAAGTTCACTTAATTATTCACATTGTTTTCTTTTAACTCTTTCAGTTTCAATCAGTTGGTTAAAATAATTTTCAATAACCACAAGCAATTTTTGCAGGAAATTTATTTTCATAAATACAAAATAAATTACGGACGTTCCATAGTGGTTCGCATTGGAAAAAACGGGTAATAAATCTGTATCTTTTAAACTTGTGATGCGATTACAAAACGATGTATGTAAAAATCACCCTGTTGAAATTCACGTTGCGATAGAGGCTGTCAAAATGGACTACTTCGGTCATTAAAATGTTTGTCGGCGTTATAACATTTACAAATATTATCTGATTTTAATAAATTTAAATTTTGCGTATATTTTATTAGGGCTAAAGGTAACGTATAAGTAATAGGATGGTACCATCATATTACTCATACGCGCTATACAAAAAATATTGCCCTATACACTACACCTGTATGCACGCGCAATCGTCGTGTATTGGCATTTGGTGTGATTGTAAGCTTTGCTGTAGCGATTTCAAACAGAGTTTGATATTTTGTTGATAATACCAGTTTGTGGTATTGTTTATGGTGAACATAACTCAGTTGCGAAGAGTTGTCAAAGAGTTGTCAAAGAGTAAAGAGTAAAGAGATGGTTAAAATAAATTTACTTGAATAAATTAATCATAGATTAAGCAAAAAAGGAATAAAATATATATTGTAAAGTCTTTCTGAAATAAAACAAGTCATATCTAATATATTTTTTTTAATAAAAAACACGAATTTTTCTTAAAATAACCGTCAAATAAGCACTAAATTTTTTCAAACAAAAGACGATTGCTATGTTCTTTAATAAACAGTAAAGAAAAAATAATTCAAAAATGAAGTTTAGTAAAGTTTTTATGCAGGTATTATAGAAAATGCCTCTGAAAACTTGACTATTTTCAAAAAAAAAAACTACTCTCATAGCTTAATTATATTAAATATATATAATGCAATTTGCATTGAAATATGGAAAAAGTCGATGGGCATTTTTCTTAAGCGATTTACTTAGAATCTCCTAGAAAAATTCAGCATTTTCGTCTAATGCTGAATGTAGCCTTTACTCGATTTTACATTTCCACTGCAGACATTTTTAAGTCGATTATTTTGAAATATTAAAAATAAAAATGTTACTTTTAAAAATTTTATGAAAAAAACGTTGAAAAGTTAAGACCAATTTTTATCAAAATTTGGCATTATTGATTTGAATTCTATTTCACGACTATATGAATTGAGTTAAATCAAAAAATTTATTCTGCATTTTACCGGGAATTGTGCACAAAATCATAAAATATTTATTTTAGGACATTTTGACTTTGCAATTACCAGAGATATTGACGAAATAGAAAACAAAGTCGATGCTGTTGGCTGAATGATTAGCGCGTTTGACTACAAATATAGATGTCTTGAATTCAGGACTAGTTTCAGGTAAGCTAACAACATCATGAATTTTTTCTGATCTTCATTGGTGTGTTGTTGTGTTGGTCGTTGTTGGACTGTTAAAGGTACGAAGGCATAGCACTGATCCGTTTGGCAATACCGCCAGCGATTAATACTAACATATCCTAATACACTTCACAGCACGCTACTTCGTCGGTATTGTAGCTGAACCGCCAGCGAGGTAAAAGAACTAATAAAATGGCTACACAGCTTAAGCAACTCAATGCCTCTACTTGACACCAGAGTGGCTTGCAATACTACTCTACCAAAAACACGTAATAACAGAGATTTTAATGGATTAAGCTTTCTATCCCCCACTTCACTACCTGTTCTTTCTACATTATCCATTTCGCAAAGAAAGTAACTCATTAATTAATTACCTTGTAGGCATTAATTGCCTAATTGTGTTACTTCTCTTTCTAAAAATAAAATTAAATAATAAATAAGTAAGTTAAAAATGTAAAGCCAAGTATCTTTGAATCATATTTTTTAACATGTTTATTGACTTTACACAATTTAAATGTATTAAAATCATATAATATTTGTAGAAGTTATGAAACCGACAAGGCTTTTCTTGCTTGAGGTAGTAGGTTGTACAGGTTGCCAATTTAAAGATTTAAAAACCAGCCCACTTGGGTCCCTATAAGTCCCGTTGTGTAAAGATAGTAAAATTGAGGTAGTCAACTTTGACACACTGTAGATCAAAGTGTGGCTCAACAGTGTGGTCCATAATTCAACATTCTGAAAGCTTAGATTCTCCTCTTTGATTTTACATACATCGTTTTGTAATCGGATCGCAAGTTGTAAAGAAACAGATTTATTACCTTTTTCCCAATTGGAACCACTGTGCGTTTTCAGGATATTACGCAGATGCTACTTGTTAAAGCGGCAGTATGTGTGTGCGTGTCTGAGAGCATACAAGTACAAATTATTAATTCAGCCACATACGTTACAGTTAAAAATTGCTGCATATCCTGCGGCTACAGTTATTAAATTTTATGAGTTTAATTTTTTTGTAAAACACATTGACACTGACAAAAAAAAAATAAGAATATTGATGATTACTGGGAGTAAAATCGGAAGTGAATACTGATTATTTTATTAATGACAAGTTGTCCACAGATGCTTTTAATTATTAAGATTTCATAAAGTGAATTGTAACCTTTCTGATGGCGAATTTCTGTTTTAAATGCAGAATGAATGAAACGCAAAAATTTGATTTTTTTTAAGCAAAAAACATCATTACTTCTTTCATGCTTTTTTTTATCAGTGGACAGGAAATTGTAAACATTATATAAATATAAATGTAATTAAATTTTATGAGTTTAATTTTTTTGTAAAATACACTCATACTGACAAAAAAATAAGGATATTGATGATTACTGGAAGTAAAATCGGAAATTAATACTGATTATTTTATTAATGCCAAGTCGTCCACAGAAGCTTTTAATTATTAAGATTTCATAAAGTGAATTGCAGCGTGTGTTCATTGTAACCTTTCTGATGACGAAATGCTATTTTAAATGCAGACTGAATGATATAAAAAAAAATTATTTGCTTAAGCAAAAAAAATCATTACTTCTTTCATGCTTTTTTTTATCAGTGGACAGGAAGTTGTAAACATTATATAAATATAAATGTAATTTATATATTAATAAAAAATATCTAACTAGCTATCCAGCAAAAAAATATCATGTTTCTGGAAACAGTAAAAAACTTTCATGCCTTCCACATGCGATCTTTTGAAGCGCTTCCGAGGATGCTCAAAAAGAAGACAGAGATCTCTCAGTGTTCATAATGTTTAAAATACGAAGTTAGTCAGCATTTTACATTTCTTCAACACGAGCTCCAAAATAAAAAAATTCATATGCAGTAGCATTTTAGCTTTTAACAATATAAGTTCTAAAGAATTGTCACACGCATTGTTTCAAATAAACACTAACACATTTGAAAACTCAAAACCCATTTAAAGTATGCTCTCTTTCTACATTTCCCTCCTATTGCATGGAAGAGAGAAATTTATAATAAAACACGATTTGTTTTGTCTGCAGTTTAACGATGATAAAACGAGACTTGATGTCAGAGCATTTTCGATGCTTCGAAAGAAGCGCTGTTTTATATAAAAAAACAAGAGCTCCGAAGTGGGACATCGCGAACAAAAATCATGCATATTCGAAGCCCTTTTCGAAGCAGTAGAAAAAACAAAATTAGTTTCTCTCGCTTATAAATCTGCTTCGGCCGAAGCAGTAGTTTTTCCTGTATAAATAGTATATTTTTATGTTTTGCAAAGTCGAGCTTTTACTTCTAAAGCTACGGTCACACTTGGCATATATATGCTGATAAAACGTGACCAACAGACAAGCAAAAATTTTATTTCCTTTATTTACAGTATTTTTTAAATATTGGTTTGCATTTATTAAAAATTATATAAAACTAGCTTTCTGCAGCATTTTAATTTTGTAATAAAAAAATCAAGTGAAATCTCATACTAACCATGAGCAAAGGTAGTGGTTGCGCTTATTTTTAAAATATTTGCAAGTGTGGCCGTAGCTTAAGAAGTGAACAATTTAATTTACTTTGCTATTTTGACTTATTTAAAACTCCTTGCTAACTGCTCCATAGACTATATTCAGATTTTTTTATATGAGTCTTTGCTAGGGTTTGGTAATCGGAAATTCCCGGAAAAAGTGCACTTTTAATTTGCCGGAAAATCGGGAAATTAAAAGTACACGTTATTTAATAAATATATGGTCTATTTTGACACACGTATTTATAAAATGGCGTAAGTCACTGCCAAATTTACTTAGATTCATATAAGAAATTTTTATTCTAATCCTGTTTTCTTAAATATAAAAATGTTCAATGTTTTTTTAAATATTACAAAAGTTCGTTTGACTGAATGTAGGACTAAATTGACACGATGAAATTGTTTAAGTTCTCTTTTAAAGTTGCTGTGTTTTTCATCATCTGTTTAATTACTAATACCCTGTTTATCGATGTCAACGGACATATTTCATTCTTATAATTTCATTTGAAACAAAAACAAATGCCAAAACTTTGCCTTATTTCAAATGTAATAATCAGAAAAAAAAAGAATTCTTTCGACATCGATAGACAGGCAGTAAAATGTTTATATAATTTTTTTTTAATACAAAATAAAAATGTAAACGGTTCAAAGTTATACAGAAATTTCATAAAAATTGCATGAAATTGAATTCATACATACCTGTTCTCTTAAGCCGAAAAAAATTATTGCTTGATTCGAAAAGTGCATGCAAAATGATTTTGGTAATAGATGTCGTTTAATCGCTATAACAGAACGTTTGTTTAAGTATGAATCATTACAATGCTCGCTAATCGTTTCCTAAATTAAATAATGCGATATTAAACGAAATTTGAGCGATTTCCCGCAGAGTTAGTGAAAAAATTTTGGAAAGTGTAGTGGCAATTTTAAGCTCATGGAAGCTGTAAAAACTTTGAGTTGACACCATTTAAATTTATTATAAGTCGACGCAATCATTGAAAACCTGAAGAAAATGTTTTAAAATAAATAAATTGAATAATCAAAGACTGTGGCTCAGGATATGCAAAATTCAGCTCAGCAGAGTATAGTATGGTAACTTGCTTGTATTCAACGATAAAAATAAGAAACATTACGGCAAGTTCTTTATAAAATGATTTGGAGGGCTTAAAATAAAATGTTTAACTAATTGCAATATGGTCGTCAATTAGTCTTTATAGAATCTCCTACTCTGTAATAACTATAAACTCTGTTTGAATTCACTTACAAATTCTTAAAAATTTGTTTTAGAGTTGCTTTTATATTCACTTTTATTTAAAAAGAATGCTTACATTAATAAAACAATCGAAATATCGCCAATTTTCATTTAATAAATCGATTTAATTTAGAAAATTAAGTTTGTGATTTTTTCATTCCCGTTTCCCGGGAAGTGCAAAAGTCCGGGAAATCCCAAACCCTAGTCTGTGCATATTTTAATTTTTCATTTATTTTAGTATTCACAAAACTATTCGTATAGTAGCTCTTCTGTGGTCATTGTCTTTGAAATGCATGATAAATACTGCTTTTGTTTTTGGTATGCAGTTGAAAATTAGTTTTCTTTTGCTGAATTGCTTACAGGTGTATAGTGAGTGCACAGTGGAACTAAGAACAAAATAAGGGACAGGGGATTTTTTTAGAGGGCGGTTTACTTTAAATTAGCATTCGCTTACAGACGATTTGAAAATGCTTCAAGTTTAGTTTTCTTGACTAATTTATTTGTACAATTTATTTTAAGTTCAGCCCCACTGCGCAATATATATATATTAACTACGAGAATACGTACGTTTGTATGTTGTTCTATATAAAATATACTTTTTCCGCTTTATCTTTAGTTTGTTTTTAAATTTTATTGTATTTTTGTGGCATCAAACCAGTTCGTTTGTTGTGTGAATATTTCATGATTTAAATATTTCTGTGAATTTATTTTAGTATTTCATGTCGATTGTGTTGCAACAGGAGATGATTATTTTCAATGTTAAACTAATGAATGAAAATGCTTTCTTTCTTTTTTTTTTCGTCCGCTTTAGATTTATATCTACATATATTTTTACTCTTCTCGGCTGGCGACAAAGTTTCTGTTACAAATGTATTTTCTTTTTTGTATAAAATATAAATTTTATTTTATTTGATATGACTTTTTTCATTTACCAGTTTTGACTGGTTTTTTTGTTCGATGTGGCTGGCTGGTTAGTTGTTTGGTAGATACTTACACTGGCACGGTTTAAGCGATGTCAGCAGAAATGAAGAATGAAAAATGTAGAATGAAAAAAACACACACGAGGTCGGTTCTGAAACTATTCAGTATTTCAAAAAATTTAGAACAGACCAAAGCTATTTGTGATCTTCAGAGTTCTCTTGATTACATTTGAAGGAGAGTAATCAAGTTACCACTAAAGATGACACATAGTTGAAACCAGACTGATTGTAAACTAAATTTAACATAAATTGTTCCAAAACTTGCTAAAATATTTTTAGTGTTTTTTATACAATGTTTATCTCTTGGCTTAACATCTCAACAATTCTAGGATAAACAAAAATTTTGTCTTTACTTGTTTTACACAAAAATCTAAAAAAAACAGTCACATGTGGGGAAAAAGTTTGCTTTGAATTGTAAAATGTTATGTTTGAAGTGGCAATTGAAGTATTTCATTTCACCCGATTCAAATACCAAAAACAAAAACTATTCATATGACAAACTTTTTTTAAATTGTATTTTATTTAGAGTAATCTTTTTTCTCTTATTTTCTTTAGCAAAAATGTTAGCAAATACAAAAGTACTTCCATGTTAAATAGTTTAATAAAGAGAGCTTTTGTCGCATTTAAAGTGCAGAAAAGAATTTTTTGGAGCAAATTGGTTTTTTTGGTATTCATTTTAAGAAAAAATCTTTTAAAAATAGAATAAAAAGGAAAGTTTTTTAAAAATTCAATTTTTCATTAAAGTACACGCAAAGAAAAGATATAGTTGTGGCATGGTTGTGTCAACCATATCCTGTATCCCGATATAGCTTATGGTTGTAGCAAATAAGTTATTATTACTTTAAACAATCCCCTTAATCAGATTACGACAAAAATGTCATGCTTACATTTAATCATGTCATTATTAGCAATCATATTAATAGCAACGTTGTTGAATTTAACAATATTATTATTAAAAAAATTCGAGCTACAGTCAGTGTATATTTAAAATGCAGCAATAGTAAGGTTCTATAACAATAAAATATAGTTTTTGTCCATACTATTTTAAAACATTTTACTTACAATCAAGCTTTGGTTACAAAAGAGACATGGCTCTCTGATTCCAAAAAAGTTTTGGTTCTATCCCTTGGTTGAATGCTTTTTTGTCAGTTTTTTGTTTTATTTGAGAGCTGTTGGTTTATTTTTGTTTGTCGCTTGGTTTCAAAATGAAAATGAAAAAATTATAAAATAATTACAAATATCACAAACTGATAAATGTTTGAAATTAATATTCGGACATGTTGTGAAAACCATTTGAATACGAAAAACAGTGTTCTTTTATTCGGACAATTTAATTAATGCATTCGTAGCTTAGTTCGGATAAAATATCTCAAACATCTGAAATATAAAAATTAACTGAACAGCTGCAATATTTCAAAACGGAATAATTTTCAGAACGTTGCCAACAAATATGTATCAGCAAATATGTATGTATATATCTATGTGAGAATAGATAATAATCTTTATTTCATTTTCCACATACTGACCAGTAAAAGAAACAAAAGTTTAACCATAATATTGTTGTTTAGAACCATTTATATGGTTATTTAAAACCATATATTGTAATTTTGAACCATTTGGTTGTCTTGAACCGTATATTGTAAATTAAAACCATTATATAGTTGTGTTGAACCATAATATGGTTAAGTCAAACCATATATTACGATGTTGAACCTACATGGTTGTTTTAAACCATTTATATGGTTATTTCAAACCATATATTGTAATTTTAAACCATATATATTTGTTGTCTTAGTTGGTTATTTCAAACCATATATTATACTTTTGAACCATATATATAGTTATTTCAAACCATATCTTTTAAACCATATTATATGTAAAACAGCTTTTTTCTAGTCATATATTTAGCCATATATTCAATCATAGTATGTTGCTCTTCGACTATGGTTGCTTCAACCATGTTTTTTTTTTCTTTGCGTGTAGTTTTTGTTGTATCCAAATTAATTGTTATTTATTTTATTAAGTTTTTTAATCTAATATTTTATTAAAAAAGACATTGCTTTGGTAATCATTTAAAATTCTAATAATTATGCTGCTTTGTACACTTATAAATTTATTTTGCTTTGATATTATCCTTTAAGACCTTTTGGTCTGGTCAATATAGTTATTTTCCCTCAATTATGTTGTAATTAATTGTATAATATTGGTTTATCGTTTAACTAGTTTTCATGAAATTTATAATCTCCTTTCATATAAATAAATTATGCTTAAGCCTTTAAACGCCCATTAATGTAATATTTAATCAGTTTCAAAGCACCAGCAAAATCATGTAAAATGAAATCATAAAATCGGTTTAAATTTAAGACTAGTAATTAGTAGCAATAGAAAAAGATATTGAATAAGAAAGCTTTTGATAATATTACAATTGAATTTTATTTTATTAATTTATAAAATATAATTACATTGTACAACAAAATCAGAAATGTGGGCATGAAGAAAAATTAACGATAACACTGGATTTTTTTTTTTTTGCTTAAACTGGTATTTTAAAAGTTATATCTAAATTATTATTATATCAAATATTTGTTTGCTATTGTCTGTATAGTACTTGCCCATGCATAAAAGGTAAATATAAATATTTTAGTTATTTAATGGCCACAACTATAAGTTTTTCCCTTTAACTGCAGTGTTCGGTTGTAAAATGCAAATGGTGCATCAAAAAGAAAGCAAAAGAAAAGCATTTAATTTATTTTTTGCTATTCATAGAAGTCGTAGAAACAACGCTTTTAAAAGAAGCAAAAAGGTGCCAGAGTGCTTGCGGTGTGTAAACACCGCACTTTATAAGAAATTTTTCTTTGCTTTGTTCGAGTGCACTTTTGCTGGGCGAAAAACTAAAGAAACTATTAATGTTTTTACTGTTGCTTTTTTTTGCAGGTATTACGCACAACTTTTTAAAGTCGAAAGAAGAAAAATTTAAATTGCTTATAAGGAAAAAAAGTATATGAGTAATTCTGAGTGAATTCAACAAATAGGTGTGCCGCATGGCTTTTAATTTTAATAAAAAAAATTGAGGACAATCTTGTAGGTACTAGAAATTTATAACCGCCATTTTTTTTAATTATTATTGCATAGCTTCTGATTAGTGGCCACGCGAAGTAAAAAATTTGACCAATTTCATACAATTTTATAATTGCTCCAGCTTTTTAAGTAGAAAAGATATTGAAACGATTCATGATTTGTTGTCTAGGGCAGTAATGATCATTTAATATTGCTATGTAAAACTGAACTGGAATAATTAATTGGCCGAAAAGTGGCCACTTGAAAATTATACAATTTTTTTCTCATTTTATCGATTTTCAACTGAACCCTGTGTGAACCCTGTTGAACATCAAGCATTGATTTTTTTTTGGTTAGTGAAGATGGAACCCTTATGATACCATGACATAAGTTTCATTGTGCTAAAATATTATCTTCTGCAAAAATAAAGGTGCAAAACTTTATAAGTTTTAAAAAATGCTCAATTTTGAACCTCAAAAAAGCCATGTGGGGATACTGGTAAAATTCTAATATTTTCAGAAATTATAGGCCAGTACTTCATTATTATGTGTACTTGTGCCGTTTTGATATTTTCACTCTATTACGAGATATGATTTTTTTAAAAGTACAATTTTTATCAAAAATAATGGGCCCAAAAACTGATGTGGGGATACAGATAAAAGTCTGAAATTTTTAGAATATATAGCCTATGCATTGTTTATTATGTGCACTAAGTTACAATCTGTTATTTTCATTTGTTTACGAGATATGATTTTTTAAGCGCTACTTTTAGAAAAATTAGAAGGTAAAATATGAGGCGAATAAAAATGGTTCAAAAATACATATTTTTTATTTTATTTTCACTTAAAAAAATCATATCTCTTGAACAAATGCAAATAAACGATTGTCACTTAGTGAACATAATGAACAAAGTATAGGCTATATATTCTAAAAGTTTTATATTTTTATCTCTATCCCCACATCGGTTTTTGGGTCCAATATTTTTGATAAAAATTGCACTTTTAAGAAAATCATATCTCATAATAGAGTGAATATATCAAAACAACACTGAGTACAAATAATAATGAAGTACTGGCCTATAATTTGTGAAAATATCAGATTTTTATCTGTGTCCCAACATGGCTTTTTTAAGTTCAAAGTTGAGCATTTTTTAAAACTAATTGAGTTATGAATTTTTTAGTCGAACTGTATGGTTTTTATCCAAAGTTATTTATTTAGTTTGGCTTAAGTTCATTTTTTAATTTAATCTTTTGATCAAATTAATTTTTATTTAAGAAAGAAATTGTAAAGCATGTGAATATTGAACATTCAAAGAAAAATTTAGATGTACGGAGGGTTGAACTGACAGCTGGCCACCAAACCTACTCGTCAGAGTCCTTTACCTACACCACCACTGACAGTGGCAACAACACTGTAGCGAAAATCCTACTAATTTTAGTAAGTTCAATTAACAGACTATCGCCATCTTGTTGCGAGTCGCACCTATTAATTAACTTTTCTAAATGTTCGGAACTTCACTAAAAGTCTTTTCTTAGAATGTTCAACTATTCTAAGCTTTTCTATTTCAGTCTTACCAGCGTGGAATATCATCGATATTCTCAATGCTGGGATTTTTTTGAATGTTTATTTTGCCCAAGTTTTTAGAACAGTACACATTCATATTTTAGTTAAGTGCCTTTAGAGTTTTAATAATTGAGTTATGAATTTTTAGTCGCTACAGTATTGCTGCCACTGTCAGTGGTGGTGTAGGTAAAGGACTCTGACCAGTAGACTTGGTAATCACGAAATAGCTGTCAGTTCAACCCTTCGTATATCCAAATTTTTCTTCGAACGCTCAATATTCACATGCTTTAGAATTTCTTTCTTAAATAAAAAATAATTTGATCGAAAGATTATATTAAAAAATGAACTTAAGCCAAACTAATTAAATTTTTTAAAATGTATGAAGTTTCGCACCTTTATTTTTGCAGAAGATAATATTTTTGCACAATGAAACTTATGCTCAACGGGGTTCACACAGGCTTCAGTTGAAAATCGATAAAATGAGAAAAAACTGTGTAATTTTCAAGTGGCCACTTTTCGGCCATTTAATTATTCCAGCGCAGTTTTACATAGCAATATTAAATGATCATTACTGCCCTATAGAACAAAGCATGAATCGTTGCAATATCTTTTATACTTAAAAACTTAGAGCAATTATAAAAATGTATGAAACTGGTAAACTTTTTTACTTCGCGTGGCCACTAGTCAGAAGTTGTGCAATAATAAATAAAAAAGATGGCGGCTATGTATTAAAATTAAAATTCATGCGGCACACCTATTTGTTGATTTCACTCAGAATTACTCATATACAACTGAAAATCTATAAGTTTTAGAAAATATGTAGAAGACGTAATAATTGCGGATATCATTCTTCTTAAACCTTCTAAAGTTCCCTCACTTCAATGTGAATAAAATTGATATTTGTCCATTGTTGTTTATGATTTATGACTTATTTTATTTCTAGTATACCTTGCTCTGAGATTAATGAAAAAATATAAAATTTTCACAGTTTTAATTGTTTTATGAATTTAAAAGAAGTTTAATTTTGAAAGCATAAATTTTTTTCCCTGCTAAGTTTTGAATAAGTTACTTAAAGATAATTTTATTGCCCATGTTATGCTGGTTTATTTATTCATCTCCGACAATCCGTTCTCAGGTTAGGGTAAAATATACTAATGTGCCTGGTGGAATTATAAGTCATGACCATTTAATAATAGGCATTAAACTTTGTATATTCCACATAATTTTTATTTAAATGCGCGACAAAAAAATTTATTTGCAGACCAGTGTAATCAATTTATTCTTTTTGATTTATATTACAATGCCACTGCCGTGCAATAATGAACTTTATATGTATGTTTTATTCATATGAAGGCGTAATTAATTGTTCTTGTTTTTCACAGTCTAGTTATCATCATCATCATCATCATCCTCATCATCGTCAGTTTGTCGGTTCTTTTTGTTAAACTCTCTATAACTTTCTCCTGCATATGTTAATTAAAATAAAATTGAAAATTATTCTATTTTTTCTACATTTATACTGATAAATCTGTATGCGTGTGAGTGGTTCTGTAAATAACCTCAGACTCACAGGCAATTTATTAGAAAGGAAAGCACTTTATGTATGTAGATGGAAATATTTGTATGTATGGGTATAGAATGAATTGAAAAGAAATTTAGTCGGGCATAATAGCTAAAGAACGGCATATGTCGATTGTTGCTTGTGGACATGGGCTCATGGTAAAAACTCACTGTCTAGATGGACTATTCATGTCAGTCATACGAGGGATAACGATACCCTTAAATTAAACGGTACAACAAAACCAATGTTCTAACGACCGATTCTGATATCGGGGTTTTGAAATTTTGAATCTGAGAGTAGTAAAATTTCTTCCCTTTTTGCACATAGTTATGGTGATTCTGCATAGGACAACTTTTAAGCTTTACTTTTAAGGTATAAGATGTGTTCAGAATTTTTACGCACTAAAAGTATTTTGCTTCATAAAACAATCAAACAATTTTATTATATTCATAAAACCATTAAGACAATTTTAGAGATTAATCCAATGGCAATATGACAAATCCCATGAAAATGTTATTCATATTCTGAAAGGATTTCGTTGGTTGAATTTTAATGAAACTTTTCATAAATAGTTTTAGGCAAAGTTTGCCGGCTATTTGTTGTCGATTTACATTTGCACAACAAGAACATCAAAATGAACAACAACAAGCCACACAACTGAGCGCAACACTGCATTGTAACAATGAACAAAGCAAACAAACACCAACACCTCATAAGCAACTTATACTGATTCGCTGCGCAAACAGGCGATATTTTCGCATACCAGAGTACTAAGGCGTGAAAAAGCTTTGTACGAGCACTAATTTTTATGCTAAGGTTCTTGTTGCGCCGCGGGGTAGCTAGAGCTTTTAGTAATTTCTCAATTCCGACTCATTTAAAAGATGATCAAATATGCACTGACCCGGTTGACAAAGTTAACATTCTAGCTGAATTATTTGCAAGTTATTCTCACTTGGCGGAAAGCAATCAACCTCTGCCCGTGCTTGAAAGGGTATCTGTAGCAATGCCAAAAATATTTTTCCAGCGCGAGCAGTTAAAAAGGTTTTAGCGTATCTCGACATAAATAAGTCTCCTGGGCCAGATGGTAGTCCAGCACCAGCACTGGTCATGAATCAGTGCTCTTCGACGCTAGCGCATCGGTTGGGAACCCTCTTCAGCACTTTGTATCATCTTGTTGGAATGTCGCCAACGTAATGCTAATCCCTAAAAATGGAGAAGTTACTAATCCTGAAAATTACCGCCCAGTTGCAGTATGTTCCACACTTTCCAAAGTAATGGAAAATATTGTGAATTTTCATCTTGTGCAGTATTTGGAGTCCAAAAGTTTACTCAGAGACCGCCGTTAGAGCTTTCGTAGGAGACACTAGATAGATTGTGGTATGATGCTCTTTTGTCGAAACTTACTGCTTTTGATGTCGGTGATGACTTTTCTTGATTTATATCGAGCTTTCTAAGGGATCGCACTATACGAGTTGCTATAGATGGGGTCTCTTCAAACTATATCAAGATTAGATCATGGGTAGCGCAAGGCTCTGTTCTTTTTCCTACCTTATTTCTTATATTTTTTAATGCCCTTCTCTGTCAAACTTCCAATCCCATTTAGTCTTTTGTAGATGATAGCAGCATTTGCCATTCATATTCAATCAGTACTAGACGACAGACTAGTCTGTCGCAGATTTTGGCAATGAGGTAAAACATGAATGATACGCCTAATCACGATCTTATAATAGTCTGTTAATGGGGTCGTGCAAACAGGGTCGACTTTAATACTTGTAAGACCCAATGCTGTATGCATCTGCATAAAATTACAGTGTGACGCTCGATGCACCGATCACATTTTTCAAGTTTTAAAAGAATCATTGAAGTGCCTAGATTTCTTGAGACGATGTAAAAGATACTGCGAAAAATAGAACGCGATTCCCATGTATAGCATCAGGCTGCAAAGTCTATTTTAAAGTTACCCGACCGCATACAGGAAAGGGCGAAGAAGCTCATCGGCGACAGTAGGGTAGCCAACTCTATTGACTTGTTGGAGCATCGACGCAATGTTGGGTGTATTTCGTTGTCTTATTGTTACTACAATGGAATGTGCTCTGATGACATCAGGGAACTTGTTCCCGAAACCCGCTGTTTTCTGCGAACGACACGTTCTTCATTAAGAGCGCATGCCTTTGTGGTCGGTCGATACGGCAACGAATCGCACTGCGCATTACATAGAGAATTCGTTCTTTGGACGAATAGTTCGTATGTCGAACACGCTTCCTGCAGAGATCTTTCCTGTCACCTTCAATGTTGGAAGGTTCAAATCGAATGTCCATAAATACTACTTCGTATATCCTCCTTCCCATAACAATTTTCCCAATTTTCCTAATTCCAGCACGATGCATTACATACGTAGTGTTCATCCCCTAAGTGCTGGTCTTACAAAAAAAAATTATTATTATTTCTCATGAATACAATATCATTTCCAATCAAAATTGCTACATGTTGATTTGACACTGGTATGTTTTCTGTATACATTTTAGAATAGTTATCAACTTTAATTGCAACTATTAATGACCAAACGAATACTTTTACATTTAACTGTTTAAACTTTGAGGCATAAATAAAAGCATTTGTATGTGCAAGTGTTTGAGCTTATGTCGACAATCATTGATATGAATGATGATTTTAATATGATTACATTTTTAGCCCCCTTTTGCTGTCTTTTCGTGTATCCTTTATTATTTTTTGTGTTTTATTTCCAACGAATGACACACATCAAGCGTGCCATAGTTCCATTTATTACTTTGAAATTTTCACTTTTTTTGCAACTTTTGAAACAATTCTCACACGAGGATTGTTTAAGAATTGTTTTTCAGCATGATCTCATTTTACTAGATACATTTCTAAAATTGATATTCCATGGCTTGAATGTCCGTTTGCAATAAAAAAAACCTGAAGGGTTATGAAATGCCTTTTGAATTTTAGCCGAAAAAACATAAAATATTATGAGAAGGTTAAAGTGTTTTATTATATACCAATTCAAACATCAATTAGTGCTTTCCTTATTTTGTTGCCAATTCAAATATTTTTGTACTAAATTTTATTTTCTATAAAGTGCCCTCCATTTGCACATCCATAGTTCTAGTTCAGTCATACTTACTTAAGGTCCGATAATTCTAGAACCACCCTCTCGCTTTCTAATGTAATTTAGCTATTCTGCATTAAAGTGTTGCAAGTGTGGCATGTGTTTTTCATATTTAGTTCAATGTTTTTTGCTGGTCGCTTGCATTTGAAAGCTGAAGTTTGCTTTTCTAGTGTAGATTGGATATGACAATGTAGCTGAACGTCGTAAAAATAGACAAACAAACAAACAAACGCAACACACATGGCACACAAACTATCTAACTATACACAATTACACTGTATTTGTAACAAATAAGTTTACTTACTAAGTTGTTGTATCAACACAGCATATATGCAAGGAGAACATCACAAGGACTAACTATATCCTGGTATTAGAAGCGAGATGCAACATGTTTATGTGTGATGTAAGTGCAAATAAGTTTGCGTTGTATTCATGCATGTATTCTTTCAACTTCAAATTCTATTAAAAAATAAATCTCATGTCCTTAGAGGTCCATGAGTTATGACAGGCAAAAAATGGGAAAATCCTAAAGGAAGAAATAAAAGGAAAAATTGTATAAATAAATTTATATATTTTCTTTTGTGTGTTTTTTGTTTGATTCTTCTTTTTTCATTCTATATATTTAAGATTGTTTATTTATTTTTCTACAGATTTTTTAGAGCACGTCAAAGAGCATAACGTTGTTGATGATGTGGAATACAATGATGATGATGATGATGATGATGACATTTTCTATGGTTGTTTAGTTGTGCCTTTGGGCTCGTTTGTACTAAGTAGCAAAAAAGATTCTGACAAGGTAAATATGTTTGCACTAAAATGTCATCCAGGGAAATACAATGGCTCGTTTAAAATAAAAGAACTTCCGATAACGTAAGTGTTACAAAAAGAGGACCTTGAAAGGAAATCACAATGAAAGGAGAGACAAATTTCTCTTTGTGCATTGGTTACTGTCAGCTATAGCTGACGTACAAAATTGAGTTTTAACTTGCATCATTTTTTAAAGTAAATTTATTTTTTCCAAAAATTGTATGCAACAAGCAAGTTAGTTTTTCATATATCACAAGTACAATTTATTTTAAATTCTCCTAAAAACATGAAGAGATATGAGATAAAAAACTTTCAAATTATCTTCTTATTTCAGCATAGAAAAGTTAAGTACGCTATATTGCTGTTTAAGCGGAGTTTTTCCCTTCGAAAAATAAAACATAATAAACAACGAAAAAGTTAGTTTTTCATGAATGTTTTCCTTAATTTTGACCTAATGTACCAGCAATAAAGCTGAAACATTTACAGCCTTGAAAGAAAACAACGTATAAGTTCATTGGCGCAATTAAATTGTTCATTACAATGAACTTGTACCTTGAATTTGTACCAAATATTTAGTAAAAAAGTTCGATCAATCATATTGACGTTGATTTTAATGAACTCATTCCCTGATTTTATGAACTAATACATTGTCTCAATGGAATTTCGCATTGAATTGAATGCACTTATACGTTGACCCTATAAACTAATACATTGTTTCAATAAAATTTTAAATTGAATAAATATTTACATTGACGCAATAAACGTACAATACATTGTTTCAATAAACTTTTACGTTGACTTTAGTAAACTTTACCGTTGACCCAATGAACTTATATATTTTTTTCAATGAACTTTTACTTTGAATTTAACAAATTTGTACGTTGAGCCAATATAATATTACATTGTTTCAATGAACTTTCACATTTAACTTAAATGTACATTAACGACATTATTTATAAAAAAAATATTGGTACGCGGAGTCAAGCAACAAAGTGGTTTATTATAATTAAATTAAATTAAAGTTCACACTGAATTTCAATGATTACTACACAGGCCGACACGAGTTTTGAGTCTGACTTCTGTGTGTCAAATATTGGTTTCATTTTTGTTCCTTATAAAGGGAAAAATATTTTTTTTTTTTGTCAAAGTTGGTTTTTCGTAATTTTTCTATGACCCGCAACTTTTGTTGCAGCAACTCTTGTTTTGTGTGAGAGTGATGTGTGCAATATGAAATATTGCACAATGATACTGCAAGTGTGTAGGGCGCTTAAGAGTCGTTATTTAGGCGCTTTTCATTGTCTAGCATCAGGATCGATGCACTAAAATAGAAACACAAAAAATTTTATTTTTCTGTCGACCGGTGTTATCATGGAAACAACATTAATAAATTCATTCATGCATATTCATTGATTTCATGAAAAATATTTTTTCAGTGCATTGTATCTAAAATAAAAGGATTGCAAGATTTCCTATATGCATTCGCTATAAAAATGTGCAAAAGAGGGAAATTTTACCTCCCCTTAAAATGAGCTCCAGGCATAAAGGTTATAAACACCGAAACATGTATATCCCCCCTCTCTACCAGAATCAGGTGTTGTACAGTGTAAATTTTCACAATAACTGTTTCAAAAGCAAAATCTGTCTAATAGCAAGAAAGTTTTTGGCTAAATGTTTCTTTTTTTAAATCTTAGTCCTTCAAGTAAAAAAAAAAAACAAGAAACCTTTTTTAGTACAATCCGATTTATTTACATTCCCAGAATCCAGTTAACATCGTTTGTTCACATCATTTATGACCATCATTACAAAACCCATCAATCAAAATAATGTTTATTTAAACCCTTTATTATATATTTATGTTCACACAAATGTAATTAGATTCGCCAGATTCGCTTCCAGGTCAACGACGTGACCCCTTTCTGGGTAAATGACATCAATAGCGATTAGAGCAAACAGTAACTGGAAACAAACACTGACACACGAAAAAGCTTACAGATACATGCTTGTTAATAACTAAACAAACTGACAGACAAGATTATTTGTCATTTGGATATAATTGTGTTGTTCTACATGATGGGATCATTGAACAAAGGTTTATTTCCATTTGTGCGAATTGATGGTTCAGAAGTGTCAAACTTAAATTAACTCAAGTAACATCACGTTTTGTGTGTCCTTTTTTCTCGTCTTCTCTCAAATAAATATAAGCACGTGAGTGAGTATGGATTTGTGAATCTAAAAATAAATTGTTGTTTTCGTTTGTTATCAGCCGGCGATGTATTTAAGACGTTAGTTGTACAAGGGGGGGTATTTGTGCGTGTGACAAAAGAAACGAAATTGTTTTATGCCTAAACATCGGGATAAAATTGACATGGTGGTGATGGTTAAGTTAAATAAAATTGAACAGAGATAATTTTTTTTTCATTTATCTCGAGTTGCTTAAAGGCCATTTCGTACTATAATACAAGTATTTATACTTTTGAGAAAAATTAAACCTTGACATGATAAGTAGCTATTGTTTTTTCAAATATTTCAAACAGCAATTACATCAGCTAGGCATTTTCTTCAAAAGTATTAATACTTGTATCATAGTCTGAAACGGCCTTAAGTAGCTGTGACAGTAGGTGGCGCAGTAAATGAAATATATTTTTAAATAAGTGTAAGTAAACTTGTGAATATATACACTCTACGAGACCATGTGGAACTATATTATCATTCACAATCAATGAGAATTGAAAATCTTCTTTTACGATGTGAAATGAAATAACAAAAAAAATATACAGAATAAGATGAGGCATTGGCTGTCAATATGGTTGAAATAAAATAAAAAAAATAAAAAAATTTACAAACGTTTGACGAAATGAAGAAATCAACTTTAACCGACTCCAAAAACTGTTTAATAAAAAATGCAAAACTTTTCGTAAAGTAACATAAATAATTAAAAAGAAAGCAGGGTGTCATTGGGAATAAAGTTTCTTACGTTTTAAGCAAAAAAAAAAAAAATATGACATGACATAATAGCACATTACATTAGATGAAAAGACGTGACATAACATTATGTAAATCTGCCGAGGTACTACTAAATGTCACGACATGATACGAAATGACTTGACATGACACCACAGGACATGACAGGACAAGACAGGATATGAGAGGACATGGCAGTACATGGCAGGACATGACAATACATGACAGGATTTCGCAGGATATGACAGGATATGATAGGACATGACAGTACATGACAGGAGATGATAGGACATGACAGTACATGACAGGACATGATAGGATATGACAGGACATGACAGGACATGACAGGACATGACAGGACATGACAGGACATAACAGGACATGACAGGACATGACAGGATATGACAGAACATGACAGGACATGACAGGACATGACAGGACATGACAGGACATGACAGGACATGACAGGACATGACAGGACATGACAGGACATGACAGGACATGACAGGACATGACAGGACATGCCAGGACATGACAGGACATGAGGGGACATGACAGGACATGACAGGACATGACAGGACATGACAGGATATGATAGGACATGACAGTACATGACAGGACATGACAGGACATGATAGGACATGACAGAATATGACAGGACATGATAGGACATGACAGCACATGACAGAACATGACAGGACATTACAGGACATGACAGGACATTACAGGACATGACACGACATGACAGAACATGACAGGACATGACAGGACATGACAGGACATGACAGGACATGACATGATATGACAGGGCATGGAGGGACCTGACAGGATATTACAGAACATGAGAGGACATGACATGAGATTTAAATCTAGGGGTCACCACTAGAGCAGCATTTTGCGCCCTAAAGAAAGCAACATTATCCACAGAAGCCGTAATCAGCCTTTCTAGTAGACTGCCCATCTCCAAGATTCTCCTTGAACGCACATTCTCAGCTATGAACTTCATCAAGAGAATCTAATTTTTTGCAGAAATAGTAATGAGCCACCGCTTTATCTACTACATCACTGAATTAGTGACATATTTCAATTCTATCATTAATCACAACGACACAAATAGCCACATTTTTCTTTGACTCCTATTATACCTGCCATCACCGTCAATATCAGCAGTGCCACTCTACAGCCTCATTTCGTCAAAAATACCATTATCAGCCGTACCAGCAGCAGAAAAAGCAACAAAATTTGAAGCAATAGTAGCAATACCAACAGCTTGTTCACCAGGAGCATTGCATCTGGTCTAAGGCGACGATGACTTATAAGACGCTTTTTGCAAAATAAGTTTTTTTGGGTTATTACCAGGGCTCGTACTTTCATGCAAATGCATGTTTTTTGTGGTGATAGATATAGAGGTATTGACTACTTATTCATGCGTGTCATCAAATTTTAGGTACTTTGGCAACGATTTGTGGCTGATAATTTTTGCATTTTTTTTGCAATAAATGCATATTTTTGGAGCTATAAAAATTTCTTTAATCCATAGTTCTCAATTTTTGAAGAAAAAAAATAATAATATGCCAATTAGCGATGGCAACTGTTACTACTGATGGCAACTGACATCTGAGAGCTGTCAATTTTAGTTGCTATTTATTTAGTGCCTTTCTGGCAGCCATTAATTTTCAGTTCCTGACTGGCAATGCAACTATAGCTCGGTTGCATTAATTAATAGACCCAATTATGAGTGTTGTGTTTTTCTTCCGACGGGGTTTTTTTGAATTTGGAACGATTTTCCGTCATCCCACGTCAAATTTGGTTTGCAAACAGACCGGTTTCGGCTATGTGCCATCTTCAGTGTTCTATTGAATACTAAACTAATTATGTTTGTTTTATGTTTTTTTCTGTAATAATAATTAAAAATTGAAAAAAATATTTCTATATTATTTTATTACATATTTTTAATTTTTAGGTGAATTTGTTAAGTGCTTAAAATCAATTTTCCGTTGCATGAAAGTCCGAGCCCTGGTTATTACTATATTGCAGCATAGAATTGATATCAAAGCTTCATGCACAAAAATATAAAATGTATACAACCCGAGTATGAGCGATATTTTATAATCTTTAACATTAAGTATACGCCCAAATTGAGCGATTTTACTAAAAATGTATATATGTAAAACTATTAAAATTTTGGTCATAATTTTCTACAACACAACGTTAATTAGGAATTTATATAAAAAAGAGAAATATAATTAAAAATATTTAAACAATTGTTTGTATTTTTCATGCAAATTATATCGTATGTATGTATAACGGATAAAATTTGCTCATATCTCATGACTAAATCTTACTTCATTTCACAAGTTAATTAAATTGCTTTAGTAAATTACATGTATGAAATGTTTAATATTTGTATAATTAATTACACGTGTATGTTTGTATAAGCTTAGATTCGTGAGATAGCTAGAATCGAATAATTTTATATAAACGAAAACTGTTTTACAGTACAAATATACTTCTCTACTTACATACTGAATGAAGTCTATGCATACACATTTAAGTAGATAGTATAATACAAATTAATTATAAATTTTGTTTGCTCAGATACACATATACTCACACAAAGGATATCTACATAGTATGTATGTATGTATGTATATGTACCCATATCAACAATACTAAATAAACTAACTTTTGAAACGTGTTTCCACTTTTCATTAGCATCAGCGATGAAAAGTGATTATTAACATAATAAGACTAGTGAATATTATAACTATCACATGCATAAACTTGTTTGCTACATTCGCAAATATGCTTTTATAGAAATGTTTATGCATAAAATGATGCAAAAGAAAAATCACTGTTTCATAAATCATGCCTAAAGGAATTGAAACTTGGATATTATCTGAAAGAGAAATTAATTTTGTCGGTAGCAAAAACTATATGAATTTTATACAGTTTCAATATTACGTCTGCAATAATAGCGCAGACTGTGATAAGATGCCGTACTGTGATTTATTTGCATAAAGCTAAGCGGCCAAATTAAAAGACTTATCTTAGATATAGAGAATATTGTTGATTTCGAAGAAAATCCATCATCCTTATTTATTAAAATTTAAATGAAATTAATCCAAGGTAAAACAGTTTACCCTTTTCAACCGATATTTTATTATTATTTCTCCAATTAAGTAGGCATTTGTGAGTTAAAAGTTGTCAACAAACAATTTTAATTTTTTTATATTACATACTCTCAAGTGTCCATTACCAAATGGCCAATACTCAAATTTAAGCCACAGCTTTAATCAGAATTAAACAAGATTAAATAGTTATATCTAACTTTTGCTATTTTTGAGTGGAAAACCATCTTTGCATTGTCACAACGAAGCAAAATTATATTGTCCTCCTCTTGATGGAAAAATGGTCTATCAGCTTTTCAGTCTTATGATCTGGAGCCACTTATGTGATTATATCTATTGTTTTGTGTTAGAATATCGTACCTGCAATAACCATGACATACTTTGCAAACATCTCAGTAAACAGTTCTCCATTCATGTTCATGCAATCTATATCGTGACTACCCACCACATGTTCTAAGTTGGTGTTCGAAAAGCCCACCTGAGCATTGAACTACCCCATCAGAATCATATTGTCATCATGGTGGGGAGATGATATTTTCCTGTCTAACTGAGTGTGGATGCATAACACTGCACAGAAAAAATTAAATTTCATTTTCTGTAAAGGAATTCAATAAAATAGTAAATATTTTGTCTATGAACGGACAAACAAACGAATTTGTAAATATAGACAAAAATACCTCAACAATTTCATTGAAAAAAAACGTTTTTTTTTTTCAGTAAAAAATTTTTCAAGTCTGCAAAACAATTTGTCTAAAAATATTTACAAATTGTAGACAAAACAATTTACTAAATCAAACAAAAATATTTACTGGATTTTCTGAAAAATATCAAACAATATTTCTGTCTGAATTTAATAAACAATTAGTATAAAAATGCTAACAATTTTTAAGCAAAATAATTTACTTAATCAAACAAAAATACAAACAAAATTTCTGTCTGTGTCATCATCATTCATTAAGCATTTATGAGATTTCACTTTGTTAAATGTGTTCAAGTCTGATTGTTTATCTAAATACTCTAAAAAATGAATCAGAATTAAGGCAACGACATTAACTAATCGATTCACTCAAAAATCTTTTGTAAAGAAACTTGGTACAATTGCATTCCTCTTGCTATGATTGTTGTTGTTGTTATTTATGTGTATGTTGTCATCGGGGTGGTTTTTTACGACACAGTTTTTATTGTTGTTTTTGGTGTTTACGTTCTAAATAAAAGACAAACAAACAATTCATCGATTATGGGCAGAACATTTACACAAAATTAAATTTAGTTTTAGACAAACTTTTGTTTAAAAATTTTTTGGTGATAATTTTTTCTGTGTGTATATGTGGAATTTCGACCTCTGCACTGTAGAAAATTGTATCCTTTTTTTCCAAAACTAAAAAACTTAATATTGAAAATACTCAATTATTTTTACTTTAACATATCAACAACATAACAAATTAGACATCTCTATTTATATGGTTACACCACGTTGTTTTATTGTTACGTTATAATATGTTTTCCATGAGGTTTCTAAATGAACTGAACAATTTCAGATGAAGGTTTCAACAATAAGAATTTATAAATTCTAAAATTTAATAAATCAAAGATAATGCCGAAAGTGAGTAGTTTTTTATGTGTAATAGAATTTTGGTTAATTAGTGATAATTGAAGTTACCTTAAAGTAAATTAATAGAGGTGTTAACTGTTTTTTTTTCATTTGAACTTACAAAACCTGATAGCAGATGATAAACATAAGACTATCACAGGACAGTCAATTATTTTCCTAATTTGAAATGTTTCAGCAGCGCATATTTCCTAATTTTTTTAAAGAATGCAATTTTCTAATTTTTGTATATATAATTCTGTTTAAAACAAAAGTTTCATTAATGCACGGTTAAAAAAGTTAAAAGTGTTAAAAAAAGAGCGCTTCAAAATTGTCTCACGTGAGGAGACATGAGTTTGAGTGGTAATTTTTTTTCGTGAGATTAAGTGATAAGTCTTTTGCCCCTTTTTTAAGCAAGAGACAAAAAAGACCCATCCAACTAAGAGTTAGAGGGTTAAATGCTACAAAAAAATGTGTTGCATACATTGTTGAACACATCTTATACCTTAAACGTAAGGCGGACAAGACTTCCTATGCTGAGTAACTATAACTATGTATGAAATTGGGAATTAAAAATGACGGAATATCGTTCGAAATTACAACTCTCCCTAAAATGAGTTCCAGCTGTAAGACGTCGAAACGCCGATACACGTATACAATGTTGTGATGCTCTCTGCCTAAATCAGTTGTTAGGACCATGCAATTCTCTAGGGTTTCGTACACCAAATGTGATAAGGAACCCTATTGTTTTCGCTATGCTGTCCGTCCGTCTGTCTCTCTGTCTGAAAGCCGTAGCAGCTACTGACCTGCAATTTTCATACACTATATAAAACTTTTGCCGCCACAACAGCAAATATATGAAAGCTAAAAATTAGAGGGTGTTCTGAAGCGAGCTACGAAACTCGAAATTTTTAAAGTTAGTGTATGATTATACAGACTAGGTCAATAAATACTGCTAAAAAATTAAACTAACTAAAAATGAAAGGGTACTCTATCAGGTTGTGTAATTTTGAAATTTAGCTCCATATACTCAACCATAGAAATTAAACACTTGAAATAAACAAAATTAATAGTTAGCGATTAATTAATTATTAAAGGGTATCCCAATAAGTAATGCAAGGAAATCGTCAAAACGGAAAAAATCGCCAATACAAAAAACGCTAAAACTAAAAAAAATCCAAAATTAAAAAAATTCTAAAGTGGAAAAAGCGCTTAAAAGAAAAATAGAAAAAATCGCCAAAACGAAAAAAAGTCATCAAAATTAACAAAAATCGCCAAAACCCGAAAAAATCGACATAACAAAAAAAAGTCGTCAAAATTAACGAAAATCGCAACAAAAAAATAAAACGAAATAAATCGAGAAAGCAAAAAAAATTCCCAAAACTAAAAAAAATCGCAAGAAAAACTAAAAAATCAACAAAAAGGAAAAAATCGCCAAAAAGAAAAAAAACTACAACGCTAAAAAAATCGCCAAAACGAAAAATAGCGCCAAAACTAAGAAAATCACTAAAATTATAGTGTTTATCAAAAACTAAAATAAATGGCAAAACGAAAAAAATCGCCAAAACGATAAAAAGCGCCAAAAGTAAGAAAATCGCCAAAAACGAAAAACTTCGCCGAAACACTAAACAAAAATCACGCTAAAACTAAAAAGTCGCAAAAATGGTGTGATTTCGTACGGAACCCTTCATTTGCGAGTCAAAGTCGCACTTTACTGAATTTACTTTTTGTATTGTTATGGCAGGGACGATTAGTTAGAAGGATTTTTTTTCATTGTAGTATTTTTACCGTAAAATTTTTCAGTAAGTTAAATGCTCCCACATCTATTCTAGAATCTTATAATGTTATAAAATTGTTTTAAAATTTTATTTAAATTCTGGTTTCATTGATACACCAGTTTATTTCATTTTCGAAAGCATACCAGTCTTGTAGCATACGGCTCTTTAACAAAAGTCAGTATGACATTAATAATATTTGTTTTTGTAACTTTTTCTTTTGTTAACTTAAGTTTATTGTTATTTCTCTGAAGGAAAGAAAAAGTCCCACGGCTATGTATGTATAGACGGACATACATATAAATAAATGTATCAGTTGTTTGTGAAAATCTCCTAAACATTTTCTTTTTATAAGAAATTATTTAAAGATGAAAGAATTTTTCTTCATGTGGGTGCTGTAAGTGACTTAACACAACTTTCGTATGAACATTTTGTAGATTTTAAGGTATAAACATGTTTATTTTAGTCATTTACCAGCATAAGTAATACTTATAATAATACTTGTGTATTGCTTTTTTGTTTTTTTGGTATTAGGGTCTCTATTAAAGTCTATTATGATTTAAAGAATTTTGTGGGAAAATTTTTAATACAGTATTCAAATTTAAGAACAAGGTCAAATTAATAAGAAAAGGTTGATTCTCAGTTCTAAGTATTGTTATTACAATATCAATATTAATTCAATTATAAAATTTCTAATTTTTCAAATGAAAACTGGCGAGACAAGATTGTTTCGAAAAAATTTAATTCCAATTAATTCCTTGAAAATATTATACTTCTACAACTTATAAAATTTCATAAAAAATTAATTAAAAACAAAGTCTTACGGCGCTTTTCACAATATACGATTAAAAGTTAAAGTGGACTTTAACGGCAAGTTCGGCATACAAAACTTACAGTTAAAGTCAACGTTAATTCTTAATCATATATTGTGAAAATGGCCGTTAGTATAATAAATTGTTCGATGAAAAAACTGAAATTATTTGCACAATGTTGAAGTATTTACAGCTTTTACTTTTTTATATATAAAAATAATATATAAATAATTTGGCCTAAATATTCTTTTATATAAATTCTTTACAGTAAAAAGTATTTTCACTTATGCAAATATTATTAGAATCTATTAGTAAACAGCTTTGAAGGCACCTGCATGTCTAGATAAAATATCTAATCATTATTCAAAAGTAAATTTGCAGCTAAAAAAAAACTCATTAAACAAGTTATTTAATATCAAACATCAATGATTCGCTTTGTAGCAAAATTATTGAAAATAATTTATGCGCTTCAGTTTTCATGTTTAAATATGCCATACACTAACATTTCCCTCACTAACCCATCAAATCCATATTTATGAGTACAATTGGGATCTCTGTTTCATTCTTCCTTTTCCACTTTCAATTTCCTTTCAAGCCTTAAGCGTACAAGTTCTAATTGAACTAAAAACACACAAGCAGAGTATGGGCAAATCAAAATTATTAAAATGAGTTTACATTTATTCTCTTCGTTTACTTAAATTTTTGAATCTTATAAACTTGTAGGAAATTATCTGGTGCGTGTTTACGTGTGTGTTTTGTACAGAAATGTTTAAAGTATACTTTAGTGATGTAATTAATATTTAGTATTTTTATATATAAATTTTTAAGTAGTTTGATATTGCACGGGTCTGAAAAAATAATTTTTCTTAGACTTTAAATAAAAATATGTGGAATATGTAAAGTTTAATGGGCTAAATTAAGATCAGTTTTCAATTCTTTTCTATCACACACAGATTTCTTTTATGAGCATGACACCTGATATAGGCCGATCACGCTAATATATTTCATTATAATTGAAGAACAGTTTGTAAACAACTTTTCAAAATACAAACCTATATTTTTTTTGACACCTCTTCTTTTTTTTATCGCCTTTAAAGAAAACGAATTACAAATATTCATAATTGTAACAAAATTAAGAGCATTACCAGTTAAAAAATCTTAAGATAAATTTATAGGCAGATTTTGTAAAAAATTTCGTTTCCAAACGCTTCACATTTGTATGAAAAATAACTCAAAGACGTTGCGAAAAAAACTCTAAGCAAATTTTAAAACAAAAAATATCGTTTCTATTTACAAAATCTGGCATTTAGTCTCTTATTCGCCTTTTAGACTCGAAATTCACGTCTTAGCATGTTAGCAGCTAAACATATGCATACATAATTGCATCGGTTTTCTTAAAACCTTTAAATATTCTATATTTCTATATCATACATTCATCAAAGGAGACCCATATTTTTAGCTGGTAGATACTAATTTTTATGTTATAATAGTTTGCAAATGGTTAAAGCGGCAGTAATGTGGCCTGGAAACAGCGTGCTGTTTTGGCTAATAAATATCCAGGTGTGCTCAAACAAAAAAAAAACTAAAATACGATTTCAATTACGAAAATAGAAAAATCAATCACTAAAATTCAAATTTTCAAGTGCTCAAAATTTGCAAAAAATTGTTTTAAAAAATTTTGTTTTTGATCACATTTAGTTTTTTCTGTGCAGCTTATAATTGTTGAACTCCTTACATAGTTGTTCCAATCGGAATGGGTGTAAAAACGTTCTTACGTTCCATATTCCTATTCATGCTCGTTTTTTCATGCCGAAGCTCGTCAACTTATCCGGTTGTATTTTACTTTCTTCATTCATTACGGTTTCAGTAATCATTTGAGCTTCGGAGGATTAGCGGATTGGGCTAAAGCATCCTGGTTTGCTGCAAGGGTTGCTAGATAGGGTATTGGTTTTGAATGGTGCCAATGACTCGCCATGTCATTTTGGGTATCACTCACTGACACTCAAAATTCAGGTGGAGATCAGCACAAGCAGTTATACCTCTGAAACTCTGCTCTCGAAACCGCTGATTATCCATCCGTGACTGCATAAATCAGCTACTCCACATATCTGCGAGACGTACCACTATCAGCAACCTGTGACTCGTCCGGTAGCATTCAGCTATGCTTAGCATATGCAGATAATAAATCGGGCACCAACATAGATATATATTATATCCTGTAATTCCTTTAAAAAACATATGGCCATACCAATATAGATGGTAGTGTCCGAATTATTATCCGCAATTGGGCCGAAATATTTAAAAATTTAATGCTTCTTGTAATCCTTATAAGATTCACTTTTCAAGGAAAAAAATTAGTAGGTCTTCAAGCAAAGTGTTGCAAAAAGAAATAACCAAAATGTTAAAAATTCGGAAAAAAAATTTAGATATTCTTCTGATAATACTTCCAAGAAATAAGATGTCAAAGTAAAATTTTTCAAACATACACGGAAACCTTAAATCCTCCTCTATTCGAGACCGTTTCAAATTTTCAAATCGGTGCAGAAACAACACAGTCAAAATGTTTTTGTCAGTGATGGGACTTCACTAATAAAAAAATTTCTTTTTTTATTAAAAATTCAGATTTTGGGGGTGTATTGCCATTGTTTAAAATGGCGAAATGATATACTTAACCACACCTACATGAGTATTTTTACTATTATAGCGCACAGTGTGCAGAATTATATTAAATGGATAATTCTATCGCAACAAAGTTTCACATGGACATAGCAGAGGAGTATTTCTATTTATATATTAAACATCAGTTCTCTTACTTGCTCAGGAGCGGAGCAATGAAGTCTAAAATTAGGGTACTTCGGCCATGTAAAATTGTTTACTACTTGCCATTTTTAGGGTTTTTTTTACACCAAAAGTGTAAAGAACCCTATTGTTTTCGCTACACTGTCCGTCTGTCTGTCTGTCTGTCTGTCTCTCTGTCTATCTGTCTGTCTATCTGTCTATCTGTCTGTCTGTCCGTCTATCTGTCACAGGCTGTTTCCTCGGGAACCGTAAGAGCTACGGACCAGAAATTCTCGCAGAATATGTAAAACGTTAAATATTAAAGGGTGTTCTAAAGCGAGCAACGAAAAATGTTGAAATACTAATATAGTATACAAACACTTCGGCACGAAAAAATGAGCATGAATAGGAATATGGAACATAAGAACGCTTTTACACCCATTCCGATTGGATCAACTATGTAAGGAGTTCAACAATTATAAGCTGCACAGAAAAAACTAAATGTGATCAACAAACAAAATGTTTTTAAAAAATTTTTTACAAATTTTGAGCACTTGAAGATTTGAATTTTAGTGACTGATTTTTCAATATAGACACTTTAAATTTACAAAGATCGTGTTAATTGGTGCAGTCTGTTCAATAGACTACACCAATTAACACCGATATTTAAAACAATAAAAATTAAATGGTGTTCTATCAGTTAATGCAATTTTGACAATATAATTTAGACAATTTGCTCTATCTTGGAAGCAGTAAGAGGTAAAACGTTGGAATTTAAAAAAACGCTAATATTAAAAAACTCCAAAATTAAAAAAAATGTCAAGACGAAAAATCATCAAAACTAAAAAGATCGCCAAAAAAACTAGAACGATAAAAACACTAAAACAAAAAAAAAAACACTAAAACTAAAAATATCATCAAAAACGAAAAATCTACCATAATTTAAAAAAATCACTAAAACGAAAAAAAGCGCCAATGAAAGATAAAATCGCCAAAAACCGAAAAAATCGCTAAAACGATAAAAGTGTGAAAACCAAAAAAAAGCCGCTGAAACTAAAAAAAATCACCAAAAACCGAAAAAAGTTCCAAAACTGAAAAAAGCGCCGAAACTAAAATATATCACTAAAACTAAAAATATCGTCAAAAAGCGAAAACAACGGTAAAAAATCGCCAAAATGAAAAAAATCGGCAAAAACTGAAAAATCGCAAAAAAAAACACGAAAACTAAAAAAAGCCCCAAAACCAAAAAAAAAACAAAAATCCCAAAACATCGAAAAATAACTTAAGAAATAAAAAAACCAAAATTAAACAAAAAGCACAACGAAAAAACTGCCAAAATGAAAAATGGAGCGAAAATGGAAAATGATATACATGCATATGTGTATTCGTACGGAACCCTTCGTGTGCGAGCCAAAGTCGCACTTTACTTAATTTTATTTGTTTCTCATCTGATTCTAAATTTTTTGCTGTATTTTAGTCCGTTAATAAGATTTAAACATGTGTCGGTTTGGTTGTACACTTATTTCTTATAATTAGTGAGTTATGTTAAATTTTTCAAAACTTTGGTCCAGTATTTCCTAGATATTGGATCCAAATAACATCCATACTATATAATTTTTTCTTCGTTAGTTGAAGAACAAAGTTTCAAATAGTTAAAAAGAATTTCATTGCCGTCTGAGTTGAAAAATACTCAATTTTTGTATTAAAATTTGCAAAATGTGGAATTTTCGACAATTTTAAATCAAAATTTTGAGTTTAGTCCACATCTTTTTAAAATCGCAAAGCTGCGATTCCAAAACAATTGCCACGTTTAAGAGCCCATATGTGTACGTAGCTATTTGGCAAAGTTGTTGGATCTAGTTGATTCTAGTTTAAAATGTAAAATTTAATTAAGGTAAAAGCTTGATAATAAGTTCAATATTCTTACCTTGGCCTTTAAAATTGAACCTTTTTCAATATACTCCTACATATCACATAAAGGCTTACTAAGTAATTATATATAAGAGTCTTGCGTTTTTTTTCTTTTTTTATCCTTTTTATACAAAATAAAAAAAAATTTATTTTTATTTTATTTCTACTTTAATATTTTACAAAAAGAAAAGGATTCTTTACACATTTTATTTGCAGCTTAAATTACAAATATTTCCTAAAAATAGTTTTGAAGGTGGTGATGCTTGATGCCAGCAACTCGTTTCAAAAGGGTGGACGTAAATAACATTTAAGTTTATGTTATTTTGCTAAGAAAGTTTTGTGGCAACATCAAATAGGGGTCATAGTGGGTAATAATCTGACCATTTGTGAGCCCATATGTCTGCTACATTTTAGATTTAATGCTCCTACTTAAACTCATTTTATGTTTCGGTCAAAGTTGAAACTTTGTGTGAGTGTAAGGGAATTTATGTTGTATCATCAGCCGTAGATGTTTTCATCATCATTAAATGTGGCCAAAATAATGAGTTGGAATTTTCTTAAGATTATTAAGACGTTAACATTTCCTTGGTTTGCTTTTATTTGACCTAAAGATATTTATATTAGAAATATATGTTTCTTTTTTATTTAAAAATTGTTCAGCTTACATAGTGTAGCTAACTATTTTTTTCTTTTTGATGGGAAATTAATGTACTACTAATGAGGTTAAGGAAGCAGGCCATTTAAAGAAGTTTTAAGATTTCTGTTAGTTGGGGCAATAATTTATTAGGAAAATTTATTACATTTGTTAGGATTCAATTCATCTTACGAACTGCTCTTACAAGCTAATTTCGTAATAAAATTTTAATTTTAAAAAGAAAAATAATACAAAAACATCTTAAAGAAGTTATTAGAACAGGAACAATAGCAGCTAAAAAGCAAAATAAACAACTCCTTCAAAGAAGAGTGAAATTATAGCAAAAAAATTATTTTATCTATTGGCCTTGACAAAAGAAAAATCCTCTAATAAATGTAAAAAAGTTTATCCTAAATAATAGACAAAAAAACGAAAATAAAAATATTGAAGTGAATTTGGCTCCTCTTTTATTTAACATGATTTCTTATTTATTCCTCTGTTTTCATCTTCTTTATCCATAAAAAGCTTCTTGTTTGTTTTTTAATGCAAATGTATGCAAATTCTAAGGATTTTCTTTAATCCATTCAAATTAAAAAAAAAATAAATAGCAGCAAAAGCATCATCCTTAGCAGGAAAAGTAGTAGGGGCAGCATAGATATCATTTAGTTTCCCTTTTTGTTTTTCAGTTTGTTTTTTATCCTTTGCATAAGGATGTTGGAAAAATATTTCGAAATGGCAAAGTCTGAATTTTTTATTTGCTTTTCTCGTCATCATACAATTGTTTGTCATGTCGTAAAGATTTTCTTTAATATAATTCGTACAATGCAAATGCTTATTATCTGTGGAATTCATTGCATCATTTGATATGAACAGTGGAAATTTTTCTCTTTACGAGAGCAGGCAAAGTTTATGGAAAATGACAAAATTTTCCACAGTTACTCCAGGTAAATTTGACTAGGAACGTGCGATTAATCGGTTAATAAAATTTATTGATTATTACAAGTTCTGATTAATCAAACATTTTAGTTTTGATTATTCAGTCAATTAATTAATCTCCATCCCTATTCTTAACGACAGATTTTTCAATAGATAATTCTTAAGTGGTTTAGATGGCAAAATTTTCAATAGAAAATTTTCAAATCAATTTGACCATAAAATTTTCTATGTAAAATATGGCAAAATTTTTTATGGGAAATTTTTATTCAATTTTGATTAACAAACTTTCTAAAAAAATGTTAAGTAATCTTGATGAAAAGCGTCAGTTTGTTGACAAAATTGTAATTTTTATTAAAAAATTTTCTATCGAACATTCTCAGTAATCTTGATGACAAAATCTTTTATAGGAAATTATTACTGACAAAATTTTCTATTGAATTTTCTATAGAAATTTTTCAAGTCATATTGATAGCAAAATTTTCAAGTAAATTTGATCACAAAATTGTCATCTTGATGACAAAATTCTCTATACAAAATGTTTATGGCATTTCGATGACAAAATTGTCACCTTGAAGACAAAATTTTCTATGGAAAATTTTTAGGTCAATTTGATGACATTTTGTAAAAAAATTTTTTAAGTCATATTGATGTGATGACATATCCATTTGATGAAAAATTTATTTAAAAAAGTCATTTAAAAAGTCATATTGATGAAAAATTATTCTATTGACAACTACAAATTTGTAGTCTTAAATAGGGATGTGCGATTAATCGATTAGTCAACAATTCTGATTAATCATAATATTGATTAGTCTAATAATTTTAATTTTGATTATTCGAATAATTGCTCACCCTAATCTTGAGGACAAATTTTTTTCTATATAGAAAATCTTAAGTCGTCTGGATGCAAAATTTTTGTCTATAGAAAATTTTCAAACAATTTTGAGTCATTATAATGACTAAATTGTAATTTTGTTGACAAAATTCTCATTTAAAGAAACCATTTTCTATTGAACATTTTTAAGACATTTTTTATAGAAAACTTTTAAGGAATATTATATTTAAATGTTTAGGTTAATTTGATAACAGCACTGTTATCTTGATGACAAAATTCTTTATAGAAAATGTTTATGTCAATTTGGTAACAAAATAGTCACCTTGAAGACAAATTGTTCTATGGAAAATTTTTAAGTCAATTTTTGATGACAACATTCTCTAAAGAAAATTTTTAAATCATGTTGATGACAAAAGTGTCATCTTAATGATAAAATTCTCTATAGAAAATGTTAAAACCATTCTAAGTCAATTTGATGAGAACATTTTCTTTAGAAAAATTTTAGGCCATTTTGATGAAAAATAATTCTATAGAAAATGTTTAACTCATAGCGGTGACAAAATTTTCGGTTACATGACAAAATTTTCTATAGAAAATTTTTAAATCATTTTGATGACAAAGTTTCTCAATTTGATGACCAAACTCCTTACAGAAAATGTTAAAGTCTTTATAATATCCAAATTGTCACTTAGATGACAAAATTTTCTTTGTTACAAATTTATGGCTATGGATGTAAGAAGGAGTTAAATATATAAAACTTTTGTAATAAATACTTATTTATTTATTCACATACAAATATATTCTGTAGACACACGTAAAAACGAATAAATAAATAAATAAATAAATAAAAACAAGGCTTTTAATGTAACAAAAGTATTCCAAGAGTCGGTGAGTGTAACGGCTACAGTACAAGGAAAAAAGTAAATAAGTTGCCATAGACCTTTGTGACCTTTTTTTACAAGGGCCTTGTTACTTTTGTTTACTTTATTGAAGCATATTTTGTAATGACTTTCACTGAATTGTTGCAACTGTGTAAATAAGTTCATGTGCGTAAAATGTTTTTTTTATATTCCTCTACTCGTAATCACAGCATCAGTGTGTAATACCGAGGAAATTGCAATACATTTAGATGCAAGATTTTTGTTATTACTTCCACAGTTTTATTATCCCTTGCTGCATTCTATTTTAGTCACTGGTATTTGCTACATGTCTATGAAAAAAATTTCACTAGCATAGATATTTCTTTGCTGTCTTTTTCTATTTTATTATGCGAAAGGATCTGAGTATTTCATTTTCGCAATAAGACCAACTTTTGCTTAAGAGCTGTGTTGCTAGGGAGAAAGCAATTTAATTCAAATATTTAAGGCGGAAATGCAAGTTTAGCAAATACATAACGTAAGCAAAGAATTTACAAGCTAGTAATAGCCCATATATATTTTATCTAAGGAAACCAAAATATAAAGATTACATTTTACAAAATTTCCCGAGAATTGTAGTTCACTTATTTACACTATACAATAACATCAAGTTTCAAAGTTTGTTTAAGTTTCAACGAAACCCAAGACACCTGAATGCTGTCGAATTGCGGCATAGTAAATACGTATTTCATTCTGCCGGTGTAGACCTATAGTCCACAAACTCTGCTCTGGTACCGCCAAATAGAGACAACAATTGCAATTCCCGATTTCAACTTATCTAAAGTTCTAACGAGTGATTCTGGTAGAGGTAACTAAACACATAAGTACGTATATTGGCATTTTGAAATTTTAATTCTGGGACTTATTTTAAGCGGAGTGTTGGGCAGTGTTTTTAAAAATTTAAGCTTTCAGATCCCCGGCATTAAGTTGAAGGACATTATTATATTCCATAAACAATAGCATACATGAAGCTTCTAATTAAAAGTAAAACCTTAATACCACCTCACTTGTAGCTTGTTTTATTACATTGCAATATCGTACCTTTTTTTTGTTGAAAAGTCTTTAATAACTTTATCTTAAAAGCCATTTAAGACAACTTTCAAGAAATCTGAAGTAGTTTTCTTTTGCAAGTAATGTAATTAATTGTATTTTTTAAATTTCCTTGTAACACCATTAAATTTTACTTTGAACTTACAAATTGTAGGTAACAATTCAATTAAGCTCCTGAATTGTAAGACAGTTAATAAATCATAGTTTCAAAATTTATCCAGAAACCATTTAAAACTAAGCACGTTTGAAACTTTCTACTTACCCTTTTTGCATTCATTAAACCTTTAATTGAAATATATTTCATCTAAAGCGTAACTAACAAATTATTCTTTCACTTCTAAGGTTTATAAATTATATCTTGTATAAAGATTGTCTTATCGTTAGTCATTAATCATTACGATAAATAACGATGTTGGCTGTTAAATAAATAAAACATTTTCTAATTAATTTTGACTAGAATTCCAATTTAGAAATAGAGATAATAGAAAATTTATTAATAAGAAAAAAAGCTTAAATTTTATGTATTTTGTAACCGCAGGCGTATGATTTATTTATTAATTTTAATGTCATTCTAGTTGTTTTACAAATTCTTTAATAACTCTATTGTCTGATATTAATAATGACAATAGTTTATCTAGAATATTTGTTAAGGTATATTAAAAATCATTTTATTCATGGCTGATTCTCATTTCAAATACTATTTTCGTGTCTGCTAAAGGTATAGTAAAATATTTCATAAAATAAACGCATAAATTTTAAAATGAAAACTGCTTTAGCATGATTTCATAGACTATAAATAAATGTACATAAGTTTTTCTGCGTAAAACTAGCCATTATGTTTTGAAAACGAAGAACGATAATACTCTTTTTACTCTCTTCATACAAAATGGCGTGTCCGTAATGCATGCTGTTGATTTTCCACATTAAAAGACTATAAATTTTTTTAGAAACAATATTAAATTTATAACGGTTTTAATACATTTGTACTTGGTTTTCTTATTTTACACATGAAATTCTTGAAAAATATTAGAAATTATACTTTTTTTTGTGTTGAGCGTTACTTTTTTGTAGTATCTTTCATTACTATGTTTAATTATTATAATTTCATTAGCAACATACACTAAGATAACAGCGTAGATTTGTTATTCTATATATAAAAGTTTTGTGAACTCTGTTAAATAGTATTAAAGTTCAAAAACGTTTCACCAATCAATCATCGTTTGTATTCAAAAAAATTTATTGATTGTTATTCATATTTTTTTTTTGATAATTAATTTTTTAGTGAATACCTTGGGAGGTTATATTAAAATACATCAAAGATTATACATCTGAATTGCATTGAATTCAAAATAATGTTTGAGTTATGAAAAAAATATTTAATTCATATTAAAATGTATTGAATGTTACGTAAAAAAAAATTTTTGTATAAATGTTTGTAAAAAATTATTGTAAAAGATAAAACAATTTTATTCGTATTTTTACGTAATTATTATTCAAACTGAAAATGTGTATAAGTCGGAAATTATTATTATTTGGCTTAAGTTCAATAATTGAATTAATATAAACTTGAATTATTTTTAAGAGTGGAATATTTGAATATCTAAACAGACTAGCAGAACAGATTAGTACTACTAATTTCGACATCTTCTACGCTGTCATCATCAGTGTCCTTTGTTCGCTTTTACCACGTTTGATCGTGGATACTAGTATTAATGAAACATAGGCTATTTAAACAAATCTTGTGAGGAAATAGAATATGAGTTATCTTATTCCTTTTATCAATATGGTGTGCCGAAATCTCACCTTCTGATTCTATATTCCAATTTTTCCAATTTTTTACGATAAATCAAGCTATTGTTGTTGTACATGTTTAAACAGGTTATCTTTATGTCTTATAATTTGCATTCTGATTTTCAGTTCATGTGAACCCAACTCAAAATTCCATAACTGGTGGTAAGGTTTAACTTCGTCCTGCGATTGTTATAATTTTTTTTTTTTGTTTTTAGAGAGTGCTTTTACACACAATTCTCATTTTTGTGATGTATTTTTTTCGCAAAGATCATTCCAGGAACAACCCAGGAAGGAAATGTAACTCTCAAGACACAAAAATGTACAAAAAAAAAATCAAAAAATATAATTTTAGTTTAGGATCGATCGAATATATATGAGTAATTCCATTTAGCCGGGTGTGACCATTTTACACACATTTTTTGTTATAAATTAAGAATGTAAAATTGTTTACTTAAAAAAAACTTTGCGGCTCGCAAGGACATTAAGCTTAAAGTCGTTCAATAACGAGTAGACACTGATAAAACACGCTTTCTGCTCAGAATGGTCGTCAGAAAGCTGGGGCGTATTTGACCTTACAAGACTTAGTTTTAAAGAATTATGACTTTCAGTATAAATTCTGTAAAATTTTGACTATAAGATACACCATAATTTTGGTACAGATATCTGTTCAACGTGTTTTTAATTGTATTATGTATTTACTGTTTGAAAAAAACCATTTTTTTTTTCTTATAAAAAACTTATCATAAAATGTGACGGGTGTGACCGACGGGTGTGACCTAGTACGAAAATTTAAAAATTCGGAGAAATAAAACTTTTTATTGATTTAGTTAATATAAATAATATAAGCTCATAAGAAAATAATAAGGCATTAACTTATTTGTTATCCGTTCCAAGGGTGCCAGATAATTTTGATAAAAAATCGGCATATTTTAAAAAAAATCGGCATTATCGGCACTTGAATTTTAAGAAAACGGCAAGAAATCGGCAAATTCAAAATACTTATTTTAAACACAATAAAACATATTTTTGTTAACAAAAAAATTACAAAACAAAACAATTCAGCATTAACTTATGTTTATAATATATCAAACAACATAAAAGTCAATGAAAATAAACTAGAAAAAGATATTTCAATTAAATTTTTGGCAAAAAATTTGAACTCTTTGTCTAACGAAAATCTAAAAACTTTGCCGAAGTGTCTCAGAAAATTCTGTAGAAATTCTGTAGAAATTCTGTAGACATTCTGTAGAAATTTCTGGGTAAATTCGAAACGAGTTTTCGACATGTCTGAAAATTTTCGGAAAAATGTCTGACAAAAAATGAGAAAATATCTACGAAAAATCGGAGCTAAAGTTTGAAGTGTATTAGAAACTCCCACATAGAAACTGCTGTCAATAGCAGATCATCAGAAAACATATTTTACAAATTTAAAAATTCAAAAATTTGTGCGCAAACTCTAAAGAGATAAATGAAAACTATTACAAACACTAAAATCAGACAACATGCAGAAGTGACTGCTAAGAGTCGTAACATGTAGAACAGAAAATGTGCAGACTGTTCTGCTATATGTCTTAAAGGCAATTAATCGAAAAATATTTCAGAATATTTGCAAAAAAATGGTATCAGAAAACTGCCGACTAATTTGCCAAATGTTTGAGGGAAATTTATACAACTTGATTGATTGGCTAATATATTCTCAGATTTTATCTGACGTTAGACGTGTCGGCAAAAAATGTTGCGTGGCAATTGTAAATAAACCTAAAATTTTGTCTCCTTAGTAGAAACGCTGACTAATTAACAGTTTAATTCAACTTAAGTTTATGTTAGACGACTTATTATTAAGATTTGTTTCAACGTTTGAGGGTGCTGTTGGCTGAGTTGTCAGCGCGTTTGACTGCAAACCCTGAGGTCTTCAGTTCAAGACTAGTTTCAGGCAAGCCAACAACATCATGCATTTTTCTCATGTGCACTGGTGTGTTATGGTGTTGATTGTTGTTGGACTGTTAAGGTGATGAAGGCATAGCACTAATCACTTTGGCAGTACCGGCAGCGATTAATACTAACTAGCAGAACCATCGGCGAAGTAAAATAACTAATAAAATGGTTACACAGCTTAAACAACTCAAAGCCTCTACTTGACACCAGAGGGGCTAGCAACACTGCTCTACAAAAAAACGCGCACTAGCTGAGTTGTATATTAATTAATTAATGTAATAAGTATTCCAGTGCTGCCAAAAATTAATAAATTATACTAAAACAATGTTAACCTGTTGTAAGTGTTTATCGAGAAATCGGCATTTTTGGAGAAAAATCGGCAAATCGGCACTTTGATAATTTTGAAGCAAAAAATCGGCAAAATGCCGATAATAAATCGGCAAATATGGCAGACCTGATCCGTTCTATTATAGACAGCAGAATACTCTAGCTGAATATTTCTTTAAATTCAATAAAAAGCAAAAAAAAGTATATTCTTTTCAGAGATAACAGTTTTTATTAATAATGAGAAAGGGAATAAAAGAAAATCTGAAATAAATTTTAAACATACAAAGAGCGAGAGCAAAATGTTTCTTGCATGATCATTTAAAAGTGCCTCAAATTGATTAAAAAATATTAAATAGTGTATATTTTTATTTTTTCTATAATTGTCATTCTCTAAAAAACATTAATTGAGAGATTTTTATTAAAAATCAGAGAATTATTTTTTTCTTGCATAGGGCCGTTTTACGTGGAATCACTCATATATGAATTAGTTACATTGGTAAACAACAAAAACAAAACACAAAATGTATGTACGTTTAGAATGAGAATCAGCCTAATAAATAAATGTTGTTGATATATTAGCTAGCCTCTACAAGTGAAAGAATAAAAACCCTTTTGTTTTATCTCTTTCTTTCTATGGCAATTAAAAAAACATTTTTTTTTGTTAAATAGTAATTTGTATAGCTATTTGATTGAAAACTTTTAGCCTCTAATAAATATATTTATAATTAAATAAATACATAGAATCACAAATTAAATTTATTAAGAACCTAGTGGCAAACAAAGCAATTTTGTTTCTTTCTGGTTTCAACTATTTAATTAAATGTTTCTAGTGAAATTAAAAGGTTTTTAAATGCAATTATTTTAAAGCAAATAATATTTAACTAATTAACTGAACAACAATGAAAATAAAACAATTTACATTAAATGAAATTTCCTATCTAACTTAAATTGTCAATTGCGTTCATTTACAACTCAAAATTCATTTATGATAATTTCTAAGAAATTTTAAGAAGTTCTCTGCTTTAAATAATATAATAATTTTTATTTCATACTCTTGTAACATCATTAAATTATTCTTGGAATTCCTGTAATTTACATTTAAATTAAGTTCTTTAAACTTATGACACTTAGAAAATCTTTAACATCCTTTTAGCTTTTAAATATATTCACAAGCAAAAGGTACTACATAAATTATTTAATTAATCTTTGTTTGAATAATGTGTAGATTTTTGTAGGAATAAAAAGCATTTTTAGATTTCAATATTTAATAAATATTTTCTATAATACTTCAACATACATAAATGTATGCTAACATTTTATAAACAATAAATAACTACTTGTCTAAATTACTTGCTTTGTAAAGACTACTTGTCTTACCTTTAATAGAAATTCCTTTTAATAGTTTATTTGTTGACATTAATAATAAATCACAGATATTCATTTTAGTTGAACAAGACAAAGTTATTAGTTATTAAGGATACTAAAGCCATTTGATTAGAAAACAATAATTCAAATGATGTTGTCCCAATAGCAGCAGTTCATTAATATTAATCATGGCTAAAGAAAAGGTGAGTGGAACAGATCGAAATTATTTGTGCAAATGCTATCTATTGTAATACTAAAGGATTAATGTTAAACCATAATGGAAATAAATGTGGAAACAAAGAAAACCAAAAAAGTATTTCATCATTTAAAATTCTTTTTAAGCCATATTCAATGGTGCTTATATGCTTTTTATATCTATGAGGTAAACAAAACAGTAAGTGGTATTTTTACACCCTTTCCAGCAGGTAAAAAGGGTACGCGAGTAAACAAAAGAAAGCCTAATTTATTGATAAAAATTGTTCTTATAGAAAATTCAAGTCTTATTTTTACTTAAAGTTGTACATCATCAAATTAAGTGCCATTATAATATTTATCCTACCAAAAAGCAAAATTATTTAAACATTTTCGCTTTAAAGTATTTTTTACACTTTTATATAAAATTATATAAAATTTATTCTTTATTTATTATAATATTTAGTATATAATAAGCATTACATTTAAAGTTTACATATTATTTTTTTCTCTCCATTTTTGCTCACTTGTTTTCTATTTTAAAATATTTGTAAGCTATTAAAAGTTTTCACTTTTCTCTTATTTCCAAAAAAACACTCATTAAAAGTTTTTGCATGTGTAACCAATAAAAATTGTATCAACATATCCCAATGTTTAAACAAAAATAGTTTATGCGTTACATATACAAGCATTCAGTCTTCTCGTGTCTTTGTTGTATTTCATTTAAACTACAATCCAAGACAAGCTCAAAATAAATGTGCAAGTGATCTAATTAATCAGTAGTAAATCCTGTGGTTTTGAAACTTTGTGTTAATTGGTCTTAATATAATACTTAATATATTAAGATGTTTCATAATGCGATTACAGAGGTATTAGGAAACTAGATGCATTTCTTTAGAAATTAGAAATACCTAATATTTGTAAAGCGTACACACAAAGAAAAAACAATAAAAAATTAATTATTCTAATGGGTTGCAGTTAAAGTGGAAAAAACGTCAACTAATGCAATGATAAAGTAAGACAATCAAATATGATTGATTACACTGGTCTTGAAAGAAAATGTCATTTAAATAAAAATATTTGTAATATAAATTAAATTAAATGCGATAAATTAAAAATTCGCTTTCAGTTTGCTTCTATCACATACACATTTTTTATTAGTCGTGACTAATAACTGCACAATGAATATCAGTATATATTACTCTAACGCGAGAACGGTATGCCTGACTTTGAACACCAAATCGCCGAAATATTCTTAACAAAATTTCCTTTAAACTTGTTTAATATAATTTGTTTGATTTGAGAGATATACACAAATTAGTATCAAAGAAAGTATTTCTTCATGAACAATTTAAAATGTTTTTCTCTCTAAAAGCTAATGAAAATTGTTAAACTGCAATAGTTTAACCTATAATATATTAAGAACAAATGTCTTTCAAACAAAATTAGCGAAATATCATGAAAATCGTGGGATAAATTTCGATTTTCTTAGCAATTAAGTAAATACATCCAGACACTTAAAATATATTTTAAACAAATTTAGAACAGAAGTAACTTTTAATTGCCTGAGTGTATTCACTTTTGTACTAATAAAATCAACATTTATGATATATTTTACAAGGCAACGTTTTTGTTTTTTTTAATTTTTTATGATTTTTTAGAAAGAAAAAAAGTTTCAACTCCAAAACCATTGATCAAATCAAAACATTATCATTTGTAACTTTGAAGGTAGTTCTGTCATGCATATTAAGTTCTTTGTTGATATAAATTGAACAAGCCATCCTTGAGTTATGATAGGGTGAACTCCTTATTTCGGGAGTCATATCAGTCATGCGCATTAAATAAATCTGTATTTGATAGATTAATGAATCATCTTTCGTTGCAATCATTTTAGTGAAAAGATCACCAAATATATGAAATAATTTCATTGATCCAATCCAATAATTTCACTAAACTCTTAGCTATATTGAATTATAAGTTATGAGTTATAGTTGAACTTCGGATGTAAGCCCATCCAAAGACATTTAATTATTTTGGCTTGAGTTTGTAATTTTTCAATTAGAATATATTTTTTAATGAAATTGTATGTATTTTATTCGAACTATATGGGTTTTGTGCAAAGAAATTTATTATTTTGGCCAAAGTTCGTTAAATTTAATTTTAAAATTAATGTGCTGTTTCCACAATGCAAACAAGCGAATTGAGTAAAAAATTTGTATAGAAGTCACTCAACAAACTGAGTGATTTTCATATAAATTTTAGACAAGCAGTGCTTGTTTGCATTGTGGAAACAACACATAAATCATTTTTATTGGGAAATAATGTTTCAAAGCATGTTATAATTGAAAAAGAACAAAGACTAAATTATTTCTCAATAAAAATTATTTAATTGTAAAACTAAATTGAACGAATTTAAGCCTGAATAATAAATTATATATTTTATTTAGAAATCAATTAGGGATGTAACGATACGCCGTTTTGCCGATCCGATACCGATACCGATATTTAAAAATAAATATCGCCGATACCGATTCCGATACCGATACGAATATTGCAATTGAGTTCAAGTTTAGATTAACAAAACTCAAGTGCAATTTTTTTCTTATACAAAATTACAGTGTAAGAGATTATTAATATTTAAAATTGATATTAACCCAGTATAAAAAATTGGAAGTAATTTTTAAGGAGCTACATTTTCTTTGCTTCCAAAAAATCTGTATTAAAAATATGCAGATAATTAGTAAAAAAGCAAGAACAAATTTTTAATTCCTTTATAATTTTAAAAAATAATCTCCATGCTTTTTAAAAAATCGATTTATAAAGGACATTTATCAACTAATAGTCTTCTAAATAACTTAATAGCTTAATTATTAAAAGTGTTCTGAAAGTTTATATTTATTCACTTAAATTTACATGAAAATACAGTTTTCAATTTGAATTCGCATTAAAAAAAATGTGAAAATGGGTAATTTTTTATCCTTTTTCCTTGAAGAAAAATCATTATAGAACACGGAAAAAGAAATTTGTCCTAGCATCGCTTCCAATTGGGTGATTGGTAATCGAAAAACAGAACTTCTTGCAATGGCAAGGATATGTAAAACTAATTAGAAATTGTCCAAATTCGCAAAACTTTCGGATCGCAAATTCTACATTTTCATGACTTCTTTGGAGTGTCTTTTTTTTGCTGGAAAAAGATTTAAAAAACAACGAATTGAATTTGAATTCATGGTAAAATTACCGAAAAATAAATAATTTCCGGATTGCGAATTCTACATTTTCATGACTTCTTTGGAGTATCTTTTTTTTTTGCTGGAATAAGATTTAAAAAACAACGAATTGAATTTGAATTCATGGTAAAATTAACAAAAATAAATATTTTTTTTTGCAAAATAACAGCATAAAATATTATTAATTTTTAAAATTGATATTAATAAGATTTAAAAAATAACGAAATGAATTTAGTTCATGGTAAAATTAACAAAAGATAAATAATTTGTCAGAAAAAAACTCTGAAATTGTTTTAAAAGTATCGTCGTATCGACAGTAAAATATCGCCGATACCGATGTATCGGAAAATCTGAAGTATCGCCGATATATCGGTATCGGTATCTGTATTCGTTACATCCCTAATTATAACTAATTATATTTAATTAACATTAATCATACGCTATTGTGTTCTTAATGCAGCCGTGTTTGTATGTTATATCCTGTTCAGACATGGATTTTTAATTCAGACACTTTAATTTTAATTGAGCAATGAAATATAGTGTTCACACTCAATTTGCATTTGACTTGCCAATGGTGTAATAAGTATACAGGTGGCCGCATAAGAGCAACGAATACAACAATAAATCAAAAACTAGATAATGTTTGTCATACAAATGCACGTGTTTAACGTAGCTAAGCACAAAAATGCCATAGCAAAAAATAATCATCTGACGTTCTATTGCCATCTGTATACATAGTATACCATGGGCTTGCCACTGTATACAATTTTTGTTCGCACTGAACATACATCGCAGTAAACATACTTGTCAAAAAGGGTTGCATTTCGAACTTTACTCAATTTATGAAGCAATTAAGACCTTAATAGCGAAAATTTCCTGAATTGCGCAATTAAGGCGTATGTCTGAGCGGGGTATTACTTGTACTTAATGTTTCAGGAAAAAATAATAGTACATGAAGTTTATTTCAGTCATCTAAAGTTATTAAACTAATCTTGTATGCACCGTATAAATAAACCGTAGTAGAAATAAAGTTTCTCAATCAAACACAAATCTTTTTGATCCTTACAAATAGGAGAACGCGAAATATTTCATATAAAATAGAAAGTAAAATATCTAAAGATTATCGAAGAATAAAATTTAAATCAATTATTCTAAAAATAGTACTAAGAAATCTTACTACAGCTGCAACAAGCATGATCGAGCCGTCTTATTCAGTAGGGCTAAATAACAAGTACAAACCTATCAAGCCTTTGGCAGTTTTCTTCACATTCGAGTATAATACGCGAAACAAATAAATCACCAACAAATATGTATCATTCGCAACATTATAGTTGGACTGATTGGTTTAAAAAGCCGCATAGATAGTTTACAAACAATCGCTCACTTGTAGCTCGGCTGTTTTTGCGCATGATTTCATTCTGATTCTGAAACAAAAACACTGGAGTTAATCTACGAGTATATTTTAGTTTTTCGCAAACTACTGTTGATCGGAGCAAATACATGCATATGTATATAGCTTTTGTTATGCCACTTTATAAAGAACAACATGAATGAGGATTGTACGCAACAACTACAATAGGACGAACACTTTATATCATGTACGTATTGTGTTTGTATGAAAACGAGTAGCTCGAGCCAGTCATAAAGAGTTTTACCAGAATGATGCGAGTAGCATAATCGTTTCGATCCGGTATAATTGCAATCATACCAAGCAAAACCATAATTATTTTTTGTGCGTTTACAATAATTACTTTTTGTTGAAGAGAAACGGTTGCATCACAAAAAAAGAGAATACGTGATGAGATGTACTCTAAAGTTTGATACTTGTTGCAGTTCACTACTGAGAATAAAGGAAACGACTACAACTGTATATCTTTTTTCTTAAAATTTTTTAATATTCCTGTTTTTCGCCGCTCTGAAATTATTGTTTTTGTTCATTTTCCTCACTTTGTAAAAGACCCAAGTTAACAAAGTTATTGGTCACGTTTCATTGGTAGTTTGCGTTGCAACATTTGAAACAATTAGTTAAAATTATATTAACTCAAAAACAAAAGAAATGCAGTTAAGAAAAACATACACAAGCCTTGCACTCTCCAAACTCATTGGCTTTAATTTTACCTGTATTTTCTTTTCACAAGTAACACGTAAAAAGTATTCATTTCAATTATATTCAAACCCCAAACACAAATGAAACATAAACGGTCACAGGGGCCAAAGGAAGGAAATAAAAATGAAATAGTTGAATAAAATGTCTGCACCATTGAACTTTGTCTTGATGTGCACAGACGAACAATTAACTTAATTGCAAAACAGAATTATCTTTTACCCTCTCTTTGTCGTTCGAAAATACAAAAAGGAATACATAAAATGTCTTTAAGTTTCTTTATTTATCACTTCTACAGAATACTGCAAACCAAAATGAATTTGTGTGTGTTGGGTAAAAAATTGACGTTTGTGGTCATATCTTTAAATTGTTTTCAGTTTTTTATAATTGTAGTCTAGAATGGAATTAATTAATGATTACTGATTTAGTTAACTAATAATGTTGGTTTAATAATGATATTTATATGAAAAATCGTTAGTTAAACCACCGGTGCACACTGGTAAAAATGGGCCAATGTATGTGGAAATGGCGTATAACTTCTAAATTAATAGCTCTATCAAAAATGTGATTAAGACTTTTTTGTGGAGCATTTTATTTCCTATTGGAAAATATTGGTGGCATGCTTTTATTCTATGGCATTGTCAAATTTTTACAATTTTTATTTAATATTCATATAAAAGCTCAAAATTTTGTTTCTGAAGAATTTTTTTTATATTATATAGAAAATACTTAATAAACAAAAGTATTCAATATATAAATAAAGAAAATAGAAAAATTTAATTCCTTAAAAATTTACATGTTGTACATTAATAATCCTACTCCTGCATATCTTCTACTAACGAAAAACATATATGAAGGGTGCTGGGGAAGTTTCCCAACTAAAAAAAGTACTTCAGACTCAAGAAAAATATTCAAAAATCAGCATTTGATCAGAAATATATTTATTACAACTCGTACAAAGCAAAATAAGTTTCAGATGACATTTTCCACAATAATTTCAAAATATTCTCTAAAATATACGGACTGATGTCACTTTTCCCTGGCATTAGGCGTCAATCGGTGGGTCATCAACGTATTCGTCCTCACTTTCTTCTGGTTGATTGATGTATGTCAAACGTCTGTAGAAGTCCTTAGCTTCTGGTCTTACAAGGAATGATGTAAGAGCTTGTTAATCATCCCACTTTGCCTTTTTGATAGGTATCTGGTCAGGGTACAATTTGGTCAACATCACAGCTGTGTTTGTCTTTATCTTTGTTGATGTGCTTTTCGCAAACAACGGAGATTGTAAATGCCTGTGAATGTTCTCTTGTGGAAAATCTTGCTGGGGCTTTCATTTTCGACTTTCAGCATTCTGACCGGTCGGGTAGGGAAGGGGCATTTTGCTGCGTATAGTAAAGAGAGAAAGGCCGTCCAATTAAGAAATTCAAAATTTTGTCCACAGTCGATTATTTGGAATGGGTTTGGTTTTACACGACAGCTTTTGAATTCTTCCATCCAGTCATCTGGCGTCTCTGTATATGTTTTTTGATTAATGAGAGACATGTTCCGATCGCATTCAAGGTAGGAATGCCCACGTATCGAAAATAAAACCTTCACTGTTTCGAATCGTTTCTTTTGCACAACCATATAGTGTAAAAATCGTATAACTATAAAGTTCTTATTTTGCCCAGAACATGAGTCACAAAAAATTGCCAGATCCCTAACCTCCTTTGGCAAAATGTGGCAAAAGAAGTGGTACATCATTGGACACACGTCGTCAGCTCCTTTTCGAGCAATATATTCGTCGTAAGTGTAGAATACAGCTTGCGAACTCGATAAAACATGGGTGTTGAAGCTAATAAAATTCAACTGACGTTTGTAGTATACGTCGTTCATTGCTATGTGGTAGGTTTTTTTGGTAGTCCATTGTGATCGCTTCCATGCTTTTCGATTTCATACAGCGTTTGCGATAGGATTTCTTCAGCTTATAGAAGCGCTCACTTCTCTTCAGATGAAGTTCTTTTTCTCTTAGCTTATTGTCTAGCTCTTGCTGTGCCCTCTCTTTGTCCGGACCATCCAGATTTGATTTCGATTTGTCAGTTAGAGAAAAAATGTCAGCCTTCATTGTATCGCAGGTGCTGCATGTATCCTTGCGCGGATAACCAAATGAAATGTTAAAATTATTTTCAAATATGCAGCGGCACGATTCATACTGCATTTTATGATCGGGGTTCTGCTCAATATACATTCTGTGTAGCTTAGATATATTTAGAGTATCAGGTAAATATACTTTACTCGATTCCTTCAATGAATAATGGGATTTACGGCCCTTCAGACTTTTGATGAAGTCTATCGCCTTTCCCTTGGTCTCATCGCTCAGTTTATGTGGACGTACGTCATATTTTCCGCGTTTGTCAGTTGGCGATTTTCCGTCACGAACAAGGGAATCTCTCACATACCTGACTCGTCGATCTGTAATTCCGTGCAAGGATATGAAAGCCTTTATACAAACTGTTACATCGCGGACTTTTCCATTCTCACTAATCCTAACTCGATAGCTGAATGAAGCAGTATTAATTCGTGCCTCATCTTCATTCTTTCGTGGACGTCGTCGCATGACTGGGAGAACAGTAATAAGACCACCAAGGTAAGCATTTTGAGCATTGGTGTCCCCCAAATCGTATTATTCTTCGACGTTCTGGCTCACAAATCGAAGTGAAACAGTGAAATCGCTTACACCGGCAGTCAGGCCCAAGTTCGTGGGTGGTAGCTCGCAAGGTTTCCATTACATCTCTAACCCTTCCTGTTTTTTTTTTCTTTTTCTTCGTTCCACTGCTCGACGGTCCTATCTCTTCTTCACTGGACACAAACAAGTCACTGTCACTGTCCATTGCACTGTAATACTGCACAATCGCACAAGTTTCAAAAACAGTAAAGTATACAGAGAAAGTGAAAGGTACGGTACGACGTATGAACTAGAACAAAACAGGAGAAGATAAGATTGATAACAACAGATTGGGTGATGCAATCGATGAACAGATTGGGTCATGCAATCGAAGAACAGGCTGGGTGATGCAATCACCGATCACTGTAGTTCACACAAAATGAAAATGGAATAAAAGGACTGAAGACGTTCTTCCCATGGCGCGCTCGGACTCATGTCGTTTTTCCCCAGCAGGGTGGATGTTCATATGCTTATTTGTATGGACTCAAGTCACTATAGCCATTTTTCGACTCAGTCATATTATAGTACTTCCACAATGCAACTACATGGCGCTAAAAGCTCGTTTTGTTACAAAACTGTACTGAAGTCGTTTTTCCCCAGCTCCCTTCATATGTATATCATTACCATTATGTGGACTTGCTAGTAAAGCTAATTAAATAGCGATTTAAATTTAACCAACATACGAGCCATCACCACTACAATTGAACCCATCCAACTTTCGCATGCAATGTCGGTGAATATGTCGGTGAATGTGACTTTTGGTTAAGTGCTCATAATAAAAATTAGATTTAATAAAATTTTATATATAAAAATCATTAGACTTGGAAAAAAATAAAATTGTATAGATTTTAAAGTTATTAAAGTGAGAAACTTAGCTGCCTTAAAACCATTTACAGTGATATATAAATCTTTAAGACTGTGCAAAAAATTTCGGAGTAAGGGGCATAACAACCAACATAAGAAGGGTTATTCATGTGCGTGGCAAAAATTTAAAAACTAATTAACAAATGTATGACCTTACAACAAGAAATAGCCAAGTTGTAAGGTTTTGGCCGAAATCACCAACTGTGCAGTGGTCAGCAATGAGTATTAAAAAGTGCGTAGAGTTAAATCACGACTCTTATGTGTTGTGTCCACAATGCAAACAAGAACTGCTTGTCTAAAATTTATATGAAAAGCACTCCGTTTTTTGAGTGATTTCCATACAAATTTTTTACTCAAGAAACAGCACATTAATGTCTTGTTCTTAAACGCATTCATACTTACTGCGATGATATCGGACCTCATATTCACTCTAATGTGTGTGGTACTCATAAAACTCATACTTAACAAGATTTATGACGTTGTTGATTTCAACTCCACTTCTTAACTCAATGTGTACAGACAATGCAAAGTAAGTATGATTTACATACGAACAATAAAATAATCATTATGAGGTTTTGTGTATGCTGTGTTACATGTTTGTGTGTTTGATGAGCTGAGTGAGTTAAATCAGTTGTAAGAATTATGAGTATTATGAGTATTTTATAAATCAATCTGAGGTCAATTATGAATCAAGCAAACGGTATGAGTGCGATCAGTATGGTGTCGACGTCGGATTCATATTCGTTGCAACATATGCCTATAAGTTGTCGTTTGAATACCCAGCAGCTAAATTTACAATTAGATACGCTTTGGGACACTGGTCAAAAAAGCACAGTCATTTTCCTAGTTGTAACAATGCTAGTAACGATACTATTAAATAAAGAACAATCATATTACTAGTTGTATCGAAACAATAATGATTCTAGTCAAAAAAGGATAAAATTTTCAGGTACACGACTTGTATATAAAACATACTTTTAGCTCTTAAAAAAAAGAAGTAGAAAGTGGCTCAGTGGGTAGAGTACTTGCCTTGAAATATGAGGAATGTGTGTTCGTACCCCGGTTGAGCCAAAGTTTTTTAAGAGTTACAAAATCTAAATAAACAAATTAATAAGAACACTAGTTTACAACAACTAGTATACCAACTAGGATATAACTGTATACAAATAAACTAGTTGACAACTTAATGTTAAAATCGATAGCTCGATATATGAAAAAAGAACAGATGGGCAACTAGTCTGAAGTAAAAAGCAACTAGTATAGTTCTAACTACATACTACATACACTTTTTGCAAATTAATTACAAAAATGTTAGTATTTATTATTACTTTGACGATTTCGAAGTCAATTCTGTCATCCAACGTTAGCTGCTTGCGAACATATTCTCTAACATCAACCTTTTAAAAACGTGACGCTTACAGAATGGCATTTTCTGTAGAAAAATGCATTTAAATATATACTAAATATGATCTGTACGAGGTGAGTTCTTGATAAAGAGTGGTGTGTTTAGGAAAGTACAAGTTGATAAATTTAGCCCACATGCAGCTTTTATGTTGTCAACTATTCCTCATGACAGAGCTAAAGTGATTTCTAGATATAAGAACATAAAATTGTTACCAAATGTTTACCTAGATTTAGTGCTGCCATCCGTACTATTTTCCCCAGACACTGTTCTCTTTTTTAGGGCGTCCGGGTTAGTCCTACTTCTTTTTTAGCAATTGTCCTGGGTTGTCCTACTCTTTACAACGTTCTGCAGATAATTTTTTATTAAACTAAATATATTCGATGAATTCATGAGCATTTTATTCTTTCTCTTTTAAAATTGCTACATATTTCATCGTCTGTTTATACCTTGAAATTTTTATGCAACTATTTGACAATTACTCAATACGAAATTGTCAACGATTGATATGTATAAAAAAATTTTAAGAAATTGAAGTCATGCCCTATTTTCTTCCCCGTTTGTTTCTCTACACCTGTGGCCCAGGGCTCCCAATTTTATTTTATAACAATTTTCAATTTTTCATCCCGAAAAATCCCTAAGATTTGATTCATTTGTATAGATCGACTGTGCTTTGTACTTTTAAAAACATATGAAGAAAAAATAGTAATTTGAAACATACAAACATAAAACAATTTATCTATCAACGGCTGTCATTTGGGCATTCGAAAGAAACTTTTTTTAAACAAAAGTTTTTTGCAAGAAAACTTTTTTCTTTTAAAAATTTTTTGTTTGTTTCCCATTTTATAAAAACTATGTAGATATTTGTTTAAAGTTTTTAATTAAGTCTGATCAACTATGTAACGTTTTGCATATATAGAGGTTGGCGATTATTATAATATGTGATAGTCTGGATGAAAAGGGTCCTTATCTTCCCAGCAAGAATTTTCAGTAGAGTGAATAATAGCTGCTTGTGTAAATTTTGTCGCTTTTGACATTATGATTGATATCACTGCTCAGACATGTTCCCCCACTTTTCAAGGGGAATTATCCCTATATTCTCCCCCGAAATGGCTTAAAACGAGATTTTTCCCAACCTATGCCTTATTTTTCCTGCTAAACTTTAAAGCTCATTTATACAAACCTCTATTTTTACATTTATAATATTCTAAAATTCATATCACGGAAAAAATTTTTGGAATTTCGCTGTAAAAACGGGGTTTTCCTAGTTTTAGGAAATGAAGCTTGCTCAATTTCAGCATCCGGACGATAAGCAATATAGTATATATCAAGTATATATCAATAAAAAATCTCCTGATTCTTAACTCGAATTTCAACTCCAAACTACAGAAATAGATATCCAGTTTGGGGACAAGTCCTCTTAACTGGAAACGCTGCTCTTACCAACAAAACGAATTTTCATGGAATTAATTTCATGAAATATTTCATCGTGTTAATTCAGCATTGCTATTTCAAATGACATGGCATCACTTTTTTTATTGCCAAACACATTTGTTTAAACTAATTTATTTATAAAAATATTGTCCTCCTTTTTGGGCCAAATGACCTCTTTTTTTTTTTTTGCTGACGTACTCTAGATTGAACCTTTTTACCAGTGTGCGACGTTAGTTAAATATAGACTGTGAATTTGGCCCTTAATTACATAATTTCGTTAGGGATAAACTTTAAAATTAAGAAAAGTTTTCAGGAAAACTAAAAATGTTCCATCACAACATATTAACTACTTCATACTAACACAAAGTATACATTCAGCATATAAGAATATACACTTCTTAAGTTAAAAAGTTAAGTTAAATATAGATATTTTCACCTCAGGCACTGCAAATAAACCTTTTAAATTTATTATTCTTTTTACCTCACCAATATCTGGTAAATATATTTTAATTAAAATGCTTCAGGCTTATTGTATTAATTGATGTTTGGGTTTGGATATCAATTAATAATAAATCTCTTTTATAGTGATCGGAAGGAATGGAGAATTTTAGTAACCCGTCTCGATCTATAATTGAGATTTTATTATAATTACTCCAAAAGGTAATTATAATAACGAGTTGAGAGGGGAAAAGAAAATACAGGGGGTTAGATTCTTTTCTATAGTATTGGGTCTATTTGGGTTTCTCACCTTTTCTCATAGAATAAGTAGGTATGTAGGTGTGTATTTCGATGATTAATAATTATGTAGCTTTATTTGTAAGTATAGATGTAAGTAGTTTAATTTACATACAAATATTTTTGTCCTGAAATTTATATATAAAAATGGTAAGTATATAGGTTTCAAAGCGTAGCTAAGTCTTCTTTATAGTTTGGCGGTGAAAATGCAAGTAAGTAGAAATGGTTAAATTTTTACAAAAAGATGCATCGGCCTCCCTTTTAGGGAGACCCGAATACAGACGTTATTGGAACTTAACGAACATTAAGTACTAAATTAGTGTTAACAATTCATTTTATAAAACAATATTATAAAGTAGCGATTATTTCAAGTTTAGTGTAATTTAGAAATTCATTGATTTTAATTAAATTTTAGGTAATTGATACAATTGAAAATAATTTACAATATGTATATAAAATATGTATATATTTTTCAGTGAGTGTTCAAACTTGTTTGGACACTTATTTTATTTAAAAAAAAAGTATTATATTTTATTTAGGAATTTAACCCTAGCATACTAACCCACGTAAATTTTACGTGTAGTTTTTGTTATTATTGTTGCTACACAAGCATCCAGCGGCCTAACGGTACAAATTCCACAAGTGATTTTTTCAATAGGGTTAATCCTCTAGATAACTTTAGCGTAGTAGATATTTCTTCATTTCATATTATATATTAATTGAAATTCCTTGTCATAACTTATGAACTCTAATAGAGATAACAAAGATCTTATAAGTGCCTCTAGTGATTACTTAAAATATAATTACACTACAGCTATTTGCATAATGTTATTGGTATATTATATGTATGTCAATTAAAATTTAATTAAAACTTATTGTATGCCAAATAAACGTGACACTTCCAATCACAGACTATAAATCTGTACAAAACAGAAAAGGATGCTGACTGAGCTAATTTTTATTTTGATTACAAGAATGATGAGTAATATTTTATTTATAATTTTACCATCAACATAAGTACAATTATACAAATTAAAAATCTATATATAATATATTATTATATATTTCAATGTGAGTGTTTGCAAAACGTGTTAAGTGCCGCAGTATTTAATTTTATCTCTGGTGCAGTTGTTGTTGTTGTAAAACATTTCATGTTGCCACGGTTGCTGTTAAATATTGTAACGTTTCTACAACACTTTGCATGTTTATTGCTGCTATTACTTATAAATGTTTAAGTAATTTGTAAAAGTGTTGATATGCCCAACAAACATAAGATAAAGCGTTTGATAAATGAGGCTTTTACTTGTGGATTTCAAATTTTTATTTTCAATATATGTGATGATCCTAATGAAAAGGTTCCTTATCTTCCGAAGATCGTAATTGAGTTAGCTAAATATTCTGAAACTAGATATAATTCTGAAAACAATGCCGTTTTTTAATACATTTTTGAGTATTATGAAACCAAAAAAATATAGTTTTGAGTAAATGAACTTTAAAGTTTGGCAATATTATGAAAGAAGAATTTCGACGATTGGAAAGATATCTTCAAGTCATTTCGGAGCTAAATATAGGAATAATTCTATTTATAAAGCGTCGGAAATATCTAAGCAGTGATACCTCCTCTCAAAGGAATATATCATTGTGAGGAGCGTATTTTGAACAAAGGCAACGGAACGGCAAGTTACTTCTTTCTTTGGTTTAAGTTCTCATTAGCGTTATGTCATAAATGAAGAAGTTGCACGACAAATATAAGCATAAGTACACAATGGATTCTACTATTCAGTTAAATAAGAAATCCGAAAATCTACCCAAATATTATCTTTAAGTCGTGTCAACATTATTTTTCTATAAGCACATTGGTAAATATATTTCAAACGAAGCGAGCCATATGTAACTAAAACCGAACCAAAACTTTAGATTTTATTCATAATTAAGTAAGGAAACTCAGATGAAAAAAACGCGATTATTGTACAATAATACCATTGTAATTTTAGTGTATATATGTGTGTGTGTGTGTGTGTGTGTGTGTGTCTGTGTGTGTGTGTTGTATGACAATCGCAGTTTTTTCCACAGAGTTTCCTCACTATATTGGGAATAAAATTAAACGTTGTTCATCGATTCTGATGAAATATGGTCGTTTTGTTTGGAACATATTTACCTATATGCTGATAAAAAAAGAAAAGAATTTTTGTTGCTGTTTATTTTTATAAATTTCTTAAAAAGAAAAATTTTTCCACAAAAAAATTCTTTGGACAAATTCCACAATATCTTTGAAGGGACTGAACGAATTTGAAAACAATGTTGGCACGGCCTCAAGATAATATTATTGTTTTAATTATTGAAGCTTTAATTTTATATCGCATATATAATATGTCTATCGATATATTTTCAAGCCTGATTATTCATAAATAATTTCAATTGTTTTTTAAATAAGACACTTAAAATAATATTCTTGTAAAGCAAATAACATTCTTATAAATAATTAAACTGGAAAAGAGTTAATTTTCAACATTTTTAAGCGGCCCCATGCATTATACAATATTATTGCATATGTTATTATACATATTATTGACCTATACTATGCAATAAATGGCACAATACTTTCAAACAAAATATTGCTCAATTTTCCCGCCAGTGAATAGTAAACATAACACTGAACATTATTGCCAGCAAATTACACAATGTTCTTGATTGTACAATAAAAATCAAAAGTCTTTTGATTTTCGCCAATATATTATGCCACCTTTGAATACAATATAAAAAATTTCACAATTATATTGCAAGTGGGTAGCCCGCTTTACGATTTTACAAATATTACGTGGAACTTTCATTAGCAAAGTTATACTCAAGAAAAAAAATTTTGTTGCTAATATTTTATTTGATGTCGAAATATTTTAAACTGCACGAAAAATGAAACGAAATCTAAAAATATCTAATTTGATACTGTCGATTTATTTTGACAAAATAGCGATATATCGATATATTGTAATTAAAAATATCCACAATATATATCGATATACTTTTTAGAAAATATCGATTTTGTTGCCCATCCATAGAGTACACTATCCGTTTAAAACAATAAATGGGCCGAAGTCACATATCTTCGGTCTTGTTTGCTGGGTAATTATTAAAATCTCAACACCGTTGTTGTATATTTGTATTTGTATTTGTATCCAGTGGTAAAAGGCAGTGGAATGGAGGCCTTACAGAAAGCATCTTTGCACGTTGGGAAGGCGAAATACTTCACGCTCTATTCCATCTTCATATACCTTTTACACATGTTGCCATTACGGGGAAGGCTTTCCTTTCGCTTCGTCTGTAAGCTCTGACAAAAGACCTTCCAAAAATGGCATTTTAAAGGGTTTCAAAAAGCCAATGGGGTAAAGTTTCTTATTCCAGGTATTTTTATAGCGGCTTCTGTATTTTTGATCAGTGTGATTTTTTATTTCGAACTATTTCCTTTTATCCAAAGTAATATTTTTACATATAAGGCTGAAGTTCGTGTATGTATTTATTAAGAAGAAATTGGACATGATTAGTTTCACCAGAATAAGTAGAATGGCATAAAAGCAGCATGTATATTGTCTCTTTTACGTAAATGTCAGTCTTATATACAAATTACTTGCGGAAAAAGAATACGAAAATATTTGTTATTTCTAATGTACACTTTTTGTAAGAAAAACGAAAAATCTAAAAAAAGAATTCTCATTCCTCCTCCCTTCTAATGGAATATCTTTTCTTAGGGGGAGTAGAAAAGGCCTTCTAAAAGAAGGTGTAAGTAGGCGCTCTAAAAGAAGGTGAAAGTAGACGTTCTTAAAGAAGGTGTCAGTAGGCCTTGGAAAAGAAGGGGTCAGTAGGCCTTCAAGAAGACATGAATTGAGAAGGCCTTTTTCATTTTACCGCTGGGTACGTCTGCGATTACATTCAGATTTATTTGTATGTATGTTTGTTCTCACATTTAACATAGCATTGCCTGTAAATAACTAAATACATGTACGAGCAGTTTAGTTGTTAATAAAATTTTCACATTTCTTTTAACGTATATTTCCATTCTATGCTAAAATTGTTAACTTTAACAAATTAAATGAATTTGAATTGTTCGAATCACTTCTATTGTTCAATAATATTTAAAAAATAAATGTGTGAAAATAAAATTACGATTTGATATTTCAAATACACATTTTGGTATCAGATGTTTCGTTAAAGTGTACGAGTGTATTTAACTACAATTATGTGAGTTTATTTTCTTAAAGGTATGAGAATGAGGCAGGAGCATTTAAGAGTCTAGTACGTGTAGTAACAAACAAGAAGCAATTTTAAAGATTTTTTTTATAAATTTTATAAACTTAATGGTTATAATTATGTATAAAGAATGAATTACAATATAAAGAATAATTTTGCTTGATTCTTGCAACTTTTCACCGTATGTAAAGAAAAAAGTCTAGAACGTCTCAAAGGTACTTTTATTATAAGTTTTTAAGTGACTTCTGTAATAAAATTAAACAATCTCTTATAAAATTTATGTTGAAATCGGTGGGTGGGTGACGACTTTTGTAGTTAGAGGACCATAACACGTCAAAAGCTTATAGTGGTCATCAAAGGACAGGATAAAAGTTTTATTTTCTTCCATTAGAAAATTTATAGTTACAAAAAAGCCTTAAATTATATCCCAAAAAAATAAAGCTCCAATTACTCATCAAACAAGTTTAGTGAAAAAAGCTTTTGCCAGTTCATACATATAATAATTATAAACTCACATTTAGTTTTCTTACTCGTGTGATAAATGCCTCTTATATATTTAACAATCCTGCTAAATATTTAACAATATTTATTGTTAACGAAAGTAGTAAATTTTGCACATCACTACATAAATTAAAAATAAATAATGTTGTGTCATGCTTAAGATCCTTTAAACAGAAGCCCGCAACAAAAACAATAACAAAAACCAAGTATTAACAATATTCAAGGGTCCATTTCTTGCCTGACCATCCATCTAATGATGTAAAAGAATGAACAGTTTATTAGCTTTATTGTAGATGATTTTAAGTTGAAATGATATGGTTAAATATTAAGTAGAAGTAAACCCTTGTCACAAAGAAAATGCTTTGAAAGAAAAAAAAATCAAATTAATGGTTTGTAAAACTGATACGAAACCTTAATTTACACCTTTGGCCACCCAACATTGCTAAGTTCAAAAGAACTAAAGAGTAGAAATCCTCAACAGTTCGACAACTGCCGGAAAATACATACAATAATTTATAACCACTCATTTAGTCAACTTCATATACTCTTATAATACATAAATAAATTATTTTTGAATATAACTTTCATTTGTACAATATTTGAGGACACGCACTCATACAGCTGCAAAAATTAAATCATGCATAAGTAAATGTCCGAACAGAACATGTAGTAAGAACCACATTAAATTCTATTTATTTTCGGGTATAAATGTGAAGAAAATCTAAAATTTTTTGTGGCCTTATATTTTAAACTCATATATAAGTATTATCGTATTGTAGTTAATATGGTTTGAATACGAAAAGTTGTAAATCTTAAAAAAAAATTTAATTAAATATATAAAAACATTTTGATTTTGCTACGAAATTATGCATTTGATTTTAAACTTAAAATGGCAATGAATTAAAAACACTGTACAAAAATTTTTTTAAAAATTACATGCTTTTAACAAAAATTTGTTGTCACTTTCTTAACCTTCCTATACTCACATCAAAATATGACACACGTATACTCGCTCCCGATCTGTCAGCCTACAAAACTTACATTAGCTTACAAAAGTTTTAATATAACTCCATTTAGTTTTAGAAATAAATGTTTTCAGTAGTATGAGCACAAGTTTTAAAGAAAAAATCTTTTCTGTATATGACTAATAGTCTTTCACGGCAGTCCTTGTAAAAAATGGTAAAATTCCTAAGAGATAAAAAAACATAAAAAAAATATATTTCTATTAAAACTAAGCAAACCAAAATACAATAATTCCAAGAAAATAACACAGGATATTAAAAAAATATAAACTAAATCTAAAAATAACACAAAATTAAAATAAATGTGCAAAATATAACCTTCGAAAAAGTGTTACGCTAATACTGACGTCGGTCGCGCAGACCAATTATTGCTATGTACGCATACCCGCCTTATTGGCTCAAACTTCGTTATGGCACTAAATTGAAGCTTATTGAGAATGATAAAGCTAACAAAAATTACAATACTTTCGCGTTCATAAGAAAAAAATTAAAGTACTATAAGTCGGTCTCACAGACCATATGCGTGAGTATAGGAAGACTAGTGGTACTATAGCTGGCTGGAATGTTCTGAATAAATCTGTAGGTGGGAGAGGTAAACTATACCAAGTCACATTTTGGAACATTTACAACAGACCGCAAAAAAAATGTAAGTTGCAACTGGTTCTATCTCTGTAGGATTAATAGTTGGACTTGCCGCAAGTATTTTATATAACTCTACTATTATTTGTTTATATCTAAAGTATCCTTAACAAAATTACTTCATATAATATTACCGTTAATTTACAAAATTGATTTGTTATTCTTAGCATTAAGCAGTACTACTGTTCCTTAAATTATAAGAATTACTGGATTTCAGCTATCGATAAAGCAAAAAAACCAATTCCAACAGTATAAAAAAAACGTATTTTGAAAAAATGTGACTTGCTGTAGTTTATCTCCAACCTACAGGTATAAACCGTTATTTATTAAAGCGAACTTGGTGTTGTTAACCCCGGATTTGGTTTTGAGCAGTACCATGTCCTTTAAAACATACTTTTTTTCTAGAAACAAACACAACCCCCGAAGGGTCTAGCGAGTATCAAACCCTCGATCTCTAGACTGACAGACTAGCATCGCCACAGGGGCAATATGAAATTTACTAATCGATAGAGGAAAAAATTCTGATTACAACAGTATAAAAACGTATAGCAAACAATATGACTTGGAGTAGTTTACCTTACACCTTCAGAAATGTTCCTCGTCATAATTTATATGAAAGTGCTATATTTTAGGCTATAAATAAATTCTACCGTTTAAATTGAGTCGTAAACTTTGGTTTCTTACAGACTTATAGTAGAATTGCATAGAAAATATGTTTGTATGTATAATATTTTACCCCGCTGAAGGGGAGTTTTTTGTCCCTTTTCTTAAGAAATTGGCAAAAAGGCTCACATAATAAAAAGATAAAGGTCTAAAATGTTTCACAAAATTGTTTGTCATGGTGTTTTACATAAAAGTGTTAAACACATTTCCTATGCCATGTACTAATTGTAAATAAGTACGAAATTAACTCTTAAGCGCAGTATTCATGATCAAAAAACATGACACAAGCATATTGTACGTGTGCATGAAGCTATTAATATACACGTGCAAGCAGAGCATCAGGTATGGAATTTCTGATAAGTTAACCTCAACTCTTCTTATAATCAAGCAAATAACATAAAAATATTTTTATGAATAGAGTTTGAATTGACATAATTAAGATACTCAGTGATAGGCTCTAGACCCAAACTTAAGCTCGTTGTTGGGTGATACTAGTTAAATTATTGCACTTTAAGGTGCCTATTATGAACAATATTCGATCTTCGACTGTGATCGGAAAAGCTGATCGAACGAATTTTCATTTGGTATTATGACTCACATTCGATGAAGGATAGCGCTATTGTGAACATCACTCATTGTCATTGCTCACACCAGTATATTTCTATCAGCTCTTACTAAAAATAAATAAAGTTTCTTTGCATAAGAAAAATAAACTTAAAAATTATAAGAGTTTCTTCTATTAAACTAATAAACAATATGATTTTATACATAAAAGATTCTTCCATCAGTGAAACAGGCATTTCTAATTGTTGTTAGGCACTCACGACATTATATCTGCACAAAATTTATAAAAGTAGTTTAAAGTACTGCTTCGTCACCCAAAAGCAGAAAACGATTGCAAACTACTTAAATTTTCAACAATTTCTCACATACACTACAACGTCGAAAGCATGCCACCTCATAATACGAATTTGACATTCGATACTCGATGTTCGATAGCCAGCGAAGATCGAACATCGAATGCAACTCATAATAAGAGACTAAACGTATATATTTAATTTGAAACAAAATCTGCTTGTACAATAAATGTATTTTGTTAAAATTTTTGTTCTACACAGAAAAAAATATCATCAAACTTCAAATAACAATTTCAATTGTCAATATGTAATTTAAATTCAAACATATATTTTGTTAATACAACAAATTTAGTTTTTGATACGACAAACACAGACATTCTTTTCAACAAACTGAACTAACCAAATTTTTTTGTTAAGTATTGTGAAAAAAATTAACAATCACCATTGTTGATATAACAAATGAACGCACACACGTAGATAAAACAAAGAAAATCACGTTTTGTGTGTATTCATTATTTGCGTATTTGATAACGAATTGCTTTGTAGCTGAGAGGTAAGAACGTTAGTCTATTAGTCCAGAGGTCGCCGGTTCGATTCCACCCAAAGACATTTAGTGTTATTCGCAGACAAAAGCAAAAAGTCGCTTCGAGGATTGTGTGTAAAAAAATATTGTTAATACAACAACTATGATAGTTAAAAATTGTTCGGAAAATCAACAATTCATATTGTTGATATAACAATAATCTTAATTGAAATGAATTTGAAATCAACCAACAAATTTTTGAGTTTCCTTTAACTTACAATTTCGTAATTGTATTTACAAAAATCGTTGTAGGTTCAAAATCAATTAATTATTTAATTGATATAACAAACAAATTAATCGTATTTACAAAATTTTTTTTTCTGTGTATGCATGTAAATTAGGCTCGTCCTATGTTGCATAAAGACCATTTTGTATTTGGATGTATTTCATGTTTATTATGAGTTTATTACAAATAATTAAACACTACTATTTTCTTATGTTACATTTTTCGCTTAAAATATACAAGTTGAAATGAATTAGGGAGTGGGTAGAGACCATTATGTTAGCTGTTAGCTGCGTGTGGATTTCTGCATGTGTTGTGGCATTTCCAAGTTAATTATTTGCATTTTACATAAATACCAAATCAGCAACCGAATGCCAGCCAACCAAAAAAAACCAAAACTTTTACAAACACATCATATTAAAAACTTACAAACGCAAGTACAGAAACGTAAATAAAAGTATATGTGGAAGAAATATACAAACAAAAACAGGCACTCACACATTTTAAAAAGCTTAATGGTGGTCAGTATGATGGAAATTTTGTGTTTTTATTTTCACAGTAGTCCTTTATTTAACGCTTTACTTGTTTTTAGCTGTGGTGTGTTCACAAAATTTTAAGTTACTGAGTAATAAAAACCATAATATGAGTAATAAAATTTTCATTTATAATTTGTTGTTGTTGTTGTTGTTGTTAGTGTGTCCCTTTCCCATTGTGGCTGCTACAGTTTAACCAAAACAACATTAGCAAATATTTGCTAATGTTGTTTTTAGGCTATAGTAAAATAAAAGTTTAATTGGGCAAATATAAATGAAAATGGCCCAAGGACATGAAGTGGTAAAACAACAATAACCTCAACAGCAAATAAAATACAGAAACAAACAAGTTAATTCAACATAAAATAATTTGTCACAAGTGTTGTGTTTTTTTTTTTTTTGGAATGTAAATACTCTAAATGTTTTAACTTAAACCGCAGGGACTAAACAATGAATTTTATTTAATTTGTATTTTCCTTTGTAATTGAGCTGTATCATTGCATGAACAGCCCATTGTGACAGGTTTGTAGTAGTCATATAATTATGTAGAGGTATTTGTCTACATGTTTTTATAGTTTAGATATATTCGAAATAGTAGAAAATTAAAACATTTAAGGCCTGCTATATGCGTTTTAGATAAAAAATTGTTTTATTTACTGTTAAATGTTGTCATGCAACTCGACTATAGCATGCATCTGAAGTAATACCTTAAAGGACTAAGGAAGCGGAAATATAATTTAAAATATTATTAAAACAATATTAACCTGAGATGAATGCGTATACGTTATGTAGCCGCAGAGGTTGAAGATCAATCATACGTTCCATTATCCTATACAATCTTTTCATATAGTTTTTCCTGATTTTATTTAAATTTATTAATATTATTAAAAATCATTATTATAACGACGTACTGAATAACAACGGGTGTTTTTCTAAAGAGCGGAGAATATTATGTTAAATATGGCCATCGAGGCTAAAGTATGCAAGCCGTACAAAAATTATCGAAAATAAAATGGAATTTAGATTTTTCAAACATAAAAATAAACATCAAAAATGAACTAACGTGTAGTTTCTGAACACGAATCATTTGAATTATACAAATTTGCACTAATGCAGCGATATGTCTTTCTTCTTCCGATTGATGATTTTAAGCCGTTCCATTAAGGAAAAAATCTAAGAATTTTTTTCTTATATCTTAAATAAAACTTTACTTAAAACTAAAGTGTAAAATCGGTACCATCAAAAGACCATGAAAAAGTTAAAGCTTATTTAGTGAGACTATTAGTATTAGTACAGTGCCAGTGGGGTAGAACCAAAAAATATTGGTAATAAATTAGCCATTTCTACGGGAATAGCCCGATAAGTATAAACTTTCACATGAGCATAGTAGAGGAGTAGTTTTAAGCAACTTACGTCTATGAGCTCACCATATAGCTGAGAAGCGGAGCTATGAAGATACAAAATAGAGCACTTCGAACATTCAAAATTTTTCAGCGTTTGTATTTTTTTGGGTTTTTGTGCCCATATATCTTCGGTTAAGACATGCTATTTTACAGTTATTGAGGTATACTCATTTTAAAATTTTAAATTTCCCACTTTTCAAGTTCATGAAAATACTGGATTTTCAAGATATCGGATCCAAAAACAGCCGATTGTCACAATTGTTTCTTGGTTAGTTAAAAAACATAATTTCGAATAGTTTAAACAAATTTTATGGAAAATTAATTTTTTTTTTTAATAAAATTTTTTGTTTTGAAAATTTTAAATATTTTCAATTTATGACAAATATTGTAATAATAAGCAAAATCATTATTTTATTGCCTATAAAATGTTTTCTTAGGGATAATATAAGTATAATGTATATAAAGGGTAAATTTACAAAAATGATTTAAAACAAATGGTTCCTATTTACTAGAGGGCTGCAAAGAGTACTCAAGTATATTCGTAGATATACTGGTATGAATTTCGTGTGTTCATATGTGTATGTTTTTATATATGTACGTATATGTACATGCTTGTCCATGTGTGTACTTACATAGCCACGACCATATAAACATATATACCTACATATATACAAACATACATACAGAAAAAATTACATGGATACACAAAAAAACATACATACGAGCACTTTCGAGTGTAATTGTGCAGACCTCTACTATTTACAATTTTCAATGGCCATTCACCCTTTTGAACTCGACATATTTTACAACAAAATTATGATTTTATTCCATATGTTTGTTCTAAGCTCCCAAAGATTGGATTAAAAAACAGACACCACTTTCAGAAAACCTTGTGTGTGTCTATTTATTTGCCAAAGCATTTTATTGGACCAAATGTAGACTTTATGGGCAAAACCTTTTGGGATTAGTTGGAACTTTCTTAGGAATTCTGATGCTTCGCAGAAGCAAATCATAGTATCCTATATAACTGCGAAAATTCATTCGAAAATATGAATAGCTAACGAATTTATAGCATTAAAAATCTTAATAAGCGCAAAACACTACATAACTTCAATTTGTTCACTTGTTTTACAAAAAGTCTTTAAAAAAATGCTAATTGTTAAAATATGAATACACTGTTGAAAATTGCACATAATTTTATTAATTTTGATAGTCGATATATCTACGTTTTCTTTTTAGCGTGTAAAAGTAATACAGTTTAAATTAAAAACTCGTACAGATCTCAGAACACACGAATAAAAATTTAAATTCGGATGTTTTCAATAAATGTGTTGCAATTTTCTCATTTTTTGTCTGATTTAAATAATTTTACACTTGCTACGTTTGACACACAATTACCCTTCTTAGCATGTCAGTCAAAAAAGATTTTTATATTTGTTTCCTCTTAATAGAGCGACTTATAATATCAAATTTTGAAGAAAAAAAAACCTAAGATATGCTATTTTTCAAATCGTAAGGCTTGTAACTCAATTACTTTTGAATCGTAAGGGTCAGAGAAATAGTTCTCAAGATTCTTGGAAATAACTAAAAAAAACTGCAGAAACCCTCGTTTTTCACGATTATCTCAAAAACCATTTTTATAACAAATTTGTATGATATACATAGAATTGAAATTTTTATAATAAAAAGTCATGTATAAAAAACCGTTAGAGCTTAATACTAAGATATGTCATTATTTTAATAATTCTAACTAAAACTGAATATTTCAAACAGTCAACACTACTTCCCAGCAAAAATGTCCGTCAACCGGAAGCACGTTTGTAAGGGAGAGATTTCGGTACTCTCCCTTACCAACCTGCTTCGGTATTACATGATTTTTGTATGGGATGTCCCACTTGGTAGGTCTGGAGGCATGAGCTTCTTTCTGCTCATCCTAGATGCATTAACCTCATGTCTTTTTTATATGTATATGATTAAAAAATGTTTTTCTCTTTATATCACAATTTTACCACACTTGGATAAATTTTTTATTTGCCATTATTTTATGTTGTTTTTATATTTATTTATGTATTAAATGGTATAAATAGAATTGAAAATTATTTTACACTACAATTTACTTTCATTATATACTTTTTGTTCGCGTATTGAATCAGGAATCGGTCCCACGATCTCCGCATGGTAGACTAGAACACTAACCACTAAGCTATCGAGACACAGTTCAATGGAAGAATAAAAAAATTTAATTACGAAGCAAAAATCACACTTGCATCCATATTTGTACCCACGTAAGCGAGAGATGATGCACTATAAAAAAGTTTGAGTTGAACAAAAAACTTCGTGTTTAAAACACATGAAAAAACATAAATAGCCGACCAAATTCATCGTGTGTGTGCTAAGTTTCTTCGCTCGCTTACGTTATTGCATCCTCGTAAGCAGAGGAGATGCACTGTTTGCTTTTCCGCATCTCCGCAGCACTTCTTATTAATATAATTGCTTCCTTGTACCAGATTTATTTTTGCTGGGCTCTGAAGTTCAATATGTATATACTGGAACAAACATTGGTCAAAATAAATGCTAATTAGGAACTGAAACTGGGGCAAAACAAATAATTTACTGCAAACTAGAATACAACTGGAGAAGTAGCAACAAAAATAGAACTAAAAAAGAGCTTTAAAACTAAATTAAATAAATTTTTCCTTACTTCAACTTTACTAGATCTATTACAATACTGATTTTCAACTAAAGTATCCTCAATAAAAATTATCGAAGAAAATAATATATACGGCCGCATTCTTAACCAAAACTTAGCATCGATGGAATGATCACATTTTTCAGGACTCAAAAGAAGCTTTCAAGTGCCTCGGTTTCCTAAGACGGTGTAAAAGATACTTCACTCCATCTGATCTCCTTAATACCTATACAACATATATCCGTCCGAAAATACAATACAACTCTCATGTATGGGCCGGTGCTTCAAAGTCTATTTTGAAGTTACTCGACCGCGTACAAGAGAAGGCGAAGAAGCTCATCGGTGACTCTATTGACTCGCTGGAAAATCGACGCAAAGTGGGGTGTATTTCGTTGTTTTATCGTTACTACAATGGAATGTGATCTGATGAAATCAGGGAACTTGTTCTCGAAGCCCGCTCTTTTCTGCGAACAACACGTTCTTCACTAAGAGCACATCCCTTTGTGGTTGATATAAAAATGAATCGCACTACGCATTACAGAGAAAATTCGTTCTTTAGCAGTACAGTTCGTATGTGGAATAAAATACCTGCAAAGGTCTTTTCTGTAACTTTCAGTATGGGAAAGTTCAAATCGAATCTTCACAGACACTACTCCCTCTATGCTCCTTCCCAAACCAATTTTCCTAGTTCCGGCACAATGCATTGCATAAACAGGGGTCATCCCCTGGTTCAAAAATAAAAAAATAGAACTGGATCTTAAAGGGTTTTTCCATACAATCGGACATTAAAAACTAGTGCATCTTGTAGTCGAGGCTCATCACTAATATTTTACATTAATTTTTAATATCAAACTGTATAGTGTAACTCGTTAAGACTCCCAAGCTCAAATTCATTAGTTATGCTAACTTCATGATAAGTTTTCGTTATGTATATGGCTTATAATATAAAATTTTCTTATTAAGGTTTTCCAGTTCGTCTCTACATTTATTCATTTATGTATTTGTATTATTGCATATTAAATTAAAAATTATATGCAAATTAAACATAAATATTATAAAATATTTTCCCCTTCCTACCACTATCTTATACGCTATATTTGCCCTGGAGTCTGTAACAGATATTAATTCAATTAACAAATGACATTAATACGAGTAAATTAAAATTATTAAAATGTGCTTATATTACGTGTGTCATTAAACAATTTAATTTTTATTCATACTTTTTTCTTTATACACATCGAGGTCTTATGTTCAAATAGTGCTTTCTGCAAAATCACAATTTTACAGGAGAGAGAAAAAACTGTTTTTTTTCGTTTACTCTAAGAGTAATAACTAAATTTTATTTAACAAAGTTATTTAAGAACGACATCTAAGTCATATGTGTATTAATTTTTTATCTACTTTTGATATTCGCGCTTATTTAGGTTTGATAGCACTTTTTACAAATAGAATTTTCATCGATTCGAACATTGAAATAAGTAGATAGCAATATTTGAAGAGGTTAAAAAACTTCATAGCTGCCACTGAGTTACTCCTAGAGGGATACAATATAGGACCGGCCCCCAATAATTTTTCCTTGCCAAAATTGTTTCTGAATATACATACCTACGCTTTACCTTCATTCCTTAAGTGGGCTCCCACACAAAACTTGCAATGGAAACTACAAATATATAGAAGAAACAGTTCCACAACTGGCTAGGAGTTACAATAGACGTAAACCCTCTCCACTAGTTTTTTTATTCCCAACATTTTCTTCAAACATACTTGCCCTCAATCTCAACCCATTAGGGGTCTCCCATACCAATAATGTGGTTTATTGACACTATTGCAATTGATCCCAGCAGTGCCTAGAATGCCCCTAGACGAGTTATATATATGACCAACTCCCATTAGTTTCCTAGCGTCAACATTTTTTTTTGGCACAACTACCCGACTAGAAATTGTTACGCACGCCCAACTGGGACCCAAATGGGTTGTCCAATTGGGTCCCGAATTGGGATGTAACGCAGAAACGTATTTGGGACCCGATGGGGCAATACTTATAAGCTCCTCAGCGGGAAATCCCCACAAGATCCCAATCGAAAATTTTACTTTGGTCTTTAACTCAACTCAAAATATTATTAATACTATTATCTTAGCTCACAAAAAACTACTACCGAAATGATAAAAACGGCTGTTTTTGTTGCACAATTTCAATTCATATTTAATTTTTTATTAAGTTTTAAAATGTAATAAATGATTGTGTTAATATAAAAACACATACACACATAAAAGTACAAAAAGTTATTACAAATTTATATAATTTTTTATTAAATTTTAAAACTAATAAATGTACAAACTATAGAATTTAAAAATGAAGATAATAGTAAGCGAATTATCGATTCCGATGCTTCAGCGTATTTTCAAACGAATCTGAAAATACAAGAGCTTAAAATTATTACTATATACAAAATCTAAAAATATGTAGTATAATAATAGTAATTTAATCTAATATAATGTATTTTATTCAGCCTTCCAGTAACTTCCGTTAAAAATCGAGCTCAATTATTCTCGATTTTTAACGGTAATTTAATCTACATAGTAAATTAGTCCATGTTTCTATGGAAAACTTTATAAAACATACCCAGCTACAACTTGAAGAAATAAAAAATATGTATACTTTTTTATCTGCATATAAAGTGGCTCTAACGTCGATTCAAAACTTTTATTGCTAATGCGTTGTCTAAAGTAAAAATGTGAAAAACCGACAACGACCTTTTTTAATAGAATTAACATCAGTGATGCCCATTTCTGAAGCCAAAAATATTTTAGGATAACAATGATTTTCATATTCCATCTTATTATTAATATTTGTCGCAGCCATTTTAACAAATATAATGCACAATAACAATAACAAAAAATGCACTTATCTGCTCGTTGTCGACAGCAATCGACTGTTGCAATTTTCAAGGCCTTAGAGAACAATCGATAGTATTAAAATTATTAATTTGTATCGAAAATGTATGCCTATGTAGACCACGTACAAACGGGGCTTTACCGAGAATAATTGCGCTTATGAGCCTGGTCGTAGTAATTTTATTCTTACCTTTCTCCAGTAAAAAGAACTTAGTGATGCATATCCCTGTAAATTTGAAATTTCTTTCCATGTATAAAATTCATTATGAACTATTTTAGTATTATTCAATGAATTCAGCGTTTATGCTAATATACTTACTAATTTTCGTTCTTCCGAGAAATATTTTTCGTGATTAATTTTATGACATTTTTGGAATAATTTTAATTTGAAATGTTTTATTTTTTGGATATATTTTTATGATTAATTTTATGTCATATTTTTTAAAATTTTAATGTCAAATGCTTTGTTTTTTCTGCTTACTACGAAAATAATCTTTAGAAAATAAACTGAAAAACTTTTATATGCAGTATTTTTCTAAGTTAACGCTATGGCATACAAAACTAGGCATATTTGCACAAAAATATGGCAAATGAACAAAAATACGGTTAAAAGTCTGTGTTAAATTTTCCCAACAAGTTCCCAATAAGTTCCCACTTGGGATGCCTGATATTCAATCCTTAATTTATAGATGGGGTATCTCAACAAAATCCCAGCCGGATTCCGAATAGGATAAACCTTTTGCGTTTGCCACATGCATTCCCCACTGGGTCCCGATATGAGTATTGGGAAAATTTCTAGTCGGGTACACCGTATCTTCATACCTTAAGGGTGCTCCCATATAAAATTTACAATACAGACTAGCCACTACACTACGGGTACCCCCGTAGTGTAGTGGCTAGTGTGCTAGACTATTAGCCGGTGGTCGCAAGTTCGATTCCTGCCGAGACCCTGGGTGTTTCTGCAGAAAAGCCGAACAAGGCTTAAGCAGTATGTGTGTTCGTTAAACAAAAAAAAAAGTCCCTTAAATGCCTAGGAGTCAACTTTATGGTTGTTTAATGTACGACTGACCTCCACTGCTTTTTCGTTTTCAATATTTTCTTAAAACTAACTTGTCCCTTATCTCCATGCTTTACAAAATATGTTAATTTTGTATGGGAGCCCCCTTAATGAATGGAGATATTTATTAGGTATGTTAGACAAAAATGTTGGAAAACAAAAATTAAGTGGGGCTAGTCATACATTTGATTTGGAGCTGCAGATGCCAAATTTAACGATTTCATTAAGCCACCATATATGTATGGGAGTCCCAAAGTGTAGGGAATAAATTTTGTTTGTTGATCCCGAATTACAATGTGTAAATGTACTTATATTTGATAACAACAAATATTATTATTTTGTCTAAACACAAATATTTGTATGCAAATAGCACTTTTTGTTTACTAGCAAAAGAACGGGTTGTTAGATAGCACAATATAAATATTTATGAAAAGACACCCTTAAGAAATATTTTTCTTTTTTTTTCAATAAATAATAGATGACAATTCAATCAGAGAATACGTTGCTATAATAAACTAATTTTCGAGAAAAGTAGAGATAGCACTATTTGAATATAAGCCCTCGGTATACTTTATATCGTGTGGCTGTACACGTGTATAATAAAATAAAATACTTACATTTTGTTGTTATTAAAGAGATAATTTTTGCTGAACTTCCATGATAAAAACAAAACAAAATCATTGTTATGAATTAAAGTCTTTAATATAAATAAAGGGTGACAGTGTTTACATCCTGTGTAGACCTGAAGAGAAATATTAAACAGCCGTACATATGCTTCTACCTTATATAAACGCATCTTGTATATAGACATTATTCTGTTACAAGAGTTTATCATTACACATGTTTGCATATGTATTGTTTGTTGTAGTTTTATTAATTATTTAATTCAAAATTTAATTAGTTGCAAATTGGTTTGAAATATTACAGCTCCACATGCTATAAAATAAATATTAAATAATTTTTTATGCTGCAATTAAACCAAATATATACACTATATGTATAAATGTGTATCTGTTTGGGTGTGCTTAATTTTAAATTGCAACAATAAATATCAAAAAACATTTTCTACATAATTAAATATTTACAAAGTTAAAAAGGACGTTGTGCAAACTGTAGGCTCTCTGTACATTTATGACCATCGTTACACACAGGAGCATACACTCAAACATTTTTAATTATTTAAAAAGAAAATACCACCAGGACCAAATTCATTTCATGTCTAAACGCAATTATCGAAGCTGACAACAAAAGGATATACAATATTTAAAAGCAACACAATCGCAGAGAGAATAAATTAGAAGTGATAAAATGTGTGTAGTATACGAATGTACGTGTGAATGATAGAAATGTATGTCAAATGCACTTTAGTACATATATACATACATACATTTCTACACATACCTGAATTTATATATTTATAAACACACTAACAAATTAAACATAAACGTGCACGTACCCACTGAATATTTATACCCCGTAGGACAAATCCTAGAGACATTATCGATGCATGGGCGAGACAAGTATCTATCACCGACGATGAAATGATGAAAGTGTAATAACTGAATCGAACCCACAACCTGCACCGTGGTAGGCTAGCGCACTACCTACTAGTCTATTGACCTGTAGAAAAGTCTAAGGTTTTTGAAAACAACCCAGTAAAAAAATTTCATGTTTTTGAAGCACTAAAGAAATAAAGCGCTTTATAATTCGCTTTAAAATATGAGCTTGTTCACAAGCTGATTTGATAGCGTCACAGCAATGCAGGTTTTGAAGCGAGAAAAGATTTGATTTTTACTTATACAAAAGCTTCGTACACAAGCTATACAAAAAAGCTGATTTTATAGTGCTGATCCAAAGCTGCTTTTTAAGCAAGAGTGAAGAGTAAGCTTATTTGAGTTTCTTGGTGCCGTTTTGCAACAGTGTTTTTGGTCGAGTGATTGGTACGTTGGACTTCAAACCTGAAGGTTCTTAGTTCGATACTAGTTGAAGTTAAAATAACAAACATTGAGTAAAAATATGAAATTAATAAAAATAAATAAAGAAACGAAATAAGAAAAATTCAAAATGGCGTTAACGACGCCAATCCACATCGAACCATTTTTTTCATATATTTTCAGTTCTAGTGCTGAAAATGTTAATGATTTTCAGCACTTCAAAGGCGCTTTTGTGAGCAAAAATGTAGTACTCTAATCCGCGAACTCGCCATACAAAAATCACCAGCGATATCAGCAGTTTTGTCAGCGCTACTTTTATTCCATAACAGTAGAATCCTGCTTTATTGGGAGCAACTTTTTTACTTGGATGTAACGAACGGATACGCTTATGTAAGCTCTTTTTCGCCACCTCTCGCTTACATGGGAGCTCGAGGTATTGCAAAGACGTTTGAATAACTTACCATATATGTATATGTCAAGTTATAGTGCTTCCAAGTGAGAAAACAATGCCTCTTGTTAGCAGGTTTATAAGCAGAAGTATTGCTTCTCTGCCTTACAAACCTGGTTATATGTAAACTTCCATTTTTACTGCGGTCGTACTCAGAAAACTTTATACAAAAACACGATTTGTGGGCAACTTAAACTGTTATATGCACATAAATGGAAGCAAGACAACTTTGATGCAGTTCCCTGCGGGAAATGTTATACCAATTGTCTTGAACGTACTTGTCTTTTGACTGGTGAAATTGGGAATGGTACGAAATGTTCCTAAGTGGTGACCGGTGAAAAGAATCATATCACAACATATCACAAAACTAGAACAAAAATGTTACGAATAAACACTCATTGCACAAGCAGTTTTTTTCTAAATTAAAAATATTTGTTTAAAGTACAGTAATTCAACTAGTATTAAAGAGCCCATCACAGGAAAAGTGTCTTTAGTTTGGGTTATAGAACCTATCACTGATTATCTTATTTATGTCAATTGACCCCCTCCAATGACAACGCCATGTAAAAGTTACCGGTCCCTTTCATATAAAGTTCCGGAACTCGAGCCGGCTGCTAGTCCTTCGGGACTTCTGTCTTTTAATAGGTTATTTTTCCTCAAGGGTTGTTACGCGTTGTTGTTCTTCATCTTGTCGTGGATAAGTCTTTAAAGCACTAATTTTCATAATCTTGTCAGAACAAATTGTTTATACACGACAACGCCTTGTCGCCAAACTTATTGCTTAATGCGACGACACAAATCATTGATTATTTTGCAGACATCATCGATGGATATATAAACTACATATAGGAAAAAAAATTTTAAATTTTCAATCTTACCAATGCCGACATAATACAAAAGCATTAACGATATCTCGCCTCCAAATTGTTTTCTTTATTTCTTGATCTGCGCTATATACATATAAGATTATTTCTAAAAATTAAATTGAAAATCTTATTTTAGTTAACTTTTAATTTGCTGGCAGGATCAGGACGGCATAGAAATAAAACATTTTATTTCATGATATATTTAAAACTCAATGTTCTGTAGCAGTACATCATTATCCAAAAACTAGACAGCTTGTTTGCCTTTGAGACAAACTAAGAATAACAAAGACGTATACGAAAATACAATAACTTCTTAATATCAACTTACATTCATACTAAATGTACGAATTGAATCTTTAAATATTTTTCTATAATTTCTTCGTAAATAACCTTTTGTGAACTTTGCAAATGTTTATATAAATTTTCAATTATAGAGTCTACAAAGTTTTTGTTTGTTATAGCAATTGTTTGTTATTTTAAAAATTTATATATTTAACAATTTATATATTTTTTAATGTATTTTAAAAACTTTTAGTTATATTTATTAAAAATTAATTCATTTGATTTTGAATCGCTTTTGGGTGTGCTCATTGAAATATTACTTTTATTATAAACATTAAAAAAAGCAAACAAAGAACTAAGTTTTTGAATAGCCAATACTTTTTTATTCGAACTGAACCCTTTTCAATTTGTTTAGTTGTTATAATAAATAGCATAATTCTTCAGTCATTATTTTCTTGTAAATAGAAAAATTTTAATTTATATTATATTACAGGAAATTGTTTAGGTTTTTTTAAATTCTATCAACCTAATTTACAAAAAGAAAATTCGATTAATAAGAGGCTTATTAAACTAATTTTTGTATGAAAATTTGCTTTATTAATCTGTTATAAGTCAGAAAAATTTTTCATAAATTAAGACATATTCATTATGGTTTTATTGATTTTTTGCTAATTCTGAACAAATATTTTTCTCGGCATTTATTAAATTTTACTAAATTAATTCTGAGTTTTGGCTATTAGTTACATTAAGCGATAAGTAAATAGATCTGACATGCCATGAAACCAATTTTGGATGTGAATTGGCTTAACGCTCATAATATCCATGTATTTAATAGGCGAGACCATTGTTTTGTGCTGCCTTCAATGCTAATAAAACTATTCCTAAAAATTCAATCAACGAAATTCTTTCACAATATTAAAGAAATTTTTATTGGATTTGTGAAATTGTCGATGGATTTATGAAAAAAATGTAATGAAATTCTTTCATTAGTTTTATGAAGCAAAAGTATTTTATTGTACAAGCAGACTTTTTTAAATCAAAAATATTTGTAATTATAGAAACCACCGCAGCACGGGTACCTTAAGTTTGAATTATGTCAATAGACTTCCTCCAATCGTAACACTTTTTAAAATTGTCATCAATTATGTGACTTGTCTTGTGACATATTCTTTTCCATAGGGATGTTATACACACACATTTAAATCTCTAAATGGGAGGTAAGCTATCGAAATATGGAATACAGTTAGTCCTATGTTTCATTATCTGCGAGGTAAACAACATCAAGTCCTTTTTAATAAGTAACGGTAATATCATATGACGTAATTTTATTTCGCATATGTTAGATTTAAAAAAATAATATGAGAGTTATATAAAATATTTGATGCTAGTCAAACTGTTACTCCTACAGAGATTGAACCATTTGCGATTTTATAAATGTTTTTCTGGTGTCCTGTAAACTTTTCTAAATGTAACTTGGTGCAGTTTACCTCCCACCTATAAAAATATTATCGAAATTTTATATTATGTAGTTGTAATTGGAATACAATATTTTTTTAAGTGTATCAGTTAGTCAGCGTATTTAAATTTGTATCAGTTTATACTCTATCTTATAGAACTTTAAAGAACGATGAGTTTATTTTTTATATGTTTCTAATTTTATCTATTTTATTTTACTGTGATTTGTGAAATTTAAATTTTCTTTTATGAAACCTCGTAAATCTGTGAATCCCAGACAATAAAAATATGTCTCTGACGTGTTGTACTTAAACAGGATATATCGAGCAGAAATGTTATAACAATTTTTTGGGGAGTTTTATTATTTTTAAATTAGACCTCCAAGATGAAATACAGCTGCCAAGCAAGCAAATCGATTAATAAAAATTAAGTTTTGATTTTAAAATGACTTTTAGAAATCAATGACTAAAATTATTTTTTATTACTAAATACTAAATTGTAAAATATTCTTTACCATTATTCGTTTAAGATGAACTAATTTTTTCTATGCACAGAAAAAAATAGATTTCGTTTTTGATAACAAAAATCCAGGTATTCAATTAATATTTTTTTTTCAAATTTACTGTGATAAATAATTTCCCTTATGGATAACAAAAATTGTAAAAAAATTTATTTCAAATTTAAATAAGCTTTTTATTAAAACTTGGGAAAATTTTGAAAAAAAAATTTATTTAAAATTTACTTTTAAAAAATATATAAATGAAAAAAATGTTGATATGGCTGCGATACGAACCCGTGCTATTCGGACGTAAAGCGTGCTCTCTACAGCTGAGCAATATCCCAGTTATTTTTTAATGAGATAAAAGTTGTTTTAGAGTACTTACCCCAGGAAAGCATGTCAATGTATACATGGAACTAAGTGCATATGTATTTGATTTAATGACAATTTTTATTAAATATTTGCAATTTTTCAATAACTTTTTTATCAAACACTTTTTATTGTGTGATTTTTTAAATGGGCGATATTAATAAATATTGTATTAAGTTAATGCCAAATGTTATTGAAACTAGTACTTTTTTCAACAACATTATTTTATTGAATATAATTCTTATAAATTTTTTTCTGTGTGACCTTGAAGGATCTCAGTGTTTGAAAAAGCTAAGTTTTAATAGAAACCAATCATAAATAATTTTAAAAGAATTCTAAAGCTGAGCTAATAGCAAATGATACACTTAAAGAATTTCGCTTTATAAATCCAATGAAACAATTTCGTTAGATTTTTTCATAGTTCTAATGAAATATTTCACAATTCTAATGAAATTTCCCGAATAGTGTGAAAGAATTTCATTGCAATTGCTTCATTAGCTGTCATAATTTCGTTATAAAATTTCATTGGATATATGAAAACAATGTTTTGTCGTTTTATAAGTTTGTTGTTGTTGTACTCTTTCTTATTATTATACACTCATAGACACATGGTTTTGAAAGTGATGTTGGCTGAAGTAGTTAAGACGTTGCCTTAAAAGCCAATGATGAGAATCAAGAGCCTGCGATCGATGCTGGAAGCGGTCATCGACATTACAACAGATTTTTCTGATGTACATTGACGTCTATTGTATATATTTGTAGCATGAAACTGTTAATAAATTGAAATAGTCAATAAAACAGATAAGCTAATGAGGCTACTAATGTAATAGTTTTATTAAAACAATGAAATAATTTCATTACAATAATGAGAGAATATCATTAAAACAACGAAAGGATTTCATTAAAATGTAGAAATTTTTTCATTAAAAAGAATTAAATTGTTTCATTAAAATAATGAAAGAATTTCATCCAAACGATGAAATAATTTCAACAAAATAATGAAATATGTTCATCATTGCAGCGAAATTGTTACAATGGGGCAATGAAATTATTTTATATAGTCAATGAAATTTTCATTAAAATAATTTTAACGAAACTTCTTTCATTAATCCAACGAAGCATGACGTTGGTTGAATTTTAATGAACTTTTTGATTGGATTAATGTCGAAATTCACAGAATTTATGAACAAAATTCTTTCAGTGTATAAACGTAACCACTTCACAGTTATTTGATTACCACGAATCAATATTTTTTATTTCAAAAATGGAAAACTTATTATAAAAAGATGTTCTTTTTTTTCTTTTTTATTTCACTGTAATGATTATTTCTTTTAAAGAAAAATCTTAAAAACCTCATTGTATTCATATTTATTATTCTATAAAAGTTAATTCGTTTGTCTTATTTTATTATTCTTCTTTAAGTTATTTTTTTTATTTATTCTTGTTCTTATTTCATCATTTATTATTGATGTTGCTGGTGTTTCTGTTTTGCATAATAATTTCAAATAGAAGCAACGGAAAAAATCATGTTTTAAAAAGTTAATCTGTTTGGGAAAATTAAAAAGATTAATTATAAATTCTTAATGCTCAACATATGTCACTTGTATTTGTACTTGTATTTATTTTTTATTTTTTACATCCATCTGCTATTTATAAATGTAAGTAAATACTTATATATTTGTATTTAAATAATTCCATAAACATACATATGTGTACATATGAGCATATATTTGCCTGAATGTATATAGTTATACATAAATTTTTAGCTACATGTCAGAGTTAAAAAAAGAATATTTAAGTTGTAGAATGATGTTGTTATAAATGTCAGAATGCGTGAACATTAACTTAAATCAGAGATGTAAAATAATACAGAAAATATATTTTTTTATGTTGTATTTTGCATTAAATTAACAAAAAAAACTTATTCGGTTTCAAGTTTAAGCACTTTATACCTAGAATTTTATCAATCTTGCGTATAAGTTGAAAAACATTTATATTAATTTGTTTTATTTATATTGATATAGTCAAGCAAGAGCGACCGCATTCTAGATTGGAAATCATTTTATTAAATTTCATAGAAATATTATTCAAATTCATTATAAATGCATATATAATGCAACAATAATTAATTAATGATACACAGAATCTTACCATCAAATAAGCTAATTGAATTTATTTAACTCTCTTCTTTATCAGTTTTATGAGTTTCCTACAAGAACACCAGGTCAAAGCAGAAAAAGAAATAGACATGAATATTTTAATTTATATTTCTTATAACTTTAAGTTATTAGTAACAACTTTAAATGCTTTTACCTCCCAAAATAGTGAAGCGATTTTATCAAAACAAAAACGCACATATATCAATTAATATATTTGAAATTGGATATAAGTTTTGTCAAAAGTTGACGTATAATGTCAGCGTGAAAAGCATGAAAAAAATCATCTTACCTATTACTGCATATTTTCATAGATAAATATAATGTTATTGACATATTTGCATGATCTTGGTTCGCTATAAACGTATAACTAACTGCGTTCAATCCCCGGTAGGCAACAAAATATATTAGGATTTAAATCATAACTACTTATAATTTAACTCTACGAATAATTATTTTTATTTATACAAGTTCAAAATATAAGGGCTACCCATTACAAATGTACTTACATTGTCCAGCACTTAACTAGATATTATTTGACTTACTTGAAGCTAAAAAATAAGTAGTCAAATAATAACAACAAAAAATTTTATTGGCACTATATTTACTTATGTTTTTATACCTTTTTTCGTTTGACCCAGCTGAGATACGAACTTGTGCTCTTTTAGATATGAAGACAAGTACTTCACGCACTCAGTTATTGTTTACTTTTAACCTTAAGCCGCTAAAATTTGTTTTCATATACACACACATGTTAGCTTAAAAAATGTTTGTCTATTTATTTTATCAATATGTGACAAAAAAGTATAACTACTTTCAGGTTATGAGATAAATTCGTACTTATTTGCTTAATTTATTTGGATTATAGTAATTTTTTTTCGGCTATATTTATTTATTGTATCTTAAAAATAAAATTGAACTAACAATAAGTAATCTAATGTTAACTCTAAAATCTTAATTTTTAAGTCCAGCCAGTACCAGACAAAATATTTGCTTCAGCGGTTGGTTATTTGGTTGTTTACGTCTCTCGTGTTCGGCTGAGAGCAAGAGTGTCCCTCCTTCTCAGCCGAGTGTGGCCTCTAAAGTTAATGATGTTTCAGGCTAGGGGATTTGGGTGCAACTCAAGTTTTTTTATGTAGCTTGTCACGTGTTTAGAAAACACTGTCTTAACCAGCGGCACATCTAGGTCTTTATGAATTCGCTTGTTTCTGACATACCATGGGGCTGCTGTAATCGTACGGAGTATTTTATTTTGTTGCCTTTGAATTTTTTCTACATTTGATGCCGAGGCAGTGCCCCATAACTGGATTCCGTAGGACCATATTGGTTTTATAATGGAGCTGTATAGAAGAAGTTTACAATCTAGGCTTAGAGTAGAATTCCTTCCAATGAGCCAATTCATTTGAGCTGCTTTTAATTTCATTTGGGTCACCTTTGCATTTATGTGTGATTTCCATGTTAGACGACGATCAAGATGAACATATTAATGAGATAAATAAGTAATAGTCATGAGATAAATAAGTACTACTCATTACTTTGTAGCCCATTAAGACAATATTAGAGATTACGAAAATTCCAAAAGTTTTTGCTGAGATGCTCTTTCTTTCAAAATCGCTTCAATATATTATCAACCACCGAATTTTCTTAACTTATGTCTCTGTTAACGCCTGATCTTCTTTTATCTGTCAGTGTTCTAATGTCCTACGTAACTGTTAAAAACTGTTATGTTATACAAAGTCTGCAGCGCCTTGATTTTAACGATAAACGAAGATATGTAATTAACTCAAGCAATAAACGCATTTAAACTTTTTATGATATAAACTGCAAGAAATATGAAAATCTCTTCAGTATGTCCATCCCTGGCATAAATGATTTCATGAAATTAAGTGAGTTTACACGGTGTGCAAATGTCATATTGAATGTTATATGACTGATTCTCATTCTAAACGTACTTTTGTTTTTGATGTGTAAACATCTATACGCTAGGGGGTAAAAATCTTTTTCACAATACAATCACAAATTTTGAGTAAGATTACTCTTACTATAACGCGGTGTGAGCTGTATATGAGTGTATTAGTGTAATCATACGGACAACAAGAAGTACAGAGAAACTTAACAGCTGCATTGAAATACACTAACACTGGCAAAGGGAGTCTCAAGGTCAAACTCCTGCAGTAAGGTCGTACGTTTGTTGGTTGGTGCTGTGTTGCCGTGTTTTTTAACTGAGTGAGTATTTCGGCGTTGCCTTTTTTGATTTTTGCCGGGAACTTCTGGGATTTAGGGGATTTTGTGTTCAGTTTTTCGGGATTCAGACCCGGTTCGTCTCGGATTTTGAACCCGGGTTTTTTGAAAAAAAAACCGGTTTTACCGAATTTGTTGCTGAACTTGATGCGATATTTGGCTGACGGTTTATTGAATGCGTTTGTCTTTGACTCTTGGTTATTTTGCTGTTTAACTGCGGCAATTCCAACTATTTTGTACGGGTATATTATTATTTTTTTATTTTTTTTACTTTTTTATGTTTGTACACGAATAACTCAGTCATTTGTGAACCGATTTTAAAATTTTTTTTGTTGGAAAGGGTTTGCCTGCACCTTGGTCCCATAATCTTTTTTTCGAAAATCGGATGGGGAAAATTTGCATGACTCTGTCATTTGTAAACCGATTTTCAAAATTTTTGTTTTATTTGAAAGGGTTTGACAAAAAATGGTCCCAAAATTTTTTGTCGCAAATTGGAGGGGGAAATTTTGAGTAAGATTGTAATAACGCGGTGTGAGCTGTGTATGAGTGTATTAGTGTAATCATACGGAGAACAAGAAGTACAGAGAAACTTAACAGCTGCATGGAAATACACTAACACTATCTAGTGCACAATAGTAGTAGTAGTAGTAGTAGTAGCTACTAATTTTCACTAATTGTCGTACATTATGTTATCGTAGGCAAATAAAAACACATAAATAAAATGAATACAAAAATATTTGATATTAATAACTTTTAAAAAGATTTTTTGCACTTTTAATAAGAAATTTACTAAAACAAAGCAAAATAAGGAAAAGAAAAATCTATATTTGTCAAACTTAAAGTCTTCTTCGTCATTTCGTCATTGTCATTCATACTTAACAGCTGCATATAAACACCATCTAGTGCGCAATAGGAGCTACTAATTTTCACTAACATATAATTGTGATAACGCTGTACAGTTCGAAAACCATTGCTGTAAAATAACTACATGCGCTACATTTCAGTGAACAGCTGATTAATAGCTTGCCGACCGCAACAAATACAAAATAATAAAATAATTTACAAAACACCAAAAAAATTATAACTCTGAACATGAAAAAAATGTTTCATTACTAGATGTTTACAGATCTCCTCTGTGATCGGACTCACATTATTATTATATTTTTTTTTGTTTTTGTTATTAAGGTAACTAAATGTAATACGAGAAGGTAGTATTAATGTTTTCGCCTCATTCAATTGATCCTAAAATAAAATAATATTTTTCCATTTTTTCCATTTTTGTGCATTGAGCGTTACATTTGCTTTCGCGGTTGTTCCAGGAATGATTTTTGAAAAAGAAAAACACCGCAAAAAACTAATACAGGGTTTGAAAGCACTATACATAAACTCTCTAAAGACAAAAACTTATAATAATCGCAGGACGAAATTGAAAGTTATGAACACTTTTTCCATTTTGGATTGGGTTCGCATGGCAAAGTAAAAAAATTTTTATCTCTTAGAATAGATATAATGTTCTTCATATCGTTTTTACCATTTTGCTGCTGTTAACGTTTTTTTCACGTCCTAAAATTTATAGATAAATTACATATAAAAACAATTTACGTAACGCTCAATACATTTTTATACGAATTTAATAGTTTTTTCAGAGCACACACTTAATTTTGAATTCAATACAATTCTATGTATAATCTTTGATGTATTTCAGCATAACCTCCTAAGCTATTCACTAAAAAATTTCTATTATATTAAAATATTACGGATAACACTCAATACTATTTTTTTCGATACAAGTGATGATTGATTGTTGAAACGTTTTGCAATATAATACTATTTAACAAAATTCACAGAACTTTTAAATATTTAGAAGTACAAACCTACGCTGTTATTTTAGTGTATGTTATTAAGGCAATTTTAATAATTAAACGGAGTAAAGAAGTGTACTAAAACAGAGTAACGAGCAATACACAAGACTGCGGGCAGCAACAATATTTTAAAAAATAATGGAAATGCAAATATTTAAAAAATGTTATAAATTTGATCTCGTTTCTGGAAAATCGACAGCTTGTATTGCGGACACGCTATTTTGAATGAAGAGAGTAAACGCCGTTTTTTCATTCTTCGTAGTCTTATAGAAAAAATAAACTATGTACATATATTTATAGTCTATTAAATCATGCTAAAGCAATTTTCATTTTAGAGTATAATGCCTTTCGTTTATGAAATATTTTACTATACTTTCAACGGACACGAAAAAAGCATTGAAAATGAGAATCATCCATCTATAAGTGTATATATTTGTTGAAATCGCATTATTACATGAAGCTTATAGTTTAATTCTTATGGCGCACAGTGGGACGACCTCACTTAACTAGAACAAAAATAATTATCTTCCAAGCTGATTTTTCCAAATCAAAAATATTTGCTTAAAATTATGTGACTAATATTAAAGGCTTTACCACAGTGCAATTACCTTAAGCTTTGATGTAGATCACATCAATCACTATCCTAAATCTGTGGTTTTCTCCAATAACGACGTGTGTCTTAAGATTATTTCCTCAATAGAACAAACATTTTTTTTTAATTATCCCCATGGCCTGAAATTCTTCTTCTTTTAACACTTTCGATAATGTCTGTGGTCACAAGCTTTAACCGCTTAAGTCGTTTTAAAATTTTTTCGTAAGAGCTGTTTAAAATATCAAATACTCGCTTCCAATCAGTCGTCAGTTTGATTTTCTTTAAGTTATTTCTAGATAATTGTCGTCTTAAAAAAAATTACATACTTAAGAAATTGGTAGCGATTTGATTTAGAAACAAATTGAGTCCATCACACGAAAAATTTAATTTTGTCCTAACTCGACTTAGGCGGCTAAGGGTTGTGACCAAAGATATATGCCATAAAAAATTTTGCATTTTTGTAAAAATTTCAGGCAACAATTAAGTAAAATTGAGATCCCAACAAAAATGTTTTGCACATAAAAGATGAAGACTTTTCCATGATATTGCGAGAGATTCTCATGGAAAGCTCGCTTGAGATAGAACTATTTAGCATTGAAAACACAAAATCAACGTAAGTGGACTTAAGCTGGCTGTTTTTTAAGAAAACCACAGAATTATATCAGTTGACACTCTTCAATGACAACGCGATGTAAAGTTCCAGAATTCGAACCAGTTGCTAGTCCTTAAGAACAAGTCACGTGACTTATCTTGTGACAGATTATCTACCCTCTAGGAGTTTTACACTACTTTTTCATATGGAAAAGTTCTATTCTATGTTTCAAAAACACATAGTGTGAAGAATACACATTAAATGAGCTAGCAAATGGGTAAATTGTATGCGCGTTAGTGTATGAGAGGATGTAATGTGAGTGTACGTACTAGTGTTTAATATAGAAGTGACATTTTATATCTGCAATGTTTATTTTTAAAGCATTTGTATTTGTCTCTGAGGGAGCAGCATTTGTATTTATTTATAATAAAGTGCGTGTTAACAAGTCCCAAGAGGAGACTTGAAATTTAATTAAGAACCAGTTAGCAAAAAAATTAAATAAAACTTAATACAAGCAAAACTGAAAGTTTTTTTTATAACACATATTTTTTTCTCGCAACATGACATTATAAAATGATATGAATGAAGAGCAGATATAAAAAGTAAGGGGTTAAATAAAGCATAAAAATTTCACATTTACTACTTTTTGTATAAATAGTTAAGCAAATATTATTTTATTATATGTGATTATTTTGAACGAAAGAGATTTTTTATTAGGCTAAAGCGCTCGTAACATTTTATACGGAAAGAATATTAAGATATATATTTTTTTTAGCTGACTACATTTTATTACAACATAAATTTATGTATGTCATATTAAAAGCCATAAATTTTAAAAATAAATAAGAGAATATATTTGATATGAATCTGTGTTGGCATGATTTGAATTGTATTAGCAAGGAAATTATCTAAAATTTGTTTGTCATATCTTTTGTTTGATCCTATTTTCTTCTTAACCAACAATATCAGAATTATTTTTACAAATTAATCTTTGATTTATGTTATCTTGAAAATGTGTGTAGGTTTTTGTATTCGTCTGTTTTGTACGATATATAGGCTTTGATTCAACATACATCGAGTCCTTGTAGTTGGGATTTCAATTTTGAAATTATTATTTATTTTCATATAATATTTTACACACAGATATTTGTTGTTTTGTGTTAAAGTAAATTTTATGTTCTTATTTCGTTTTCTATTGATTGGATTATTATTAAGAATCTTTTATATTTATTATATCCAAAGAAATAAATATTATTATAATTAAAGTTTTAACACCGCACAGTAGACTGTAGTTGTAGTTTTAAAAAATTAGTTTATCAGTATGTCTAGACTCTTCACCTTACTCCTGTCTAAAAATAGCTATAGAAAATCAGAAAACCGATTGTTTAGCTTTGAATTTAAAATATAAAAAGGAATATTTTTAATATATGGGTTACGTTAAAAACACACAAAAAAAATTGCGTTCAAAACATAAAGTAACCCCGGTAGTGTAGTGGATAGCGTTCTAGACTATTAACCAGGAGGTGGCCTATTCGATTATCGCCAAAACCCTGGGTGATTCTGCAGAAAAGTCGGAAAAGACTTAAGCAGTATGTGAGTTCCTTTTTTATTTTAAAATGTTGTTTGTCATTCGTGACTTTCTTCTCAATATTATATATTATGATTACAACTAAATCAATTAAATAATGAGTCGTATAAACTATTTAAAACTTTATGAGTAATAATTGATATGCAAAAAAAAATTTATTAACAACAAGTGAAATTATAGTTTTTATTTTGAAAATCTTGTAGCCTTAGCTTTATAAATTTTCTGCTAAGAATTCGTCCTTCGTTACTTGAATACTTATTCCAAAAATGCAGGCGAGTGTTGAATAAAAAGTAAACATTTTCCGGAAAAAGCAAACTGTGTTTCAAACGTAATAATTTGAATCGTAAATAATTCAATTATGTTAGGCCATTTGCTTAAAGTTTTTTTGCAAAGAAAAAAAAAATTTTAAAAAATTGTAATTCGTGACTTGTCTATTTGTATAGATTTTGTTGAGGTAGTTTCTAGTATCTGATTTCGGTGATTTATTTTTTTATTGTTTTGGGCTTTAAAAAAGAAGAAGAGCAAATTAACCAGATCAGAGATCCAAAAATGTTATAGAGAAAAAATTAAAACTAGACGAAAAACGCAATGAAGAATATAAGCAAAATGCAAGGGAAAGGTAAAGGAAATTATTCTTAAAACAACATATTTTACATATATATTAATACTTTAGCTTTAATATACAAAAGTTCTAAGCAATTAAAACGAGGTGAAATAATATAGAAATCATATCGTTCGTTCTTAAGTGAGGTAACGAATGACAAAAATATTATGCAAAACAAAAAACAACAAAAAAAGTTATTATATCGGCTTAAGTTTATTATTTGAACAAATTGAAATTATTATTAAGAGTAGAATGGTAAAATATTTAATCAAATTAGCAGAACGTATCAGAACTAACTTCTTGTATTCTATTTCGTTAAACAAATTGGTTAAATAGTTGGTGTTCTTTGATAAATCATCCTTCTTCAAGCGAGGTAAAAATGTACAAAGAACGCTGGGGAGATGATGCAGCGGCCGTCAAAATCACTAATACTAATACGTTCTGCTAATTTGATTAAATATTGATTGCAATATTTCAACTCTTAATAATAATTTGAGTTTACATTAATTCAAATAATGAACTTAAGCCGAAATGATGAGTTCATAATTCTTTTTTGTACATTGTAAAATGAATTTCACCCTTATAAAAAATAAATTTTTAAATCTTAGCCTAATTAAATTTCCTTGTGTCTGATTTAAAATTATTTATTTCATAACGAACATAACTCTATTATAAGTTGTTTATATTCCTTAACTGAATCTCAGCTTTTATTTCATTCTTTTATAGATTTTTAATTAGGATAAACTATTTTTAAAAAGAAAAAATATTTAATCAGGGCTGGAACAATTGTATAATAAACTATAGTTTATTCAAATATTTGTTTTTTTTAATATTCATATCAAATTAAAGCTATAAAGCACACGTATTTATAGATATTGGGATGATAAGGAGAACAATTGTAATAAAGTTCAACATTTTATTGGCTATCGGTCGGTCCATGGACTGTCGTTTAAAATTTGTACAAGTACAGGCTATTATTTATCGTATTTTCTTGTTTGAACAATTCATATAAATTTTTCGTAAAAGTAACTTTTTGAAATATTCTTGGTTTGAGAAAAAAAAACTTGAAACTAACTAATAATAATATTTTCAAACTTGGAAATAAAGTGGCAGCTGTGTTAAATGAATTCGGTAGAAAAGATTTAATTTTTTACAGCAAACAAAATATTTTTACTCAATAAAACGAACATAACACTATCATATTCTCATTTTATTTAAAAAACTAGTACGTTATATTATACATAGTTCACTTTTAACTGTGCAGGTTATGGTAAATTTTACATGGTCCTTCGACTTTTTTTATTAATCAAATATAATCTTTTGAAATATCGTTTCATTGATAGATATGCCTCCTTATTCCGTAACTTTATTTATTTCTACTCGTCATCGACAACAATTTACTATTACTGACAGCCACTTACAATTCTCTAAGGCATAGAAAATAGGAAGAGGTTGTTAATAGTAGTAAATCGACAGCATGTAGACAAGTGTCAATTTTTTGGTATTGTATTGACGTGACGTCGACAAATATAAAGCGGATTTTGTACCATTTATCACAAATTTTATTGTGTAATAAATACGTATGATGTTAAATCTTTCGACAAAGCCAGATAAGAAAGAAAGAAAATACAAATACTTTTATTTCTTAACTTGCACTCTCACACATGAAATTTATTAAAATATTATATAAGCCGTTCTTTTAAGTGATATAAATCCATTTTACTTTTTATGAGAACAACACTTAGAATTTCAACATTAAACTAATTGAAGGCAGCAATGTAGTCTGTTTCAAAGATATATAAAATTTTAAGAATTTCAATTAGGTATGCAGCATCTATAATCTGTATCTTCTAAGTTAGACTGATCTGAAAAAAAATTATTATCGGTCCTTTAAATAAAAATATGAGGTATAACAAAGAATCAATTATGATCACTACAAGATATGTAGCTTAAGTTTAGATCTAGAACCTATCAATCAGTATCTTAATTATGACAATTATCCCCCTCCAATGACAACGCCATAGCGTCACAGAAAATACAAAGAACCCTATTTGAGGGTGCTATTGACTGAACATTTAGTGCATTTGACTACAAACCCAGAGGTCTTGAGTTCAAGACTAATTTCAGGCAAGCCAACAACATCATGCATTTTTCTCAAGTGTATTGGTGTGTTATTGTATTGGTTGTTGTTGGATTGTTAAAATGATGAAGGCAGTACCAGCACTTCACAGCATCCTCCTTCATCGTTATTGTAGCAGAACCGTCGTCGAAGTAAAAGAACTAATAAAATGGCTACACAGCTTAAACATCGCGATGCCTCTACCTGACACCAGAGGGGCTTGCAACACTGCTCTGCAAAAAAAAAACGCGCAATAGCAGGGTAGTAAATCAGCTAAGCTTTCTATCTCTCTCCCACTTCACCACCTGTTTTCTCTACACTATTAATTAATTAACTAGTAGCCATTAATTGCCTGTTTAAAAAATAAAATTAAAAAAAATAAAAAAATCTAACATTTTAAAAGTTTTACAGTAGAAGCATAAAACTTGTTTAAATGAAAAATATATTGAAAATTAGTGCAAAATTTTACAGTATAATTAAAAAAAGCACCAACAAATTTATGTATTTATTTCAAAATTTTGCGCTTATTGCCAATATTTTTCTTCATTTAAACAAGTTTTATCCTGCTCCTGAAGGTTAGGTTAGGTTAGGAAAGGTAGTGCTATGCCGCACATCCACTCGGAGACCCAGTTGGATCCATTGTGATTCCATTCTATTCATACCCGCTATGAAAACCCAGAAAAGGAGCATCCTGCTATCCGCCATTCAAGCACCTTTTTCCCATAATGAAGCCCCTGATATCCTCAAGTTTACACTTCGCGATATCACTAATGCTTTCATGAAAACATCTGCCAAGCCACCTAAGCCTGTGTCGTTGTAGCCTCGGGCAATGGCAGATAACATGCTCTATAGTTTCTGGTTCCTCCTCATCATCGCACATCCTACAAAAATCTAGAGTGCCAATCTCCCAAATGCTGGTCCTCGCCCTGACCGAGCAGTGACCAGTCAATGCGCCTATTAAGACCCCTATCACCTTCCTATTCATACTCAGTAACAGTTCGGATCTGCCTAAGTCAAGCTTTGGCCACATGGCCCTCGAGACTCTACAATCCTCCCTGCTCCCCCATGAATGGTTGGCCCTATTCGACACCCAGTCAGTGAGCTCCCTATAGTAATGACCGATCGGTACTTTAACCGATCTATCACACAATTCCACATCTAACGCTGACCCTAATCTCATTTCCCTCAACATTGCAGTGGCCAGGAACCCAACATAATCTAACACTATATTTGTCCATGATCAAGTTTAGGGCTCTCCTGCAGTCACTAACTAGCTTCGATCTGACACAGTGTTCCTTCAATGCTTTTAGCGTCGCCTGACTGTCGACGTAGAAGGTCACCTCTTCGCCCTCAGTCATATCTGTGGCCACTATCTCCGTGGCCCTGAGGATCGCCAGGATCTCAGCTTGGAAAACGCTACACGCGTTCGGTAGCCTAAAAAACCTACGAATGTCCGTCACCAAAATATAGACACCAGCTCCCGTGCCTGTTCCCATTTTGGACCCGTCCGTGAAAACCGCACAACCCTCATAAAGCCTATCAGATTCTACCCAAAAGTCCCTATCCGGAATCACTAATGAGGGTGTCCTCCCAAAATCAATTTCAGCAACCTTAGAGTCCGTGAACCCATGAGTTATGGGGACCCCCCCGCTAAAACTGATCTCATTTAGGATTGCTGTGTGACCTGTTACTCCTGTCCTTACCAAGGAGTCTTAGGAGACTCCTTGCTGCCGTTCTCATTACAAAATCCTCTATGGGAAGCAGATGAAGAATGACATCCAAGGCAGCTTGAGGTGTGCTGCTCTGGGGTCCTGTGATGCCCAGAGAGGCGTACCTTTGCACCTTAGCAAGTAATCTCCTATGACTCTCTTTCCTCAACGCTTCCCACCACAGCACACAGCCATAGGAAGCAACCCGCCTGACAACAGTTATGTAAATCCAGTTTATCACCTTCGGTTGCAGACCCCAGCTCCTTCCAACGGACTTCCTGCATGCGTAGTAGGCATTTAAACCTTTCTTTAGCCTTTCTTGAGTGTTCCCCATCCATGAAAGTTTACTATCCAAGATGACACCCAAGTAATTGGCCTCCTTTGCTAGCCCTAACTCTACTCCTCCAATCCTAGGCAGTACAAAACTGTATACTTTGTATTTCCTGGTAAAGAGGACTAACTCAGTCTTATCAGGGTTGACCCTCAGTCCCTTACTACTAGCCCAGGATGATAGTTCGTCAAGCGCCGACTGCATGACTTCACTGATAGGCTACTATCTTCCGGCCGCTCCTGTCGAAACGCCTAAGAATTTCATTCATCGCCAGCAGCCACAGTAGGGGTGATAGAATTCCTCGTTGTGGCGTGCCCCTAGTCGCCAATTTCCTCAGGTTCACGCCTCCCATACCTGAGTTGATAATTCTGCTGCTAAGCATGAGAGTTATCCACTCCACCAGAAAGTTGCTAATACCGAGCAGCTCTAACGACTCCCTATTAGCCTCTATACTAATATTGTTAAAGGCTCCTTCAATATCCAGGAAAGCAGCCAAGGTGTACTCTTTATGCTGCAATCGCCCTCAATAACCCTAACCATATCACGAAGCGCGCTCTCCACAGACTTGCCTTTTAAATAGGCATGCTGAGCACCACTGCACCTGCACCTGCTCCTGTAAAACTTTTAAAATTTTAGATAGGAATTTTTTGCTTTTTTGTGACGATATACAACTGAAAGGTCCCTTTCATATAAAGTAGCGGAACTCGAACCGGCTGCCAGGCCTTGGGAACCAGTCTGACGACTTGTCTTGTGACCTATGTAAGGTCTTATTTAAAATTTGTTTTCCTCTAGCTTTTACATGGTCAACATAAAATATTTTTGCTTACATTTTTATAAATGAAAAACTTATAGAAAATAAAAAAATATATATATATATATAATATATAAATTATAAATGTAAATTACTTCTTACTTTTTTATAAACTCATTTGATTTTATTCTTGTTTTTCGTTTTACAATAGTTTAGCGAAAATAGAAATATGTTGTTATTCCTTTTGTTGTATTATTGTAATTTTAATTAAATTCATATTATAAAGTACATACAACAAAAGCAATGGAAAATGTTAATAAATGACTGAACAAAATATAATATTGAAAATAAAATACTTTTATATGAAATTGTGTGGTCAGCCAAACAGTCAGTGAAGCGCATCGGTGAGGCTAACCTGTCTGGCTATTCTTCTGTGTGCATGATATATCATTAGTGGCGTTATAAGGGGTTTTTTAGTTGTAAGATAATTAAATGTATTTTGTGTTGAAAACAACATATAATAAAATATCTATTTAAAGCAATTTAAAGCATAAAAATACTTTCTAAATAATTTAATAAGCTTCCGCTACGGTTTAAAATATTTAAAAAAATTATATTTTAATTAGAACATAAAATAAGGACTAAGGACGTTGTGTTATTAAGAGAATTATTTCATCGCTTTACAAATGAAATTTTAGTGATGTAACAAACACATAAATCTAAACCATATAAATGAGTTCAATAAAACACACACTTACAGAAGAAGTATCAGCTAACAGGTTTCCTAGAAATATCGATCTCATTACTTTTAATGGCCGAAATTTTTGGGTAGGAACTTGACCTTATTTTCACATTTATGTTTTTGTGTAGATTTAAATTAACTTAAATAACTTTAAGCCAATAAACAATTACTAGACTTTAGCGGGAATCATTTAATGTTATTTTATAAAAAGCATTTACTTCAATAAATTTATTGTAAATCTAGCCAATTATAATAAACGGTTTCTAAGAAAAATTTTTTCTCTCTAATGGTATTATTTTTTATACAATATTCAACAATTGATTTCTACTTGAAACAATCAAATTATAGACAAAAATGTCTATAAATTTGTTAACAGCAAACAAGATGAGATATACAAACAGCCATTGAAAAGGATTTCAGAATAAAATATGAAAGCTTGAGCTAGGCAAAAAATTTTGCTTTTGATGCCACCGTGTTTTCTTAATTATTTTTATTTCTATAATTTCGGAATATGATTATATCAAAATAGTTCCTCATGTACACTAAAAGAATTTTGTTCATAAATTGTGTGAATTTCGATCTTAATCCAATGAAAATTTTCATTTAAACTCAACCAATGTCACGCCTCTTTAGATTAAAAAAACTAGTTTCATTAAAATTATTTAAATGAAAATTTCATTAAATATATGAAATAATATCATTGATCAAATGTAATAATTTATCTGATCCATTGCATATATATTTCATTATTTTGCTGAATTATTTCATAGTTTTAATAAAACTGTTTCATTATTTTAATGAAATTATTTCATTATTTTAATTAAATTCTTTCATTAGTTTATTAATTATATTCTCTCGGTATTGTAAAGAAATTATTTTATTGTTTTAATGAAATTATTTCATTGTTTTAATGAAATTATTTCATTGTTTTAATGATATTATTACATTACTTAGTAGCCTTATTAGCTTATCGCTTTTATTGACTATTTTAATTTATTGGCAATTCCATGCTACAAATACCTACAAGAGACTCCAATTTACATCAGAAAAGCTTGTAATGATGATGACCGCTCACAGTTCGAACTCAGACTCTTAATTCCCATCATTTGCTGTTTAGGCAACTTCGTAACTATTTCGGCCAAGAGCAATGTCAAAACTATGTGTATATGAGTGTATAATAATAAGAAAAAGTACAACAACAAACATATAAAACTATTTTTGTTGTTCGCTTACGGTTGCCAACTTTTGAAATAAAGAAAATATATATATGTGATTTATTTGATTGGTCTTTCTTAAATACAATGAAATTTTTCATCAAAACAATGAAATATATTTTGTTGAGATTATAACATTCAAAGACATAAAATATTAAATTTTTTTTTCAATTTTTTATAGTATTTATATATTTTCAGAATTTTATTATCGATTAATACATTTGTGAAAGCTTAAAGGGGTTTTCATAAAATGGCAAAATGTTGGTGTCACAAGTTCAATGAAATTTTCTATCGAAACTATGATCGCTAATGAATCAACTCCAATGAAACAATAATAGTGAAATTTTATTAGAATTGTGAAAGAAAAATCGAATTAATTTATTTCATTGGATTTATGAAGCCTAATTCTTTCAGTGTGGCAAATTCAACATATATTCTCTTTGAGCCACCTTTCAAAATTCTTTTCAATTGATCTAAGCTTTGCTTTGTATTAGCTCTCATATTATTTGCACATTTCGGAGGTATACGGAATAGATTTCTCCTGATGTACGTACTTGAGTAGTAAGTAGTCCACTTCAGATATTCATTCTTTTATTTGCTAAATTTACATAAAAGTTTGTTTGCTTTAGCTTTACAAAAACGTTGTTAAAAAAATCTAAATAAAAACTTTATTTTTATTAAAATGTTTTATTTGGTCCCCATTTAGAGTTATCAGAAATTCCTGCGAACTGGAAAAAGCAAATTGAAAGCATTTGTTCAAACATTTTTAATGCTTTTTTGTTTTTTCAGTTTGTTGCACGGTTTGAGGTTCTTGTTGTTGCAGTCCTTTTGGTTTGAGGAGGGAAATACCGAAAAAACAAACAAACAAATAAAGTTGAAATTAACAACTTAAAATTAAATGCGGTGACAAGTTTTAGGTTTTGTTAAAGTTTGATATTTGGTTTTTTATGATGTAAAGCAGTTGGGAATGAATTTTCCAACAGCGAAATATAGTTAAAATGAAACATGGTATGTTTACTATTTATACAACAGTATAAATTTTACGTTTTTTTTTTGCAATTTAACTAATGTTTAATTAATTATCCTTTTAATAGGTCACATGGATATTAGATAAGTATTGTTATGAAGGCTACTAGAATTATATTAGGAAATGTATGTATAGCAAATTCAGTTTTTTTACTTATGATTAGAAATTAATCATTTAAATGACTTCAGACAATGGGCATTAAGCAAATATTATTATTACTCTAACCAGTTGATCATAAAATTTTATTTATAATACAATTTAATGACAAAATGTTATTCAATGTTATTTCGCTGATAAGAAAACCCTCATAACGCTGCACTGTAGGTATTTTGAACCATTTCCTAGGCAAAAAGTAATTGTTCGCGCTTACAATAACAAAATTTTTGCAATTGCTATTCGATAGAGAAACTAGCAGACCAAATTACAGCGTAATTTATTTTTTGTATAATTCTAACGATAGCTGTTTAGCATGTTGCCAAAGTTGTTGTTTATCAGTAACGTATTCAAAACTCAGCATTTGCATTGTAATTTTGTGTAAAGTTTGATAGTGTTTTCAAGAAATTTAAACACAGATTTTTTTTAAAGAGAAGTAACACAATCAGGCAATTAATGCCTACCAGTTAATTAATTAATGTGTTACCTTATTTGGGAAAGGGATAGTATAGAGAGAACAGGTGGTGAAATGAGAGAGATAGAAAGCTTAATTCATTTACAACCCTGCTATTGTGCGTTTTTTTAGAGCAGTGTTGCAAGCCCCTCTGGTGTCAAGTAGAGGCATTGATTTGTTTAATCTGTGTAACCATTTTATTAGTTCTTTTACTTCGCCGAAGGTTTTGCTACAATACCGACGATATATAGTGAAATATAGAAGAGAAAATGGACGAGAAGTTGATAAAACGATAGGAGAAAAATTTCATCGAACTCTTTTTTTTCTTGTTGTGAGAAAAACTTTCTTTTGCTGACTAAACCTCAAAAAAATAATTTATTTATAGAAATTAATTTCTAAGAAGCTTCACAAATTTTTGGCGTATTTGGCCATATTGAAGCTGCCAAGAACATAGAAAGGAAAGCAATTTTAGCTTTTTTCATCATTTTTATGCTGCGATTTTGTTCGTTTTGTGAGATATATAAGTGTTTTGTGGACAACCTCCACTTAAAATATAGTGAACTGGCAAATGTTTGGTTTGTAGAAGAAAACAAAACTCAAAAGAACAATGCATCCTCGATCAAATTAAATGTAATATGGTTTTCGATGCTGATTCGATTGTATTAAAAGAGATGGTCCAAATCACAGAGGAAAATTTACAAATTCCAGAAGCAAACCACGCTCTGACTGAATTCAGATTTCGTTATTGTAATTAATATATCTGCAACAATGTTTGTTGCATGTTTAGTGGGACGTCCCAAAAAGGATATTAGAGAGAAGTCAGAACAATCGAAGAGGAATGACGCAAATGACCTGTGCTCTTGATGTTTGTGATAGTACACGGAGTACTCGTTCACTCCATAGAACACTCCATAGAAAATAGCTATTTTACCAGGAGACTCCTTTAACTCATTAAGGACACTCACAGCTGTACGATGTCGTTTCATTTTTAATAATATTAACATAAATGATGTTCATGAAATTGTGTGTAATATGGAAGTAAATAAATCTCCAGGGTTTGATAATATAATCATAAAGTTTGTAAAGGAATGTTTTGGTGAAATTTCACATATCCTAGTTGAAATCTTCAACAAAATGATTTACACTTCTATGTATCCAGATATTTTAAAAATTCATAAAAATTCATAAGTGCCCATTCCGAAAACCGCTCATGCATTTACTATAGACAAATATCGACCAATCGCTGTGCTTTCGGCTATAGATAAAATTTTTGAAAAACTCTTGTACGATAAGCTTTTAGATTATCTAGAGCAGAATAATCTTTTATTCAAATACCAATTTGGATTTAGAAGAGGCATGAGTATCCAAGACGCTGTCTTGAATGTTGTAAGGTGCATTTGCAAAGGTTTGGACGACGGTTACAGTGGGGTAGCGGGTATGTTTTTTGATCTTTCAAAGCCCTTTGATCTTGTTGATCATGAAATAATGCTCAAAAAACTAGAATTTTATGGTGTTCAAGGTAGTGAGCTATTGTTGTTCAGGAATTATTTTATTAATAGAAAACAGTATGTCCAAATTGGACACTGCAAAAGCTTTCTTGGTACCGTTGAATATGGCGTTCCGCAAGGAAGTGGATTAGGTCCTTTATTGTTTTCAATTTACTTGAATGACTTGAAGAATCTTAATCTTACTGGCCAGTTATATATGTTTGCCGATGATATACGCCTCTTCTATCCTTTCAAATATGATATTGTTCTTAAAACTAATATTGGGAGAGATGCATCTCTTTTATTTGAATTTGCTCGTTTAAATGGTTTGCTACTAAATTCTGATAAAACCAAATTAATTCGTTTTCGACCGCGCTCAGCTAGTTTGAATAATAACTTTTCTGTTGATGTTGATGGTACCTCTATTTGTGAAACTCATTCAGTTAAATATTTGGGAATAACTTTACAAAGCAACTTAATCTGGGATATTCACATTAATGAGGTCAAGAACAAAATAGCTCCTGCTATTGGGATATTATATAAGTTTAAAAGTAAGCTAAGTGTGAAAGCGAAGTTAATGATTTATAATGGTTTGATACAACCGCATCTGAATTACTTAGCTTGTGTATATGCCTACAACAAGAGTAATAATCTTCAGAAATCTTTACAATGTGTTCAGAATAAAGCTTTAAAAACTGTATACAGCTTACAAAGAACTCATCCAACAATTTCATTATATAGAGATGTTTGCAAATCTGTTTTGCCCATTTATGGTTTACACAAGTATCAGGCCTTATTATTTGTATTCAGAAGTATCCATAACATAGGTGGGCAAGCAATTCCTTTTTTACAAAACCAGTCGTATTTCAATACACGAAACGTATCAAACATTAGAGTTCCTTGGTGCAGATTGGAAAATACTAAGAAACGTATTGATTATGTAGGTGGTAATATGTATAATGATTTACCTCCTAACTTAAAATCTATTGACAGATTATCGACATTTAAAGTTATGTGCAAAGAATATTTAAATGGTTTAATGGAAACACTTCTAATGTAACTAAATTTTAACTTAAAATATATAAAAAATAAAAAATAAAAATAAAATAAAATTAAATTTATTATCTACATATATTTTATATTTATATATATTTACGTGCAGATGTATATAACTTGAATATTTGTACATTTAGTGTTTAAATAACTGCCAACTTGCCTCAAAAATGCCTTCTTGGCGCTGAGGTCTAAATTGTAATGAATGAAAATGTTATGTACAATTATATTCAATAAAAAAAAATAAAAAAAAACTCATTAAGCATAAAATACTGTCTGTAGGTTTTTTGGTGGAGCTTCCACATGCTGTATGCTCCAAAGACATCTGAGGAGCTGAACGAAAGCATGACTGCATATGAACCTAGATAGGATACAGTGTTTGCTTACGAAAATGAGTTAGATCAAGTCAGCATAAATAATGAATCATAATAAATTTAGCAGAAAAAAGATCAAATAAAGAAGAATAACGAACAGTTTTTTAATCCATTGTATTTTTATTGCCTGGAGCCGTTAATCAAATAAAAAAATTCGCTACACTAACTTTTCCTCGGGCTTATTTTTCAATTAAATAAATATTTCTTATCCAAGAACACTTTTTGTTTGAAATTTAGTTAAAAAATTTTCCTAGAAAGTACCCCAAATTCCCCACACTGATATATGAGTTTCTATTTTTAAAGTGATATAAGTCTATAAGAATGGCGTTACCCCTGTATCTACTGTTTGTAGATATTGGGCGTGCATTTGATACCATAAAAAGAGAGGCAATATGGCACTCCCTTCGAGGAAAAGGTTTACCAGAGAAGATAATTGCCTTGATACGTAAATTATATGCTAACGCAGAGTGCACTGTTCGATTCAAAGGGAAAAATAGCGAAAAATTCGCCATTCAGAGAGGTGCAAGACAGGGATGCGTTCTGTCACCACTCTCATTTATCGCAGTACTTGATGACATCTCAGCCAAAACAAACGCCAAAGTTGCCGATGGTATACAATGGCGGCCGTATCAAAAACTTAGCGACTTTGACTACGCCGACGACATTTGTTTTCTGTCACACACGCTTGCTGGAACAAGGTGCTAACTTGAAATTGAATTAATTGCAAATGCCGGGATGGCAGGTCTGTGTGTAAATGTCAAGAAAAAGAAACTTATGCGATTCTAGACTCCAAACCAAACAGCCCTTAGTGTAGCTATAGATGACACGCAGATTATAATACAGGATGTAGAACAATTCCCATATCTTGGTAGCGATCTGTCTAAAGACGGTAGAGCGGATAAGTATGTAATGGCACGTATAACCAAATCCCGGCACGCAGACCACAAACTTAAAAAAGTTTGGTTGGCCCGCAACATTTCTCAGCGAACAAAAATAAGAATTTTTAACACCAGCGTAACACCCGTTCTATTATACGGCTCTGAGAAAGTAACGGACGTTATATACAACAAACTCCAGGTATTCATCAAAAAATACCTGCGATGTATCTGCCGAATATTTTGGCCTTCCACTATCTCCAATATGGACTTACTTAGGATAACTAGTAGCGAAGCAATAACAACTGAAATAAAAGGCCGGAAGTGGCGATGGATAGGTCACACACTATGCAAATCTGACGATGATATAGCAAAAATGGCTTTCGAATGGAACCCTCAGGGATCGACACATCGAGGAAGACCCAATATTACATGGACAAGATCCACACACGCTGAATGTAGATCCAAAGGGACATGGCCTCAGATTAAGATCATGGCACAAGATGGACAGCAATGCACTGATTTTGTTTTCGCCCTATGTTCCGACTAAGAGTGTTAATGTAGTTTACCTGTGTATCGTACTTAATTTAATCCATTATGTATAATGTACATGTAAACTATAATTGAAAGAATAAAAAATAAATAAAATAAAAAGTCTACTTATTTAAAAAATCTTTAACGGCAAATTTTAACAGAACATATACTATATCTCATCAAAATTATCGTAAGCTATTTTTTTTTTTTTTAACAAAAAGTGGACTTATATCACTTTCAAAAATAACAGCTTATATGGTGAGGAGCTCGATAATAAAATGTTTTAAAACTAAGGAAATAGTTTTTAATCGTTATGTGTGACAGCGCGTAAGTTATGAAAAATTTTAAGGACCTTAATAGGGTATCTTTCAAAAGTTCGAATTAAAAAAATCAACCAAATCGGCTTAGCCGTTTGGCTGTAACTGATTTTCGCTTGGAAAACAGGTCGAAATACTTATAGTGCCCTGATGTAATTTGACATCAGTGCTACGTCAAGTGTCATCATTTTTGATTAAAGATTTGTTACGGATTAAATAATGTATACTGAAAATTGTATACAAAGCATTAAGAAAGTTGGGGAAGAGGAGTATAAAAACACCGAAAATAGCGTTGCGAAATATATGAATAGTCCCTTAGGTTAAATGGGCTGCCCGCATAATATGGAGTACAGATGGCAAATTTCGGCATTCGATATCGATCTAAATTTTCATTTGAGTTGTATTGAAATTTCGATCGATATACCGCAGGACTTTAAATTATTTTTTATTATTTATATAAAAAATACTTAGCTTGAAAATAAACATCGCTCGACTAAATCGAAGTAAATCTGATGATAGTACAAAGTGAATGAAGCTACATACACATAAATAGTATTCTACTAACAGATCACATTATTTTAACGAAATATTTTTTAGAAATTGTAAAAATTACTATAATGTAATATGGTTGGTTGGTTGGTTGGTATACGTGGCTGCCTACTGCACGCAAGCAATCAAGTAGAATCAATAAGATACCGTTTTGACAGACTACTTCACTCGTCAGTGTCAACCCCTGTAGGTTCGAACCCAGATCTCGGCTCCGGTTATAGTTATTAGATCCAATCCGTCGTATTTAGATACCTAATCAGGTCACCTAGACCGATTTCTGATAGCTCTGATATATCGTCTAATAAATTGCTGTCAAAGACTTTTGTGTCTCAAGAGGTGCAAGGCCAGGCACTCGCAGCCACCGCAGAACGCATTGTAGGAAAGGCCTATCCTGCTAGCGTGTATGCAGATCGCCCAGTGCCCCGTCACTACTGCGACAAGCCTCGCGTTCTCCCTACGGTTTCTGTTAGTTAGTTGTGTTGTGCGCTTATCGTTGTAGCAAGGCCACATCTTCCTAGCCACCTTCCACGTGCTCAACTTGCGCCACCTGTCTTCAGCTTTCTGCCGATAATGTTTGAAAATATGGTTTCTAATAGTGCCAAACGGCAGGGCTACCGATTCAGCAGTGAAGGGACCCAGATGAGGGTGACATCTGCCTGACCACCTAATCTGGATAGCATGTCCTTGCACTAGCTAACTAAAGTAGAAGAAATAGTGTGTGACCTTAGGGACAGAAGTGCCGCCTGACTATCGACGAAGAATCGGACTCTCCCCTGAACACTCCTGTGAATTAACACTCTGCCTGCCACCCCTTTCGACAGAATTTCAGCCTGAAATACTCTGCCTTCGCTGGGAAGTCGGAAGGAAAGTCTTACCCCAAGGTCATTCGAAAAATAATGTATCATAAAAAATGGAAAAAAATAAGTTAACTATTTCAATAAAATGTTTTTTACGTCCTAGACAGTGGTAAAGAAATCTGAACAATAAACTGAAGTAATAATAATTATTATTTAGATTCAACTAAAGTAGCTAGACTCATTAGCATGTTATTTGAAAAAATATTTAAATTCTAAAAACATAACAGCTAATGGAAATTATTTAAATTTTCCTTAAATAAATATTTTATAAAAGAATAACTTAAAAAAATATATATAATATTAATAATAAAAAAATATAACAAGTAAAACTCACCAATACACTTAAATGATCATAAACTAACCAACTCTATTGGCCATTAAGGTCCTTTCATAACTTTATTTCTTTGTAAGCATATAATTATGTACGCATACATACATATATATATGTTTATGTGTGTGTGTGTGTGTGTGTCTACTTTTAAGAGAGTGCGTGTGTATTCAATGTAAACATATATTATGTCCCCATAACAATATTTATACAAGCTGTCCTTGCTTACAAACTGTCTCCTTAATACAAAAACACAGCCAGTGCATTAACACATGCATACTACATTACATTCCAAACAAATAACAGTACAAGCAGTGGTAGTGGTAACATCCATAGATATACAACTTCTAAAAATGCAGGACACTTTGTAAAATGTGCGGATCATGGAACGTGACTGATAACATGAACACAAAGATAACAACAACGAAATTCTTAAATAAATATTTTGAAAGCACAGTTTTTTTTGGTTGTTTCTATTATTTCTGTTCTGTTCTGCTTTTTTTTGTGGTAAAACAAATAGACGGGCACAACCACCAAAGCCAGGACAACCATCATAACGACATGGTTCTTGCTCAAAAATAAAGAAAGAAAAAAGTCATAATAATGTTAAATATCTAACCAACTTTATTTTACTCAAACTCACTCGTCCAATAATTGTGTGTTGCTCGTTGTACCAACAAAAAAACAAATATTCTTTTATATACATTTTGTTTTTGGGATTAGAATGAAAAAAAACCAATATATCGTCAGATGAAACGGAAAACCATGTATGTGACAAAAATTTTAAACCCGTTTTTTTCATTAATAATTATTGTATATTATATCGAAACTAATTTCCTTAAAAATGTTTAGGCTTCAACTGTCATGGACGGCGACGTTATAATTAAAAAAGAAAACAACGAAGCCTCTATAACCGGTATTAATTTATAAAATGTTTTCTCTCTTCTCAAAATTTATAAAATGGTAGTTACATGGTTTTACGTTTTATGTGACGATATCGATGTACAATAAGTGTGTATGTATAAAGTGAAAACTTTTAAATTCTTTAGTTTAAAGGTCATGTAAAATTCATGCAGCACAGAGATATACAGAAATTAAAGCGGTACCAGTTTGTTTAAAAATTTCTCAATTGAGGAGTTTAATGCAGTAACAGTGCAACCGCACATTGTCTACATTTGATTTTGTGAGTCTATGGTATTGTTAGCTACTCAAAATTTTTTTAATAGAGAGACTTTTGATCAACTGCAATATTTCTCAAATACCTGGCCCGCATACTTCAAGTAGAATATTCCAGAAATCATACAATTTTAAAACTTTTTAAAACATAAAAATCAATTTATTCAATATATTTTCTAAAATATGATTACCTATATCTTAAAGAAAATTTTGTTCCAAACATCTTAAGTCGAAAATGACTAAAATCTGACAAAAAATCAGAAAGTTAACATATATTTAGTACAAAGATGCGAATTTGAATTTTGACTCGTTGGTCCTCAAATCAGTAGATTTTACTTAAAAGTCCATTCTTTTAAAAAGTTTAAAAGAGAAAGATAATAAAATTTACAATATTATGGATACACACAAAAAAATGTTGGAATTTGGCGAAAAAGAATTACAAGCGTTAAAAAAATGTATATCGCCAAAGTGTCCTATTTTGGGAGTCATAGCTCCGCTTCACGGTGGCTCCAATTGGAAAAAAAAGGCTAACAAATCTGTATCTTTCAAACTTGCAATCCGATTACAAAATGTTGTATGTAAAAATCATAGAAGAGGATCTAAGGTAAGGTTAGGTTGAACAGGCTGCCGGTTTTTAAGAACCGGCCCACTTGGGTTTTTTGGTCCCTTTGTGATGCCTGGGATGGATAGCAGAAAATTTAAGAAGATGCCCTGCCTATCCCACAGGTTGGTTCGGTGTTAAACCAACCCGACTACCGTATGAATGAATTTATTCCTCAAATGTTGCATTCCCCCAAGGTCTGCTAGTTCGCGTAGTGACGGATTTCCCAAATATGACGCCCTATTTCTAAATAGTGCTGGACATAGACAGAGGAGGTGCTAAGAGGATCTAAGCTTTCAGAATAATAATATACATTTGTATGTATGCATAAACTTCCATGTAGACAAAACTGAAAAAGATTGTTTTTAGTACCGCAATAGAAACTTGCATTTTAGTTATCTTGGAGAGAAAATCTCCTTTTTCGCTACTACTGGATCCGCGCCTTGCATTAAGAACTATTAATTGAATTAATTGAAAATAAATTTCTTTTTTAAAAAATTTTCTAGCAAATATATTTTTTTAAATATATTTTTATCATGTTTGAAGTTTCATATTTTCAATTTGGAAATAGAATATAAATGTGAATAAGCCTACAAAATAATGAGTGTGGGAAGTTGTTGGGTAATTAATTAGGGAAGTAACGAATACCGATACCGATACCGATATATCGGCGATACTTCAGATTTTCCGATACATCGGTATCGGCGATATTTTACTGTCGATACGACGATACTTTTAACATTTTTTGCAGAGTTTTTTTTAACAAATAATTTAATTTTTGTTCGATTTTACCATGAACTAAATTCACTTCGTTATTTTTTAAATCTTATTAATATCAATTTTAAAAACTAATAATATTTTATGCTGTTATTTTGTAAAAAAAATATTTATTTTTTGTTAATTTTACCATGAATTCAAATTCAAGTCGTTGTTTTTTAAATCTTATTCCAGCAAAAACAGACACTCCAAAGAAGTCATGAAAATGTAGAATTCGCGATCCGGAAGTATTTGGATAATTTCTAATTAGTTTTACATATCCTTGCCATTGCAAGAAGTTCTGTTTTTCGATTACCAATCACCGAATCGGAAGCGATGCTAGGACAAATTTCTTTTTCGGTGTTCTATAATGATTTTTCCTCAAGGAAAAAGGATAAAAATTACCCATTTTCACCATTTTTTTAGGCGAATTTAAACTCAAAACTTTATTTTCATGTAAATTTAGGTGAATAAATATAAACTTAGAAGACTTTTAATAATTAAGCTATTAAGTTATTTAGAAGAATATTAGTTGATAAATGTCCTTTAAAAAATCGATTTTTTAAAAAGCATGGCGAGTATTTTTTAAAATTATAAAGGAATTAAAAATTTTTTCTTGCTTTTCTACTAATTATCTGCATATTTTTAATATAGATTTTTTGGAAGCAAAGAAAATGTAGCTCCTTAAAAATTACTTCCAATTTTTTATACTGGGTTAAAATCAATTTTAAATATTCTCTCTTACAATGTAATTTTGTATAATAAAAAAATTGCACTTGAGTTTTGTTGATCTAAATATGTTGATCGAATATTGAGCTTAATTTCAATATTCGTATCGGTATCGGAATCGGTATCGGCGATATTTATTTTTAAATATCGGTATCGGTATCGGATCGGCAAAACGGCGTATCGTTACATCCCTATAATTAATGTTGAACTTTTTTTTTAATTTTTCAAAACCAAAATTTTTTCTTTTCAATATTTGTAAAGAACAAACTGGAAAAATTACTGCAATTGAAAAATTAAATCGATTAAAGCATGCACGCTACGTCCAAAATTACACGAATATAGTGAGCTTTTCTACGAAATTTTAAATTAATCGCTTAAGAAAAAAAAACGCCCATCGAGTTTTTCAAATTTCTTTAAAAAATTTCAACGATGTATTGAATGGGCATTTTTTAAGATATTTTTATTAAAAATAAGAACCTGATGGAAATGCGAATTCCCTTTTTTACCCAAAGTATTAGACGTATGAGTAATATGATGGAGTGCACTATCATATTACTCATACGTCTACAGCTTTGCGCTAATAGTGGGAAATTGGAACCACTATACGCTTCTGAACAATATGGGAAGCTCATATTGTTAAGTCAAATAGAAATACACTGCTCTCTGAAATAGTATACGGGCCCGATTATTACTTCAGAAGTAGTTCATTTACTTCATAGTTCATTTAGTTCATTTAGTACGCGTTTTTACGATATGACAAAACGGAAATAGTCATACAGCATCGTCATATCCTAAGTTTTTTACGATGTAACAACACTGAGATATCCATACACCGTGTACTGATATCTCAGTGTTGTCATATCGTAAAAAACTAACGATATGACGATACTGTATGGATATTTCCGTTTTGTCATATCGTAAAAACGCGTACGATATGACAACGCTGTATTTATTGATTCTGCCCCACTATGCTGCAGCGTAATTTTTCTATAGATAAATAAAGATTTATTTGTTGAAGGCTAAGCAATGTCCATATGCGTTTAATTGCAAATCATCAGTAGACTTCAACCGGCAAAATTAAATTAATTTTTTAATTAATTAAAATTAATTACAAATTATTATAAAATTTTTGTTGCTTTAAAATTGGGATTTCAAAGTCTATCAAATTATTTATATCTCTTATATTGTTTCCTTTAACTGTTACTGTGAATTAACTGTGGGGTAAAAACAAAAAACTTTTCGAATTTAATCAAACTTGTAAAGAAAATCAAAAGCAAAAAATTTCAGATCTCTGATTTCCTTTCAACCCATACTCAGTTAACATTCCGTATCTTTCCTTCTATGTATTTGTCAACATTTACTACAGACTTCCTTGCTCTCTTTAGTTTGCTTGTTATTCAATTTTTTCTTAACAATCAATTTCGTAGACGACTTTTGAATTCAATATTTTTTGTTATCAGTCTACTTGTAGTATGCGTATTAAGAAAAGAGTTTTATTCTTTTTTTCTTTCATTTTTATTTCATTGAGCTCATCCATTGTAATTTCTGACCCAAGGAATCTTAAAATTATTACATGGTAAACATAAATTATATATGAATTTTTTCCATTGTTCAGTTGTTGATTTAGATACCCGAAAGTTTTGAAGTGTTTTTTTTTCTAATATTTCTCAAGGCTTTTAGAATCTCTCTTTAACCAAATTCAAAGCAGGGGGATGAGGTTATCAATTCAATTGTCGATTTTGTTGATGTTTCTTTACGCATTACTTCGCCATTTATAGATTTATTTGGATGATATTTATTGCATATGGAACGGTCACGTTGTTTAATTCTTTTATTTTGGACTTGATGTCGGTTTCTCAATATTAGCAGATACAAAACATTATTTTTATTGAAAACTATATATATATATTATGTTTAGAAAATATTATGATTAGGTCTTACCACGCCCATAAAATGTTTTTTTTTCAACTACTTTTACTACTATTTGTATTGGTTTTAAATTATAGTCTTTTCAATATTATATTTTTTCATTGAATGCATGGAAAATGGAATTATATCGTCCACATGATACACCAGGGGCCCGTTGATCAAAAAGTACAAGTTAGAAATCTACAAATAAAATACACATAGAACAACAATAAAATTTGTAAAAGTGTTGTTGTTTTATGTGTATTTTACTTTTAGATTTATCAATTGTAGTTTTGAGAAACGGGCCCCAGAACTGCAGGAATGATTTTATGTTTGTATTTAAAAATTATTTTCTTTCATACACACTTCTCATACATTAAACTAACAGAGAAATTATCGAAAGACGTCTTAGAGGCGCCACCGCACGCTACCATGATTGCTTAAATACAAAAGAATTTGCAATACTTGTAAGTTTAGTTTATAAAAACAAACAATTTAACTAAAATAACATAATTTTGTAATACGAGGTCGATATAGAATTATACTGAAATCAAAAAGCAAAGCTAAAATACAAAAACAAAATCCCTTGATATAAGCTAATTTAATTTATTGTACTCTCTTTCCTTTTATTCTTAAGACTTTCCTACAACAACACCAAAGAAAAGAAAAAATTTGTATTGTTATTATCTTTGCAAAAGCAAAAATAAAACCTACAACCAAGGGTACATATTATGCATTTTTACTCTTTAACTCTCACACGTATGTACTCACATGCGTTAACTAAAAGTAATCGAAATCAACCAGACTCGCATTAGCATTCAAATAAGCAAAGTGTGCTCATTGTTGCCATATCGTACTCTTTTTTACGATATGGTAAAGCTGAGATATCCATGCATTGTTAACATATCTTAAGTTCTTTACGAGGTAGCCAAATACGGTGTAAGGCTATCTCGGCAGCTTGGCAATTTTTAGCTCTTTTTTACGATATGACAACAAACGATATAAGATACTGTGTTGTCATATCGTAAATTATTTGCAATATAACTACACAAGGATAGCCATAAGCGGTGTTGTCATATAGCAGTGTTGTCATATCGTAAAAAACTTACGATATGACAATACAGTATGTCATATCGTTTTTTGTCATATCGTAAAAAAGAGTTAAAATGGCCACGCTGTATCTCGGTGTTGTAATATCGTAAAAAACTGGCTATATAACAACACTGCTGCATGGATGTCTCCGTTTTGTAATATCGTAAAAATGAGTACAATATAGCATCAATGGTGGTATCATCGCTTGTCGTTTGCTATTGCTTGATATACACTAACAAAAACTTTGTAAGAGCGAGAGTTGACAAAAAGAAAATTCAAGCGTGATAGTATGTGTGTGCCGGTTCCCTACAGATAATTTTAGACTACGTGGTCTGTTTTTGCTGAAGTAGACTAGTTACAATATGGTCATAAGTAATGAAGTGATGAACCATGTCATTTGCAAACAGAAGTTTGTAGTTAACCGACAAATATTCGCGTTTTAACGATTGCATATAGTGATCCATCAAATAGCGATATAGAGTAGCTTTAAGACTACTCCGATGTAATGCAGGCATGGACTATGTTATTTGCAAACAGTATATGCAATCGTTAAAACACGAACACTTGCGTTACATAGAGTAGTTTCAAGACTACTCCGATGTAATGCAAAGCTGGGTTATATGGTCCAGCTCTAGGATATCGTACCATTAAATCAGCTATCTATATTTTCTCCATGCATTTGGGTTACCTTTAGACTAGTCCTAGTCCTCTATGGATTATCCTTTACATATGTGTATGGACTAGTCACGTTATCTGCAGGGTAGTTCCAAAGCCCACACTAGTACCTAGAGCTCGCTTACATTATCAAAATTACTCTAACATTTTGAACTTCTAGGGCGACTAGAGAGATTGTGGGGGTGGCTTAGTATATGTTCTGCCTACAAAATGATATCTCACTCTCACTTCATACACTTTTTTTCTCCCGCTTTAAGATGCGCCCTTACGGATTGCATTATTTACAAAAACAGAAAAGAATTGCAAAAATAAATAACCACAAATAAGAGTTTCTCATTCCCATCAAATAGAGCATATTCAAAAGAAAAGGCTTTGGTTTTTATATTCCACAAGATGTTTGTCATTCGTGACTTTTCTTTTTCTACAGAAAAAAGCTCATTCACTACGTACATTTTTTTTTTTAATTTTAAAGTAATAGAGTGCATATATAATTTATTTTCCTTTTTGTGCGATATTAAATGAATTTTACACAAATAAGTTTCGAAAAATCTCCACACTTGTAAAAACCTTAAAGCAAATTGGACTAATCGGTCATGCCACAGAGTTCAATTCCGTTCGGCAACGGAATTTAACCTATTCCGTTTTTATAGCAGCTGTTGTCTAAAAGAGAAAACTAAAATTATTATAACACGCTTTAAAAATTCCTTTCCCAATAGTTTCAATTGTAATTTATTTGTTATTTAAAAAAAAACACTTTTCTAAAACAAATGACTTCTTTTTTCTATAGTTTTTAAAATGTTTAAAAGTCCTTTTCAACCTGTAGTCGTTTAGGGGTTTAAATTGCTTTTGTTATCCTAAACAAACAGTGATTTAGATAAATTTTATTTCACACATTCCACTCTTTCTTATTTCACTGGATAACAAATTGCTAGACAAACAATATAGTGGTTTGATTGATAACGATTTATATGGCCTTCATCACCATTTTTCTATAGGGTGTGGTGCATATAACTTTGTCATGCCATTTGTGATTTCTCAAATATTCGATTGAAAGCACCTCAAAAGCGATAGATAGATACTCACTGATGCTGTAATGACATCGATTGAAGAGCTGGAATTTATTCAGCCATACAAAATTAAAAATGGGTCTTCCATGACCACAGATATTATTATTAAAGATATTATATTCACTGCAACGAGACGAGGCCTTAAATAATTGCAATTAGCTTTTTTATGGAGACCCCTTAGACACTCTCCACCCTAAGAAGTTCAATAGCTAGTTGAGGAGAGGTCTTTGAACCTTTAGTTCGCTGAAAGGTATATAATATTCGTATAGCATTCCCGAACTTCATATATTTACAAGCTCTTTTTATTACTTGTTGTTTTTTGATTTCTTCTTTTTCCTAAAAAGCAATAACAATTTCTAACTTTTCAATAACATTTTTCTAACTTTTCTAATCATTTAAATAAGTTTACCAAATATTTTCTTTTTATGTTCTTTAAAATATTTTCAAGAAGGCATGAATAAGCTCCAACTAAATATTTTTTCTCTTACCCTAAACGATTTGTTTTGATTTAGGAAGTTAACCAATAAAAGACTTGTTTCATCTACATGTATTTATTTACATGATGTAATCGTCAAATATCTTTTCTATGATGAATGAACCATTTGCCATGCTTTGGCAAATTTTTATAAATAAAGAGAAATTTAGAATTTTCTGCGCAGCTTGATAATTTGATAACTTAGAAATTTTAGTCTTTTCTATAAATTAACAAAAAGCGATTTGAAATTTATTACCCAAGAAGATTTATGTAGCATTTGTAAAAAAAGGGAACAGATCAAATTGTGCGAAACCATCCGAAAGAGGGCGGTAGTAAATAGTTTTATTTATTAAAATGAATTTCTCGCTAAATGTTTCTTCCAATAAATTAATTGCATAAAAAGTTTTGCGGCCTGGAGCCAAAACAAATTAACTGGAAATACCCTCAATTTACATATCATACTTTTTCCAAATCGAAAATACTTTTTAAAGTACAGTAGTTTGACTGGTATTAAAGAAACCAGCACAGCAGAAGTACCCTAAATTTGGATCTATAATGTATCACTGAGTATCTTAAGTATGTCAATTGACCGCCTCAACTCACAATGCCATATCAAAATGGTAGATCCCTCTCTTATAACGTTCTGGAACTCCAAACAATTAATAGTGTGGGAACTGGGAATCAATTAGTTATGTGACTTGTTTTGTGATAGGCTCTCTTCCGTCTAGGGTAGCCATCCTCTGCAATAGCAGAGCAGATGAAGCGATATCTTAGGTCACCGCCCAGATCAAAGTCATTAGAAAGTTAGCATGTAGGATTTTTTTCCGAGGTCTCACTAGTAACCATACACTGGTGCTACTCTATTGCTAAACGTAATGGATATGCTGGGCCAGCATTGCTGGCCAACTTCGTTCTACTCTCATTTTAAAGGATAATTCTGCAACCGGTTGTTACTGAGGTCTGCTTGCTGAGGTCTGCGAAAAGTCAGAGGGATTAAATACTCCATAAAAATGCTCCTCTTAGTATACCAGCAAAAAATTGTAATGCTCTTTGAAGCACTAAGGCAATAAAGCGTATAATAATACGCTTTAACAGAAGAGCTTATTGCAGAGCAGTGAATGTATATGAAAGAAACTATACAAAAAAAATAGCACATTTTTCACTGCTGATACAATGCAGGCTTTTTAAGCAATAAAGTTCCATATACTTAAAGTTTTAGTGCTGAAAATGGTGATGATTTTCAGCGCTTCAAAAAGAGCTTTTTGCATCAAAAATGTAGTACTCCAAACCGGGAACTCGCCATACAAAAATCAGCAACGATATCAGCAGGTTTGTAGGCACTACTTTTATTCTCTCATAGTAAAAACCTGCTTTATTTGAAGCAATTTATTTAACTGGAATGTTACATAAAAGTGCTAAACACATCTTATAAATAAAATGTAAGGATTACAAGATTGACAATAACAATATGAAAAAGGGGAGAACTTTAACTCCCCCCAAAATGAGTTCCAGGTGCAAACTTTTAAAACGCCGATACATGAAAATTGTATAGTTCTTCTCAACCAGGAGCAGTAAGTGGCATGTTGTTTTGTTGTACACTGTAATAGGTGATATGAATCAGTAATGTGTGTGATATTTAAGACTACAGGAGACAAACTATTTTTTTTTTCTTAGTAAATGTTTAATCCAAACAATAACCTAAAACGTTTAAATCTGCGTTAATGATCAAATATCATGCAAATTTTAAAAATATTTTGGTCACGCAACTAAAACACCTGCAGTAAACTACAAACTATTTAATGTTTATGATAAAAAATAAAATGAATTTATATAAAATATTTAACACTGATGTTTATTTATACATTTTTTTACACCTGAAGACTGATATTTGTTTAAAAAAACTACGAATTAAAGTTAATTTAAATTAAACATATCAATTTCAAAATAAAGTTATTTATTTATTCAATGCTAAAAGTTGGAGTTAAATATTTAAACTAAAGGTACGTTTATACTTGGCAAATATTTGCCTAAAAAATTAGACACTACTTCTGCTAAGGGTTAGTGTGATTTAAGTTCCTTAAGTATGGAGTATTATTTGTTAAGAGTAAAAAAATCGATTAGAAAATTTAGTCCCTACATGCTGAACAATAGACAGAAGAAGAATAAAAATAGTTCGCTATTTAGCCATTTATAAATAATATTTTGGAAAGTATTTATTTGAAAGTTATATTGGCAGATTATTCATACTTTAATATTACTGTGGTTACAAGCCCTGACCGCTTAAACCATTCTAAATAAATTTCAAGATAGTAATTCAAAGTCTGAAAAACTTGCTTTTAATCATGCGATGGTTTATTTTCCTTTAACACTTTTACATATGGGCTAAGTTTATTTAACATCGTACAAAAAGGAAAAAAGCTGAAATGTGAACTGATTATTTTTAAATGTTATATTATGTAATGAACGATCAAATGCCTTTATATTTGTGAAAACATAACAGTGTCCCATCATATTAACGCATAATATTTTTGCCATTCGTTACCTCACATAAGGACATGATGAATTGTATTATTTAACCTCGTTTTAATTGCTTGAAATTTCCTTAAATCTAAGGCAAAGAATTACAAAATTAAATTTGGTGTTTTAGGAATAATCCCCTGTATGTTGTCTTTTGCTTTTTGCTTCTATACTGCAAACCGTTTTTCGCCCGGTTTTATATCTTTCTCTATTACGTTTTTGGATAGATCTCTACTCTTTTCTTCTCCTTTAAAACCCAAAGCAGTAACAAAAACACCAAAATCAGAATTTATTACTACAAAATCCATACGAATAGACAAGTCACAATTTACAATTTCCTAACATGTTTCTTTTTCTTTACAATAAAATTTAAATCAAATTGTCTAAATAATTGAACTACTTACGACACCTATTATAACGACTAAAATACAATTTGGTATTTTCGAAAAATTTTTGCTTTTATTCAACACTCGCCTGCATTTTTGGAATAAATATATAAGTAACGAATGACGAATTCTTAGCAAACTGATGAATTTATCAATAAACAAATCAATTTTATATATTTCTTAATAACTTTTTTTTGCATTGCAATTATTAGTCATAGAGTATTTACTAATTTATAGCAGTCGCCGTTTTATTGATTGATAATATATGATATTAAAAAGAAAAGTCACGAATGACAAACAAATTGTAGACATAATTTTAAAATAAAAACAAAGCTTTGCCTTGTGAATATATTCTTTTTTTGTGTGGGAATTAGAAACGTTAGTGATATGTTGACTTTTCTTTGCAGTTATTTATTTTTGCATTTGTTGGCCGTTTTTCTAAATAATGAAATGTGTAAAACTACATTTTGAAGCGGAGACAAAAATGTTTTATGAAATGAGAGTGAGATTTAACTTTGTAGGCAGAAAAAGGATCAAAAGCCAAACTTAGAGGTTTCAATAACTTTTATTAATAACGTTAGAAATATACTATTAAAAGTTGATGAGACAACAAATATCATTTAGCTTTGAATCTAACCCATAGCAGTCTTAAAAAGTTACAAAAAATAAAAAAAATGATACCAAGTGGATATATGCATGTAGAGACAAGATTGCTTAAGCTATGGCCACACTTGGCAAGTATTTGCCGCAAAAAACATCACCAACAGACAAGCTGAAATGTATTTTTTTTTAATTCCAATATTTTTTTTTAATGTGGTTTCGCATTTATTAAAAATAATATAAATATAGGCTTTTGCGGCATAATTAACACACTAATCCTGAGCTACGTAGTAGTAGCTATGCAAATATTTGTCAAGTGTGACCGTACCGTTTCAAGTTTTCAAGTTCAAAAAAACTAAATTTATTTTTTATTAAACAAATTTTATGAACTATTAAATAATTTTTCTAGAAGCGGCCTACAAACAAACTTGCAAATACAAACAAAAATGTCTCAACAATTTCATTGAAAAAACAGTTTTCTGTTCAGTGAACAATTTGTCTAAAAATATTTACAGTTTTACCATATTTACACTATGCAATTTTGTTGCATGCAACTCTCTTTTTTTCAGTGAGAAAGACAGAGAAGAAATACAAAATGTGTACATTTCTATTTCAACACTCTCACTTTAAATGAAAATTGCATGCAACAAAGTTGCATAGTGTAAATATGGTAATTCTAAAAAAAATAATTTACAGAATCAAACAAAAATATTTACTGGATTTTCTGTCATATATCAAACAATATTTTTATCTGAATTTATAAAATAATTCCAAATTCTAAGCAAATAGTTTACTGAATCAAACAATAATATTTACTGATTTTTTTTATACTATATCAAACACACTTTTTCTCTGAGTCAGTAAAAACTTTTACTTGAACATATTTTTAAGTTATAAGTAATAACATCATCTATTTTGCACTAAGCATTAATGGAATTTCAGTTTTATTTTAAATGCGTTCAACTGTGTACTCGTATGTTTATCTAAAGACTATAAAAAAATTTATGAGAATTAATTAACGAATTGATTCACTCAGAAATCTTCAGTAAACAAACTTTACAGAATAAATTAAAATTCATTATGATGATTTGGTACTTATATGCGAACTTGTAAGCTCAGACAAAAATTTCCCCAAATTTACAAATTTGTTCATTGAAAAACAATTTCAATTTTTTCCTATAAAAATATTTGTAAATTCAGACTAAAATTTTTCCAAATTTACAAACTTGTTTATTGAAAAAAAAATTTATTATTTCCTAAAAACAAATTTGTAATTTCAAACAAGTTTTTTATTAAAACAATATCACGGTGGGGTTGAACTCGGCGTGAATGCATTTGTTTAGCACTACCAATTTTCTTTTGGTATTCGATTCCTGGACCCATCAGAAGGTCAGAAAAAAAAATCCACCGTAATTCTTAGAGCCGATTTTGAGAAAAACGCGTTTTTCTGCAAAATTTGAGAAATTCAGAAATATTCATTATTTATGAAAATAAATAAAATAATTCATAATAACAATAACGTTTTGTTTTAATTCTTGATTCGCTTGACAGGCCTGTAGGTCATTGACAATCAAAATTATTGGCAAAATAGCCTTAGTAGTCAAATGACATCCAAAGTGTCAAGTTCAATATTCTTTTTCATTTGTGGTATTTTTTTTGGAAAAAATGTGCAGGAAGTCGAAGGACCATGCGGGGACCCACAAAGAAAATCAGGAGCGTATATGTTTACTCTGTCTGCAGAAGAAAAAGCAATTGGTCACCGCCTGAATTGCATTTAATGCTCGGTGTTGTGAATACTCTGTACAATCGAGTGAAAAAAGAGTACGATGTCGAGTGTCAGAAATGGGCAAAAAGATGCAATGCTACCCAAGACTTTGTGCACGGGGCTCCTGCCTTTGCGGGTAATTCATGCAAACTGCTGTTGGAGAAAATTGAAATTTTGCGCGAAATTTGTAGACCGGAATGCTTGAATTATGTCAAATGTTTCCAAGATTTTAGAGAAGTGGTTGAATCGTGTTTTTCAAATGATCTCAAATCAAACTACTTGGAAGCGATTGAAATGTTCAAAAAAAGCTATCTTGATCTTCGGATTCGTGTAACCCCAAAAGTCCACGCTGTATTTTTTCATGTTCCTGAGTTTTGTGCAAAAACCAAAAAAGGATTAGGGTTTTTTAGCGAACAGGCCATGGAATCTGTGCATCACGATTTTAAAATCACCTGGCAAAAATATAAAGTTGGGAAAAACCATCCCCATTATGGTAATAAATTACTGACTGCGGTCCAGGAATATAACAGCGTTCATTTGTAACTTGTCAGTAATCGGTAGACGAAAAATGAGTAATTTTGATTTCATGTTATTGTTTGTTTTCACGTTATTATTTGTTTTATGTTATTAGTTGTTCTCACATAACTTATTTCAAAGTGTTCACAAGTGTGTTTTGTAGAAAAATTGAACAATAGTTGTCGAGAAAATAGAACAATTAAAAAGATACCACTTTTCTAGTAATTTCATTTTTGCCTCACAAATCCAGTTCTCTGGAGTCGAATTACTATTTCGGAGAGTATTCATGGTAAGTTTTGAGCGTTCAACAATGTCAAAACAACTTGGTTTTAATCAAATACCCATCCTTCACCCTGAAGATGTGCTATAAAAATTTTCAATTTCCCAATGTTTTCATTAATACATGTGTTTTGTCCAGACAAATTATATTGCAGAAAAACGCGTTTTTCTCAAAATCGGCTCTAGGAATTACGGTGGATTTTTTTTCTGACCTTCTGATGGGTCCAGGAATCGAATACCAAAAGAAAATTGGTAGTGCTAAACAAATGCATTCACGCCGAGTTCAACCCCACCGTGATATATTTTGACTAAAAATTAAATTGGTTTTTGTTGTTGCTTTTAAGTGTAAATAAGAGAAACATTTATGGAAATAAAGAAACTATTTTTGAAATTTAAAGCAAATCTCAAACAAATTCTTGTTTGAAAAAAATTTTTTTGAAATTCTTTGTGTGTTGTTGCATTTATTTTGCTCTCATAGTTGTTGTTATTTATGTGTATGTTGTCATTGAAGCTTTTGTTACGACACAGAACACTGATTTTAATAGTTGTTGTTGGTGTTTGCATTGTAAATTAAAGTCACAACAAAAAATTCAATGATTCAGTAAAGAACATTTACTGAAAATAAGTTTTATTTTAGACAAACTTTTGTCTAAAAATTTGTTAATGATAATTTTTGTTGTAGCTTGTGAGCACAGATATGTTTTTCTGTTCATCTGCCTGATTCTTTTTCTTCACAAACAGACTTAAAAAATATTTTGTTTTTAATTTAAAGGGTATAAGGAAATTTCTGTCTGTCTGTTTGTTTCTCTAAACGGATTGAAATTTATTTTAACATTTTGAATGGTGTAATTATATATTTTTGTTTTATTTTTTAACTTAAATTCGATGTCTGTCTTCAGAATAAATTTGTTCGAAGAATTATTTGATTTCCTTAAAAACCTTGAGATTCGTTAATATATGAAAGAGGATGTGTGTGCACATGAAATAAAATTTTTGAATATAGTTTCAAGAGCTATACTAATGGAAAGAAAATATCATGCGGACTATAAGGGAATTTTAAATGACTAATTTTTAACCATAAAACTGACTAAATTAAACTCAATTTATAAACAGCTTTAAAAAACCGCATTTTCAATATTAAACTTTTCACAAGTTATTGAACTATTTTAAGTACAAAAACTTTTTAAATTACTGTGTACTGGTGGTGTGTATGCGCGTGAAAGCAATTTCTTTAACTGAAAGTAATAAATCAATCACAAATTTGCATGAAACTACATGATATAAATAGTTTTACTTTTACAAGAGAATATATATGAACATATTACAGCTTACTTGATTGGTTTTACAAACATGCAAAAACTGTAGTCGTATAAAAACTACAACGAGGCAAAAGTCTTACAGAAATCCTTGTTACTTTAACAGCATATTTGTGGCACTTATACGCAATTTAGTTTCAATGAATATTTTAAGACTTTATGAGAGGAAAAATATTTTCATTTTACAAATTCTACTTTAAAATAACTTTTTTTTCTCCAATTTCTTTATTATCGCTAAAAAGCAATTACACTCCTACAATAGGTTTTCTTTTAGTTGACCTACATTCATTGAAGAATATTGCTTCTAAAATATTGGCCTGAGTACATTCTTGTTAAAGAAATATACTATTCTATAAATTTCCACTAGCAATTGTGTCTGAGTCTAAAAATTTAAACATATAAGTTCGTGTTTTTGTTTGTTATGAAAATTAATTCAATGTCTACAACTTTTTAATTTTTCTGCTCCTTATTTTGCTACACTCATAGTGCTTCTTTCTGCATTAAATATAAATTAAAAGAAAGAAAGTTTAAAATTGTAAAAGTCTGAAAAGTTCTTGTGACCTATTAATATTTATATGATTATTATTTTTGATGCTGACGACAATGTTGGTGATATGAACGAAATTATGGATCATAAAAAATCTGATTTTATTTTAATTTCTATAAAAGAAATTAAAAGTTCTTAATAATTTTAAGTGCATTAAAAAGTTCATGCCACTCAAAAACGTAAGAAAATAAAATCCATACACACAAGAAACAATCTAACAAAATCATGCCAAAAAAATCTTACGGGTTTGTTAACAAGTTTTCTGTTACTTTCTTCATTCATTCAATTCATTTGATTTTTCTGCCACTCATGTACCATGGGAATAGTTTCAACAAAAAACTTGCAAATAATGCCCATCAAACAATAAATTAATGAAAGCAGCTTAAAGAAGCATTCAACAGCATCAACGTCAAATAATTTTAAGAGAATGAAGCCGTAATTATACTATGATTAATTAGAATAATGTTTAAAAAATGTTTAAATAGTTTTTGTATTATTATCTATTTCATATTACCTGATGAAAAAAATTTAATTAAGTTGAAGGAAGATGTTCAAAATTAATTTAAAATCATTAAATCAATGTATATTAATTCAAGGATCTTATAATGCTATTGAAGCATTATCATTATGTTATATTAGTTAATGATTTCTAAGAATTTAATTTGTAAATGGATTTTTAAAGAAACAAAACTATTCTATATCTACACATAAAAAAGTTAAAAATTATTGAAACAAACCATTTTTTTCATTTAGCACCTATCACTTATATGATTATACTAATTATAGCAATTGTAAAAATTTTATTTTTGATTAAGTAAATAACTAAACATATGTGGGCGATTCTCATTTTATGTGTACATTTTGCTCTTTTTTTTACCAATGCACTATGTTTCAGACCACTACTTTCTTTGACCTAAACTATTTTTCTTTATATTCTATTTTGATGTATTTGTAATCTATTTGCAATCTAGTAGGCCATACTTCAGACCAACTAAAATAAGATTTTTTGAAGCTTTTACCTGTAGTTATTAGCTAAGCAAGTACACAAATTAAAAAAAAAATATTATCATGAAAAAGAAAGATAATGGTGTTTAAATTAACTTAAGAGAAAACCAGAATCCAAAAAATATATATCTGATAATCAAAATCCTTATTCTTTCACAGACCTTATAAAACAGCTGTTTTTTTTTAATGTACATAAGCTTTTAAAAATTTGCCACCAATTTCCACCATAAGACTTCCAGAAGTTGTTGAATTGGAGGAGTATTCGAACTTTAATTAATCGCTTTGTGTGATTTTTTTGCAATTTTCGAGAAAGTAAAACTTGTTTAAAAATAAAAATGTTCAAACATAGAAAAAATCTATGAAATGAACAATTCTGAGTAATTTCCAGGGGAGGAAAATATTATGCTCACCCCCATACGAAAAGTGTGTACATATCTTACATATCTCTGTTGCGTTTTGTGGACCATTTTTTGGGCTCATACACTGCAGTTTTGGAACAACAAGTTAGCACTTGGACCATAAACTAGTTAGATGAAAAAAAACGTGCATAATAATTCTTATTTTTCAAAAAATTGTAATAAATAAATTAAGTAAAGTGCGACTTTGACTCGCATGCGAAGCATATCCCTTTTCGTTTTTTCCGCTTTTTTGGCGATTTTTTTTTTTGCTTTCGCTCTTTTTTAATATTCGCGATTTTTTCGTTTTTTGTTCTGGAGATTTTTCGTTTTTTGAATTTTTTTTTTTTTTTTGTTTTTTGCTGATTGTTTTAGTTTTGGCGTTTTTCTTAGTTGTGGCGATTTTTTTCAGTTTTGGCACATTTTTCGGTTTTAGGGACTTTTTTTGTTTTTTCGGATTTATAAAGTTTAAGCAATTTTTTTGGTTATGATACTTTTTTTTCGTTGAAGCGATTTTTTTTTCGTTTTTGTCGATTTTTGGTTTTAGCGATTTATTTTATTTTAGGCGCTTTTTCAGTTTTGGCGCTTTTTTTGGTTTTGGGGACTTTTTTCGGTTTTTGTGTTTTTTTTAATTTTAGCGACTTTTTTTTTTGTTTTGGCACTTTTTTTCGTTTTTGGATTTTTTTTTTGTTCTTGGCAATTTTTTTAGATTTGGTGCTTTTTTGTGTTCTAACGATTTTTTTCGTTTTGGTGTTTTTTTATTTATGGCGACTTATTCGTTTTTTGATGCTATTTTTAGTTTTAGGGATTGTTATATGTTGTATGTAGTGCTTTTTTTCGTTTTGACGATTTTTTTAGTTTTTGTGATATTTTGCGTTTAAGCAATTTTTTTTAATTTCGGTGCTTTTTTGCTTTAAGTGCTTTTTTCCTTTTGGCGATTTTTCATTTTGACATTTTTTTTAATTTTTTTATTTTTTATTTATTCTTAAATTTCAAGAGTTTGACTCTTATGGCTTCCAAGATACAGCAATTTGTCAAAATTAAATTAACTGATAGACCTCCCTTTAGTTTTTATTGTTTCAAATATGAGTGTTAATTGGTGAAGTCTATTGTACAGACTACACCAACTAACACTAACTTTGAAAATTTAAAGTGTCTGTATATTACATTAGTATTTCAACATGTTTCGTTGCTCACTTCAGACCACCCTTTAATTTTTAGCTGTTGTTGTAGCGGCCAAAGTTTTACATACTCTGCGAAAATTTCGGGTCCGTAGCTCTTACGGTTCCCGATAAAACAGCCTGTCACACACAGACAGGCGGACAGACAGTCACAGACATACAGACGGACAGTGTAGCGAAAACAATAGGGTTTCCTTACACTTATGGTGTACAAACCCCTAAAAAGTAATTGCGTTTGCGATTTTTTTCCAGATTTATTCAGCCGTGTCACAGATTCCGTTCGGATTGGTTTTGATTCCGTAGTTGTCATTCCGAAAAAGTACATTTTTAGTGCTTTAGATTCCGTTTATTTTGTATTTCGTTTTTACAATGATAAAGTTTTTATACCTTGATTGCGTTTGTTTTGCCTTGTTTTTAGATGCAAAGCTCACATTGAGCTTTTTATTAACATGGAAAGCTCATGACCAAATATTTATTTGACGCTCCTAAAAGTATGCACGTTTTTTAGTATTTACTGCACATGAAGTCAGTAGAAAAGTGTTTTTCAATTCCACTTTGAAGTTTAAAAGTGGTTTTATTACGAAGAAAATTTTCGTTTTTCGTTTTCTGAAGAAGCAACTTAGGGAATTGAAACCACATCCTATCGGAATGGTGATCTGTGACATGGCTGATTATCATTTATTTTTTCTAAAGTCCTCACTGTGCACTGTTTTGGGAGCACAGCAGCGTATGTTTCATTACTGATTATTTATTAATCATACGACCCAGTACAAATGTCAGGACACATCTTAATGACCAACTATGCAAAAAGGTACCAACCTTCAAGCTTTCATAACAGGCAAGCCTTTAGCTACATCGATTAAATTTTGTCAGTGTATGCTAGATAAACAGTCACAGAATAGAACTGTGAGAAGACCACTGAAGAGAAGACCAGTGAAGAGAAGACCAGTGAAGAGAAGATCAGTGACGGACTTGGAGCACCGATGGAACTTAACTTTCGTTCCATTTTAAAAACAAACTTTTAATCATATTTCGTTAAATATTATTTTTTCGAAAAAACGGCACTTAGTAAATATTGGTTGTATTGTATTCAGTGATGCCATTAGGATACGAAAGATACATTTTTCGTATCTTTTCATGACTTTACGTACCATGTATAATCCTGACATTTTTCTTATCTTTTGAATCTGTACGCACAATGTACAGAAATAAAATATTAAACTTTCCGTCTCTGACAAAGCTTTTTAAAGTTATCATTTCGTTATGAATACTAAAAAACGCCTTTACTCGTATATTAATTTTTACAAAAATTAATTTGTTTTGACAACATCCAAAGATAGTTACATATCGATCCCTTAGCGCCAAATGATCGTAAGCGACATTTTGTAAGAAACTAATTTTTTTAATGAAATCAAAATTTTGTGAGCATACCCATAGTTTAAAATCATTAAAATGTCAAATTTGTTGTTAACTTTTGATGTACAGGCTATAACATTTGATCATAACCTACTGTTTATGAATATAAATCATGTTTAAATATAATAAAAACCCTTCTCCTGAAAATTTTAATTTTTGTCGCTTACGATCATTTGGCGCTAAGGGGTCGATATAATTAATTTTAAAGTTTGCTTACTGTATTTTTAAAAACTACATACCTAACCCCATATTCATAGAATTTAAAATGAGCTTGAAATGTATTTTATGTCATATTGTTCATACAAAATTTTCTTAAAATAGATTTCAAATAATTTATGAATTTATTTATGAATATGGGGGCTAATATTTATGACTTAAATATATATAAAATGAATTTATATGATATCATTTTCTTTACAATATTCATTAAATATGAAATAAAAATGTTATGTTAATATATCAACCCCCTTGCGCGAAATGATCATAAGCGACATTTTGTAAAAAATTAATTTTTTTATTGAAATAAAAATTTTATGATTTTTTTAGTTTAAAATCGTAAAAATATAAAAATTTTTGATAGCTTTTGAAATCCAGGCTATAAAATTTTATCGTAAGCGACAGTTTATGAATATAAATCATGTTTAAGTACAATAAAAAACCCTCCTCCTGAAAAATAAAATTTTTGTCGCTTACGATCATTTGGCGCTAAGGGGTCGATATGTTAAACGTTAAAAACTGATTTTAAAATTTTTTTCAATATGTATCTTTTTGGGAAAAAATTTATCTTTTTGGAAACTAAAATGTATCTCTCTCGAAATTTCACTGGCAACACTGATTGTATTATCATTTATTTTATAGTCCCCACTGTGTATTGCTTTGGAAGCACAGCTGCGTATGTTTTATAGCTGATTATTTATTAATCATACGACCCAGTACCAGTCTCAGTACCCATCATAATGACCAACAATACAAAAAAGTACCAACCTTCAAGCTTTCATAACAGACAAGCCTTGATGCGATGCAATAGGGTAAAAACTTTCAGAAAATCTAGTTTTAATTATTCGATTTAAATGGTTATTGCATATTGCCACAGATATGTTTTATTTCTTCCATCTGGTGGAATCCGTTGTCAGAACCTTGTTATATGTTTTTTTTGCTGTACAGTGTTACCATAATTACTATTACCCCACATCTTTTTGTACTTTAGACAAACAAAATTATTTTTGTCCTTCACCCTGTTTTATTTTGAATTAAACTTTGTGATTTTTTCTACGCAAAAATAGTATATGCAACTGTAACAGTGGCGGCTTTGTTTTAATTTCAGTTATTTAAATTCTTTTTAAATGTCATTTTGCCTTTGGCATCGTTATGTGAACTGTGTAATTAAATTGTGTTTTTGCTTGCAAACAGTTCTGTTTGCATGCGGGGCAAACTTATTCTTTAAATGGATAATAGATGGATGCTGCATTGAAAAAATTTCTTTTTTTATTTTCTCACATTTTTGTATTGTAAACGCAAAAGTAGTAAGAAATAGCTTTAAATTTCTTTTGACAATATTTTGCAACAATCTCCATGTTCTTTTTGGCTTGTTTTATATATTGGAGAGAGAAAAAATATATTTCCATGGCCAATGTCTGAAGGCTAGTAAAGTTGAAAAACAAATAAAATATATTATATGAAACTTTTTGTAATATGCAAGCAAATTTTTAATGATTTAAATGAAAAAGAAGAAAATTTACTGTAAAAAAGTAATTGTATGGTTGACGTGGAGATGATGAAATAAGTATTGAAATTCAGCTGCTTTAAAATTTTCTTTATTGAGGCTTTTTATTTGTGGAATTTTATTGAAGAGACAACTTTTTTTTTAATGTGCTTGTAAGCTCGTAGTGTAGTGGATAGTGCTCTAGACTATTAACCGGGAGTTTACAGGTTTAATTATGGCCAAGATCCTGGGTATTTCTGCAGAAAAGCCAAAAAAGGCTTAAGCAGTATGTCTGTATTTTTTTCTTTCTCTCTCTCTCTAATGTATTATTGAATGAAAAGCAATTTGTATGTGGCATCAGTTTTTTTTTTATTTTCATTCTATAATATTCTTATATTCCTTTCTGACCGTTTGAAGTTTAGTATTAGTTCTCGTTAAATTCTCTATTTAATGTTATTTCTTTTCGTTGTTGTAAGCAACATTCTGAACGATATAATGATAAAAACTTGTATAGGTCTTTAAAATTAAAATGATATTTGCATGGTGTCTATAATTTTTCACGAAATCAGTCCTAAAATTATTTAACGTAGAAGGAAGAATACAAATCTTAAAATAATTTATTGTCTCTAAAGTTGGTAACACTTTGAGAAAGCAAGAATTGTATATGAGCATTTCCAAACAAAAGTCCACAATTTTGTCACGTGCGACACCAAGTAATTAATTATGTATTTCAGAACTATGTGGCTCGATTTTTCTTAAAGTTTTACTGTAAATCTACTTACGGCCTACACATATATGTTAAGAAGTAAAAAAAATTATTTTTCTTGGAAAAACAAACATAATTGCTTGGTGACGCACGCGACAAAAAATTGACTTACCTTTGAAAATGCTCATATGAGGTAATTTTTAAAGCATAAAGGCAAAATTTGCGTTAATTAATTTCACACTTTACAGTAAAGAACTATAAGTTATTTTTTTTTGTCTCATCAGTTGCTAACACTATTGGGTACAACGTATTAAAACTTTTACTGTTGGCAAGAGACTAACATTGCAATAAGTACATTATCTTATACGAAAGAAAATTTTATTATTTTAAAAATTGATGTATACAGCTGCGTCACAGACACCTCTCGGATTGGTTTTGATTTCGTAGTTGTCATTCCGAAAAAAGACAGTTTTGGTACTTTAGATTCCTTGTATTTTGTATTTCATTTTTACAATGATAAAGTTTTTATACCTTGAGGCGTTTGTTTACTCTGGTTCTTAGATGGTAAGCTCACATTGAGCTTTTTATTAACATGGAAAGCTCATGTCCAAATATTTATTTGACGCTCCTAAAAGAATGCACGTTTTTTAGTATTTACTGCAAATGAACACAGTAGAAAAGTGATTTTAAATTCCATTTTGAAATTTAAAAGTGGTTTGATTACGAAAAAAAATTTTCGTTTTTTGTTTTCTGAAAAAGCAACTTCCGGAATTGAAACCACTTTCGATTGGAATGGTATTCTGTGACATGGTTGGTTGATAAATGTCATTTTATACACATTTTTTTCCTCCGCTTTAAAATATGGTTACGCATTTCATTATGTACAAAAAGAGAAAACAAATGCTAAAATATATATCCGTAAATAAAAGTAAAGATATCAGTTTCATTTCTTATTTCATATTTTAAAAATAAGCTGTTTGTCATTCGTGAGTTTTCTTTTTAATCTTAAATATTATTATCAAATATGTCAATAAAATGGCGTGTCATATAAATTATTTAAAACTATATGAGTAATAATTCCAATACAAAGAAAAGTTATTAAAAACAAGTGATATTGAAGTGTTTATTTTAAAATTTGTAGCATGAAATTCATCAATGCCACAAATTCGTCGCTCGTGTCTGGAATATTTATTGCTAAAATTCAGGACACTGTTCAATAAAAACAAAATTGTGTTTTCATCGTAATAATTTGGGTAGTAAATAATTGAATTATGTTAGACCATTTGCTTAAAATTTGACTGTGAAGAAGAAAGCATGAAAAAAATTGTAATTCGTGACTTGCGTGTCTGCATGGATTTGGCTGTGCTAGTTTCTAATATCTAATTTAGGAGTTTTTGTTATTGTTTTAGACATTTTAAAGGAGAAGAAAACTAAATTACCCAGAGCAGAGTTTCGAAAGCGGTATAGAGAAAAATTAAAACTAAATAGAAAACGGTATGCAAATTATAAACAAAAACCAAGAAAAAGGTAAAGGGAACTATTCTTAAAATAACTTATTTTATTTATTAATTCGTTGCCTTTAATTTGAAGTAGTTTTAAACAATTAAAACCAGGTAAAATAATGTAGAAATCATGTCATCCTAAAGTGAGGTAACGAATAACAAAAATTTCATGCGTTGATATGGTAAAAATAATATAAAATAGATGTTTTTAGGAGACTATTTTGTTTCCAAAATCAACATACAATTATTCATTCGTTACATATTCTAAAATTTTCAAATAATAAAGTTCATATTCCAATCAGTTTACTAATTTATTCGAGATATTCCAAAGAAGTTTTCTTACAAGAATCTATTTATTTGTTGTGCGGGCAAATAGACATATTTATTTAAAATACAGACATATAGATAGGGTAATCCACAATAAATATTTATATTTTTCAATTCAATCTGTTTGCCTTTTTATACGATGTTAAATTAAAAGCCAAAAAAATTAAACAAAATCTATCAACCTAAAACTTTATACGTTTAGTGTTTCGAAATAACTATTTGCACTAACCTCGTATTTGTGTGCGTGTGCTCCTGCTAAAATGTTGGAAATAACAAAGAGGTGTCCTTTTATGGCAATGAAAATTAAATTTCCACGAATTTTCTCATAAAATCCAGTTAATGCGACAACATGGATACCATGATGTCATACATAAAAGACAACACGCACACGCACACACACACACACATATACCCACTTACTACAACACTAAACCACCATGACATAATTACGGCAAGAATGGAACAGCCACAAAATCTTCAATGTTAACAATACTGTGTCACAGCATACCAATACACCAAAATATATTCCGAACAAGCAGCAAAATCAAGTAACGGCTTTTTCTGCTGCCGTCCGTGAAATAAAGGGGAAAATAGACGGATATAAAAACAAGGGAAAGGATGTTCTTGGAACAATTAAATTCAATGTAAAAGCATTGCTGGAAAAAAACTGTCTTGTTCAATTTGCTATACAAAATAAAAACAAGAACAAAAAAGAAAAAAACTATTAGTAAAAAATTTTAAGGTGAAAGGGTACGATGATGATGATGATGATGTTGTGGCGCTTTTTCTACTAAATACTTGTTTAAAATAATTGTTTTTATTGCTGCCACTTTCTACTCCCCGCTGTTAATATTGTTCGAGCAAATTTTACGCTTCTGCAAGGCATTGTTAATGTTCTTCTGTCTGTTGTGTAGAAAAAAAAATTACATAAACGTAGACAAACGTACATATTTGCACACATAATTTCCATTAAAAGTCATTAAAGTTACCTTAACCCATTAAAAAAAAAAACTTCAAGAAATAAAATTGTAGTTTAAGACAGTAAATTTTCTTATTTACATAAATTCCTTCTAGTTTTACTGAAAGGATTGTAAATTATTACGATTTATTTAAATAAAGGATTCATGCTTTTATTGTATAGCGATCAGATGACATCATCGTCCGTATTCTAATACTAGGCCTCTTAAAAAACAGCCACACAATGTATAATGTAACTTTAATTATTTAATGATACATACACACAGAAAAAAATACCAATGTAAAATCAACATGTCACAATGTTCATTGGAAATCACCTGAAGGGGTTATCTTTCATTACTTTTTTTATCAACATCTAAAATTAAATGGTTTTTTCTTTCTCGATATAAAATTATTTCAAACTTCTTATTTTATTTTTATTTTTTATTTCTATTTCTATTTTGCTTGTAATTTAAATCAGATGTAACTTAAATCATTTTATTTGTATTTATTTGGTTTAGTCTATGTATAATACCATTTTAATTTAATAATCTCTCGTTTAGCACAAAAAGCAACAATTTAATGCTTCGTTTTATGGCAAAAATTGTAAAGCTAAACTCGATATATTTTCCATTTTCCAATGGAGTGTAAATAATACCAAAATAAAATAAATTTTCTAAATAATTGCTTTGATCAGAAAGCATTTGTAATAAAGTGTTTATAATGCAGACAGTGAAAGTTAGAATTTTTGGTTTTAAATTGTAAACTTGGTAAAATTAAAATCAGTTTATAAGAGATTATCACACATTTGCAATATTAAATGCCCACAATAGATACGATTAAAATGAATTGAAGCAAAGAGTTTTTAGCATGAATTTAGAAATTAATAAATGTAAAGTATTATACAGTAAAATATATTTTATACACAGTCAGGCTACAAATTTAGTATTACACTAAGGACTCAGTTTGAAGTGAAGGACAATTTCTAAACATTATTTAAAAAGTCTTGCACTAAAGAGTGTATACAATTATAGGAATAAAAATTATACAAATTACTTTGTTTAGGCCTAAGACTAAAGAGCTCGTATTTAGTATAAAATTCATTTGTTTTTATACTAAAAATTATATCTATACTAAGGAATTGGTCTTATAATTAAGACTGAGTTTCATAGTGGCATGTTGGTTTCATATTAAAGGCTAAGAATTGTACACAAAACTTCAGGCCGAAGGCCGGCTATACAGGAATCTTTATTCAGCGAAGCCGATTTTCAATATACCTAGAGGAAACAATCCTTAAGCGCGGCCAAACGCTGGCTATGCAAAAATCTTTACTCAGGGAAGCCGCTTTTCGATATACCTAGAGAAAAAACCTTTAAGCCAGGCCGAAGGCAGTCTATGCCTATTTTATACTAACCAGAAAAGTTTTATACTAAACACAAAAGTCTTATACTAAGTATAAAATTTTTATACTAAAGAAATATTTTTTATGCTAAGAGGTATTTTGTTAAGACATAGTTTTATATTAACGGCTATCTCTTTTACTAAAAATTACATATTATACTAAGTATATTCTGTTACATTATATTATAGTCTAAATAGTTTACAACAACCCACTCTTATACTACAGACAAAGACTTCAGAGCAAAGTCCAAGTTTTATACTAAAGTGTATGCCTTATACTAAAAACAAAAATTTTATACTTACAACTAAATCTTTGTTCAGACTTGGCAAATATTTGACAAAAAGTAGTAGACACCATTTTGGAAAAGTTCCATTCACTATAATTCATGATATTTGTAAGTCAAATAAAGTTAAATAGTATAAAATTGTTTGCATATTGTGTAATGTGTTACAAAAGAACTTGCTTAACCCTGCGGGAAACTTTGAAACAATTATCCAATAACAACGCCATTTTAAAAAGACAAATCCCTCTCATATAAGGCTCTAGAACTCGAACCGATTGGTAGTCCTTGCTAGTCCCTCTAAGGAACTTAATAAGTATTTACTTGAGGCAAAAGGAATAACAGTATTATATAATGGTTATGCTTATTTTGTCAAATAGTTTGCTTATCTTAGCTTAAGTCTTATACTAAAAGCAAACTCTAATACAAAGGTATATATTTTTATACTGAAGAATAAATCTGATGCTATGGACAAAACTATAACACTAAGTAAAAATTTTATACTAAAGACTAAGTATTATACTTATAACTAAGTGTCAAACCAAATATTACGTTTTATACGAAAGACAAAGTCTTATACTAAAGTCTAAGTCTTATACGAAATGTTTAGTGTTATTAGTAAGGCTTAGTTTTATGCTACATATGGAATTCTTTTACATACTGACAAAATCTGCGTGCAAAAGCATTATACTATTATACTGACTATACTTGGAATAAAAGTTTTATACAAAAGAGCAAGTCTTATATTTAAATCAAATTATTATACAAATTAATAATAAAACACTAATTCTTACACTATTAAGGGCCTTATTTTGTAAAGCGCAACATTTAGCGTTGGTGAATTTTGTTTGAAAAAATGTAAATTACAAAAACAAAACACATACTAAATTCAATTTGACAGTAATTAGCGTTGCGTTTTAAAAAATTTGGCCCGAAATCTTATACTAAAAAATAAATCTTATACTTTAAATCAAGTAGCACACTAACGACTACGTCTTATAATAAAGACTTGGTCTTATACTAAGGACTGAATCTTATACTAGAGGCTTTGCTTTATTCAACGGAAGTTAAAAGCATTATACTATAACCTAAGTGTTATATTAAGGGCAAAAAAGAAGACTTTTTGTACGAAACTTAACATATTTATATCAAGAACTTAACTCTAGATTTCGTTTTCTTAGTATACCTTATGTGCTGTCTCTTTTTTTTTTTTTTTTTTTGTTGTACCAATTGTTTTCTGCAAAATTTGTCCCATTTTTAATGCACAAACTGGGCCAAAAATTGACAATCTCTTTTGTCTCATCCTGTTCCTTTATTCTACAAAAATGTTAATGATTGTGGAATTGTCTACCACAGTTTCATTAAAAGCAGTATTATTATGTAGATCAGAGTACGAAAATATACGAGGAAAAGTCTAAAAGTTTTCACAAAATCCTTTAACGCTAGCTAATAATTAAAATGAAAGTTTCCGGAACGTTTTATGACAAAGCTTATATTCAGCTTCTTAAGCAAAGTTAAGCTATTTTTTTTTTTTATTTGAGAAATGGGAAGAGTGTAAGTTCATGGTAACATCCTACATTGTGGAATTAAATCAAAGGGAGAAAAAAATTTGCCTTCAAATGTGAACGTGCATTATTTTTTTTATTTTTATTTTTTTGTTTACCAACGTAAGTAATAGAAATATGAAAAAGTAGGATTCATATTCTAATTTTAGCCGAGTTCGTCCTGACATAAAATTATATATTTCGATTTTTTTGTATTGAGCGTTAAATTTTCTTTCACTATTGTTCTGGTAATGATTTTTGCGAAAAAAAATACACCACAAGAAATTAGTATGGAGTTTGGAAGCACTATACATCTTCTCTGTAAAAACAAAAAATTATAATAGTTGCAAGACGAAATTAAGAGTTATGACCACTTTATCAATTTTGACTTGGGTTCACATGCAAAAATAATAAATTTTTATCTCTTAAAATAATTCTTTACAAACAGATATACATAAGCAAAAAGTAGGCTAGCTCCTCTTTCATATAAGACAAATTTTCATAACATCGACCAACAAAGTTAAAAGTTATGTCAATTTTTGTATAATTATTCGTAGCAAAATACGACCTACCTCATACATTCTTAGACAATGTAACAGCCCACACTACGGTAGAAGCCAAATTTTTTTCAAAGCAAATCAGAAGTTTAACATTGTCGGTTTTACGCTTCCGCTGCTGTTAACTATTTCATGCCGTCCTAAAATTTTTAGATAAATTATATTTAGGAAAGCTCAAGCAACATAACGCTCAATACATTTTTATACGAATTCAATATTTTTTTCAGAACACAAGCTACCCACAAAAACTTTCCGTACTGGAAGGCAAAAAAGTATATGAGGATCTAAGTCGTAACTACTTAAAATTTGAGCCGATAACTACTTATTTTTATTTGAGAAATCCAAAAAATAAGGGCTGCCCCTTAAAAATGTATATACATTGTCACAGCAATTAACTAGCTACTATTTGGCTGACTTGAAGCTAAAAAATAAGTAGTGAAATTCAAAAATTAAAATGAAAAAAAAATTATACACATGTTTTATTTATATTTTTAAATTATTTTATTTTTTTGAGCCAGCTGGGATACGAAGCTGTGCGCCTTCAGATTTGGAGACTAGTGCTTTACCCACTCAGCTATTATTGACTTATGCGTTAAGCGACAAAAATTAGTTTTTATATACACACACATGTTGACTTAAAAAGGTGTTTTCTACTTATTTTATTAATACGTATCAACAAAGTGTAACTACCTTCAGATAATGAGAAAAATACAAATTAGAACTGAAGCATAGTAATAAGATAAATAAGTACCACTCATTACTTTGTAACCCATTAATAAAGTACTACCGATTACAAAAATTACAAAACTTTTTTCTGATTATATTTTGAATTTAAAACAATTCTTCGATATATTTTAACATAAGCTCCTTAGTTATTCACTAAAAATTTCAATTAAATTAAAAAATATGGATAAAATTCAATACATGTTTTTGGATACAAGCGATGAGTGATGGATGAAACGTTTTATAATATAATACTTTTTAACAAAGTTCACAAAACTTTGATATATTTAGGCCCAAATTTACACACATATGTTAATTATTAGTAAACTAAAATGATAACTTTTGTTCAACTAAAACTTCATATTCACAGTGTTTAGTTTAGCCAATAATTTTAATATGGGTAAATAATGGTAACCCTATCAAATATCAATAAACAAGCAAAAAATATAGAAATAAAGAATACTTCAGATCTTAAGGCGGCAATTTAAACATTTTTAAACACACACAGCTAATGGAGCAAATATTATTTTTTCGCTCCTAAAAGTATGCCTATATGCATATAAGAATTTCCAAAGCATGGTGTAATAAGTATACAGGCTCAGCAAATACAACAAAAAACTTGATAATGCTTGTCAAAAAAATTACACGTGCTGGATGTGGCTTATGTACAAAATTACCAGAGCAAAATATTATCTGCTGACGTTCCATGTTCCAAAGCATCTAACTAATTGTGAACCAATGGCATTTGGCGGTTTAACTAATGGCTGTTTAACTAATTAAAGAATTGTGAATAAAATATCATTGGCTAAACTATTGTCATTAGTTAATTAATGACTGTGAATTTGGGCCTTAGAAACACAAATCTACAACAACAACAATTTTAAAAAAAAAATTATAATATCAAATATTTATAAAAAAAATTCATGTGTGAAGTAAGAAATTCATACTTTCTTATGTGGAAAATTAATGGCATGCCATACGGACACGCCATTTTGTATGAAGAGAGTATAAACACATAATGGACAGCCTTACACAATAACAAACATATGTACATTTATTTATAATATATTAAATCATGCTAAGACAATTTTAATTTTAGAATTTATGCGTTTATTTTACGAAATATTTTACTATACTTTCAAGGGACACGAAAAAAGCATTTCAAATGATAATCGCCCAATTCTGTTAATTTTTTTCGAACTGATAGTCTAAAGATGTTGCTCTGCTGAGACCGACAATGCCACAAAAAAATCTTATTTATTTTATTATGCTCAATTGTATCTATGAGTGTCTGTGATAATCCTCGAAAGCATTAAGGACGACCTTCAATTGGTTAGATAGATTTTATCCTAGTGGAAAATAAAAAAAATTAGAAAAATATTTACGATAGTGGCTTCAATTTTCACGAGAAGTCGAGTATCAAAAATATGGGTGCCGTAGTTAGTCACAATAAATGTAATCGTGTAACCAGTTTATATATTGGTCTATAAGTTTTACTTCGCTTTTTCCCACTTCCATCATATACATATGTAACAATTATCCTGTTTAATCTTACCCGAATAAGCCCAACACAGTGAAATCGTCTGATAACGTTACGACCACGATTCTCATTAGAGATATATGGATTTAATGTATGATAAAAAGAAAAAGAATATTAAAAATTTTGGCAAAAGCATCGACAAAATGTGATGAAATTTTAAGACCAACCCAAACGTTATGTTCGGTAATGCCTCTGTAAATAATTATTAGCTTCCCTTCGTATCTGTAACAAAAACGTTAATTTTAATATGCCAAACAGTAATTTTTAAAATTTACATACAGTACAGTTTTACTCCAATGACAAAATTCAGAGGTTACGACAAAAAATCATTTAACTAAAACCAAAAATGTTAACGAATTTTTCATGGTCTCTTTATAAACGAGTTTAAAAGGCATTTCAGTTTAACGACACAAAAGACATCATTAAAATTCCATTGACGCACAAATTGTTTGTAACGTACAGTGGAATAAATAAAATTTGCTTATTTAAGAAAAAAATATATTAGAAAAAACATTAAAAGGTTCGTTTTTGGAATAAATATAAAAAAGTTAAAAAGGAAAAATTTTTCCTAGAAAAAAAATTCTTTTTTATTTATAATTCTTCTCTTTTATTGTATGGAATTTGATATAGTTAACAATGTTTTTTAATAACAATATTTAGTGTAGTGCTAGTAAATTAATTTACTTAAGTGTCCACAAGAATATTTTCTAATCTTGTTTTTTCCTAGAAACTTTCATCCAGAATTTTATGTTTTACTTTTTTTTGTTTGAGCCAAAAAATCTTTTTAAACTAAATTACAATTTATGAACATGATGATGAAGAAGTAAAAGGCAAGACGCAGCATTGAACAATTTATGACCTACTTTTATGTTAAAAGGACTCCAAAACATTAACAGCACAATGCAATACTACAATGACAAAATGATATTTTGAGGTGGCTCATGCATATTTATTTGTAGAAACTGTTGTGCGCTCATGTAGTTGTTTGTTGAATCCGTTTTAAGTAACAAATGCACAAGCATGAATTAAGTTAATGTTGCGTGTTTAATACACATTTTGCCATGATTTCCTAAATGGCTGATGCCTGGATGGATAGATAGAAATCATAAATGCTATAAATATTAGTTGCTTTACAACTTATTCGTATTATCCTTCTCCCTTCTCCCTTCTCCCTTCTCCCTTCTCCTTATCTCTTTAGCTTTTAGCGCTTATTGTTATTGTGGTTTTCTATTTAGAAAGATTACTTCTCTTTTATTTGCCAACAAAAGAGTAACACCAAATAAAGAAAAGTAATCGGTTAAAAAGACTCATGCTAAATAAGTTTTCAATAAAACCTAAAATTTCGTGGAAAATTCTAAAGCAGCTATTAGGAGCAAAAGAATATATTTGGTTAAAGGATATAATATCGAACATAGAAAATATTAAATTAATTTTATTTGTAATCAAAAAGAACAAGAAAATTTTTTTGATTATAAATTATTAAAACTGTTGTTGGATTTAAAAAATTATTTTTTTTTTGTAATTTTTATTATTATACGTAATTTTTTGAAGTTTATTGGCTTAGAAAAGCTATTAAATCAAACTGAAATTCATTGATCTTAATTAGTTATGTTAGAAAGAGAAACTTTGAATTGTTTAAAGTACACAGAAAAAGTTATTCTGACCGTACAAGCCGAGCTGGCGCTATACACTACAGATGATTGAGGCCGTAACTTTTAAAGAACATCGTGAATAGTGATTGTGATTTAAAAATCACTGCTACTTTAAACTGTGACTGCGATCACAGTTTTTTCAGTCCTCTTATAGTAATTTTCAAGTGCATACTATCGCCTTGTATCGCCTTTCTAGTATCAAATACACTTTTTGTTTATTTGTTTGTGAACACCTAGTGTAATTTGTATCGGCTTAAAATATTGTATTAATGGACAAAAGAAGAACAAGCTACATACAAATACTCTCAGAGAGTACATACAAATGCTCTCTGAGTATCGTAATAAATACGACTTTTTCAAAACATACGAAATAAAAGTGTATTGAATACACTAATTTGTATATGAGAATTATCAACAACAAGTTACGCTATTGTATTCAATACAACATTACACGCGATACAAAGATACAAGAGGTTTTGTGAATTAAGCAATTGTTCTCTTCTTACTGAAGAAACATACCAAGTCAGATATAAATACATACCCCTGAAAATATGCTTTGAATTTAAAAAAGAAACACCACTAAGGAAACACAAATGTGCTCCTTTAAAATTGTTTTTTACTTTTGTTAAGAAAAATTATTTACTCGGGTTATAATGAACTTTGCCTATAGCCAAGAAACTTGTTCGGAGTTCGACATAAGAGAACTTCACTGTTGTATAAGTAACATTAGCACAACGAAGGAACAACTACAAACCGGCTTTCGTGGTCGAAGTATTTAATTATTCAGATACTACAACTCACAGAACTTTTTCCGATCAACAGTGGCGTCCGGGCCAACTTTTCATTTTGTAGTCTTCGGGCTAGCTGTTTGCCCACTGGTTTTCGGATAAGCTGATCCTTCAGTAGTCCTCGGGCTGCCTGCTTGTTCAATAGCCTTCGGGCTAGCTATTTCCTTAGTAGCATTCGGCCTAGATGTTCACTCACTAGTGTTCGGACTATCTTCTGGTTTAGTAGTCTTTGGGCGTGCTGCTTTCTCAGTAGCCATCAGACCATATGATTCTTCAGTAACCTTCGGACTATCTCTTCCCTCAGTAGCCATCAGGCTATCTGTTTCTTTAGTAGTCTTCGGACTAGCTGCTTTCTAAGTAGTCTTTGGGCCTACCTATTTCGCTAGTACCCTTCTAGCTATATGTTTCCTTAGTACCCTTCCGGCTAGTTGTTTCCTCAGTATTCGTCGGACACACTGTTTCCTCAGTAGCCTTCGAGCGTGCTGTTTTCTCATTAGCCATCGAACAATCTGCTCCCTCAGTAAGCTTCGGGCTAGCTGTTTTCTGAGTAGTATTCGGCCCAGCTGCTCCCTCAGTAGTCTTCGGAATAGTTGTTCTCTCAGTAGTGTTCGGGCTAGCTCTCTCTCTCTTCAGTAGCCTTCGGACTATCTGCTACTTTTGTAGTAGTGCTGTTTCCTCAGTAGCCATCGGACTATCTGATCCCTCAGTGATCTTCGGACTCTCAGCTCCCTCAGTAGCTGTTTCTTCAGTAGTCTTCAGACTAGTTGCTTTCTCAGAAGTCTTTTGGCCTAGCTATCTCGCTAGTAGCCTTCGGACTATCTGTTTCCTTAGTATCCTTCTGGATAGTTGTTTCCTCAGTATTCTTTAGACATAGCGTTCCTTCAGTAGCCTTCGCGCTAACTGTTTTAGCAGTACTTGGCCTAGCTGCTCCCTCAGTAGTCTTTGGGCTAGAACTTAGAACCGATCTTCAACCATTATACCCATATACTTTAAAAGCGTAAAAGATTAATATTCGTATCATAAATGCTGGGAACTCGCTTAAAATTTGTCATGCAAAATCAATCGTTAAGAGCCTCTAAGAACTTTGAACGGTAGTAAATCGTCAATCAATTTTCTTCAAACAACCATTAAGAAAGTATCCTGCCTTTTAAATCTTTTATATTCTAGTATTAATATCTCCAAATTTTGTCCTTTCCATTAATCGATTAAATATTTAGTAGACAACACTACTTTTAGCCATTAATTTCTGATATGTATCAAGACAATTCATTGGTGAGTTCTTGCACTGAACTGAATCTGGCCTCCTATAGACATGCATGCTTTAGCATTGAACATGTTTTTTGTTGTCGTTGCTAAAAATGAATTTTCTCCTTATTTGCTCGTTGCTTTTCAATCGCATGATAGAAAAAACAACACAAAAACGTTTAATTAAGTTTGCGCGAATGCATTTTAAATGACAAAGTTTTCCAAATGGGTATAAAATTTATTTTAACCGCCATAAAATAAACTTTGTCGATTAACTCAGGTAGAATAAGGATAAGTTTAGTGTTGAACTATAATGATTTTCAAAACAGTTGTAGTTGCTCAAAAAGTTGTTGTTCGAGGCTCTCTAATTTTCCTGTTGTTGTTTTTTTTTTTTTTTTTTGAGATTTAACATGAAGGTTTTTTTGCAGCTTGTATTTTTTCCTATTTTGCTTGCATAAAATTAACGAAATTACCAACAATGTTTTGCAAGTAAATGTAGTCTTTTTTTAAAGTAATTTTTGTAGCATTTAATGCCATTTATTTTTATGGTCTTTTGCGTTTTTAATTATTGCGGAATTTAGTTACTTCTAAGTTCTGAAAAGTGTTAAAGTTTGTTTAATATCCTTAAACTGTGTATCATCTCTCTCTCACACAGCAAAAAGTTCAATTAAAAGTAGAAATTTCAAATAGGAAAGTAAACAAGTAAATTGGAAATATTTTTTATGATTTTTTGCAATATTTATTTTTATTTCTTAATTGAAGTTTTATTCCACTTTTATAAATTTGTTAACTTTATGTCGTACAACGTAAAATTTCATAGGAATGCTTAGTTCTTCCCTACTACACCAAAAAGATATACAATTTGAAACTAGAAGTTTAATTAAGCCATTATTTCATATGAGATTATGATTGTGAGATTTCCTTAAAAAAACTAAATGAACCTGTGCCCAGAATTGTTTTTGACCACGGAGAATACCATGCTGATAGTAACAAAAAGCTATCTTATCTCGACTTAAACATTTATTCTTTATAGCCACAGATATTACACCGAACTGTCAAATACTTTGTCAATCTTTCTTTTCCGGCAACCATGTAATTTTTTCTTATCATAGGCTGTGACTGTCAACTACTTTTTCTTGTTTTGTTTTTTTTTTATAAATTGCTCTAAGTACACTGTTGTTCTCTTATGTTTTTGAAGCAAATTATCTAACAATACATTAATTTTTATAATTATGATCATTATCATATTTAACATATAAGTATTGTTTCTTTTATGCAGTATTTATTCATATGAGCAAATTTTTGTTTGTGACATTATCACTGTTAGAGCATAATTGAATCTTATGTTGCTGATAAGTGCGACATTAAAGTCAGTTAGTCACTTTGTTAAAATAAATATATGTGATATATTAAATACACTCAGAGAAATATGATATTACTTAGACTCCCATTAAAAACAGCGAACTTCATATACGACTATCAGCTTACGAGTATTATATTAACCTGATGTTAATGTGAATATATCAAAAAAATAATAATTGCTCTATTCCATTGGTGTCGTTTATAAAGTAGGAAATTGCTGGTAAAAGTGTTGATACAAAAAACACAATAGTTACAAATCAGTCATGGTTTGCTGCTAGGGGAATAAAGTAAACTTAAATGCCACAGTTGAAATGAAAACGGACCAGTTGTATGCGTCATTGGATGGCACTTTAAACAACCTCTCAAATGGTGGATATTGTATTTGTTTTCTAGGGGCAAAATATGAAAATCTACAAAAAATTTACCAGACAACATCAAACTCACTAGCGAACCCCCAAATCATTTGGGAATCTTCATAAACTAAACCGATCCATAACACTATGCAACAAGAAAAATGCCAAGGAGTACCACTATATATTTTTGATGTGTGATGATCCTCTAATTACAAAACAGTCGATATTTAAAATTCGATTAAAAATTGTTTATATAATTTTTTCTAAAATTTGGGAATTTTAAAAAAGCTGCTCCACTCTTTTTATCATAACTTGTAAACGGAATGGCCAATTTGATAACAAAAACCAATCAAAAACTTAAAACAAATTTACCTTTAAGGCATTCAGACTACAATGACGGAAACTATATTTTTTTTATGCAAACTTGAAAAATTTTTAAGTTTCCTTTAATGACCAATATAGTGTACTATTAATTATATGAAAAAGGGGGATTACATCCAGGCTAGTTTATGGTCAACTACTTTTGTTTCCAAAAAGTAAATAAAATCTTGAAAAATTGTTATTTGTTAAAAATTTATAAAAAGTGGAAAGTTTGCCATTTTATCCTTTTTATTCTGTATCCTTTTTATTCTTTAATCATAAAGTTCCATATAGTAGAAATTAAATAAACTTTATTTAATGAAAATCGATCAATATATCAACATGAAAAATCGCCAAAATGAAAAAAACGCTTAGAGAAAAAAAGAACCAAAATTAAAAAAAGGCTAAAGATTACCAAAACTGAAAAGATAGACAAAAAACTAAAAGAAAAATCCCAAAAAGCCGAAAAAAGGCGAATAAACGAAAAAAAGCACTAAAACCAAAAAAATCGCTAAAACTAAAAATATCGTCAAAAAACGGGATAACATGACCAAAAATGAAAAAATAACATTAAAAAGAAAAGAAGGCAGAAAAAGCACCAAAACAAAAAAAAATCGCCAAAAACTGAAAAAATCGCTAAAACGAAAAAATGTTCAAACCGAAAAAATCGCTAAAACTAACAAATCAACAAAAACAGAAAAAAAATCCCAAAACCTAAAAAAGCGCCAAAACTGAAAGAAAGTGACATAGCTACAATAAATCGCAAAAACTAAAAATATCGTCAAAAATCTAAAAAAAGCATTAAACAAAAAAAATGTCAAAACCAAAAAATAGCCAAAATTAAAAAAATTGGCAAAAGACAAAAAAATTAAAAAAACGAAAAATCGCCAAAAAAAAAACAAAAAATCAACAAAATGAAAGAAGCGCCAAAGCCAAAAAAATCGGTAAATCAATAAAAAAAATATGCTCAAAAAATAAAAAAAATAAAATTAAACGAAAAAGCAAAACGAAAAAATTTTCAAAATGAGAAAAAAGTTAATGTTACATCTAAGACTCAGTTTAGGAAAGCTACAATTCTTGTAGTCCTTACGTTTGACGTATTCAGCTGTTGTATGTAAAATGTCATGGCTTACATTTTTGTAAAACATTTTAACCCTCTAGCTCTTCGCAGTAAGTGTCCTTTTGGTCTTTAAATAAATATAGGGGAAAAGTCCCCTTTAGCGGCTGCCGGCAGGGCTGAATTAATTAACAGAAATGGTTCTCATGGTGTTTTACATAAAAGTGTTAAATACATATTATACCTTAATGATTAAACAGAACTAAGTCTTCAACTTCAGGCAAAAACGCTGTCAAATAAACAGGACTGAAACTAAATCGACGGCAGCAGCATCAGAATGCTTTCATATTATTGTTTATTTTATTTCTTTTTATAATTCGTATGAAAGATATATGAAATTTTATTAAAACACGGCAACATTGTTGAGAGAATGGGTGGCTAAAACTGAGAGCATGAGAAAAAATTTTCTCAAAATAAAATAGATTTTATTTCATGACTGCTTTTTACGGCATATGATTGATGTCAATTTGTATGGAAAAACTCGTCAAGATCCAGTTATGTTTCATCATTTAAACGTAAGCCCTAGAAGAAAAACGATGACGAGTCTGTATAGCTATGTGCGAAAGAAGGGGATTTAAGCCACCCTATATGAGTCTCAGATGTAATCCTTTTTGTGACCTCTACCAGAGTCAGCCGCTAGAAACTTGTTATTTAAAAGAAAAAATGGTTTTGCTGTACAGGTTAAATATTTTAGCAAAAACTAAGTGACTTCACTTTATTATAAATAAAATCAATATTTATCTACTTTCATGAAACAAAGTTTATTTTATTTGTAGTATATGTGGCTTAATGATTAGTTAATTAAACTGGAAAGTTTTAGCCAATTTTGATTTGTTATAAATTTTTAATAATTACAAATTTTCCAATTTTGCATAAAAAAATATATTTTTCATTATTGTTGTGTAAATAATTCTGAAACCATTGAGTATATAAAATATTTTACTCCAAGTTTCTTAGTATATGTTGTAGTAAAATTAGACCAAGTTATGATGAAATCGATGTAGCAGCCTCTTAAAAAATCCCAAATTTTAGAAAAAAATCAACAAAATCTATCCATAAAATATTAAGTTCCGACTGTTGTTGTAGATAATGTACCATAATATGTAAAAAAAATATCGTAATAATCAAGGGTCATGACAAAAGTTTCATTTTGTTGCAAAGTTATTATTAGTTAATGATGCATAGTAGCTTTATTGAACTCTCATCACCTCTTAGTCTTAAGCATTTCCTACAACAACACCAATACAAAGAAGAGAAAAAATGTTATACTATTATAATATTTGAAAACACATAAGTAGAATCTATAAATAAGCGTACATATTTTGTTTGTTTATTAAGCTTTAAGCCTGTGTACTATATACGCATGTATTAGTGGCAACTTTAAACGCTTATAGCTCCAAAACACTAAATTGATTTTAACAAAATATAGATTGTGCACATCGGTCAGTAAATATCTTTAAAATAACATAAGTATTGTCAAAATCGTTTGTATAATGTGAGCAAAAAATGGTTCTTCCTATTATTTATATTGATTTCACAAAAAAAAATAATATTAAAATTAAATTCGTTAGAAACTTAAATAAAAAGTTTATTTTTCCTCAACGGAAGTTTACATAAATTTGAAGGGAATAACTGATAAAAAAATATTAAATTTAAAATTATCAAATAGAAAATAATTGTTATAACAAACCCTCTTCTTTTATATTTTCTTTCCTTTCCGTACCCACAAATTTTCCAATTATTTTACGCTGGTTTCCTTTTTTTTTATTAAAAGCAAGAATATACAATAAGGCAATTAAATTTCCTAAATATAATGCGCTTAATTGAAATGTATTTAAAAGCAGAAAGCAGCAGTGGTGGGAGTTGTTAAGGAGCTACAAAATATGTAATCATTAAACATTAAATAAAATGACCAGCAGCAACTGGCTGGAAATATTTGATGATAATATTGATAATGATGGCTGCTGTCTCAGTGCGGTAGTTAGTAACTGTCATGGCGTTCGTTGGTGGTGTCGGTGGTCGGCGGTTCTTTACCATTTATGTAATTCCTACAATGTGCTTATAAAAAAATATAAAAGCCCCAAGGCAAAACTAATTTAATAAATGGATGGCAGTGTAGAAAGCTAACAGATTTATTGCTAATTTACTTAGCAGCAAATTTCCAGCCATAACCATAACTGATGAATAAATGAATACGGCGAGTATAAGAATGGTTAGATAACATGGAACGCACACAGACAATAGCACAACTGTTATTCAACTTTCTATGCTATATCCTTATTTATATGTATGTACTATATATATTCGTTTAATAAAATGCCTTACTAACTTACTTACTTACTTACTTATTTACTTACTTACACATTAATATACGTAATTTTATTTTTGGGGAGAGCCACAACGAACAAGATGAATATGATTTGTAGGCACAAAGTTAATATTGCCTCTAAAAGCTTTGGTTAGAAGCTTTTCTTGCTTTATTTTTCATGCCTATTTTTCATCTTAATTTATTTCAATAAGTAACCAATTACAAAGATAAACTCCAACTTGCAACCTTATCTTTGCGTATAAATCTAACTGTGTATAAATATATTCATATTTTCTGTCCTTTGTTATTATGTGATAAAATTGCTTGCGGCTTATAAGAGAACGTGTCAAAAAAAAATTTAGTTTAAACAAATTTAAAAAGCTATTATTCCTCAAACTCAACAAAAATGTTATCTTAAAAGTCGCTATATAAGAATAAGATTTTTAAAGGGACTTTTTATTTAAAATGTCACTTTTCTTATTCATAAGATCTACACTTTAAAACACTTTTGTTGAAAATTAGGTCGATAATTGTCGGCCACACTTTACTGATTATTATCGACCTAAGATTAGACACGCTTTCTTTTGTTGATTTTTGAGCAAAATATGTTGAATAAAGAAAAAACACACGAGAAGTGATTGGCTGTGTGCAGCTTCGAACCGCTGCCTCCTGACTATCAGTCAATTTGACTAAATATGTTTAATTTAAAAATTTTTTCTTTAATAAAGATATATAAAGTACATTTTTTATATCATTACATTTATTTAAACAAGAAAAATTTTTACAATTTTGCTTATAGTTTAACAATATTTACTTCCAACACTTATTAAATTTATATTTAAAATCCAATAATCACCAGAAATTACATTTTGATGACTGAAGAAAAATATGGCGTGCTTGTATTGTGTAAACATTTTTCTACTGTTTTTAGACAGATTTGCTTAATATTCAAGATTTTAAGGTTATTCAGACATACTTTGTTTAAAAATAAACACTTTTAACAGCAGATTTGTATTTTTTGCGAAAAATTAGACATATAATTTTTTTTGGTTACAAATACCTACAAAATCGATGAAATTTGAGACAACGGGAATTTTTCAACACATCTTTAGACAACATATGATCCTAAATTTTAAGTAATGTTTTAGAGTGTATATTTTCAAAAGTACATACCGAGTTTTTGCTGGGTATTGCAAATACCAAAACTGCTTAAAAAGACTCTTTTACTTTTATAGAGTAAAATAGGTAATAGGTTAAGGACTTAAAATCTTTTTGCCTAAAACCTAAGAATTATCGCTTACAAACCTGCCGATATCGCTGCCGAGTTTTGTATGGCGAGTTCTCGGTTTGTAGTAATATTGTGTTGATACAAAAAGCGTTTTTTGATGCGCTGAAAATCATCAACATTCTCATCACTAAAATTGAAAATATATGGAAAATATGGTTTAATGTGGATTGGAGAGGATGATGGACAAACATCACCAAAACTATATACACGTGTATCGGCGTTTTGAAATTTTATACTGTGGTTCATTTTAGGGGAATTGAAAATTCTCTCCCCCCCCCCCCCCCTCCCTCTTTTTACATATAGTTGTACTGACTCGGCGTAGGGTATTTTGTAGGGCTTACGTTTGAGGTATAAGGTATGTAAAACACCACGAAGAACATTTTTGTGGAACAATTCTGCCCGCTATATCGCCGCTGAAGGGGAGTTATTTGCCCCTAATTAAGTAAGCGACAAAAGGACCCATACCGTAAAGATCAAGAGGGCTAAAAGTTTGTACAAAAATTTTTATCGTGCTGTTTTACATAAAAGTGCGAAGCACATCTTATACCTTAAGCATAAGGGCTACAAGATATCCCATGCCGAGCAAAAGGGAGCACAGCAGCTTTTTCAAAACTTGACTTTTTCAAAAAAAATCAAGTATTTTCAATTTATAGAGAACAAAATCAATATTTATCCATCAGTTTTAATAAAATAAAGCTTATTTTATTCGTAGTATATGTGGGCAACTCCTTCGCAAGTTATGATAAAATCGGTAGAGCGGCCTCTTCAAAAATCCCAAGTTTAAGAAAAAAAAATCTAAAAAATTCTTATCCATATAATTTAAAATTTCGACTCTCTTTTGCAGTTAGGGACTAATAACATATCAAAAAATTTGTATCGGTACTCGTTGCTATTTTTCTTGTTGCACAGTGTCATTAAGAAACAGCTTTCAATTTTAGGGCAAACATAAGTTTACCGAAATTTGTAAAGTAGTGTAATCATTTTGAAATTTTAATTGTTTAGGGTTTTTTTGCGATATTGCTGTTTATTTTATTAAATATACGTTTTAGATAAAAGTTAATAAGGCAAAAGCTGTTGGAAACTTCATAGACAACAACTAGTCTGAAGAACATTTTTTTGTTAATACTATAATTATAAAGTTATGAGACATAAAATACAGAAAGGGAACTTTTTCGCAAGCTTCGGTGTGCGTGCGACTCGGCTTAATTTTACATGATTGGCCTGATTTTTTTTATAGTTTATATAGATACCCATCGATTTTGGGTATGAGATTTGAAGAAATCCAAATTTAATGTTTTCACGACCACTCTAATGTATACATATAAAAATGGACAATCTACCTAGTCACTTACCTGAAAACAACAGTCGAGAAAAGTTTGTCTCTTGAGGAATATAATTTTAAATTGTTATTGATGGTATGCTTTTAGAATAAGGAATTATTTCTGTAGTTTGGAACTAGCTTCCTCATCTAAATTAATCATTTTCCTTGCAGTTAGTTTTTAACATTTCTCTAAATAACTGTATGCTATTTATAACTTTTAAAAATCCCCTTGTGGCCTATGTTTATAATATACATTCTATTACATTAAAGTTTGAATGCTATTAAAGTGACAGACAAAATTATGACTACGAGAAATTTTAGTACGGTGGCAGCAGTACGCTGAAAGAATTTTGCTCATAGATTCTGTGAATTTTTATATTAATCCAATGAAAAATTTCATAAAAACTCAACAAACATCTAGCTTCATTGAATTAATGAAAAATTGCATTAAATTTATGCAATAATTTCATTGCCCCAATGTAATAATTTCACTAAGCTAATGAACATATTTTATTATATTAATAAAATTATTTCATTGCTTTAATGCAACTGTTTCATCATTTTAATGAAATAATTTAATTTCTTTAATAATACTCTGTCATTATTTTAATGATATTCTGTCTTTATTTTAATGAAATTATTTCATTGTTTTAATGAAATTATATCATTACTTAGTAGCCTCATTAACTTATCTTTTTTATTGTCTATTCTAATTTATTGACAATTCCATGGTTGAAAAACGTACTAAGACGCCAATGCACATCAGAAAAATATTTAATGTTGATGACTGTTCACAGTATCGAACTCAGACTCTTGATTTTCGCCATTTGCTTTATAGGCATCGTCTCAACTAGTTTAGCCAACAGCTTTAGGCTGCCAACTATTAAAATATATAAAGCTACTTTTAAAAAAATATATGTATGGGATTTAATTATTTCATAAGTCCAATGAAACTTTTCATCAAATCAAGGAAATAAATTTCATTAAAATTATGACATTCTAAAACACACAATTTTTAATTATTTTTAATTTTTTTGGATATATTTTAAGAATTTTAAGTATTAATTAAAATATTTTCTCCAAACTTAAAGGGTTTTCCATAAAATGGCAAAATAAAGTTGCAATAAGTCCAATGAAATTTTCTAACGAAACAATGAAAGTTATTGAAACAATTCCAGTGAAATTCTTTCATAATATTCATGAAATTTTATGCGAATTGTGAAATATTTCATTAGATTTGTGAAAAAATCCATTGAAATTTTTCATTCATTTGTTTTTTTTAATTTAATTATCTTCTTCACAAGAATAATATTTTCAATTAAAAACAAAAATGTATATTATCATTATTGTTTTGTAACTTCACTTCAAACTAACACGCAAAGAAACAACATGGTTGAGGCAACCATAATCGAAGATCAACATACTATGATTGAATATATGGTTGAAAACAACCATATATATAGCTCAAAACAACCATATACATGGTTCAATCAACCATATGTATGTTTCAAAACAACGATATATGGTTCAAAATTACAATAAATGGTTTGAAATAACCATGGTAAAAACAACCGTATGCATGGTTCAAGCAACCATGCATATGATTCAAAACAACCATATATATTGTTCAAAATTACAAAATATGGTCTGAAATAACCATATATATGGTTAAAATGAACCATATAAATGGCTCTAAATAGCCATATATATTGTTCTATATAATCATATATTTATTGTTTTCTTAACCATAAGTTGATTAAAAAATTGACAGGAGCTAAATAATTTTATTATTTCAATTTAAATCAAAAACAACATTTTTCAACTGGTCAGTGTGTTGAAACTGAAATAAAAATTATTATCTATTTTCACGTAGATACATAGATATTGGTTGACACATGTTATATTTACAATCGGACATGTTCTGAAAAACATGTCGTTGCGAGATCGGCAACTTTCAGCATAGAATCCAACTAAAAAGCACACTTATTGGAAGTTTTACGTTAGTTTTTGTGTTTCAGATATTTCACATATTTTATCAGAACAAAGCTACGAATGCAGTTGTCCGGTTGAAGAACACTTTTCTTTGCTTTTAAAATTTTGCTATTGCAAAACTAAATGGTCTTCAGAACATGGCCGAACCTTAATTGCCGGAATATATCACTTTTTGTTATATTAATTTTTATTTTTTTATTTTTTCACACCAACCGCTCACAAAAATAAACCAAACGCTGTCAAGTAAAACACAAAGCTAACAAAAAGCATTCAACAAAGGGATATAACAAAAACTTTTTTGGAAGCAGAGAGCCATGTCTGTTTTATAACCATAGCTTTATTGCAAATAAAATAGTATAGATAAGAACGATACATTATTATTATAGAACCTTACTGTTGTTGAATTTTTAAATAAACCATGATTGTAGTCAGAATTTTTTCAACAATATATATTATTCAAGCCAACAATTTGTCAATTTTCATGAAATCTAATAATTTCATGATTAAATGTAAACGTTAGTTTTTTTGTCTTAAACTAATGAAGGTTCACAGTCCTTTAATACAATTATAAGTTATTTGCCACATTCAAAAACTGTATCGGGAAACATGTCATTGCTGACGCATCCACGCCACAATCATATATTTTCTTTGCGTGTATGGTACTAAGAAGTCCGTGAACGATAGATTTTTGGTATTTTATTAAACCTATATTTTCTCTACTTACGCTATTACACCTACAGTACATGAGATACGGACTCATTTGATCTAGCTACGATTTCTGTGACACGAATCTTGTTTAATTGGAAATTTTAATGCGAAATTAAGCCTTAAACACATTAAATTTTGACTTACGTCTGGCGTTCAAGTTGATTATGGAACTCTGGTGTCTTTAAAGACTTATGGTAGAATTTAGTAACAAATATTTTTGTAAGACAATTTAGCCCGGTAAATCGCCACTGAATGTGTGGTTTTTTGCCATTAAACGTATGTATTATAAGATTACCTATCCCGAATAACTATAAAAATGTTCAAAAGGGAGGAAAATTTAACTCCTTAAACTAAATCCCGTGCGTAAAATTTCAAAATGCCGATATATGTTAATTACCACCCTCCCACCAGAATCCGTCCTTTGAAACTTGTTATTTAGAAAAAATCAGTTTTGTTGTACAGTGTAATTAAATAATTAATTATTCTTTAATTTAATTATTATTTACTTTAATATTTTCTTTTAACATGCAACACATCCCATTCTTCATTGCTCAATCAAACAACAATCAGGTCAACTTTTATATTCATACCAAATTCTGCGTAGCGTATGACTAATTTTTTTAGCCAATAATTATACGCCATGTGCTTAGATCATTTGTAAAAAATAGAAATCATGATTACTTTATTAAAAGTTTAATATCAAAACTTGTAAAAATGTATCTTAAAATTTTGTCTTATTTCTTTATTTCATGACATTTCTACTACCTCATCAAACATATTTTTCTTTTCGTCGAATTGTGTGAAATAAAAAACACGTCTGTGTTAAGAATGTAACATATTTTTTTCTACTGAAAACACAAATGAAATATCGCTACATTTTGGTATTTTAATTTATACAATTCGTTCACATAACAAATTCCACATGTTCGCCAGGTAAAGTATTTTGCCTTAATTTAAGCTGTCGTAACTTTAGTGCTAAATTGTCGTATGCGCCAAAGCACAATTTTTTAAAAGGTTCTTAAAATATATACAAGAAAATAGAAAAAAAATACATTGATGCCTTTTAACTTAAAATAATTAAGCATCTATTGGCAATCTAAAGCTTCAAACATCAAGTATATGCCCATAAATATTTATTTTTGCAGAACCGATTTTTTGCGGCTGCTGTTTTGTATAAATATAATGTCGCTTACGAGATAAATTTCATGATATACAATAGAACATTGCACCCTGTATTTGTTAAAACATTAATTTATTTTAATATTTTTAGAAATTTAAATTATCTGTAGGTTCTTGGCACTTGCGACAATCTGGCTCAAAGGCCTCGTTTAGTAGAAGCTTTCAAAAATTTTTATATATTTCACTCTTATTTAATTTTAATAATAAGCACAAATTTAAGCAGAAATGTATGCATTTCAATTAAAACATTAGTTACGGTTGGTTGAGCTGAAAGCGCTGACGAAACATACGCAATAATCTATTGTATGGTACAAATGAATATTGTACCTACATATACGCATACTTATTTGGGTATTACAGCGTAAATACCCAGCAAACATTTTTTGACGAATTTGGTCTGAAAATGCACCGAAAATAATATAAATGGTTGACAAAAAGAGGATCATTGTATCTGAGGATTTTCTGAAAACTTTGCGGAATTAAAAGAGAGAATTTTGTATCAATTCTGATTAATTTTCTAAGGAATTTCTAAAGGAATTTTCTACATGTCGGAAAATTTTCTAACAAACATCAGAAAATTTCCCGATTTTTCTGATATTTTTTACGTCCTGTCGTATTAATTAAATAATAAAATTATATATTAAAGTTCACACATAGAGTAAGAAAGCTATAAGACTTCGATGACTTTTTCTTGTGTGGTGCATTTTTCAGCTGCTTATGGCAGCTCATCAGAAAACATATACTCGTATATTATAACCCAGTAAAAAACTTGCTTCCAATAAAGCAGGTTTTTACTATTATGGAATAAAAGTAGCGCTGACAAACCTGCTGATATAGCTGCTGATTTTTGTATGGCAAGTTCCCGGATTGGAGTACTACATTTTTGCTTTGAAGTCTAACGTACCAATCACTCGACCAAAAACACTGTTGCAAAACGGCAACCAGAAACTCAAATAAACTTACTCTTCATTCCCACTTAAACCCCTGCTTTGAATCAGCACTATAAAATCTGTTTTCTTGTATAGCTGGTGTACGAAGCTTTTGTATAAGTAAAAAGCAAATATTTTTCTCGCTTCAAAACCTGCATTGTGGTGACGCTATGAAATCAGCTTCTGAACATGCTCACTTTATTTCTGTAGTGCTTCAAAAACCATGAAAATTTTTTACTGGGAAGTTTAAAAATTCACACATTTATGCACAAACTCTCCGAAGTTAAATGAGAATTATTACGAAAATCTAATTCAGATAATCTGCAAAAGTCACTGCTAAAAGTCGTAAGATGTAGATGAGAAAATATGCAGATTATTCTATTAAATGTCTTAAAGAAAATGAATCTGCCTTTCGCTAATGTACAGGCGAGTCTAATGTTAATTCAAAACCGCCGCACTAGAAGGTTGCCGACTATTCTGTTATATTTCTAATGAAGTTTTAAACAACTCGATGGTAAAGTTTCAGATTTTTTCTAATGTCAGACAGGTCGGCAAAAAATGTTCACTGGGCCATCACATATTTCTATACACAATTCATTTTTACGAGCAAAAATATTGTGTTAAAAGCAAATTCCCCATATACAAATTTTGTTAACATGAAACATTTTCGGAAGCAGCTTAAGTTAAGAAAAACCACTTGAAATAATTTGGTATTTAAGTGAAAAATATGAGAAAAGAATTTGCAAGCTATTTACTGATGAACTTAAAGCAAAGAAGCTGTATGTATACTTAGCAAACTCTTTTGAATTTTTAATATAAAATTAAGAAATATTACACTTAAATATTCACTGTATTTTATCTAATAAGGTTAAGATATTATATTTTCTTTAAGTGTAACGAATTTCTTTAATAAAAGAACTGTGTTGCTATATACGATGTTACTTAATTTCTTTAGTACAACGGTGGTCTCTCCCCAAACTACAAGTTTCATCACTTCAAATGATCATTAAAAAATGGGAAAATAAGTAAAGGCTTTGACGGATTTTGTCCATATTGAAAAGTTTAGGTCTCTATTATGTCTTATATAAGTGATTCTCATTCTAAAGGTACATTCTCTGTTTTTTTTTCAATGTAACCCAGTAAAAACTTTTGTAATTTTTTTAATCGGTAGTACTTCTTTTTTTGTAACTTAGGGCTTTTTTGAAATCATTTGACGATATCAATTCATTTGTTTGCCAAACTATTTTACAGACCGTGGACCAAATGTGCACTGTATCTATAAAACTATAAAAAAAATCCATTCAGATCTTTATGGAACTTTCTTTAGAACTCTGTGATTCTCATAAGCAAATATTAGTTGTCTTTGCTTGATTGGCAATAACTACGTAAATTCCTACATAACTGCAAAATTTCATTCAAAAATATCAGTAATCAACGATTTTATAGCATTAAAAAAAATGTTTCCCCTTGAGCAAAACGTCTTTCAAAAAGAAATATCAAACTGATCGGACTACCCGTTTAGAAATGGCTGACTTATTTCCAAAGCATTTTGTTTCTTCCCTACTGTGCATTGGCAGCACGAATTTACAAAAACTCCTTATAACTGCACAAAAACAAGTAAAAAGTTCGAAGTTCGGTGTACAGGATTAATTAAATTGCAAAAGAAAATAAAATTAAAATAACGTTTTTTAACCCGTATACACAGCCCAGCCCATATGTATATACCGTTTGCTAGACAATATTTGCAAAAGCTTCTTTATACTTTTTTTACATGTTCAACTGGCAATTACAGATGATACCGCCATAATAGTAAACGTAAAAATGTTAAAAATTACAAAAAATAAAAAGTTTTTATAATAAAATTGTAAATGTGCTTAACAGTGACACTCATTTAGAGGGTGGAGTTTTTAATTAACTCAATAAACAACACTCTGCAATAATGAAAATGCTTCCAAGATCCAAACAGCTGATCCTTATATATTTTCATCAGCTTAACTGAGAAATCACCATAATAATATCCGATTAGCTATAGTTTTAAAGATATACACTGAAAGAGTTTTGTTCATAAATTCTGTTAATTTTTACATTAGTCCAATGAAAATTTTCATTAAAAGTAAAGAAACGAGTTTCTTTAAAACTATTTTAATGAAAATTTCATTAAATATATGATATAATATCATTGCTCCAATGTAGTAGTTTCACTAAGCTAATGAACGTATTTCATTATATCAGTGAAATTATTTAATCGTTTTAATGAAATTATTTTATTATTTTAATGAAACTGTAATTATTTTAATGATATTCGGTATATTTCATTGTTTTTTCATTGTTTCATTGTATATTTCATTGTTTGAATGAAATTATTACATTACATAGTAGCCTCATTAACTTGCCTTTTATATTGTCTATTTTAATTATTGACAATTCCATGGGTGAATACGTACGAACACGCCAATGCTCATCAGAAAAATTTTCAATGTTTATGACCGCTCACAGTATCGAACTCAGACTCTTGATTCTCGTCATTTGCTTTATAGGCAACGTCTTAACTAGTTCAGCCAACAGCACATTCAAAACAATGTGTCTATGAGTGTAAATTAATAATAAGGAAGAGTGCAATAATAACAAAATTATTAAAATTTTTTTGTTCGCTTTTGTCTGCCAACTATTGAAATAAATAAAGCTACGTTTAAAGAAAATTTGTATGTGATTTAATTATTTCATAAATTCAATGAAATTTTTCATCAAATCAATGAAATACATTTCATTGAAATTATGACATTCTAGAACGCACAATTTTTAAATTTTTTTAAATTTTAAAATTTTTTATAGTATATATTTAAAGAATTTTAAGTATAAAATAAATTTTTTTTCCAAACTGAAAGAGTTTTTCGAAAAATTGCAAAATGTTGCTGTCATAAATCCAATGAAATTTTCTAACAAAACTATGAAAGTTGAGGAAGCAATTCCAATGAAATTCTTTCACAATATTTATGAAATTTCATTAGAATCGTGAAATATTTCATTAGATTTGTAAAAAATCTAACGAAATTGTTTCATTGGATTTACAAAGCGACACTCTTTCAGAGTTTGGTTATCGGCGCAACTTGTTGTGTCTTCTGCTACCATACAATCGTGCCGTACGCAATGATTGACCTAACAATTATTGTATAATCATTTTTGGGCTCATGCCCCATTTGCACCTGGCACAACTCTTCTGTGTTATGCATTCAACATGACGGTGCCAAGTCAACCTACTATCAAGAGTAGCCCCCAAATATTTGATGTCGGTGGAATAAGGAATATAGCACACTTAACGAAACTGTCCCCAGACCAAATTTTATCTTAGGAGAGAAAGGTGCTAGAATAGTCTTGTTACAGTTTATCGACAGGCCGTGTCTGCCACTCCATGTCATAACAGTGCACAAAACATCGTTCATGACGTCTGGGAGATCGTTGCCGAATTTGCCAGTTGCCGTCAGAGCCAGGTCATCGGCGTACCCCATAACTTCGTGCCCTTGTTCAATAAGAATGAGGAGAAGTTCACCAATCACCACTGACCAAAGGAGTGGTGATAAAACAACACCTTGAGAAAAATTTTGAAGTCAGTCGGCTTTTTACATTTATTCACCACAAGTTTAAAAGCAAACAAAATCTTTTCAGTAGCATTGCAGCTTTCAACAAAGTAGCTTCTACAAAATTGTCACACTCATTATTTCAAATAAACACTAACACATTTAAAAACTCACTTGATGCGTGGAGGAGAGAGATTTTTAATAAAATACGTGTTGACTGTTTTATGTCAAAAACAAGAGCTCCAAGTGGGGCATTGCAAACAAACATCATACCTTTACTAGGCGCTTTTCGAAGCAGCAGAGATAACAAGAAGTAGATAATTTCGCTTACAAACCTGCTTTAGCTGAAGCAGTAGTTTTCGCTTTCGAGCCTTAGCGTTTGCCCGACTAGAAATGTTTATGCAATCCTCTATGGGATCCAACTGAGATTCCAATTGGGATGTAACGCAGAAACGTATTTGCGACCCGATTGGTTTTCTGTGGGGAAAACGTGCTCAAATCGGAAAAATAGCAAACTCTAACATTGATTACAAATTGCGAAAGCTGCTCAAGGGATAAACGTCAGCTACAATCACCTCTACCGAAGATGATTAAAAAATACGACTAAAAATCTATGTTCGATTTTCCCACAAATTCCCAATAGTTTCCCACTTTTGAAGAACTTCTGTCAAATCATTAATTTCTAGATGGGCTATCACAACAAGTTCCCGATCGGATCCCGAATGGGATAACCCTTTTGGATTTGCCACATACGCTCCCAAAAAGGCCCAAATATAAGTATTGGGAAAACTTCTACTCGGGTCTATATACCATTTCTGCTTTTCCGTTGGTATAAACTTCTTTTCATCATTCTCAAAGCAACTAATATCAGCAAGAATATTGAAAATAAATAAAACAGAAAGTGAGTGAGTGCTTAATGCCTATTCAAAAAGCTTATAAAATATAAATAAAAGACAACTGAGCACATAAGGGCAGCAGCAATAGAATAAATTGAAAGATTAAAATTGTCAGTAGCCAAAAGAAGTTTGTTTCTCTACATCTTGTTTTTTTTTTTTCTTCTTTTTTTGTGAAATTGCCAATTTTGACAATATTGGCTTTAACATCTTTTCTTTTAATGCCTGTATCATTATGTCCGTCTGTCTTACTACTAGTTGATAACGTGTTAGTGGTTTAATATTTTAACAAATATAAATTAACTCAACAATGTGGGTGATATGTTGACTATTGGATTGGTTGAAATAGACACACACACACACACACACACACATATGTATACACAATATAACATAAAGCTAAGTACTCTGTTCAAATTTGCGAAAAATTTTGATCAACATTAGTGTTTTCATACGAAAAATATGACAAGTAACCAATTATAATAGCCCTTGAAAGTAAGCTGCAATTGTGTACGTTTTTAAATAAACCCAATGTGTTTGTTGTAAATTCCACACGAAAAAATTCGTGCTTATATTATTTCGCATGAAGACTCAAAATGTTGTAGATACATTTCATATGTTTTTCACAAAATAAACAGAGTACTACTTCTGCAACAATTTTTCATGAGAAATTCGTGACAATTTTTTTATATGAATTTCTGACAGCAGTTCGCACGAAATGATGAACACAGTACCATGCCTTAACCTTGTAAAAAGTTAGTTTCAAAAGCAAACATATAATAATTTAATGTGAAAATGATTTTAACTAGAAACAAATGTCTAAAAACGTTAAACTGTTTCAAATGTTTCGACAGAAAGTTTTTCGTGAAAAAATAAATAAATTCTTTGATGACAGAATTTTATTTTTGCAACTTTCAATGGAAAATATTTTAATTACAATGTATGAAGTTATACAAATTTACTTTTAAAAGAATATTTTTATTATTGAACATTTGAAAATGTGTACGGCATGAAATTTAGTTGATGACCTTGTTTTTTCAGTTTTTAATGATTGATGATTGTTTTTGTAGAAGAAATATGTATAGCGAAAATATATTTCGGAAGAAGATTTTAGTAAAAAAAATTGCAAAAAAACGTTTATATAAAGATCTAATTCTTTAAAACAAATATCGACGGTTTAAAGTACAACAGTTGTTCCAATTGGAAAACAGGGTAATAAATTTATATCTTTCAAACTTGCGATCCGACTACAAAACGAAGTATGTATGTAGAAATCATAGAGGCCTAGGCTTTAAAAATATCGCAATTTTAAGCACCCTATTCATACACGCGTTGAACTATAGGGTGAAAAAGTTGACTACGTTTGTCATGAAAAACATTGTCGACCTCATAACTTTTGCAACTAATAGCCGATTCTAATGAATTAAAACTTGGTGTAAAGTTGAAAATTTTATCAAGACAATACAGTTTACTTTATTAAGATATCCTTAATTCTTTTTAAGATATTTGACTTTGAATTTTAAAATTTTGGTTTTTGGCCTTGACTTTGTTCGTTATTTCGTTAAAGTCTACCGTAATAGCATAGATAAAACCTTTGATAAACATAGATAGCAAGCTCTCGCACTGTCAATAATATAATGACAACTCTCTTCACACGTATATATGTTGTGAATTCAACAAAAATGAGACGGCAACATTTTTGCATTTCAACACACTTGAGAGACTATCATTTTTCCACTTGAAAATGCACTAAATCGTAACTTTTTTTCCACGCACAAGCACATTTTAGATTTATTTAATTTTTTTATTTGGTTTGATGTAAATTTTATATTTCTTCTTGCTGTAATTTAAAAAATTTTTTTTAATTTTGTTGACATTTGTGTGTTGAAATTTATCAAAGTTTTCAACCCTTTTTTTCATTGAACAGTACTGTATTTTTGTTCCTATTTGGGATAAAAACATTTAGTACTAAATAGAAAAATTGCAAAAAAATGTTTAGCAAATCATTACTCTTTAAGCTCGAATGTATTAAAAAGCATTCGTAATTCATATTTTCATTAATTAATACAACAATAATTGCATAAACTTTTAAAAATTCATGTATAAAATATAAAGGATCCGCCATCTAACATTGTTTTTTCAACTAGTGCTTATTTCGTGAATGGTAACGCTTAGCTCATGTCTGATTTCACAGATAATTAGTTTTATCCTTCCGCTGAACGAATATGGTTGTGTATACAACATTTGGTTTCAATAGGACGGCGCTACGTGCCACACAGCCGAAGCTACACTCGATGTGTTGCGCCCTGTTTTTGAAGATCGCATTATCAGCCGCAGAGCTGATGTCGTTTGGCCACCTCGGAGCTGCGATTTGACACCTTTGGACTATTATTTGTGGGGTGCCGTCAAAGATAAGTGTTACGCCGATAAGCCAGAGACAATTGACGCTTTAAAGGACAATATTCGTGAAGCCATTGGTGAAATACGGGTGCACACAATCGATAATATGCTCAAAAATTGGAACGATCGTGTAGGCTACTGCATGGCCAGCCGAGGCAGCCATTTGAATGAAATTATTTTTCATTATTAACTGGAAGGATTGTACTTTCAAACAAAAAAAGATATTTGAGAAAATATTCAGTAGCTTTTTTTATAGCTTTTTCAAAAAAAAAAAGTTATCTGGCGGACCCTTTATAAACACTTTAGAATACTTTTTGTTACAACCAAGTGCGGTTTTAGTGCTGTGGGGAAATTTTTATTTTAAACCAATACTAATACAAAATGTTCTACTAATACAACCTTAGACTTAGGTTTTTGACAGTACACTTAGGTTTTTGAAGTTTCTGTTTGGCCTTTATGTACGCTATGGATAAAACTTTCAAAAAACTATTTTATGATATTGAACACAACCCCTGATACTTGACTTTGATTCTGCTTCATGACTACATGAATTGAGATAAATAAAAAGGTGTATGCCTGCTATCAACGATTGTGTTAAAAATCATATAATATTATCTTAAAAATGTTGGCTATACTATTACCGAAGATATTGACGAAATGAGCCAAAAACAAAATTTTAAAATTCAAAGCCAAATATCTTTGAAAATATTAATGCTATAAGTAAGAAAATAAACTGCATTATCTTTATCTATTTATAGGCTTTACGCCAAGTTAAATTCGGACAATATTTGTAAGTTATGAGGCCGACAAGATTTTTCATGCCCGAAGTAGTCAAATTTGACACCCTGTAGGTGAAGCTGTGTTTCAACAGCGTAATCCAAATTTTAATATGCTTAAAGATTATGTATTCTTCTATGGTTTACACATCTATCATTTTGTAATCGGAAAGCAAGTTTCAAAGATACAGATTTACTACCTTTTTTCCAATAGGAACCACAGTGTGTTGGCTGAAGTAAATAGTTGGAGAAGTAAAGCAAGTACCCTGACGAAAACCTAGGGCCAAGTGTGTCCAATTCAACACTTTTATCGCCAAGTTTTGTAACTTTTTGGTGACATTTTCAACGAATTGTCTGCTCTTTTTATTTTGCAATTAATAGGAAGAGAGGTTTTTGACATTTTGTTGTTTCATATGTGTTGACTAGAATCATTGAAATGCAGTAGTAAGTCTCTGGTACCAATGTCTCAATATGGTCCCATAAGAACTACCAAGTCAATAGCTAGTCAACAGTTTTGAGATCACTAATGGAACTCAATGACAAGCACATCCCCGACTAGAAATTTTCACGTGCACCACATTGGAAATCAAATGGGTTGTCCAGTGGGTTCCCGAATTGTGATGTAACGCAGAAACCTATTTGGGACCCAATGGGGATATCCTCATAACTTTCACTATGGGAAATTCCGATAAGATCCCGATTAAAAGTTTTCATGCACAGCCAATTGGATCCCGAATTCCGCTGTAACGCAAAAACGTAATCGGAACCCGATTGGTTTTTAACTGGGAAATCCCTACAGGCATGCACAGAAAAACTTATCACCAAAAAATTTTCAAACAAAAGTTTGTCTAAAAATAAATTTAATTTTCAGTAAATGTTCTGTCCATAATCTATGAATTGTTTGTTTGACTTCTACTTAGAACGCAAACACCAAAAACAACAATAAAAACTGTGTCGTAAAAAACCACCCCGATGTCGCCATACACACAAATAACAACAACAACAACAACAATCATAGCAAGAAAAATGCAATTGTACCAAGTTTGTTTACAAAAGATTTTTGAGTGAATCGATTAATTAATGTCGTTGTATTAACTCTCATTCATTTTTTTAAAGTGTTTAGATAAACATTCAGACTTGAACACCTTTAACAAAGTGAAATCTCATAAATGTTTAATGGATGATGATTATGACAGAGACAAAATTTTTTTTTTTGTATTTTTGTTTAATTAAGTAAATTATTTTGCTTAATAATTGTTAGCCTTTTTAGACTAATTGCTTATTAAATTCAGACAGAAATGTTGTTTGATATTTTTCAGAAAATCCAGTAAATATTTTTGTTTGATTTAGTACATTGTTTTGTCTAAAATTTGTAAATATTTTTAGACAAATTGTTTTATAGATTTAAACAATTTGTTCACTGAAAAAAACACTTTTTTTCAATGAAACTGTTGAGATATTTTTGTCTATATTTACAAATTCGTTTGTATTTCCGTTCATAGACAAAATATTTACTATTTCATTGAATTCCTTTACAGAAAATGAAATTTAGTTTTTTCTGTGTGACCTAAGGCTACGAATTAAAGATAAAAGTCACTAATTCAATTGCAATTTACTTTTATTTATAAAAATATGTATGAACATATTAAAGAGCTGCACAAACCGTTATATGGTAAAAATTTTGTGTCAGACTTTTACAAAAAAAATAGTTCGTTCCACTTTGGACATGAAATGAAATTAAATTACTTGATAATAATGAGCTCTCATTAGCCCAATATTTATCATCTGGAACGGTTTTGGGCAACTTTGTGTAACTTTAGGTACGATTGGGCGACTTCGTTAACCATCTGGAACAGAAATTACATTGCATTATATTGAAAATGTTAGAAGTCTATGCTAGATTTATGTTATTGTAAAAGTTTGTTTCGAGTACTTACGACTAAACCAGCTTATTAAACAATTGTAAAGTTCTTCTTATCGTTGCATCTTGAAGCCCACCGAGAAACAATTCGTATAAAGTAGTCCTTTTTGTGGAATCTTTTTCGTTTTTGGAATTTAAAGGAATTTTTTTAGTATTTAACACGACTCTTTTTATTTAACACTATTCATTTTACTATATTGGACATACTTATACCCCTCTTGAAGAAAAAGTAATTAAATAATTTCAATTATTGGTTTGTTGTCCGTATTGTTTTATGAATTTTATGATTTCTTGGGTGTTAACTTTAAATTTACAATTCACAATATAATTTTGTATTTATTTTTCTAGTTTTTATTTAAAATGTCATGTTGAAAATAATTTCTGTTTGTTTTTTTTTTAATGAAACAAGATGTATTGTTAAGTGACAAATTCACATTTTTTTAAAGATGACTCAGACCGATGAATTATACATACATATTTATAAATATCTTATAAAAATTTGGGATCCTGTCGTAATCATTTTGAAAAACAAATAGTTTATTTACCGGAATGATACTTATATGTATGTATGTTACTCATGTATGCATCCATAAAATAAAGCATTGATCATATATAAGTTCATATATCGAGCCATAACCACCATAAAAGCTGAAGCGACATATTTTTGAACTTCTTTTAACGAAAATCGACTATTTACGATCGTACAGAATCGATTTTAGTAAAAAACGAAGTTAAAAAATTGTGTCGCTTAAACTTTTTTGGCGGTTATGGCACGATTGATAAAGATTTTCACACATGGATTTATATATTTACATTAAATCTATCGATATTAAATAAAAGGTTTTAAAAATCGGTCAGATTTTCCAAACAAGTCCCCAATAGGTCCCCACTTGGAAAGAACTGATGTTAACTCACTAATTTATAGATGGGCTATCCCAAAAAGCTCTCAGCCATATCCCGAATGGGATAAACCTTTTGCGTTCGCCCCATGCATTCGCAACTGGGTCCAATATGTGTATTGGAACAATTTCTAGTCGGGATGCTACATGACTATAGCACAGAACATTGCCATTAATCAGTAGTACTGGTGGCAAAGTCAATAGTAAATCAATATAGTTTTACTATCGATATTTCCTTCATGATAATAAATAGGCTACAGATACGGCTTAGGGCCTATTCACATATTACGTAACGCTATTTTCGAAGGTTTTATACCCCCCATCGTAACGCTTTTTACAAAATTTTCAGTATAAAGTATCTAATCCGTAACATATCTTTAACCCCCCTCTCCCTGGAGCGTTACGTAATATGTGAATGGCCCCATAAGAAAGTTAATGCCTCTACTTAGCACCAGCGGAGCTGCAGCACTATTCTAAAAATTAACAACAAAAAATTACGCAACAGCAAAGTTGTAAAAAGAATTAAGCTTGCTATCTAAATATATCTCCCTTCATCATCTGTTCTCTCTATTCTATAACTTTCCCAAAGATGTGATTAATGTTATTAATGTGTTATCTATTAATTAATTAATAGTAGTCACTAAGCGCCTGAGTGTACTAGTTCCTTTTAAAAAAATAAAAATATTATGCCTGGTTGGGCTACAAAAACAGGCTTCATTTAAAGCTGACATGGGCGAGTTATATTACGTTTCTTGTTTATTCCCTTTCAATATATAAAAAATAAGATGTTTTCTGAAAAATTAAAATTTTGGAACTTCTTCCTCTAATTTGATGATATCAAGAAATTAAAAACCAATTTTCTTAGGAAACGTATAGTTTTGTTAGAATCATAATAAATGTAAATAATATCATTAACTTAAATTCTACTGATTAAATTCTTTAAAATTAAATTTTAATTAGAGATGATTATATAATATCCATGAAACCAAAAAAAAAAAAAGAAGGAAATATATAATAAAAGACGAAACCACATAATTTATGTTAAAACATTTTTTTGTGGTTTTAATTAAAACAATACTCATTAACAAGCACACTCGTATCCTTTAAACAAAACAAAAAAGGACAAAATGTTGTCATATTAAAGTGTGCGCTTTTAAGCAGACGCCTTAAAACACAGTAAGAAATTTTATACTTACTCACACTCTCACACTTTCTAATACATACATACATACATACATACATACACAAATACATAAAGTAGTCTCGAGCATTAAGAAATGCTTTTGTAAAAATACAATTAAGCTTACCATCATCATCTTCATCATCGTCGTCATTTATAAAGATAAGGACGCCAAAATTTACATACATTTGCATGCAGATTTACTTAAATTCATTTACACATCCATTTATCCTCTTTGTTTTTCCTACTCAAAAAACACTGTTTCGCTATGCTACTTATTGTTTGTTAGTAGAGTGTGTTAATGTTTGATGAGTGTGATTGTGAATGTGTAGGAGAGTGTTGTTTTTCATTTGTTTTTGGCATCAGAGGAAAATCGTTGAATTATCTGCTTAATTTTGTTAAACATTTTCTTTGAGCTTGTTTACTTAAACCACAAGCTCATTGTCATGGAGGTTTTATGATTTCTTTTGTTGAAAGTAAGACGGCAGTGCCGGAATGTTTTTAAATTGATCTAAAGGATATTAATAATAAAAAATAAAGTTTTCTTTTCTCAGAATAGCCTATGTCCGGCTCCTTTTAAGTTTCAGGGTATTAGGAAAATGCCTTTGTGTAAATACAAACAACTTAAGCCTACAAACTGCTACTAAAAGTATTACTCAGATGGACAACAGTAAATATATGGGACATTTCGTGCCAAATCGGGCGGTTTGAAAAAAAATTTTATTGTCCCAATTTTGTAATATTTCTTTGTATTCCTCAAAAGAGCCTGCCTGGTAAATGTTTGATTTTTTTTTGATTACTTGCTCAAAAGCTATTAAATCTTAAAAAAATTGCTTGGTTTTAGTTTTTTGCTCATAACTTTCTTAATTATGCTTTAAATTGAACAAAGCTTTTTTTATTTTGTTTTTCCATTATATTATGAGCAGAGAAACTGGAAATATGGCCTAAAAAATGTGTTTTATGCGCATTAAATATGCACTAAAAACTAAAAAATATGGTCCAAAGTTTTTGAAAAATATGCTCTTAAAACTATTATTTCGTTTATAATTTATACAATACTCATTTCTGTATCCACTAGTTATAAACATATATATTGAAGGCATGCAATAATATCCAAGAAAATAACGTCTATGGACATTTAGGGGATTCAAACGGTGTGTTATTAAGTCATATTGGATAATGTCCTAAAATTTTACAATAGTTTAAAAGTATTGTTGTTGTGGTTCAAACAAAAAAGTCGTCAAATAATAAGACTTTGTGTGCTGTGTTTATTGTTTGTCATAACTTCAGCACAAATCTGAGCCGAACGGCCGAAACTCTTTAGTCGAGCCGATGATAGTACATGTTTGTCAGAGCCAGGCAAGGAGAAAACTAAAAAAACGAAAAATAATTTGTTGTTTAAGTGGGTTGGTGTTCAATTCGATTGTTGATAGGTACAAATGACTGTTGTGCTCTTGTTGTTGTTTAGTTTGTTTGTTTGGGTTGTGTACATATAAATTTTCGGCTGTGTACATAGCACACTCACAGCAGTCATATTTTTCGTGCTATTATTTTAAAACATCTGACTTTATGACTACCTTGTGAATACCCAAATTATTTCCTTTTTTAAGTGGAAATACATAGATAGTGTCCAATTATTTCCACTTCAAAAAGGAAGTAATGTCCATGGGTTTTATCGAATGGTGGCTTCGCAGAGTAAAGATTGCCTGCCTAGTCAAAAGTCTAAACTCTGTAAAGTCACTATTCGACATACACAAAGGAAAATGCCCTTTAGCCCGGCTATGCAAACAATCATTACTATGCAGTACCATTTGCATGGACTTTATTTGCATTTTTATGGACATTATATCCTTTTCAAAAATACATAATTGAACATTTTTAAGGTTGTCACTAAACACGGAATAAATCAATGGAATGAGAAAATTTTTTAAGAAATTGAGAAAAATAAAAATAAAAAGAATATCGCAAAAGAAAAATTTTCTAAATGGAGAATTTTAAAATGTTTTTGATTACAAAATTTGCTTTTTTGTTAATTTAACATTTAAAAACCCAAAATTTGCAGAAAAAGAGCAAAATATGCCGTTAATATTAGAAAAATGCCAAATATATGCGGTTAAATGGAAAATATGCAAAAATATGCTGTAAAGGGTAAAATACGCAAAAATATGCACTAACATATCGATGCCGAAATTCCTAAAAAGTTCTGAAACGTATAATTATCTTATTGGTGCCTACATACATCGCACAGGAAAAAAACATGCAATCGCATATTTGCGTTAAATTTTATTTTTATTAAGAGATACAAGTGAAGCATATAGACAAAGAAAAAGTTGACTGCGCGGCGGGTTGAACTGGCATGTTTCGATAGCTCCCGTTATTCTCGCCATAGTTCTTTAGCACGTAGATCACGCAACAAAAGTCGGTAGTTTGCAGTAAAGAGTTGAATATCATTTACCTTTAATCAATTCATACTGTCACCATAAGAGCTGTATTTCATTCGATAACGTTCAATATTTCCTTTATGTCTTGTATTAAGCTTTTTGTTATTTCTCCATTCTAGTATGAATTATCACAAGACATAAAGGAAAAAGAGAATATAATTAACTGAATCAAATGAAATACAGATCTAAGAGTGACAGTATGAATGGATGAATGGTAAATGATATTCAACTCTTTACTGCAAACCACCTACTTTGGTCGAGTGGAACTTTGACGAGAATAGCGGGAGCTATCGAAACATGTCAGCTCAAGCCTCATCGCAGTAACATTTTTCTTTGTCTTCATGCTTCACATTTATCTCTATACAATAATATTATTTAATTGAAAAATTATATTAAAAACCGAACTCAAGCTAAAACCAGCAAAAATTAATCGAAGTAGTTCCAATTTACCATTTTCATTGAATACCAATCACTACAGGTACTGAATTTACTATTCTAAAGCTGTTGTTTATGTCAAAAATTGTTTTAGACAACCTTTTAAGCGCATACCAACCATTCAACTCTTCGGATCACTTCCGTCCTATGACAACCACGTGCTAAATTCATTGATGTTTCACCAGAAATATAGCTACTTTGAGCGAGTTCATCAATGCAATAACTAATGATTTATATGTTCATTTGTTGCTGGGCACATAATTAAATTTCTTTGGATATTTAGGTTCTTCGATATATTTTTTTCCAGAAAAAATAGAAACAAATATTTATGTATTTTTTTATTTTTTATTTCGATTTAAGGGTTCGATATTGCAAATCGTATTTTTAAAAATGCGTGTGTCCTTCTCTTATTTTGAAAATTTCTAATATTTAAATTCTATCCACCCAACAACTTTTAACAAGGGGCCTGTAGTGCATCTGCCATAACTACTATTTTTTCCATTTTTAAAAATTGGAAAAAAGTTTCTATAAAGCACGAAACATCTTGTTAGTCTTATAGTTATGCTATTTAATATGTTTAATTCTTTTATGTGGGACCCCTCAAGCAACATTTTTGTTGAATATATTAACCCTCTAACTCATCACTGTATAGGTCATGTTGCCCCTTTCTTAAACAAAAAGAGCAAAAAGCTCTATAACTGCCATAAAAATTTACTCTAGATTCTTAAAGCTGTAATCTCAACTGGAAAGTGAGAAAAGAGTTAAAACTTAAAAGGTGTTTAAGGGTTAATTTGGTAGTTATTTACAATTAGTAGTCGGTAAGGAAATCTCGTAATTCTTACGTTTAAGGTATAAGACGTGTTCAGCACTTTTATGTAAAATACCAGGAGGAACATTTGTTGTAGAATAATTTTATCCACTATTTCGCCGCTGAATGGGAGTTTCTTACTATTTTTTTTAAGTAAGGGGCAAAATGACTCATACACCGAAGAGTTAGAGGAATAAAATATTCCAAAAAAATATTGCTTGTGGTGTTCTACATAAAAATATTGAATATGGGCTTTTCCATAGGAAGGACCACTTTCTGTCATGGTCGTCACCAAGAGAGTAAGCTTGTTTTTCAGAATCAAGTGGTTAAATTTTTGTCTAAACTTTTACTAACTGTAGAGCTACACAAATATATGAAGATTGCCTGGCGTCGAACGTGACAGAAAGTGGACATTCCTGTGGAAATACCCATATATTGTATACTGTACATTAGGGGTACAACTTTTTGAATTTTTTGGAAAAAAAAATTTACATGGCATAACACGATGAGGAATAGTAAAAAAATGATAACTGCGTTTTTAGTTTTTCGATTTATTTCAAAAACTTCACGCAGAATTTAAATTGAAAATTCGTATGCAAATTTCATACATATGCCAAGAAAAAACACCATATGAGATTATGTTCTTTTCTTTGTGTCTGTTTTGTTTTGCTCTTCTTCTGTTATTCATCGTATTTTTGCATATGACAAAAGTACATAACGGTAAATTTGAGTAAATGCTTTATGAATGATTGAAACTTCGTATAAGCGTCGCGCCAGTTCCTTTTATTTAGCTGTCGATCTCTCATTCAGTGCGTGGCGGCTTGAGTGAAAGTGTCTTTTTTAATTAACAATGTCTTTTAAAAAAAAGTGGTGCTGAAGTTTTAAAAAATTCAAAAAAATGGGAAAACAATTTAATAACATTTGAAAAATCTAAGAATAAGAGAAGAGAAATCAATAACATTGAAAACCCCTTGAGTGAATTGTGTAAGATTCCAAAAAATACCGTGATTATAGGAAGGTATAATGAATTAGCAAAAACGGAGAAATTTAAAAAGAAAAGATGCCAGATTATTACAAACGAAATGATTGTATTGTGGTCGAAACTAAACTTTCCGAGCATAACACGTATAGCTGCAGAACGGAAGATAACAAAAGTTTTAAATGATTATTCAACATTTTTAAAATTCCCGAATGGCAGAAATGTTACAATGACGTTCAACAAGTTATGTGATATAACTGATTTAAATGGTGTCTGGCTAGGAACTGAGGACAAAAAGTTGTATGAACTCCAAACAACTACAAATGGAGAAGTTGGGTACACGACAGCTAAAGCAGTTAATGTGCATCCCTCCAAAGCTGCCCTTTCAAGAAAAAATGTTCAAAGCACCTCGTGTTTAAATAAAGTGGCGCTCAACACGTCAACATCATCAGCTGAATCTGTCGAGCAATCACATTCTCCACCTGTTGGTGAATATAAAGCTCCTCTTCCAAGAAAAAGAAATGCGAAGTGTTCAACAAAAGCAGCAGTGACAATGGTAACAACAGCCCATGTAAGCACCAAAAATGCCGCTAAAATATGCAAAGAATTGTCCAAAGAAGGAATAAATATAGCAACACCAACACAAGCAGGTATTCACAAAGCGATGATTAAAGCAGTGCTGAACTTGGAAAAAAATTATAAGAATTCCTTAAGAGATGACATTTGGTGTATTCATTTCGACGGCAAGAAATTTGGGAAGAAAGAAGTGCAGGCCGTGGTGTTAACAAATGAAACTAAGGAAGTAAGAGTAGCGGCAATGGTTCTTGAAAACGGGAAAAGTTTGTCAATTTTTGAAGGTTTCTATTTAATAATATATTTTTAGAGCATTAATTAACTTTCTATAACTTTTTTAAGGAATAAGGAATGTCTTGGATAAATTTAACCTTTGGAATTCCATAAAAATGATTGTTAGTGACACAACAAACGTTAATACAGGGGTTAAAAGTGGAGTTGTTCGTTTACTGCAGAATTGTTTTAAGGAAAAACATTTGTCCCCACCGCAGTATATTGGATGCCAACATCATGTATTAGATTTAATTTTGAAGCATGTGATGAATGAGTTACTAAGTGGAAAGTCGACATCGCCAAACATCAGTTATGACATATTTACCGAATTGATTATGAACTACGAAAACCTAAAACAAAACTACAAACAAAACGAAGAAAAGTTGACCTTAAGATCTATTAAATGGCGTGATGACATGCAATTTTTATATGAACTAGGGCAATATTTTAAATATTATGAAGTAAGCAACAAGTTCCCATACATAAAATTTAGAGTTTTACCAGCGCTCAGCAACGCTCGATGGAATTCTAGAGCTATTCTAGCGATTTTAACGTTCATACTAATACCGGAACACAGAATACAACTTTTGCCAATTTGCCAATTCATATGCAGCGCATGGTATGATGTTTGGTTCTCGGATCACCGTTTTCATAACAATGATTTTGAAATATTGGAAGAATCCGTCAAGCAATTCGAAACTGCGCATAAGTGTTTTCTAAAACACTGGGTAAAGGAAGATTCTGCCATTCTGAATTTAAAAAGATCTAATATTTGCGCTGAAAGAGCCATCAAAGTTATTCAGGAAATTTACCCTTTTTGTAAATCTGAATATAGTTTAAATCTTAAGTTTATCTCAAATAATATAAAAATGAATTAAATAATGAACTAAAACGTATATTTACTATAAAAATGTATTTGTCTTGTACTTAAATTAGTTTTATTGCTTCTAAATCAAAATTTGTCTTCTTCTTCTTCGCATATAACATATGAATTTTTTCAATTTAAATTCTGCGTGAAGTTTTTGAAATAAATCGAAAAACTAAAAACGCAGTTATCATTTTTTTACTATTCCTCATCGTGTTATGCCATGTAAAGTAGGTGTTACAAAAATAGACTACCCCTACTGTACATACAAGACTAACACGATCTTTAATGTCTCATAAAAAAATTTTCAAATTTTCAAAATTCGAAAAAAAGTAGCTATGGAAGGTCCACAACCGAAATGGTCTTAAAAGTTACTGGGTGGATAGAATCTAAAAATTAGACATTTTCAAAACAATCGACCGGTACGATACACTCATTTTCAAAAATACGATTTGAAACTTCAAACAGAAAAATCAAAAATAAATAATTAGTTTTGTTTCTATTTTTTTCTGGAAAAATATCGAAAAATAAAAAAATAAAAAAATCTGTCCAATTTGAACCATTATTAAGAAAGTTGTGAGCAAAAAATTAAAACAAGTGTTTTTTTAAGATCTAATATGCTTTAAAGGAGTAATCAAAAAAATTGTTAATATTTACCAGAAGGCTCTTTTGAGGGTTACTAAAAAATATCACAAAATTGGGGTAATAAAAATACATGAGTGGAACGCCCCACATAAAATAAACACTATAATTAATATGTGATGCCAGCAGTGCTTCACATTAAGAAAACTCTAATAAGCTAAATTATAATGGTAACATGAATAGAGTTTAATAACTTTTAGTATTTTCTACAACATTACAAAAAAGCTTAGTCAAAGCTCTGTAGTTGAAGCAAATTAAGTTCGTCTTATGTTAAAATAGTCGTGTTTACGTTGCTGTTAATAGAGATAATGAAATAAAATCTGGTTTAATCTTAATGGCATTTTTAGTGTATAAATAAAAACTTGTGTCAAAATAAACAGCTCTATGTAAAATTTATTTTAATCTTTAAGCAATTTAAAAATAGACAAGCTTGCAAAAAATTTAAAAGTAACAATTTCAATGAACTCATCGAGTCAAAAAAAAAACTTCTTATTATAATAAGAATAGTTTTTTTCAACTCTAATTATTTTTCTCGCCATCACAGCTAATTTTAAGAACGCCTTCGTTTCTCTTGTATTTAACATTTTGCTTTTATTCAAAATTAAGTGAAAAAGTGAAAATTAAAAAAAGGATTAGCTTCCAACAGAGCCAGTGGTGGTACGAGGTTTTTATTTTACTGACAAAGGAGGCCAAAAATACAAAGTATTTTAACGGATTAAAAGCCCAAAATGCCATCTGTTTAAACAAATTTTTTGACAAAATTTTCATTAACATTTCACCAAAATAACAATATCGCCATTGCCACTTTTGTAAATGCAAAATATATAACACTAAATTTATATTAAATATATTTTTAAAATTAAAATCGGTGTTAAAGATTTTACACTTCTGTTAATCTCCTTGAACTCTTAACTATTAAAAGCTCTTTATTTTATGTTTCCTGACCATCTTTAGCGGTTCTTACCTTTTTATCACTTCTTTTTAGAGTGTTGTGGGTAATAAAAATGTATCTCTGGTCGATTAATTTAATCACAAAATCATGAGATTGTTTCAAATGTTTACTTCAATGTATACTTTATTGATACTTTTTGTCATAAAACTTACGATCCACTTGTGCTAGTGTAACCTTTCGCCTGCAAAGTTTATCTGTAGGAGGAAATAAAACCACAAGCTATAAAAAAGTGTAATTAAAAGTTATCGTAAAGTACACAAATAGAAAAGTGACACTCAACTAGATAAAGAAAGTGACAAACATAAAAACAAAGTTCGAAGGCTTGTATTCGCAAAGTAGTTAAACATTTATGCTTAGAAGTTAACTTGCAGTGCGGTCAATCTTTGAGGTTAATTTTGAGTCAAACATAAATAAGAACTAAAGCTTAAATTTTATAGTTTAATTTATTTTAAATATTATATTCTGTTTATATAGGATTTAATAAATACAAGAGCCATGAATTTAGTTCCATTTAGTTCCATTTATTTCATTCAATTTTATTTTATTTAATTAAAATTTAAAATTGTTTTTGTATGAAAGTTAGAATACAAAACGCTTTAAGAAATTTTTTATTTGGCATATTGTCATAATTTTATTCCAAACGAAGTTTATTTGCTGATAGTTAAGTATTGTCTATATGCATTTCACTGGCGCTTTACCAAATCGTCAGTAGACTTCAACTACATTTCTAAATAGTTACAAACCTCTTAACTTATGCACAGACTTTCAAAAACCATTTGAGAATTTACAGATCATAATATGTTTGAAAATCTCAAAAGAATAAAATAAGCGTAGTGGCTTAGAATTTTATACAAAACCCAGCAAATAATTTGTATTCCATATGAATTAATTTTATTTTTCTACACCTTTATACAATTAGAAATCCATTGGCTTTGTTATCTTAAAAAAATATGTATTTTATGTTTTTTTGTTTGTTTTACATATCAACACATACTATTTTTGTTATTCGTTACCTCACCTTAGGATGATATTATTTCGATAACAAAGCCAATGGATTTCTAATTGTATAAAAGTGTAGAAAAATAACACTTTTATACAATTAGAAATCCATTGTCTTTGTTATCGAAATAATATCATCCTAAGGTGAGGTAACGAATAACAAAAATAGTATGTGTTGATATGTAAAACAAACAAAAAACATAAAATACATATTTTTTCTACACTTTTATAAAATTAGAAATCCATTGGCTTTGTTATCGAAATAATATCATCCTAAGGTGAGGTAACGAATAACAAAAATAGTATGTGTTGATATGTAAAACAAAAAAAAAATAAAATACATATTTTTTTAAGAGGCTGTCAAATTTCCACAATCCACAGACAGTTGCTTATTTACTAATTATTTTAAAGTTTTATACTAATAAAGTTCATATTAAATTTTTTTTCAAACCTACTTCAAAAAAAGAAGGAGGTTATCAATTCGTGTGTATTTTTTTCCAATGCTTGCATGAACATAACTCTTTCATTTATCAGCCAATTTTCAAAATTGTTTTTGACGTGTAAACATCTATACGCTAGGGGGTAAAAATCTTTTTCACAATACAATCACAAATTTTGAGTAAGATTAATCTTAGTTGAGTAAGATTGTAATAACGCGGTGTGAGCTGTGTATGAGAGTATTAGTGTAATCATACGGACAACCAGAAGTACAAATTTGTGTTTCGATTAACGTCAGTACCTGCCATTACGGCTTTATCCGACGGGTTTCTCAAAACAGAGTGAAGTTGAGTGTTCACCACCACCCCCGAGTTACCCCGAAGGCACACCATGTGTAGCTTGCAAGGCTCACACAGGTAGCAACTTCTCATGCATGGGAGACCCAACCATGCATAAACACCTTGTTCGAGTGTTTGAGCTATCTAAACTCTGCTACATCATTACTGATGCAGCACCTGTTGACTTAGCAACAGCACAAAGAGGCTTACAATTGGTGGACCGAAATCCACCCAGTCACAAGCACTGGGCGAGCATCAGTCTTTTAACCAACATCTCTCCCAGCTTTTGGTGTCAACCACAACCACCACGTGGACTTCGGAAGGAGACCTCTCCAACAACCAGACACAGAATCATCCTTCCAAAGTCCTTCCAGCGACATCATCCCAGATGATCTCGCTCATACGGCGAGTATCATCTCCTTACCCTCGGAAGGCAGGTCATCTGTGGGGCAACTGGTTCCCGTGGTACCAGTTTATGCTACTGGTAAAGCCTCAAAAGAAAACCCCTAGAGGTTAACTTTCTATTGACTTTGGTCTTAGGGTAGACCATAGGTGTCCGTTCACCTCCTTACTGACTCGCGTAGGCAAGCCTACTACCTTATATAAATATGTGCACGCCCGTTACTCGGCTGCATGAGATTGGGTAGTAACACATAAGTTTTATGGGTAATTGGCCTAAGGTTATGTCAGCAAAAACCAAATTACCCTATTCCCGGGAAGCACATCACCAAGGTGTTAGTAATCACCAAGATGGATAAACCGTACCCCCCGGGGGAAAAACCAGAAGTACAGAGAAACTTAACAGCTGCAAAGAAATACACTAACACTGGCAAAGGGAGTCTCAAGGTCAAACTCCTGCATTAAGGTCGTACGTTAGTTGGTTGGTGCTGTGTTGCCGTGTTTTTGATTTGAGTGCGTATTTCGACGTTGCCGTTTTTTTTTTGCCGGGAACTTCTGGGATTTTTGGGATTTTGTGTCCAGTTTTTCGGGATTCAGACCCGGTTCGTTTCGGTTTTTGAACCCAGCTTTTTTGAAAAAAACCGGTTTTTCGATTTTACCGAATTTATTGCTGAACTTGGTGCGATATTTGGCTGACGGTTTAGTGACTGCGTTTGTCTTTGACTGTTGGTATGTTTGAGGTAACTCCAACTATTTTGTACGGGTATTTAATTTTTTACTGGCGGATAAATAATACTATTATTTGTGTCTGCGGGGAAGCGGAAGGGCGATATGCCTGGTGGGAGGGAGTCAGAGGTGTCTGATGCGAAGCTTATCGGTTTGAGCGATTTGTCGGGTGTGGAGGAAGGCAAGAGGGTGAAAAAGAAGCGGATGAAGCCCGGTTCGCCGAAATTGAAACGGGTGAATGATGAGAAGAATGTTTCGGTAGAAGGTGAACTGTTTCATTACTAGATGTTTACACATCTCCCCTGTGATCGGACTCGAATTATTTTTTAAAGGTTTTGCCTGCAGAATCGGAGAGGGGAAACTATCTCCCCCATGCATAACTCTGTCATTTGTTAACCAATCTACAAATATTTTTTTTTTTTTTTTTTTTTTTGTTTGAAAGGGTTTACTGGATATTATTATTTTACGAAAATCGGAGGTTCCCCCATGGAAAACTCTGTCATTTTTCAAGCGATTTTCAAAATAATTTTTTTTTGTTTGTTTGAAAGGGTTTGCTGTAATTTGGTCCCATAATTTATTTTCGAAAATCAGTGGACGCAGAATTGCGTTTGTTTTGTATTCTGTTCAATAAAATCTTTGGCTTGAAGTCGGGTTTTTTTTTTGCAGAATTATTTTCCTTTTTGTACGACCTTAAATGAATTTTACCTATTTCTCAGTTCTTAGAACTTACATAACTACCTTGATCACATGCTATTACTTATTTACACAAAGTTTATAATTTAATTTTACTCAAATGGCCGCAAAACTTTTAAATATTTTCTATTCAATGGGTGTGAAATTTTGTTAAAATTCAATTTAATTTTCATTGCTTGCAGGCATTTTCTAAACTAATTATATCTGTAAACTTTTATATAAGTGTGTATTTGAGCAGTATTCCAAAAAGTTATTATCAATTCTAAGCAAACAATTGTACAATAAGCAACAGTGAAAACAAATTTTGTTTAACATGATTGTAAAGAGATTTAATAAAATTGATGGCCAAAAAATTTACTTAACGCATTTAAAACCTTTAGACCACAGTTATTGTATATGTGGGTTTATGTGCAGATTCTTCGAAAAGCAAACCACAAATGTTATAAAATTGTGCTTTAATTATTTAAGAACCGTCAAGGAAGTAAAAGAACTAGTCAAATGGCTACACAACTTAAGCAAATTAATGTCTCTACTTGACAGCAGAGGGGCTGCAACACTGCCTCTACAAAAAACGCGCAATACCACTGTTGTAAAATGAATTAAGCTTTCTGTCTCTCTCCAGCTTCACCTGTTCACCTGTTCTCTCTACACTATCCCTTTCCCAAAGAAGATAATACATTAATTAATTAACTGGTAGGCATTAATTGCCTGATTGTGGTACTTCTCTTTTTAAATTAAAAAAAACCATGGCTGTGCAAATAATTGTTATCAATTTGGTAAGGTTGATCCGGGAAAATCTTTCTCTGTTATTTTTAAAATATTTTGACTCTCTCCCACAGTGTATACATCAAATGAGCGTTATATGAAATTTTGATAGGTTTTTCGAATTTAAAGTCTCTTTTTTACTGCTTTAAGAAAACTGAAATCTTTTTTTCTTTGCTTTAAAGTCTTTCTCCTTTGTTCAACTCTTCTTAATCCACTAAAGAGTGTACACAACCCATAGTGCTGAATGTGCGTAAAAAGTTTCATTACATTTCATTCACTTTACAATATTCGGCATAATCTATTGTCTATTTCTAAAATATCTTTTTTCACTCATACTCATTGTTTAAGTCTTTCCGCTTGACCCATGAAGAAGTCATCCATCAGTTTAGTCAAACATTCTCCTGCCAGTAATCCATTAATTTAATAATTTTTATTTTTGAAACAACTCAAAAAAAATCAGCTTTGTTGTTCAATTCTTTGTGTGTGTGTGTGTGTGCGTGTGGTTTCCTTATTTTTTGTCCTGTTGGGATACATTTATTCACTCATTCATGTTTTCACATTAATTTTATTGTGCTTCTAAAAAGCATTCATTATTATTCTTTTGTTGATGTATTATTTCTGGTTGTTTTGTTTACAATTTCTATTTTGACGAACTGTTTGTTGTTTCTTGTTTTATGGAAAAGACAAAATGACAAAGAAGTTATTGTTTGTTTACATTTCAAATTTGTAAGAAGATTGCTTTATTGTTATTCAATTTTTTTTTTTTTGTTGAAAAAGGATTTGCTTTCTGTTGCTTTTTTAAAGATTAGCCGTATTAATAGTCAACTTTTTTCTTAATTTTCCTTTTGATGTTTACAATAGCTTAATATATTCAATGGTTTGTTTATAGGAAGAAAAAAAACAGCAAGAATAATATTTAAGAAAAATTTTAAGATACTTTTTTCTTTGATTTTATTTTTGTATACAACATAAGAGTTACCACACGCTAAATGTAATCACGAAATAGTTGACCTGTCATACCTCAGACTATAAGCTTAAGATTTTTGTTCATGTTCTTTAATGTTATATAAGGACGAAAACCAGCAGTGCACAGTGGGGCAGAATCAAAATATTTTAGAAATAAATAAGCCATTTCTAAAGAGATAATAAGATCAGTATAAAATTTTACGTGAGTATAGCAGAGGAGAGGATTGTCAAAATGGAATCTTATTGATTATATTTGAACGCTTGTGCGTAACAGGCAGCCATGTAAAACATAGCAGAAGAGCATTTATTTTTTAACCTCAGAAGATGAGCTTAAAAAAAATTATTAAAATATTGGAGATTCAAAATCTAGACCGAAAATTCCCAAAATTCCAGGAGCTCCCCGGCACCTCGAATTTCATATCATATACAAGATTTGATATAAATAGCAGAGACACCTTCAGCTAGAGCCACCACAAAACACTTTGCAAAGACACACGCCATATTGGAGATTACCTAAAACTAGGCCGAAAACTCCCAAAATCCCAGAAGCTCCCCTGAAATTCTAAAAAATGTGCAGCGGCAGCCCCATTATGCTATGTAGTTGTGACCAGTATTTATGACTAATATTCGCAGCAAATATTTTTCCATTTTCAAAAAAATTTTAGTAAATTTTTACATCAATTTTTTGAATAACAAAAATTAATGCTTGAGGGTTAAATCAAGCATTAATTTTTGTTATTCAAAAAATTTATGTACATGGCGCGCCATAAGGAACTTACGCTCTGAAATTGATTTTTTTTTCACAAACACTGTAAATACTTATTGGCTTACTTCATGTAATAAATAATTGAAGGATATATATCTTATTTTATTTATTTCTAAAAAAAATGTGTAAATAATATGGTTATTCATAGAAAAGTAATTTCATTTGACAGTCCCCTACTTTAAAGCGCTTTAATTTTTCTTCTGACCCTTTTTTTATTTAAAAAACCTGCACGTTCTACTTTCCCATATCAAAAATCGTAACGTCTCTATCACTCGCATAACAAGCGCTACCTACAACAATTAATCATACGCACAGGTGGCTGGCTCCTTGTGTCTGTATCAGTAAACCAGGACGGACTACCAGAAAAATAGAAACAAACACACCAAAGAGAGGGAAAAATAACTTATTAGGATTCAACAACAAATAAATTTCCTTATCTAGATAAATGTGGAAAAATAAATGATTTTGTTGCTGTCAGCCAGTGTTTAAGTTGTAAATGAGATTTTATGAAAAAAAAATTAAACAATAACAATTATATGAAAAAACCTCGGCGTTTCCTATTTATTATTAAACAGAAAGTCTGCAAAAGACTGCCGTATTTCAATGCACAAGAAAGTCTTTGTTATAAAAGAAGAAAACAAGAAAAATTATAGATTTTTAAAATACCTACTCTTCAGGAGCCATAATTAATTAATGGTATTTAAAATTTTTTATTTAATAAACAGATTAGAAATTCTTTTATTTGGTTAAGTCACTTGAAAAGTTCTAAAAAAATCACATTTAGCCGAAGTATAATATTACCCAGCAAAAAATTAACATACAAAACATTAATACCATCATTGATGAACTCAGCTTAAAGTAATTCTATTTCTAGTGAAACATCAAAGAATTTAAGATGTGGTTGTCATAGGACGGAGGTGATCCAAAGAACTGATTGGTATGCCCTTAGAAGGTTGTCTAGAACTATTTTTGTTATATACAACAGCCTTAGAATATTAAATTAAGTACCTGTAGTATGATTGGTATGCAATGAATATTGTACACCTTTAGAACAACTGTCGATTTTTTTGATGGGTAATAAAAAATAGTGTAAAAACATAAATTTTCGTCACGGTCTGGATTTTTATCCTCTCCCATTTTAATGAAATTTGACATGACGAAAAATTATTTTGATACTTCTTATGGTTTCTATTTTATAAGCCTCTAAACTTGGACATCCCGGCCATTTTTGAGAAAAGTTCGTCATATTAGACATTGAATAACTTTAGAACGCGTCATCGGATATAAATAAATTTTATGTCCTTCGAAAGGTTTCTGTCTCTTCTTAACGGGTATTGATTAAAAAGGAAATTTTTTCCTGCTACAAGTGCGTTTAAAATGCCAAAGTATCCTTTATTGTTAAATATCCTGAAAAATGCAATTTTAATTTTCTTTATTTACGGGAGTAGAAGATATGTGTCGATTGTCATATAAAAATCCAAATCCTTTTTTTCATGTCGAAAATTTTCATTTTCACCCAATAAACAATTTTAAAATATTTAAAAAATTCAAATAAAAATTATTTGAACACTTCGAAATTCCTAGAAATTTTAAAAAACTTCTGTTTTTTTTTCAAACAAAAAAATTTTGATATTTTGGTGAAAACATCAATGCCTCAAAACTCTAAAATAACTAAACCTCGAAATATGTCAACACTTCCCAGGCAGATATTATGACTTTATGCAAAAAATATGTAACACCGCAACACAGTAAATACAAAATTACGACTCTTCCAAAAGTTGTGTGTCACCAAGCTTTTTCACTTAATGGGTCATAAATTTCTTATTCATAAAATTCATAAAATTACTATAAATTCCCGGAGTGGTAGAGGCCTAAAATTTACCTAAATGCAACATTCCACAGAAAAAACTAAATTTCATTTTCTGTAAAGCAATTCAATGAAATAGTAAATATTTTGTCTATGAACGGACCTACAAACGAATCTGTAAATATAGACAAAAACACCTCAACAATTTCATTGAAAAAAAAAACGTGTTGTTTTCAGTGAACAAATTGTTTAAATCTATAAAACATTTTATCTAAAAATATATATACAAATTGTAAACAAAACAATTTACTGAATCAAACAAAAATATTTACTGGATTTTCTGAAAAATATCAAACAATATTTCTGTCTGAATTTAATAAACAATTAGTCTAAAAATGCTAACAACTATTAAGCAAAATAATTTACTTAATCAAGCAAAAATACAAAAAAAAAATTTCTGTGTCATCATCATCATCCATTAAGCATTTATGAGATTTCACTTTGTTAAATGTGTTCAAGTCTGAATGTTTATCTAAATACTCTAAAAAAATGAATGAGAATTAACGCAACGACATTAACTAATCGATTCAGTCAAAAATCTTTTGTAAACAAACTTGGTACAATTGCATTCCTCTTGCTATAATTGTTGTTGTTGTTGTTGTTGTTATTTGTGTGTATGTCGTCATCGGGGTCGTTTTTTACGACACAGTTTTTATTGTTGTTTTTGGTGTTTGCGTTTTAAATAAAAGTCAAACAAACAATTAATAGATTATGGACAGAACATTTATTGAAAATTAAATTTATTTTTAGACAAACTTTTGTTTTAAAATTTTTTGGTGATAATTTTTTCTGTATCTTGAGGTATTCGAAATCTAGTAGATGCCTTTTTTCACCTTCATACACCGGAGCTCTACCCTAATGTGCACGTATATTTGTTTGCACATCTAAACGAGCATTTTATATATAATAATTCTGTTTAATATTTATTATTAAAAGTTTGTTTGTATGAAATTTATTTGCTAAATTTGTTGTATACAAGAAACAAGAAATGCTATCAAAATCTTCATAGAAACACAAACTGGCAAAACTTCGGATGAAATATAAAAAATATAATGGTAGCAAATATAATTATAATTCCACATTTAGCAAATACAAATGTTTGCCATGTGTTACTCGAGCGTACAAAAAACCACTATAAAGAAGAGTTTGCAATAAATGAAAATGTATACTTTACATACACCCACACACACTAACAGACCAATCATATAATGACATTCGCTTAAATTTATGGCCATATTCACAACAACGCACAGTATTTCAAATTGGAGAAAAAAGGAAAATAAATATGTATCTTTGAAAGTTGCGATCCGAATACAAAACAATGTATGTAAAAATCATAGAAGAAGACTTAAGCTTTAATAGTATTGAAACTTAGACTACCCTATTGAAACACATGTTGAGCTAAAGGATTTCAAAGTTGACTACCTCTGGCTTGAAGAAGTTTTCCGGCCTCATAACTTTTGCAAATATTACACGACTTCGATTAATTTAAACTTGCTAATAGCAAAGATAAAATTAAAAAAAAATATATGTTATGATTCCTGACAACATGTAAAAAACATTTTTTATCGTTATCTCAATTCATGTAGTTGTGAAATGGAATCAAAGTGAAGACTTTAAAATCAGATAAAAATGGCTAAATTTTGACAATAATAGAAATTAATTGTTCGCCGTTTTTCTCAAAAATTTTTTTAACCTAAAATTTTTTTTTATTTTCAATATTTCAAAAGAGTAGCTTTCAAAAGTATCTGCTTTTTAGCTGATATAAGCATTGAAGCAGCATAGAGCGACCTTTTCTAAGCAATTCTAGATTAATCGCTGCAGAAAAAAACCTACATTGAATTTTTCAAATTTCTCTACAAATTATATTAGATATATTTAATGTAATTAATCTGGCTTTTAATTATTACCCGACCACCCAAAAATGTGGCGAGGAGAGCGGATTTTTATGCAGCACGTATAAGTAATATAATGGTATCATCATATTACTCATACGTAATATTTTTTTTTAAACACACATACATGCTCCTTAAGCGTTTTTCGCTTTTCTGCAGAAACACCCAGAGTCTTGGAAGGAATCGAACCTGCGACCGCCCGCTTAATAGTCTAGCACACTATACATTAAGGGCAAACCAAAAAAATATTAGATATTCGCATTTTCTTCAAGTATTTGTTTTTTATTAAAAATTCATAAGAAAATTACCATGAATATATCGTTAATGTTTTTTTAACTTAAGAGGATTGCTATAGTTTTTAATAAATGGTGAAGAAATAAAAACCAAAAAATTAAATTTAGCACAATTTTCAAGCAAGTAAATAAAATGCTTATGAAAAGTTTAGAAAAAACTGCTCTATGGTAACATTTTTCTTTAAGCGATAATATAGAATTTCGTAGAAAAACTCACCATTTTCGTCCAGTTCTGCACAGAAAAATTATTATGCAAATTTTCTAATTAACAGTTTGCTCAGTAAAAAATTAGTTTTTCAATAATTATTTCGTCAATATTTTCTTTTGCTGATTTTTTTTTTTGTTGTTTGATAAAAGTACTGCCAACACAATTGAAAACCAAAGAGTAAAAATGTTTATATATTAAATGCATGTAAAAAATATAAGATATTATTTTATCAGCCGTGTCATAGATTCCGCTCGGATTAGTTTTGATTCCGTAGTTGTCATTCCGAAAACATACATTGTTGGTGCTTTAGATTCCATTTATTTTGTATTTCGATTTTACAATGATAAAATTTGTATACCTTGAAGCGTTTGTTTACTCTTGGTTTTAGATGCAAAGCTCACATTAAGCTCATGACGAAATATTTATTTGATGCTCCTAAAAGTATGCACGTTTTTTTAGTATTTACTGCAAATGAAGTCAGTAGAAAAGTGTTTTTCAATTCCACTTTAGAATTTAAAAGTATTTTGATTTCCAATAAATTTTAGATTTTCGTTTTTTGAAGAAGCAACTTACGGAATTAAAACCACTTCCGATCGGAATGGCTGTATGCCTGAAAAATATAAAGTTTTTTAGAGTAAGCAGCACTTGTATTGAGACAAATTATTAAAAAAAAGAGAACTTTTTGCTTTTATTCTCTTGCTAAACAAACACAACTACATACATAAGTAAATACTTAAGAACAAGCTTTCGATCAAGGCACAACCATACGAAGTAGGCTCAATGGTACGACATCTACAAATATCTACGAATATCATTGCACGATGTCAAAGCAAAACGAATCAAAAACCAAATAAAGAAATTTTAACGTCCAACCATGAAAAATATAAAAAAACAAAGTCGCCTTGCTTTCGATTGTTAACAATCATTTAATGATATAAATTTATGTATAAGAGTAAGAATAGATTTATCTAAACTTCTTGCTGGCGTTTTCAAACAGTGATTTTGGCCGGGTGGTTGGTGTGTTGGATTTCAAACCAGAAGGAGCTTAGTTCGATACTAGTTGAAGTTAAAAATATAAAATAAAGCAAATTAAAAAGCGTAAGTCGATAATAAATTCAAACATGAGACAAATTATATAAAAATTTCCTAACAGAAATATATAATTTCAATTCATAATCTTGTCCAATTTTTTATTTTTTTTTTTGGAAAATAATGAGTAAAGTTTAATAGAAAAGTTTAAAAAATTTCAACTAATTTCGTTTACTTGGATATACGAATTTTTTAATAGGTTGTAATCTAAACATTTTTTTTACTAATTTCTTCGGATTTTTTAATCAGAGCTTATATTCATTTTTTTTTCTGCGTGGACGGACTTTAAATTTCAACTGCAGTCATTTTTAACCAAAAAAGAGGGGTACTCTAAGTTTGTAATCTGTATCTGTGTGTCTCTCTGTTCCCTTGTAGAGCCTAAACATATTGGCCAATTTTAATTTATTTTCTTTTGTTTAAAATGTGGCTTGCTCGAGAGTGTTCTTAGTTATGCTTGAAGAAAATCGGTATAGCCATTTAGAAATTATCACTTATTCTTTAGCGGTATCTTCTTCAATCTGTGTATCTGCAGCAGCGTAGCTCCTAAATGGCTGCATCGATTTTAATTTAGGCTCTTTTGTTTGAGAGATAACTTGATCTTAAATCTTGTAACTTATATTTGAAAAACAATCGGTCATCAATTTTCATCGAGGGTTTTTAAACTTTTAATTATAGGTTCTTGAAGTCTATTCTTTTAAAATATTGGAAACAGAAAATTTCAATTTAAAATTTTTTTTAGAAAAATGGCTTTATTTTTATTAAAAATTAGCCATTTTCCACTATCATTTCAAAGTCTTGACTTTGATTTCTTTTCACGACTAGATGCATTGAAATAACTAAAAAACTTGTTCAACATGCTATCAGGGCTTAAGTTAAAAATCATAAAATATATTTTTAAAAAGTTTGGCTATGCTATTACCGGAGATATTAACGAAATAGAGAATAAAGTCGAGGACAAAACTCAAAATTTTAAAATTCAAAGCCAAATATCTTTGAAAATATTAAAGAAATCTTAATAGAATAAGCAATATTTTCATAATCTCTTTATAAACTTTACACCAAGTTTAAATTTATTAAAATCAGATAATATTTGTCAAAGTTATGAGGCCGACAACATTTTTCATGGCCCCTGTTGAGCTATAGGTGTTTCAAAAAGGTGGTCCAAAATTCTGTATTCTCAAAGCTGAAATCCTCCTCTATCATATTTGCATACCTCATTTTGTAATCAAATCTCAAGTTTTAAAGATACAGATTTATTACCATTTTTCCAATTGCAACCAAATACTGTGTAACATTTAGGGGTAAACAAGTTGCTGTGGTCTAAATTATTAAAGCAAATTCGTTATGAATTCCTGAATACAAAAATCATATTAAAACTTATGATGTATTTACTGTTTTTCGGCTCCAAAAAATAGCTTTTGAAAAAGAAACCTTCAAAAAAGTACTTTACAAAAACGGATCTCTTAAGAAGTATCTTTTAAGAATCGTGTATAACAAGTACCTTTCAAAAGTGGCATTGAAAAAAGTATATTTGAAATAACTTTAAAAAATTAATTTTTAACACCATATACTTTTTAAAAATGTGGGCTTATAGACATGCTTAACCCGCTACAAATATAAACATTTTTAAAATAAAATTGGGAAAATATCTCTGACAACAAATTCATTAATTAACTTATGCTTCTTAGCAAAAGTACTATAGAATAACCTGATTTGCTTTTAAGTTAACTCTACTGTTCTATAAGATTCAACAATAAAAATGTTTTCTCTTAACCAAGTGCATAGTAAAATATTATATTTTCCTCTAGCAGTAGAATGTACGAGGGTGGTCCTAAAAGTAGCCGAGCTGACATATAAATGGCAGCAGTAGTTTAAAAAAAATTACTTTGGTGAATATTGGCAACCTTGAAACTTTTAAGTTGTTTAGTTTTTTTTTTGAGCCATCAAAAATAAATGATCTCTGTGAAATTTTAAACATGGAAGAAATTAGTAACATAAAGGTGACCAATGAAAGGTCTCAATACAATCAACATTAAAGCCGAGATAGATTATAATCTAGGGGAGTCTGCTCCTTCGTTTAAGACTATAAAATATTAGGGGGCAGAGTTAAAACGAGGTCACACGATCTGCCAAGACGAACACCGTTGTGGTCGACCAATTAAGGTATCTAGACCAGAAATAATTAAGAAAGTCCACAAAATGGTATTGGATGATCGTAGGCTGAAGGTGCGTGACCTATCTAAAATGATAGGCATTTCAAAAAGTGCTATACATCGCATGTCATTCGAAAATTTTAATACGTGAAGCAGTGCGGCATTTGCTCGCAAAAGAACAAAAAGAGCGCCAAAAACATGCACTGCTTCATCACTCCCCTTATTCGGAAGATTAAGCTCCCTCGAATTACTTTCCATTTCTAAGTTTGAAAAAATGACTCGGTGGTGAAAGATTTGCCAACAATAAAGAGGTGACGTCTCCGATTGATGACTATTTGAAGGAGCTAGACAGTTCTTACTGTAAACAGGGTACCGAAGCTATTCAATATCGCTGTAAAAAATGTTTGTGCTTTGTTAGGTCGGCTAGTTTTGGGAACGCCCTCGTATATGCAAGTTCATTGAAATAAAAAGGTTATACCTGTACAAAAACAATAATACAAACTCACAATTTCAAATATTTTTAGTACACTTCCATTTTTAGAAAAGTAAAAAAAATGCATATGAGTGTTTTTTAGCTTTAATTATACAAACACAAACATTCCATGAATATTATGAGCACTTGAAATTAAAATAAATAAACTATTTTATTTTTTGTTGCTCCAATTGCATGTACATTAATTAGAGGGGTCGTAAAAAATATTCAATCCCAAAATCGATGATATTTATAAAAAAAAAGTATTGGCTGTTTTCGATATTGCTGTTTATGCTAATTAGATAAAATCCGGTAAGGGAAAAGCTGTTGGAAACTTCACAGACAACAACTTTGTAGAAGAAAATATTTTTTGTACTATATTTGTTTGTTATGATATTAAATATAAAAGACAGAAATGAGCATTTGCTTAAACTTCGGTGGCCGTGCGATATGCCTTAATCTTAAATGATTGACCTCAAATTTTTTATAATAGTTTTTTTAAATACCCAACGATTTGGGGTATGAGAAGAAATCCAAATTTTATTCTTTTACGATTAGTCTAATTTCCATATACAATCTGGTGCGTATGAGTGTTTTACCAAAAAATTACTCATACGTATAAGTCCTGACTGTATCAAACTTCTTTTCAATTTTAATAAAATAAGCAATATTTGAAGTAATATTTAAAGTTTAAAACAAAAGGAGTATTAAGCAAATGGGGCCACCTTAATGAAGCAAATCCTAGGCTAGAAGTAGTATATGTGAATGTGAAAATAAAAATATAACAAGTACAAAATACATCTAACACAAATAACCGCTTCATATGTTTTATTACAACAAATAATACTTCATATACTTTTAGTGGTTGGATATATAGAGAATAATTCAGTTTGAATTTATTTCAGTTTTATACGTAAGTGTTAAATAAGCAGCTAAAATCTCAATAAAAAAGGTAACAAATTTTTGGGGAAAACTATTTAATTTTCTTTGTCTGTTTTTTGAAAATGTTACGAGTACGGTTGATTGTGGAATTTAAAACATTTTTACTCTGAAGTTAGTTATTTTATGATTGGAGTCGTTAAAATAAAATGTAAAACTCTAGAAATTAAAAAAGTTAGTTAGTTATAGACCTCTATATAAGTTTGGACAAATTCTTTAGTGCTTGTCTTTTTTAATTTGAAAATATTTCTTTAAAATAAAAAAAGGAAGAATATTTTTTATTAGTCGCCAGTTTTTATTTTTGGTAAAACACTGTGCAAAAAATTTTTCGGCCTTTTAAATTAAACTGTGTTTTAAAATGTTTTATTTCCCCAGCAAAAAAATTGGTTTTCCCCAAAAAATCCCCTGGGGATTTTCAGAAAATGTTTAAACCTAATCGCCAAAAAAATCCCCTATTTGAAGACAAATCCCCAAAACTGAGAACGCTGACCACCACTCAAATGTACATATACAATGTGGTGCGTATGAGTGTTTTACCAAAAAATACTCATACGCATAAATCATGACAGTATCAAACTTCTTTTCAATTTTAATAAAATAAGCAATATTTGAAGTAATATTTAAAATTTAAAGCAAAAGACTAGAAAAACAGAGGCTAGAAGGCACAAGATATTACTCTCAATCCCTTTTAATGTAGTTCTTTGACTTAATCAAAGCTTTTGTGAATAGCTACATATTATAAAAAATATGTTTTCTATGCAAAATCTAAAAAAAATAGTTCTAAAATCTCATAAAAAAAACTCATGCAAAAAAAAATATTTTTCAAACAACAAAATAATGGAACAAAATGGTGAAAATCGAAGGATAAATATTAATTTTATTAGAAATTAAATGAATACACCCTAACATTTAAAACCTACTTTCATTCTAAGTTTTTTTTTTTTCTAACCAAGAATAACATTATTTGTGAAACCACCTTTAGAGTGTATTTCGGTAAAAACGAAAATTTTCGACACTGTTAGGATTTTTATTATCTCCGCTATAAATGCTATTCGATATATATATATATATATATATATATATATATATATATATATATATATATATATATATATATATATATATATATATATATATATATATATATATATATATATATATATATATATATATATATATATATATATATATATATATATATATATATATATATATATATATATATATATATATATATGTATATATATATATATATATTCTACTGTTGTGTGCGCATAGCATGCCAAAAAATTGTATCGATACCTCTTATGGTTTCTATTTTACAGCACTCTAAACTTGGGCATCTCTGGCATTTTTTTTTTTTTTTGGAAAAGTTCGTCATATTCAAGATTGCATAACTTGGGAACACGTCGTCGGATATAAATAAATTTGATGTCATTAAAAAGGTCTCCGACTCTTCTTAATGAATATTGCATAAAAAGAACATAGATTCCTGCTACAAGTACCTCTAAAATGTTAAAGTATCCAGAAAAATAATTGAGTTATGAATTTTTAATCGAACTGTATGGTTTTTATGCAAAGTTATTAAATTAGTTTGGCTTAAGTTAATTTTTAATTTAATCTTTCGATCAAATTATTTTTTATTTAAGAAAGAAATTCTAAAGCATGTAAATATTGAACATTCAAAGAAAAATTTTTTGGCTGTACGGAAGGTTGAACTGACAGCTGCTTCGTGACCACCAAGTCTACTCATCAGAGTCCTTTACCCACACTACCACTGACAGTGGCAACAACACTGTAGCGAAAATCCTACTAATATTAGTAAGCTCAATTAACACACTGTCGCCATCTTGTGGCGAGTCGCACCTTATTGAACTTTTGTCAACATGTTCGGAACTTCACTAACTGTCTTTTCTTAGCATGTTCAACTATTTTAAGCTTTTTCCATTTCAGTCTTATTAGTAGGATTTTCGCTTCAGTGTTGTTGGATTTTCGCTACAGTGTTGTTGCCACTGTCAGTGGTAGTGTGGGTAAAGGACTCTGATGAGTAGACTTGGTGGTCACGAAAGAGCTGTCAGTTCAACCTTCCGTACAGCCAAATTTTTCTTTGAATGTTCAATATTTACATGCTTTAGAATTTCTTTCTTAAATAAAAAATAATTTGATCGAAAGATTAAATTAAAAATTAACTTAAGCCAAACTAATTTAATAACTTTGCATAAAAACCATACAGTTCGATTAAAAATTCATAACTCAATTATTAAAACTCTAAAGGCACTTAGCTAAACATGAATGTGTACTGTTCCAAAAAAACTTGGGCAAAATAAACATTCAATAAAATCCCAGCATTGAGAATATCGACGATATTCCACGCTGGTAAGACTGAAATGGAAAAATCTTAAAATAGTTGAACATGCTAAGAAAAGACAGTTAGTGAAGTTCCGAACATGTAGACAAAAGTTCAATAAAGTGCGACTCGCCACAAGATGGCGACAGTGTGTTAATTGAGCTTACTAATATTAGTAGGATTTTCGCTACTGCGTTGTTGCCACTGTCAGTGGTAGTGTAGGTAAAGGACTCTGATGAGTAGACTTGGTGGTCACGATTCAGCTGTCAGTTCAACCTTCCGTACAGCCAAAAAATTTTTCTTTGAATGTTCAATATTTACATGCTTTAGAATTTCTTTCTTAAATAAAATATAATTTGATCGAAAGATTAAATTAAAAATGAACTTAAGCCAAACTAATTTAATAACTTTGCATATATCCTGAAAAATTTTATATAAATTTTTTTTTTCTACGGAATGTAACTAACTGACATGTCTTAACTGTGTAATATTTTTAAGATGGAATGAAAACAGATTCAATACTTACAGTTGTTTCTTTATGATAATTTGATCATTTCTATGAAAATTTTATATGCAATAGCAATAAACCCAACCGTAGCCGTAGTATTTCCTAAAATCTCGATTTGTATTTTTTACACAAAGCACAGAAAAAATTATCACCAAAAAAATTGTCAAACAAAATTTTGTCTAAAAATAAATTTAATTTTCAGTAAATGTTCTGTCCATAATCTATTAATTGTTTGTTTGACTTTTATTTAGAACGCAAACACCAAAAACAACAATAAAAACTGAGTCGTAAAAAACCACCCCGATGACGACATATACACAAATAACAACAACAACAATTATAGCAAGAGGAATGCAATTGTACCAAGTTTGTTTACAAACGATTTTTGAGTGAATCGATTAGTTAATGTCGTTGCGTTAATTCTCATTAATTTTTTTAGAGTACTTAAATAAACATTCAGACTTGAACACATTTAACAAAGTGAAATCTCATAAATGCTTAATATATGATGATGACACAGAAAACATTTTTTTTTTGTATTTTTGATTGATTAAGTAAATTATTTTGCTTAATAATTGTTAGCATTTTTAGACTAATTGTTTATTAAATTCAGACAGAAATATTTTTTGATATTTTTCAGAAAACTCAGTATGTACTTTTGTTTGATTTAGTAAATTGTTTTGTCTACAATTTGTAAATATTTTTAGACAAATTGTTTTATAGATTTAAACAATTTGTTCACTGAAAAATAACACGTTTTTTTCAATGAAATTGTTTAGGTATTTTTGTCTATATTTACAATTTCGTTTGTAGGTCCCTTCATAGACAAAATATTTACTATTTCATTGAATTCCTTTATAGAAAAGGATATTTAGTTTTTTCTGTGATGACGACAGATTAGTTTGCTATGTGTTGCAAAAAAAAAACAAAAGAAAATAAATACAATGTTTCAGGATATTTAAGAATTCAAAAAATTTTTTTTATTTGTGGTGTCCCTGTCTTGGATTTGCAAAAAGTGTGCCTCAACCTTTCAAATAAAATTTAAATTACTAAAATCTGATGACGCGGAACAAAGTTATGCTATTTTCAATATTAATTTTTACCAAAAAATCCTAATTCTGATTTTTCATACATTAAATGCATCATAATTTGGAAACAACTGAAAATATTCCTCTAATTTTTTTAATGAAATGTTAGTTGTACAAGAATTAAGTACCATACCAAGTTTGGTTCCATTCGGAGGGGGTCGGGCCCAATCGCTCGTTGGTTTTATATGGAATAAGTCTATAATATCTTTTATAATTTTCATAGAAATTATGGAGTTATCATAAAGAAACAACTGTATATTTTGAGTCTGTTTTCATCCCATCTTGAAAATTGCTACACTCTGTAAAAAAATAAAGAAAATTAAAACACCATTTTCCAGGATATTTATGGATAAAGGATACTTTGGCATTTTAGAGGCACTTCTAACAGGAAGATATGTCCTTTTTAATCAGTATTCATTAAGAATAGACTAATATCTTTTCAAGGACATCAAACTTATTTATATCCGATGACCCGTTCTAAAGTTATCTAGTCTTCAATGTGACGAACTTTTCTCAAAAATGGTAGAGATGCCCAAGTTTAGAGTCCTGTAAAATTGAAACCATAAGAGGTATCGAAATAATTTTTCGCTACTTATTAATATGATTATTTCGAAGGTATTTGCCTTGTGAATCCAAATTGATTATTAAGCTAAGGTTCGTAACGTTATATTCAGAAAGAATTGGGCATGATTAATAATCCAAGGAACAAGGGAAAAATTAACATCAACCTAATTTTGAACGTACTCAGCAGAACAGAGTAGCGCCACTTTCGGAATCGCTACACTTCCATCGTCAGTGCTCACGTGTATTTGCTTATCACCACTTGTCAGGTGGCTCTGTGAATGTGATTTTAATTCTTATATATACAACGTTTTTCGTGTAAATTGAATACGAGAATTAAATCACTCTCAAGCTGATATTAAAGTGCACTTTCCCAGCGTTGCCATCGGTTTATTTTTCTTCATTCCCATTTTTCTGATTTTCGCTACGTTACGTGCACACAAAAGTAGAAGATATGTGTCAATTTTCATTAAAATTGGAGAGGTGAAATATCGAAACCCTTGCTTACATGTCTAAAATTTTCGTCTGTACCCATTTACTAAATTGCTAACAAAATCAAAATTTATCTATCGATTTTCATTATATATGGCTTATTTTTTTTGTAAGCTATTGTTCTTAAAAACAACATTTAAAAAGTAAAGTTTTACACTTTCAAATTTGCTGTGAGATATTAGAAAGTACAAATTTTTTTTATTTTGCATTAAAAATTACTTTGTTGCATACTAATTTGTGAATAACTTTGAAAGCGTGTATCAAGTAAAAAAAATTATATTAAGAAAGTTTGGAGGTAATTTTGTCATCCATACTTTGTTATTTGTTTATCGAATTCGGTCATACGGTTTTCGAGGAAGGATGAAATGTACTGATTTACCAAATAAAAATATAAATCATACCCTTTAAAAAAATCTGTACGTGATAGAAAAAATGAAAACGCATTTTAGTTTCGTGTATTAAATTATTTATATTCCAAAAATTTTTATTTAAAATACATTTTCTTTGCAGACCAGTGATATAAAAAAAATTATATATAACCTTTTACTAATAAATGCAAGTCGGTGTCACTCTTTATTTTTTAGTGACGGCTTCTATTGAAATTCTATTTTATGTTTTTGTATAAACTTCTTGGTACTTTAAACAATGTTGTTTTTTTTTCTTGTTGTTATCTAACTAAACAAACTGCTAAACTGGTAAATAATAACATTATCCCACTGAAAAGGGTCTTCGATGTCAAATAAACAATTGTGTTCAAATGACAAAATGATTTGCTTAAGCCAGACCCTACAAAACCACATAAAATTTAAAAGTTTTTTTTCCCCCAGATTAAGCCATTGCCAAAATAAATTAAATTTATTTCTAACAAGTGTTTTTATTAAATATATTTCTAAAAATAACCATGAATTTAGAGGGGAAAAATACCGTTTTTACCACTTTACAAAGTCCTTGGGATGCTAAACATATTGTTATTGTTGTTGCTTTTTTTGTCCTCAAAAATTAGGATATTTATTAATTCTTCTCTTTTCAGAGTTTTTGTTTATAGCCGACTTATCCCTTAACCCTTTTTCAATGAAACCATTAACAACTGTTTAATGTTTAGTAGGAAAAATTTTTGTCTGTCGACAAGTTTTTTTCACCGTTTTGGTAGACCCAAATACATAAAAGTCTTTATTTAAAAACAAAAACCATTTGCACTCTTTTTATTTACCTTATTTTTCATAAAATTAAATAAAACCTCAACTATTTATATGATGAAACTTTTAAAACAAGCGCCCCGCTCTAGTTCAAAATACTTAAAAAAAACACACACACACACACTTTGTAAAAAGTTCATTTTGAGTTGAATAAAAAAAATAAATAAAACGCTTTACAAACAAACAAAAAACATTCAAGTAATAAAATTTATGTTTATTTGATGTTGTTGTTTTTATAACAAAATAGTTGAGAACTTATTTTATGGAATTTCTATATAAAATAGAGGAGAAAAACTGAAACATATTTTCCTACTACTTTATATTCAAAATTATATGTAAAACATAGTTATAAATATATCTTCAAGGACAAAATTATGGTTTAAAAGAAAACCTAAATTACTTGGGCTTAAATTATGAATAATAATGGGTATAATGCACAACGTTTAGTGAAAAGTAGGCACAAATGGGGGGAAACATTAATACACACCCACAAAAAATCCAAAGCATATAAGAGTAGGTTTTCTTTTTAAATAACTGCTAATTAAAAAATTATAATTACTATCTTATTAAATAGCCTAAATTTTCGTTTTTAACTTATTTAAATTTACTAAACTTATTTGATTCGTTTTACATATTACACACTTACACTTATACGCTCTTTCACATTCGTATCTTTATTTAACAAGACAAATATATTTGCTCTTCAATATATTTACCCAGCGAAAACTTTTCTTACTGTTAGGCAAACAAGTAACGGGTGTTTTTTTTAGAGGTATAGAACTTCGAATTGAAATAAAACACAAGAAAATCGTTTTAATTGATGGACATTGGAAAATCGTTTTAATTGATGGATTTGGCTTTATTGGAAGGATAATTTTATGCCATTAATGTTTAAATATGATTTCGGGCATGTGGCCGCCGCGGCTGGCTCGAATAAAGCCAATTCTACAGGTCCAATTTTCAACCACTTTTTCGAGCATATGGGGCCGTATGTTGGCAATAACGCCACGAATGTTAGCTTCCAAGTCCCCTAACGTTTCTGGTTTGTTGGCGTAGACGAGCGACTTCACATATCCCCAAAGAAAATAGTCCAATGGTGTCAAATCACACGATCTTGGTGGCCAATTGACAGGTCCATTCCACGAAATTATGCTCTCATCGAATGTTTCCTTCAATAAATCGATTGTGACGTGCGCTGTGTGGCATGTAGCGCCGTCTTGTTGGAACCACAACTCATCCACATTCATGCCATCCAATTCGGGAACAAAATAGTCGGTTATCATGGCTCTATACCGGTCTCCATTAACGGTAACTGACTCTCCAGCATTATTTCGGGTCCTCTTCAACACTTTGCTCTACAGCGGCAATTGTTTCTTCGGTGCGCACTGTTCGACGTCTCTGCGGATGCGTATTATCACATAGAGTAAAAGTAGTGCGAAAACGATCCATGGTTAACCGAATTAATTGCTCTGATGGACGATTATGTCGACCAAAAATGGACGGAGCTTGCGGTAAACTTCGCGAACTGAACCATTATTTTCGAAATAAATTTGCACGATTTGCAAGCGTTGTTCTTTTGTCAACCTGTTCATGATGAAATGGCAAACTAAACTAAATATTAATCACTTGACAGCTGACAAAATGGCCGCCAGTTAAAAAAGTGATGCCAACTTAAAGTTCTATACCTCAATAAAAAACACCCATTATATGAGGATTTAAGTCGTAACTACTTGCTAATTTGACTCGATAACTGCTTATTTTTGGTTGAGAAGTTAAAAAAATAAGGGGTACAAATATAATAACATTGTCAAAGCAATTAACTAGGGATTTTCTGACTTACTTGAAGCTGAAAAATAAGTTCACAAATACACATATTAAAATTAAAAAAATTTTATCGTTTTGTTTTTTCATTTAATTAAATTTTTTACTTTTTGAAATTATTTCGTAGTTTTGGTTTTTTTTTTTTTTTTTGTTTTTTTGTCTGGCCCTTTTTTTCATTTTTGTGATTTTTTTCGCTTTTTGCAATATTTTTCGATTTCTTTGTTTTAACATTCTTTTTTCGCTTTTTGACGATATTTTTAGTTTTAGTAATTTATTTTCGTTTTGGCTAATTTTTTTGGTTCTGGCGCTTTTTTCAGTTTTTCGGATTTTTTTCGGTTTTTGGTGATTTTTAGTTTTAGAGTTTTTTTTTACACTTTTTTGTGTTTTTGTTTTTTAGGTTTTTAGCGATAGCTTTTAGTGTTGCCGTTTTTTTCTGTTTAGCGCTTTGTTTAGTTTTTAGGATTTTTTCCATTTTTACGATTTTTTTACGATATTTTTAGTTTTAGCGTTTTCTTAGGTTACTACGCTTAAAACAAAGTTGTTTTTGAAATATGAGTCAAAATTAAATTTTAAAGTTTTATTTATTTTGGTTTGAGTTCTTAAATATATTTTCATAGAAGGCAGACGTATTTTTTCATTAAAAAAATATAAAAAAATAAATACTAATACAAATATATAATTATATAAAAAAAATCAGAAAAGCTTAACTGCCAGTTTTTGTAAATAAAATAAAAATTTTCGTTAGGGAATTTATATTGAAACAACAATAAAAAAAATCAAATTTGTTTTTGTTTTCAATTCAAAGTCCCTATTTACAAAAACTGGCAGTAAGAAAAAATTATATTTTTTGATTACTTAAATGGATAAAACCGCTTGTACCTCTTTGTAATCAAATTAAAAAGCCGCCTGATAAGCCTAAAAATTCTCTAAATATCATAAATTCGGCCAAAATCAATATTTCAAAAAAACCCTATGCAAACAATTGTTCCATTGGATCTGAAGCACTCTCTGATAACATCAATACAGTTCTTAAATCTCAATATCATCAATATCCTCATAATAATTCTGGCACATCCACGGAAACTATAAATTTCTATTCTGACCAACTATCGGAGACAAATGATATGGAATTTCAAAATTCTTCATTGCAGCAGTTAAGTCAACAATCAAAAAACAATGTTTATATAATTTAAATGAATATCTCTCAAGATTTTTTAAAATAGCTTAAAAGAACTGCAAAAAATACCTTTTTCTCGAATATCTCCAAAACGCTACTTAAGAATAATGAATAAATGTCTTATTTATGCTCAACAGTCCCAAATTAGCTTACAAAATGTATTTTTTGAAGTTCGTTTTCATTTTTGGAATTTTTTTTCAGAAATGGCAGAAAAAACATTCACACATCGAGAGTTAGAAGGTTAAGTGTCGACAAATGTTTTCATCAAAATGCTTCTCGTAGAGTTTTACGTTAAAAAGTTGAACACTTACACGTTACACCAAAGCTACAGGGATAACAAGATTTCTTATGTTGAATTCCTATAACAATGTGCAGAAAGTGGACCTTTATCTTCCCCTCTACTAAAGGCCATACGAAAACTATCAGAACAACGATACACGTATAACTATTTTTTGGTCCCCTTAACTAAAATTTTAATTTTGGTGTATATCGTAATTGAAACCAATTGAAAAATTTAATGTAATTTCAATATCGGCAAATAAGATTTTGTTACTTGATTAAAGATTCTAAGCCATTCTAGACTTTAGTTGCTATTGTGAAATTTAGTATAACATTTTTTCTGTGACGGTATTAACTAGACATATGTTTGAATATTGAACACTTTTACTTAAAGATAATAATGCATTATATTCCTTTTAAATAACTAACCAGTAAATTGTATCCACGACTGTCTCCTTTGTAATGTGATTTTTCATTCGTAATTAATTAATACACACCAGATTATGTACAATTGTACATATTTTTTTTTTTTTTGAGAACCACAGCAATACTATATCTTCAAGATATATCGATTGCTTAATATAGGAAAGGCGTATCTAGAGCTTATGTTATTTTGCAAAAAAAAAACTGAATAAAAACTAAAACGTACCACATGCAATAGAAAATTTTCAAGTGGCCAAAATTCCGTTATTTTCAACTGTGGCTCCTTAGAGAGGATATATTTAGAAGTTGACACAACCTGTAAATGTTAAAAGTGCGATTTCGATTTTGTATACTAAGTTATCGATATACTTTCTATGTAAGCAATTCAGTTTGACTTTCCTTGTGAACTACAAATATTTCAGTCATGTATCGCGAAAACAGCGTAAATTGAAAAAGTGCCGTGGAAACATCGAATAAATCGAGATAACATTAAAAACCTGCAAATTGACAACAAAAACATGCAAGCTTTTCATAAAATGCATTTTTATACTATCTATCAAGTGTGTATGTGTTAAAGTAAATGTAGCAATTAGTGCATCTAACAATGTATTTATAGATAATATGCAAATATTTTAATGTGTTAGTTCTAGTCTATTATACTCGTAGCAGCAAAAAAAGGAAAACTGAAATGCATAAACATATTTGATTGTCAACATTGTCGTTTTACTTACAAATGCAAATATTATTTATTTAATTTCATAGAAAGAAGTTTATTGTTGTAAACTAACAATGCAAGTAATAATGAAATAACTACAAAAACAAGCATGTGTCCTTTGAGCGAAATTATCTTATGTGAAAAAATAATTTCTTACAGGAGAGAGAGAGAGAGAGAGCTTTTAATTTTAGTTCCAAACATACATATTATAAGAGTGCTAAGTATACGGTAAAACTAATTTTTTTTCATTTTCATAATTTACTCCTGGCTGTATGGTCTTCACCGATTACACTGTACAACTAAATCAGTGTGTACATATTTTGAGCCCTCTACCGGCTTCAGTCGCTGCAGCCATATTACTTTTTTACACAGTTTTGCTAGAGACTTAAAATTAGAGGACAGTAGTGATATACCGATATATCTATAGGTAGGCTATTGATATCAGCCGGCATTTGGCATATATGATAATTTCGCAAAAAACAAAAGTTCTTCATATGTGTATATTCGTAAGTTGATACGAGGAGAGTTCAAAAAATGTAAAACATTTAAGACGCGTGCACAAAAAAAAACTATATATCATTTTCTATAAAGGAATTCAATGAAATAGTAAATATTTTGTCTATGAATGGACCTACAAACGAATTTGTAAATATAGACAATAATATCTCAACAATTTCATTGAAAAAAAGAGTTTTTTTCAATGAACAAATTGTTTAAATCTTTAAAACAATTTGTCTAAAAATATTTACAAATTGTGGACAAAACAATTTACTAAATCAAACAAAAATATTTACTGGATTTTCAGAAAAATATCAAACAATATTTCTGTCTGAATTGAATAAACAATTAGTCTAAAAATGTTAACAATTATTAGGCAAAATAATTTACTTAATCAATAAAAAAATCAAACAAAAAAATGTTTGTCTGTGTCATCATCATCATCATCCATTAAGCATTTATGAGATTTTACTTTGTTAAATGAGTTCAAGTCTGAATGTTTATCTAAATATTCTAAAAAAAATGTATGAGAATTAACGCAACGACATTAACTAGTCGATTTACTCAAAAATCTTCAGTAAACAAACTTGGTACAATTGCATTACTCTTGCTATGATTGTTGTTGTTGTTGTTATTTGTGTGTATGTCGTCATCGGCGTGGTTTTTTGCCACACAGTTTTTATTGTCGTTTTTGATGTTTGCGTTCTAAATAAAAGTCAAACAAACAATTCATAGATTATTAACAGAACATATACTTAAAATTAAATTTATTTTTAGACAAACTTTTGTTTGAAAAATTTTTGGTGATAATATTTTCAGTGTATGTTAATATTTTGAATAAAATATTAACATACACCAGTCAAACAGTTAGAAGCTCTTTAGTGTTCCGGTCTATTCTTTCACTGCTCACAAACAAAGTGACTTTGTCGGATAATCAAAAAGCTTCCAACATTGGGAAAAGCGTAAGAAGAGAAATATAAATGTTTCAGCATACAAAAAAATAAGTTTCCACTATTTTTTGAATATGCCTCGTATATTTTCATGTAGAGGGTGTACCAACAATAAATTTATTTTCGGCAGTCTTTTTCCGCATTTGAACTAACTTAAATTTTATTCCTTTTGGAGTTTATAACAAAATTTCTGAAAACATAATTTTTCGAAAAGATATTAATTTCTTTGTCTAAGAAAAATAAAGTCACTTCTTTCTCATTAATTTTGCAACACCCTTTAGCTAAGATTATATATCACTGGCATGGTAATAATATATGTATCACTCAACTTAAATGTTTGTGTGAACAAATGAGACCATGTCTTTCATTTTTATTTGCATGCTTATATATGTGTGTATGTCTGTCTGTCTGTTAAAAGATAGATTTGATTCGTATGCAAATATTTTAAGCCTACACGATATAAATTTAAAAGGCACGTACGTTGCAACAGACGCAATAATATGATAAAATATCTTTAAAAATGTTGAAAAAAAGTGAAATGCAAAAAAAATAAATAAAATTTGTAATTGCCGAATGCAACTTTGAATTTTTTTGCGTCGAGCCGAAATCTTTCAAAGTTTGAAATTCTAGGCTATATAAAAGATTTAAAAGGATATAAAATTTTTAATTCATGCTTTACAATGTCATCACGCTTACCTTGGTCTAACCAGCCTGTGGCAATACCTAACTGCATTGAATTGCGCTGCCCTATAGAGGAAACAAGCAAACTAAAAGTAAACCAAAATTACCGTTAGACCACAGCATTAAGTCGTTGTCCAGTGGGGCAGAATCAAAATATTTTGGAATTAAATCAGACTATTCTAAAGGAATAATCTGGTTAGTATAAATGTTTCGATTTAACGAAAGAAAATCAGCTTGCCACGTTGCTCAAAATCGGAGGCATGAAAAAATTTTTAACACTCGTTATTTGTTTGTGTCTTGCCCAACTCCCAAAAATATTTTCAAAACCTTGGTAAAATCCTTTCAAGATGTCGAATCCCAATAACAACAGGTTGTCACAATTGTTTCTTTTGTAGCTAACTTATGAAATTCTAAGTTGATTAAAACATTTTATGGAAATATTTCCTTTGAATTGGAAATTTTAAATTTAAAAAGTTTGCTCAGAAAACCACCATTATTCTTTTCTCTACACTGAAAGAACTTTGCTCCTAAATTCTGTGAATTTCGACATTAATCCAATGAAAAACTTTATTAACACTCAACCAACGTCACGTCCCGTTGGTTTAATGAAACAAGTTTCGTTAAAATTATTTTAAGGAAAATTTCATTAAATATATGAAATAATTTCATTGATCCATTGTAATAATTTCGCTAAGTTAATGAACATATTTCATTATTTTGCTGAAATTAATTCATCGTTTTAATGAAATTGTGTCATCATTTTAATGAAATTCTGTCATTATTTTAATGATATTCTGTCACTATTATGATGAAGGTATTTCATTGTTTTAATGAAATTATTACATTACCTAGTATGCCTCATTAGGTTATCTTTTGCTATTGACTATTTTAATTTATTAACAGTCCCATGCTTCAAATACAATCTTAAATGGAAACAAATGCAAATCCTTGTGCAAAATTGTGCCCAAAGATGTTCTTTGAAGACCAAGCTCCTGAGCATGGCGTCGAATTGAGGTTGATGGATTGCTTTGAACACTTTCTTGAGCAGCAGTAATGTTTTCAGCCGATCTAGCAGTACGTTGTGGTCCATGCTTGGGCATATCACCCACAAGCCCTCTTTCTTCGAAATCATTCACTACACGATAAATAGTGCGTTTTGTTGGCACGTTGTTTCTCCCAAGAACTTCACGTAACTTTCTCATCGTCACAGTAATCGATGATTGATTTTGATAAAATGTTTTAACTATTAAAACACGTTGTTTTATCGAATATTTTTCCATAATAAATTTGCCATGTATCTACTTCACGACTGCCAAATATGAACTGTCAAGACTAATGTTTACCAAAATGGCGACAAAACAAAGTAGTATACCTTTCCGGCGGACATCCTGTACTTACGATAGACGCCAATGCACATCAGAAAAATTTGTAATGTTGATGACCGCTCACAATATCGAACTCAGACTCACGATTCTCATTATTCGCTTTGTAGGGAACGTCTTAATTGCTTCAGCCAACAGCACTGTCAAGACAATGTGCCTATGAGTATATAATAATAAGAAAGAGTTCAACAACAAACATATAAAATGACAAAATGTTGTTGTCATAAGTCCATTGAAATTTTCTAATGAAACTATAAAAACTAACAAAACAATTCCAATGAAATTCTTTCTTCATTAGAATTGTGAAACATTTCATAAGAATTGTGAAAAAAAAATCTAATGAAATTGTTTCATTGGATTTATGAAGCAAAATTCTTTCAGTGTATAACAAAAAATTTCTTTCAGGAACATATAATTGACATATATGTGTATGAAAGTTATCTTTGCATATATGATCTTTGAAAAAAATTTTATCTAATTTCCCATTTTTGTAACAAATGTGTAACAACAAAGTTGTGATTTTAGCCCTTATAATTTAAAATCCCAAACTTTGGATTCAAAAACAAATTCCATTTGTAGAAACTTTTCTGTGTATCCATTTATTTGCCAAAGCATTTGTTGTGTACTTGAATCAAATGTGATTTTTATTAGCAAAACCAAAAAAAATAAATCTTAGTCATGTTTGCTTGCTTGTTATTTAGTACGTAAATTCCTATATAACTACCAAAATTTTATTCGAAAATATCAATAATCAACAATTTCATAGCATGAATAAAAAAATACCAAATGCACAAAACACCACATAACTTTATTTTCCCTTTGTCTTGCAAAAATTCTTTCAAATATTTTTAAATTGTTAAAATCTGAATAAACTGTTGAAAATGTTTTATTTTTGTGTGTATGAAGTATACGTTCATCAACTATATATTTTTTATTAATATAAGCTCAATAGCCTTGCCAAAAAACTTTTAATTTTCATTTTATAATAAAATTCATTTCGTTAAAATGCTCGAACTTGACAATATGACTTAAAACTTTAAAGAAAAGACAAATAGAAAGTAATTAAAAATGCAATTTCTTATAAAATTTTTGGATAAGACAGTAGCATACTTTTAATATTCTTATATTCAAAAAATAATAAATTAAATTTCAGTTCACATAAATTCAAAAAACTAGATTAGTAACAAAGTTTAATTATTTGAAAAGAGTGTTACATATAAGTAAACACACACTAGAGGTCTGCAAATATACCTTCGTATACGTAAAGCATGAACTCTTTTTCGAATTATCACAAAAAAAAAACATCGTACACATTTTTAAAAACAACAAAGCTGTCAACTTTTTTGTGGGCAATTTAAACTCTTTAATGTATATAAATTGATGCACGACAACTGCGATGTAGTTGTTATTTGGCGATAAAACCGTAAACACGACAACTTTGATGCAGTTGTTACTCTTGTTGTCAGCAATTAAGCTAAACAGACAACATACAACTGTTGCTTTTCATCTTGTTGTCAATAAGGCTTCATAGAACAAATTTTCATTCAATTTAATGTACTGATTGTGCTCTGAGCAAGAGAGCAAATATATTCCGTGTTTGAACAGTAAAAAAAGTTCACATGCATAATAAAAACTTACTCGATGCATACCTCTAATACTCACTGTGTATAAGAATGTTTATCTATTGTAAATAGTATTCTATAGCAAACTTACTTAAGTACATATGTACTTTAATTTACTATTTTCTTAAACGTATTTGTATTCCTCATGTTACAAAAAGAATACATCAACTCAGTTGAAGATTGTTTTGGTATAGTGTATAACAAAAGTCAATGCTCAGCGATGCTTAAAATATGTGCATCTTTTTCAATTCATATATTCTTATTGTTTCACTTTTTCCTCTTTAATTTCTTTAAACAATCAACAAGAATATGAACAGCAACAACAAACAATTAACAAAATAAAAATAAATAATTGTTCTGTTTTGGAGCGCTAAAGTCTTTTGATCCTGGTCATAATTTTTCCTGTGTTAAATTTCTCACAAACGACAACAACACAGAATAAAAAATAAACAACAATAAACAAAAAGCATAACACAATAACTGCCAACAATTTGCAACTTGTTTTTTTTAATTTTTTTTTCTTAGTTTCCAACAACGACAAACCAACAAATAGCACACAAGCACAACAAATACAGACATACACAGATACACAGATATTTGTATGTGCTAAATGCTCCTGTATACAACTGTGTCTAACAGTGAATATGTATTTATGCTGGGATCTGTGTAAATATGCTTTTATGCGTATGCTTGCGTATTTGTAACTTGGTTGGTTTTTTGTTTTCAACATAAACAATACACATCTTAAGTTTTATTAAATTTATGTTATTTATGGCCATATACACACATTTACCAGCTAACTACTTGTACAATAATATTTTTTTTTATTTCCTTGGCTCCGACCCGACCCACTGTCGTTTTTCATTTTTTTTATCTACATATTAAGATGTATAAAACATGCCCTTTACAAGTTTGTTTAACTCTTTTTTATTTACACACTTACTGACTGCGACAGAAATGCGTTTATATGTACTTATACAAAGTGTACGTCAAAGTGATATGCTAACTTAGATTTTCTTTTCTTAGAAATATACTTATAATATGTTTATAAAATATACATAGATGTTTCGGCGTTTTCAAGTTCCCCCTTCTTGTGCTCATTATTATAGTGAAACGGCATACGACATCATTACATTTTAGCTATAAGAAATGTTCAGCACTTTTGTATAGCACAATACGTGTAACATTTTTGTAGAACATTATAACCTTCTAACTATCTACTGTATAGGTCTCTTTGAGCACTTCCTAAAAAGTCTTAGAAACTCGCCGCCAGTCTTAGGCGTTGGTTTATTTTTCTTAAAATGTTTACATAATAGTCGTTTGAACACTTTATGGCACAATGTTGCAGATATGCAACAAACCTTTCAATCCTCATAATAATTAAGTAAAGACAATTATTAGTTTTATATCTAGTTTAAAAAATGTTTATTTGTTGCGGCTTAAGCATATCTATATGCCTGCAAATCATCTGTAGGCTTCAACCATACTTTTGAAAAGTTCCAAACTTCTTATCTTATGCATGGACTTTAAAAAATCATTTTAGAATTTACAAATGATTTTTGAAAATTACAATAGAATAAGCGTATTAGGCTTAGAAACTCATACAAAACACAATATCGACTGTTTTTGTAATTAGGAGGACAATAGTGGTCATCAAAAGTTATGACAAAAGTTTCTGTTGGATAGTGTTATCTTTTATACGGAAGGTTTTTAATAAGTAATTGATGTTAAAAAGTCTTCCTAAGAAGTGCACTACGACTATGCTTGACATACGGTCTTGAATGAGCTTGATTGACAAGATATTTTAGGTGTTGTCAAGTTACAAGCTCAAATATGATTTATCAAGCTAAAATAATATTTTTCATTTAAAAAAATTACTTAAAAGCTTTTATAAAAAAATATCTCAGTGCACAAGTACCAAAGCGAAAAAAGTATATTCTTTTCAGAGATAAGTGTTTATATTAATAATGAGAAAGGGAAGAAAAGAAAATATGAAATAAATATTAAACATACAAGGAGGGAGAGCAAAATGTTTCGCGGATGATCATTTAAAAGTGCCTCAAATTGCTTAAAAAATATTAACTAATGAGCTTTTTTATTTTTTCTATAATTGTAATGCTCTAAAAAACATCAATTGAGGGATTTTTTTTTTAAATAAGAAAATTATTTTTTCCTTGCATAGGGCCGTTTTACGTGGAATCACTCAACTTCACTAATATTATCGTATTGTGTAAATATGTGCGAGTCTAATTGAATGGGAAGACAATTATAAGGAGAAAAGGAAACGTTTTGCTTGGAGCTGGAGAAGATCAAGTGCACCTCGTGTCTGCTTACATCGATAATATAAAACATTTTTGAGATCCAAAATATATTAACAAGAAGGCATTTTTCAAAAAATATATAAAAACAGGAACACAGCTGAAATTTCATAACTTGAACACCTTTAACTTGAAGTTTACCTTAAGTTGCAGCTGATCTAGTGCCCGAAGAGGTAATAAGATTTTAAAAACAGCTACATAATTTGATAGTCTAAAAGACGCAGTATTCCTGTAGATATAATAAACTAAAAAAGTTTTGTTATACATAAAGTTCTGGAAATTCAATTTATTTCTTATATTGTATTAATACAATAATTAAGACGAAAAACAATTATTCGCCCTTTATTCCTATTCTTATTGTCTAGCATTTGTCGTTAAAAAAATACTACACGATTCAATTAAACAAATATTTATTATCTTGCAGCTACTTTTGTTGCAGAAAATATTTCCGATATGTCAGCATTTTATAGATCCCTGAAGGATTTTAGCTAAGTGGCTTCAATTGGGCAAAAGGAAAATCAATAAGAATATATACAAAATCCTTACAAACACTAAGAACCAAAGGAAGGAAACAAATATTTTCAACTTCCCTTCATGATTAAATTACAAGAACGTCCACAATAACAACAATATATGTATGTATGTATGTATGTATGTATATATGTATGTATGTATGTGTGTGTATAAATGTATGCATTACAAAGTGCATGCATGTGTATGAGCCAGTAGTCAGGCGTCTTCAGTTTCGCGCTTTTTGAAAACAATTTGCAGTAGAAAAATGTGCGTTTCAGCAAACAAAAGACCAGTAGTAAAGTTTTTTCTTAAAAGAAAAAGTAAAACAAAATTAAAGTGTAAAGGAAGAAAGAAGAAAAAATGATAAATTGCCGTTGCTTTGTGTAATTTTATAAATGTGTCTGAATACGACTCCAGTATCAGTATCAGTAACACCGTGTCGTATAAGCAAAGTATTGTTTAGACATCAAAAGCCCAACTAACAGAACTACAGAAAAAGTATTTTAATATACGACCACACTGAAACCGTACTTTTATTAAATTATTAAAAACTTTTCCATCTTCAAATGCTTTAATTATATTTTCATTATTTATTAAACAATTGCAAGGGCTTATAGGGGTAAATGGAATGAAGTACTACAATTTTAATATTTATTTTTCTTTTTTCTCAACGAAAGCTTAAACTTTAATCAGCTTCACAATTGACAGGAAATAAGGATTAAGAAGGAACTCTGGTTGGTGGTTATGGTGGTGAAAAATCAAGAGATATAAGAAGAAAGAAAGAAAGATATAATATGAAAACAATAGCATTTTTCATTCCAAAAAAATAAGAGATCAAACTTAAAATAAAAAATTGTATTTTTAAAGAAGCTTTTGTATTTATTGAAAGGTACTTATTTATATTACTTGTATGTACTTTTGTAACATGTTCAGAAGTTAAGTTTTTAAGGGCGACTGCTTAAAAGGTACTTTTCCAAACGAAACTTTTTCAAAATGTTCTATTTTAAAGGGAGACTGTTAAGAGGTATTATTTTAAAGGCACTTTTTAAAATGTACATTTTTATAAGGTAGTTTAAAAAAGTGCTTCTTTAAAGGTGCATTTTTGAAAGGCACGCTTAAAAAGGAACTCTTTAAAAATCATTTTTTTTCAAAGGATATTTTTAAAATGTAATTTTTAAAAATAACTTTTTAAAAGGTACTTTTAAAAATTTACTTTTTTATAGGTATGAACTTTAAAAAACACTTTTTGAAATTACATTTTAAAGGGTATTTTTTTACTTGCTTAAATTTTAGTTTTAAAGGATCTTTTTCCTTTTAAAAGGTATTTACTAAATAAAAACTACTTTTATAAAACGTAATTTTAAAAGGTGAACGTACCTTTTAAATTTACCTTTTTAGGGTTCTGTACCACATCGCTACGCTGTCCATCACTCTGTATGTCTATCTGTTTGTCTGTCAGTCACAGGCTTCTATCTAGAAAGCCGTTAGAGCTACAGACCTGAAATTTTGCAGAATATGTGTAACTTTGGCCGCTAGAACAACCAATGCTAAAAATTAATGAATGTTAAAAATTAAAGGGTATTCTAAAGCGAGCAATATCCTAATGTAACATACAGGCAGTTGATATATAGACACTTTATATTTTAAAAACTAGTGTAGTATTATAAAGACTGCACCAATATATATTGAAATTTAAAACAATAAAAATTAAAGGGTATTCTATCAGTTAATGTAATTTAGCGAATTTGCTGTATCTTGGAAACCGTAAAAGGTAAAATCTTGAAATTTAAAAAAAAACGCTAAAACCAAAAAATTCTTAAAAATAAGAAAATGCCAAAAAGAAAAAACGGCAAAATGAAAAAAGCGCTTAAAGGAAAAAACGCACCAAAAGTAAAAAAAAATATCGCTAAAGCTTAAAAAAAACACCAAAACTAAAAGGACTGCCAAAAAACTTTAAAAAAATCACCGAAACCGAGAAAAATCGCAAAAAACGAAAAAACGAAAAAAGCGCTAAAACAAAAAAAAAAACGCTTAAACTAAAAATACTGCCAGAAAACGAAAAAAATCGCCAGAAACCGCAAAAAGTCACCAAAACAAAAAAAGCGGCAAAACTATAAGTGCCAAAACTAAAAAAAAATTGCCAAAAACTGAAAAAATCGCTAGAACGAAAAAAAAGTTACAAAACAAAATAAAATCGCTAAACCTAAAATAATTATCACAAAAGGAAAAAACTTCAAAAACCTAAAAAAATACAAAAACAAACACCAAAACTAAGAAAAACAGCTCAAGCTTAAAAAATCATTAAAAATCGAAAAACGCCACAATGAAAAAAAGCGCCAAAACTAAGAAATCGCTTAAACTAAATAAATTGCCAAAAACAAAAAAATATCGTCAAAAAAGCAAAAAACGTAAAAAAATTAAACAATTAAAAAATCGCCAAAACAAAAATAAATCGCCAATACTGGAAAATTTCCAAAACGAAAAAAGTCGCCAAAACTAACCAAAATCGCCAAAAAACGAAATAATATGAAACAAATAAATTGTCAAAAGTAACAAAAGAGCGTAAGAAACAAAAAATTCCTCAGAAACGAGAAAAAATCACAAAAATTAAAAAATCACCAAAACTAAAAAAATCGCTTAGAACGAAAAGATCGCCAGAGCTAAAAAAAATCGCTAAAACTAAAAATATCGTCATAAATAAAAAAATGGAAAACGAAAAAACGCCAAAACTAAAAAAAATCGCAAAAAACTAACGAGCTCGCCAAAGCGAAAAACCATTGCCAAAAAAAATTTCCAAAAAAATTGCCAAAAAAACATCGTTAAAAAAGAAAAAAAAAACGTAAAAAAATAAACAATTAAAAAATTTCCAAAACAAAAATAAATCGCCAATACTGGAAAATTCCAAAACGAAAAAAGTCGCCAAAACTATCCAAAATCGCCCAAAAACGAAATAATCGCCAAAACAAATAAATTGCCAAAACTAACAAAAAAGCGTAAGAAACAAAAAATTCCTCAGAAACGAGAAAAAAATCACCAAAATGAAAAAATCGCCATAACTAAAAATATTGCTAAGAACGAAAAGTGCGCCAAAGCAAAAATAATGAAAATGAAAAAACGCCAAAACTAAAAAAATTGCAAAAAAACGAACAACTCGCCAAAGCAAAAAAACCAGGGTCTGCATCGTCGCTTTCGATATCGAGCTAATGGGATCGACTTTTCTTAGTTTGAGATAATGACATTCGATATCGGACAATGTGTTTATATTGTTCGATAGCGAATGCCATAATCTCAAACTAAGAAAACTCTATCGAATCAGCTCGATATCGAAAGCAACGATTCGGCCCAGGCTAAAATTTAAGTCCCAAAAAACAAACAAAAATCCCTAAAACGAAAAAAGGGATTTACGTATGTATTCGTATAGAGCCCTTGGAGTGCGAGTCAAAGTCACACTTTACCACAAAAATATTTGTGGTGGTGTTTTACATAAACGGGCTAAGCACATTTTAAACCTCAAACGTAAGCCTTACAAAATTTTCCATGCAGAGTCACTATTTTTATATTCAAAAGAGTAGGGGGAACTTAAGCTGCGCCTAAAATGAATCCCAAATGTAAACTTTCAAGACCCCGATACATGTATGCACATATCTGAAGCCATCTGCAAGAATCAGTCATTAGAACATTTTTTTTTTTGTGTTGTGTTGTACCGTCTTATTTCAAAAAACCGAAAGATATGCTTCACCACTTCACCTCTGTGGCCTTTTTCGATCAAAAAAAATTATGGTTTTCTTACTAGCCAAATTAAAGAGTGAAAACACGCCGATGTGTTGTAGGGTTCAAGTGAGATGAAAATTTTAATATTTACGTAAGTTCTATAGCGTAGGGCGTGTTGAATGGAAGCATTTCATCTAGAAAATAATGGCTGTGCAACACGAAGAAGTTTTCCTTACGATCATGATTTATAGTTTTTAATTTAATGTAAACACGAATTGTGTTGCAGGCAGCAGAAAGAAGCAACCAAACAAGACGCAATAAAAGTAAGACAACAGTTTGAAACTTGATTTTACACCTTTTGAAATCCTTGTTTAGCCTGAATAGTGTTGTTTATTTTTAAAAGGATTTTCGTGTGAGAGCAACACAACAAAATTACACAGAATATGAAGGTAATTTATGTCTTTTTTTTATAACATTTGGTATATCGAAATCATGGTCTTATGATACAACAGAAATATATAATTTGCCATTCAGGCCCATGCTCTTAGCCATGAACAAAGCTTTAAGTTAATGTTTAATTTTTTAACTTTAATTTATTAGATGTTAGATACGTTATACATAATTTGTGTTCTAGCTACAATTATTCTTAGCAATTTTTTATTCTAAGGGAAAGGGTTGTGCAAATAAATAATAGAAACGAAATATATGTATAAGTATGCACATAAAAATTGTGACATTAATCAATTACAAACATTAAGGGTTATAAGATTTTGTCCCCTTTTCTAAGCATTAAATGTTGCTTTATTTAAAAAAAAAGAATTTATAGACAACATACATATATTCAAATCTTTAGGAGTTTTAAAACCAAAGGCATACACTTTGTGGAACAGCTTGTTCTACACATACTTTTTGTTAAAAACCTCATGTTGTATGCAAATTAAAATCCACAATAACAATAAAAATATATCATAGGCTAACAAAAATGAAATAAAAACATTCTCTCACTTCACCTGTACAACTTTATTATTAATATAACAAGAATAATGTTCTAGGTCCTTAAGAAAAATGCCTTTAACTTGTCTTAAAATAAAAAATAAACAACAATTTATGGGTTTTCTAGGCGAAAGTATATGCACGTGTACTCAAACTCAGCCCCATTAGAATACGATTTACTACTCATACACATACAAAAATAGAACTTTATATATTTTTTTTATTTTATTTGTGTATATGAGTAGCATGCTGGTTTTATATCAGTTCAACTTACATGTGTTTGTCTGTGCAAAAATATTCAATTATTATATGCTTAAGGTTGTATGAGATTGTTGTATAAGTTGTAAGGATTTTCGCCGGATGCTTGTTCATTTGTCTTGAAGAAAACAAAAAAAAAAGAATACGGGAGTAAAGTTGAAGTTAATCAACGTGTCACGAAACACTTAAACCGTCAAACGCAGTGGGGACAAACACTTACATACACATAAACTCTCGCACACTTAGCTGAACTATTGTACAAGTAATGTCATTTAGAAAATATTTAGCACGTGGGTAGTACCATAAAATTTAAGGCTGCTAAGAACTACTTTTAAAAAAATTATATAATTTTTTAAAAGGAATTTCTTTTACTTTTTATAAATACTTTTTCCAGACCCGCCTACCTGCTCGTACTTCAACGTGCTAAATCCGAATCTGAGGTACGTTTGGCTCGAAAAATCCCAAAATTTCAAGTAAATTGCGAAAAATCTCTAAAAATTGCTTAAAAAAAATCTCTTAAAACTCCAGTTTTTCGCAAATTATTCGAAATTTTGGTAGCGCACGAGAAAAACGGACCTCAGAGTCGGACTCAGCGCTTCATAATACATGTAGATAGCAGAGTCTGGCCAAATATGCAGAGCACTTTTTATTTTTCAACCTAAGAAGATAAGCTTCTTACATTGTCCCGCAGCAAAAAAAGTGAAGTTTTAAGTTAGGGGACTTCGGGCATGTCAAATTTTTCAACGATTGTAATTTTGTAATTTTGCGTCGTTATAGCCATTATTGAGCTTTAAGAAAATCTTTTTTTATCTTTAATATTTATTGAGTTATATTCATTTGAAAACTAAAATTTCCCAATTTTTCAAAACCTTAGTCCAACATTTACAAGCTATCAAATCTAAATAACAGCTCATTGGCAAAATTGTCACTTTGTTAATTAAAAAACAAATTTTGAAATTGTTAAAAAAAAAGGTTTTTCATGGAACTGTTCCCCCTGAGTTGCAAAATTCGAATTTTGAATTCTTTTGTCTATTGAAAATTTTCCTTCAGGAAAATGTAATTATTATAAATGTATCTAAAAGGTTTCTTCACAGACATCACATTAGAAAAAAATTTTTATCCAATTTACTATTTGTGTTGGCCCTGGACCCTTCTGAATTCAACCTATTTTGCAGCAAAGTTTTGATTTTAGTCCGTATGCTGTGAAATCTCAAAAATTGGACTCAAAAACAAATACCACTTGCAGAAATTCTTTTATGTTTCCATTTGTTTGCCAAGGCATTTAATAGGACTAATACCAAATGTGAACTTTATTGGCAAAACCATAAAAAAGTCAATTCATGGGATTTCCTTAACCTTTGTTAGGAATTCTGTGATTCTGTAAAGCATATCTTTTCTTTCTTTACTGGCTTATTATTTAATATGGCAGTTCCTATATAACTGCCAAATTTCATTCGAAAATATCAGGCGATTTTTTTCAGTTTTGGCGCTTTTTTCGGTTTTGGGGATTTTTTTCAGTTTTTTGTGATTTTTTTATTTATAGCGATATTTTTTATTTTTTTGTTAGGACACTTGTTTCGTTCTGGCGGTTTTTTAGTTTATGGCAATTTTTAGTTTTTTGCAATATGTTTTTGTTTTTTGGCCGATTTTTTTAGTTTTGGCGTTTTTTTTTTTTTTTTGTTTGGCGCTTTTTTTGTTTCGACGTTTTTTAACCTTTTATAGCGACTTATTTTAGTTTTGGCGCTTTTTTCACTTTTGGCGCTTTTTTCTGTTTTGGGACTTCTTTTTGTTTTTTGTGATTTTTTTCATTTATTGCGATTTTTTTAAATTTTTTCGTTTTGGCGATTTTTTTTTAATTTTTGGCGATTTTTTTAGTTTTGGTGGTTTTTTTTTGTACTGGCGTTTTATTCGTTTTGGTGATTTTTTTCATTTTTGGCGATTTTTTCTTTTTTTATGATATTTTTAATTTTAGCGATTTTTTTATGTTGTAGTGTTTTTTTTTCATTTTGACTACTTTTTCGGTTTTTGACGTTTTGTTTTTAGTTTTTTGACGATTTTTTTAGTTTTGGTGATATTTTGCGTTTTAGTAATTTTTTTTCAATTTTGGTGGTTTTTTTCCTTTAAGCGCTTTGTTTATTTTGGCGATTATTCGTTTGACATTTGTGTCTGTATATTACATTAGTATTTCAACATGTTTCGTTTTAGGACACGCATTAATTTTTAACTGCCATATATTTGTAGCGGCATAAGTTGTACATATTCTGTGAAATTTTCAGGTCCGTAGCTCTTATGGTTCCCGAGAAAATAGCCTATGACAGACAGACAGACGGACGGTCAGACAGACCGACGGACAGCGTAGCGAACACAATAGGAATCCTTTACACTTTTGGTGTACGGAACCCTAAAAATGGCAAGATTTGAAAAATCTTACATGCAGGAAGTGCCCTATTTTTTTACTTCATAGCTCCCCTTTTGAGCAATATGGGAAGCTGATCGTCTTACGTTAACTAGAAGCACGATTCTCGCGCCAGTGGTTCTCAAATCATGACGCCTTTAGTATAGGAAAAATTACAAAAAGTGCTTTATGGGGTTTGTGTCTATACAGCATGGCGTATGAGTATCATTATTTAATGTTTTGATAAAATATTAAGTATACGCCAAGCCGCAAGCACTTTTTGCTATTTGTACTATAACAGAAGCGTCATAAGATAAGCAGTTTTTAACACATGGTTTCTAGGCCAAAGTTGCTTAAAATTCTTCGTCCAATTATATCCCCCATATAATTTTTTGTCAAAATTTCGACCCAGCCTAATAAATACACCACACATTTCGCCTCACATAAAAATAAAACTGTGCGTTATTAATGATGTTAGGACACAAAAGTATTTATTGTAAAGTAAGAGGATACAATATACAAAGTGGACAAAAAAGAAAAGAAACAAATAAATGGCATTTTAACAAAAATGTCCTGCAACCTTCATGAGATACCCACAGAATTGGCTATAAAAGCGCCAGTAATAGTTTTAATTACAAATCAGAATGTGTAGTCAAGCTGTCTATATGATCTGCCCTCTATTTAATTCATGTTAAAAGTATTTCTTAAAACATTAGAAATTTTCTAAAAGATAAAGTTTGATGGTTCTGTCAAGGACAAAATTTTATATGTCTGTCAAAAATAATAACTTTGTAATGGCCATAAACTAAGACTATTCATGTGTTGTACTTGAATTTGTTTCTTTTTCCATGGCTTTACAAGTATTTTACTTACTAGTTTGTATGTGACAATGTCATTAACATGTCAATTTTTATATTCATGTTTCGGTTGTTATTGCAGAAGAGCCAGCATGAATGCCTCTTACATTTTTTATGTACATATTTTATCTTTTTGAAGAAATATGAGCTATAAAATATGTCTGGTTTGAATGTTTGTAAGCATATTTGGATGTATTTCTTTAGGGCATCATATTATTTTGCAGTTAAAACACAAATCTATTAGTATTTTAATTAAAATAAATTTTTACTTTAAATATAAATATTTTTCTAAAGTTTATTTGTTTATAAAGTAAATATATTTTGGGATAATGACGTCAAAGTCCCATTAAACTTAGAAGGTTTTCTTAATAAGGCTAAGAAATCATTTAACCTATGTCCAATACAATAGAACATGCATGAAAAAGTCCTTAATTCTATGTGTAAATTATGATGAGACTGTGTTTTTAAAATAAGCACCTTTTTCAAATGAAAATTTTAAAAATATACGGTAAATGCAGACAACGTAGCAATAGACTTGCTGGTTGTATTTGTAGTTTCTTCGATGTAACGTAAGAAGAGGTGGCTCTAACACTATCCATTTTACATTTGTAAATTCTACTTTACTTGTACTTTACTTGTACTTACTGCAAATCGTTATTCTAGCAAACGTTTCTCAATTATTATTAAGCAGAAAAGTGAACCTTGAAAATTGCTAAGCTTTTTCAAAACCCCGTTACTGGTAATGTGTATAACTAAAAATAACGGCAAAAAAGTATGGAAACATTTTTGCTAAACATTTTAATTGTCTAACTCTACTTTGAATGGTTCTTTTGGGCTCTTCCTTTGAAAAGAATCAAAAAACTCCACAAAAGTATTTGCATAAAATTCTACTATAGACTTTAAAGCACCCTAAAGTTCCAAACTGAACCTCAATGTCGGAAATCATTTAAAGCTAATAAAGTGCTTATGGGTTAATTTCGTACAAAATATTATTCAAAACTGCCAACCTACAGATTCAATTTATTTTTTTTTTACTTTTAAATTTATATATTCAACGGTTGCTTCTTTACTCTCTCTTGTTTGGTTGAGAGCAAGAGTGTCTCTCCTTCTCAGCCGAGAGTGCCCTCTATAATTAATAATTCGAGCTTTTTAGTGTTCCGTACACCAAAAGTGTAAAGGAACCCTATTGTTTTCGCTACGATGTCCTTCTGTCTATCTGTCTGTCTGTCACAGGCTGTTTTCTCGGAAACCGTAAAAGCTGCGGACCTCAAATTTTCCCAGAATATGTAAAACTTTTGCCACTACACTTAATATATGACAGGTTAAAAGAAAAGAGTGTTCTAAAGCGAGCAACGAGACATGTTGAAATACTAATGCAATATACAGACACTTATATATAGACGCTTTAAATTTATTTTCAAAGTTCGTGTTAATTTGTGTAGTCTGTAGAATAGACTACACCAATTAACACTATTATTTAAAACAATAAAAATTAAAGGGTGCTCTATCACTTAGTGTAATTTTGACTATGTAATTTAGACAATTTGCTGCATCTTGGAAACCGTAAGAGGCAAATTCTTGAAGTTTTAAAAAATGCTAAAGAAACCAAAAAAATCCTATATTAAATATATGTCAAAATTGAAAATCGCTAAAATGAAAAAAGCGCTTAAAGGAAAAAAGCACTAAAATTAAAAAATCGCTAACATGCAAAAAATTACCAAAACTAAAAAAATCGCAAAAAAACAAAAAGCCGAAAAAGTCGTCAAAACGAAAAAAGCACTTATACCGAAAAACGCCAAAACTAAAAAAGTCGCCAAAAACTGAAAAAATCGCCAAAACGATAAAAAGTGTCAAAACCAAAAACTAAAAATATCATCAAAAAGCGAAAAAAAAAACGTTAAAACAAAAACCCAAACAAAAAAAAATCGCCAAAACTTAAAAAATCGACAAAAACGGAAAATCGCCAAAAAAAAAAACGAAAAAAGCACTTATACCGAAAAAACGCCAACACTAAAAAAGTCGCCAAAAACTGAAAAAATCGCCAAAACGAAAAAAAGTGACAAAGCCAAAAACTAAAAATATCATCAAAAAGCGAAAAAAACGTTAAAACAAAAACCCAAACCAAAAAATCGCCAAAACTTAAAAAATTGACAAGAGCGGAAAATCGCCAAAAAAAAAAATCAAATCAGCAAAATGAAAAAAGCACAAAGTTAAAAATAATTGCTAAAACAACGAAAAAAAAGCTAAAAAATAAAAAAAATTTAATTAAACAAAAAAGCTAAACGGAAATTTTTTCAAAATGAAAAAAGGGCAAAAACGAAAAGGGCTATATGTGTATTTGTACAGAACCCTTCGTGTACAAGCCAAAGTCGCACTTTACTTAATTTATTTCTATATGTTGTTACATGTGGGAACGGCAGCTTCAGCCACAACTGGTGTTAGGAGTACCCCTCAACGCGTTTGCGTATGAGACTCAATTTCAACGCTAGAAATCTTTCAAAACTTTAAATATGTTTAGGGGTTAATTTCATATTTATTCACAATAAGTACTTGGGCATAATAAATCGTATAAATCTAACGTTTAAGATATAAAACAACTTTAGCAGCTTTATTAAACACGCTTCGAGAAACATTTTCGTATAACATTTCTGCCCGCTATATCACCTCTGAAGAGGAGAGTTTTGCCTTTTCTTAAGAAAGGTATAAAAAGACCCATACAAAAGAAAGTTATAGGTCTTAAGTGTTCAACGAAATTGATTCTCATAGTGTTTTACATTAAATTATTAAACACATTTTATATCTTAAACTTAAGGCTTACAATATCTCCTGTGCCGACTATATGCAAAATGGAGCAATATTTAACTCTCCCTGGAATGAGTCCCAGATGTACTATAAACTTTCAAAACGCCGAAACAAGTAAACATGTTTTTGGTATCTTCTAACAAAATCAATTGTTAGAATCTTGTAATTTAGAAAAAATTTAACTGATTAACGAATGATACAGGAATCTTTAAAAAAAAAAAAAATTTAAGTACCAACAACTTTTTTAAGATTTGAGATTGCTAAATATGCCACTAAAACATACAAACTTTTTATTTGATTTTGTCTAAACGCGTATTTGTGTCTCTGTGTATTGAAAGTTTCGAATGTTTTCGAAAGCATACATTTAGTAAGATAAAATATGTTGAGTATGATTTGTTAACGACTGCAGCTCTGCGCCAAGTGTGATTTATTTCTTTCTTTGCCATTTATATTCATTTATAATAACAACAACTGTGTGTGCTTGGGTGTATTCGTAACAGGATGTATTAAGAAATATGGCCGTGTTCTGTATGTTAGTGTCGGTATATTTTGCCTATTGAGTTGTTACAAGAAATCATATGTGCGAATTTCCATGAATTAAAGTGATCCTTAAAGCCCTTTTGTTAAGAGTTTGATTTTCTGTGTATTTTCTTTCTTTCCATGTGAATAGAATCAGGTAAAAATAGCACTATACAACAATTTTGAACTTTTTTCAAAATTATATGGTTCTGATAACCCATTCTGGTAGAGGAGACCAAAAAAATATGTACGTGTGTCGGCGTTTTGAAAGTTTCCCCCTTTTGGCCTGTTCGTGTAGCATATCGGCACATGAAACTACGTGTTCTTTACATCTGAGGTATAAGGTATGTTCAGCAAATTTGTAGAAAATATTATGGCAAATGGTTTTGTAGAACATTTTATAGCCACTTTACCCCTTTTTAGGGGTAGTATTTACGATTTGTTAGATGAGAGCCAAAATTTTCCGTTATTTTTGGGAGTTATATGTGCATGAAAGGACATATACGAGGGCGCGTCAATAATTTCGTGAATATCCCGCTTTTTTTAACTGAAAGGACAACACTGTCTGTCAGTTGACTCCTATCAAAATTTGAACAAACTGCGCCATTTAGCTTGTGTTTGACAGGCATTGATAGTAGACTACCCACAATATATAAAAATTGGGACGTATATTTCACCAGACCCACCTATCTACAAGTATTGCGACGTGCTGAATCCGAATATAAGGCCCGTTTGGCTTAGCGCTTCTCAAATTTTGAGTAAATAGCGAAAACAAGAAGTTCTTCGAAATTTTTAAGAGTTTTTTGACATTTATTCGAAATTTGCTGGATAGCGAGCTGCGAATAGATATTATTATGCTTTAATTTGATTGTTTTTTTACAAGAATGTGTATATATATATATATATTTTTTTCGGTTATATGTATTTATTTATTGTATCTTCAATAAAATTGAACTAACAATAAGTAATCAAATCTTAACTCTAAAATTTTTATTTTTAAGTCCAGCCAGTGCCAGACAAAAATATTTGTTTCAGCGGTTGGTTGTTTGGTTGTTTATGTCTCTCGTGTTCGGCTGAGAGCAAGAGTGTCCCTCCTTCTCAGCCGAGTGTGGCCTCTAAAGTTAATGATGTTTCGGGCTAGGGGATTTGGGTGCAACTCAAGTCTTTTTATGTAGCTTGTCACGTGTTTAGAAAACACTGTCTTAACCGGCGGCACAGCTAGATCTTTATGAATTTGCTTGTTTCTGACATACCATGGGGCTGCTGTAATCGTACGGAGTATTTTATTTTGTTGCCTTTGAATTTTTTCAACATTTGATGCCGAGGCAGTGCCCCCAATAACTGGACTCCGTAGGACCATATTGGTTTTAGAATGGAGTTGTATAGAAGAAGTTTACAATCTAGGCTTAGAGTAGAGCTCCTTCCAATGAGCCAATTCATTTGAGCTGCTTTTAATTTCATTTGGGTCACCTTTGAATTTATGTGTGACTTCCATGCTAGACGACGATCAAGATGAACACCGAGATATTTTACTTCAGTGTGTTGAGGTATAGTTTGGTTATTTATTTGTATAGGTGGGCATGTTTATTTGCACAATGTAAAAGTAATGTGTAGACATTTTTGTTCGATAATTTTTATCCGCCATTGTTTTAGCCATTGTTCCCACTGATGGCTTCTTGATGGCTTTTGTGAACACTTAGAAAAGCTGTCTATATATGAATTGAATTTTGAGTGCCCGATTTTTTGACGATTATCTGAAATGACGATATTTTTCTTTTTCATCGTCCAATTGACGATTTTTCCGCAAATTTATCTGGCAGCCCTGGCAAGCTCAAGGGAAAAACAACTAAAAACACGTATACAAACCACTAAAAACACGTATACAAAACGTTTGTGTACTCAAGAGAAAAAAACACACAAACAACTTATTTAGTAACAACAACAATGAACGTTTGTTGCTTTGTTTTATGAAACTTGCAAAAACAGCATTACATTCTTATTTTAGTGCATTGGTCAAAAATATTTTGCAGCTCTATGAGAATTGTGAACAACAGTAATACGATAAAGTAAACGCAAAGATTTTCATTAAAATTTTATCACAAGAAATTATATTGGTCGCAAAAATGTATAATAATGCGATTCACACTGAATTTACTATTTCTTTACTTGGTAAAATTGAGAAGTTTTCCATACATTTTGCCCCAATCCCCTTAGTTTTTTCAAAAATATATTTTTATTTGTAATAAAAAGCACTTTATTTTCATCATTATCATTTATTTTACACACTGTATGTGGCAAAATACCAACAAAGCTACTATGCATGTACACTAGGGGGTCCCAAATAATTATTTTGTCAGAGGCTCAAGCATAATTTGAAAGCTTATAGGGTTTAGTAGTTTTGAATTTTTTTTTTTTTTTTTATTTTTAGGAAGATGTTTAGAGGTCGCGCAAATCAAGTCTCTGTTAAAAATCTGGTTTTTCGGCCTTTTGACCGAATATTTCTAAATAAAATTTCCCACACTTTATTTCCATATGCAAAAACTTTAAGTTCCGGTAATATTTTTGTCCATTGCGATTCCACATATTAAGTATTTTTGTAATTTTTTAAGAAATTTTGTAAAAAACGGTTTATTACTTTTCAAATTTATATGGAAGGTATAAAAAACTAGTGACGCGATTTTGAAGACGGATAAGTTCTAAACAATTAAGAAAAAGAAAAATGAAATTTGGTCCTACAGCTCTCCGAGTTACACTATTTTTATAGCTTGTACCTTAAAAATGGTGATGCTTTTTTCGTTATAATTATTGTATATTTCCATAAATTTTTATAGTTGGGTCTTTAAGGTGATTTCTGCGAATAAATAAAATATTATTTAATTTCAATTTAATCCGCCGTTTAATTGGATTTTTCCCAATATCTTCAGGGATTGAATGAATAATAGATCTGGCAAGATTATAACATTGGGGCCTTAACTGCCATTAACTTCTGACATTTATTGATCTAAATCGTTACACGCTGTCATTTTCACTTTCTATGTTATGCATTTTCCGAAACCAGTTGCAATCTTATATATACAAATCAATAATTGATGCCTTGCTTGAATTTAGTTCATTTATTTTAAGAATATATATTAAATATTGGTACCTCTGGCAATGCCCTCGATACGCTCCTCTCAATGATCTGAGCCTATTAAAGGAATTGGATAGTTATAGAATTATTAATAAAGCAGTTGCACAAACCTCGATTAAAACTTTTCTAGGTCATCATCCGAAATTGGCTGCCTTACCGTTTTTTGATGAACGTATCGACACCAAAACTTTGCGTTTAATGACAAAAAAGCTTGCAGATACTCCATGCAGCGATTATGAAGTAGCAAATGTAATTTTAACAGAAGAAAACTTTTGAAATAAAGAAATTCAACAATTCATTTCAAAAGCCAGTCTAACTTTTTTGAGACTTGCAATATTTCAATCGATTTTTTAAAAATAGATTCAGAGAATTGGAAAGCCAAAAAGTCATTTCAAGATGCAAAGAAAAAAGTTCAACATTTAAAAGTGGTAAATGATGTGGGAGAACGAGGTGTGGCCTTGGCTAATACTTATATTAATGTCACAACTTCTGAAACTGATTTCCAGAATTTATTGCAAGGTATAGAAATACATCGCAAGAACTTCAATAAATGATTTTTCACAGAGCAAAACAAAAGTTTTTTTTTTTTTTTTTTTTTTTGTTGATTAGGTAACATTGGTGAACTGGCAAACAGCTTATAATAACATATGCTGGGTATAAAGATAAAAACGGGTATAACTCAGGAACGGTAAGAACATATTAATTAGAATTAATTTGTCTTTCAAACTGCATCATTAGTTGTTTTCGTTTTCATTGAAACTTAAAAAGTTAAAAGCGTTATTACAAAATTTTTGAAAAAATTACGAAAAATTGTAATTTAGGGCATCTAAATGAGCAAACTCATCACCAAAACTTATAAGCTTTTCACACAGGAATAAAGCTTGGATACTTTTCTTTAAAACTGTTTCCTCAGGAGTGAAGAAACCCGTAGTTGTTAACCCAGTTATGAGTAAAGTTAGAAAAAATACCGAAAACTCCGGTTTTTTATGAAAACTCTATTTGCGCGACCTCTAAACCTATTCCGAAAATTCTTTAAAAAGATCAAAAATACTTTACCCTATTAGCTTTTAAATTTTGATTGAGCACCTACGAAAATCAGAAAAAAATGTTTTTTGGGACACCCTAATGTACACTTGGCGCTCTCGCATTAACGACTAAATAGAGAGTATTTAAAGAAATGAAATAAAGAGTACAAGCAATTGTTTGGTGAAATGAACAACAATGTTTTAGTGTCACTCTTTCTGGTGGATACTGATGTACACTCATTGCTCTCGCATTAACGACTAAATAAAGAGTATAAAAAGAAATAAAATAAAGAGTATAATAAGCAATTGTTTGGCAAAATTAACATTATTGATTTAGATTCTTTTAAGGTTACTCAATCGAAGATGTTCTTACATAAGTATGTTTCAAAAAACTTGAAGGAGCCCCTTTGGAGCAATAAACACTTTTCACCTTCACTTGATGAAAGTTTATGGAGGAACGGATTAAAAGCGCGTTCCACCCATACACTCTAAAAATGCCAAAATAAAAAGTATCTATAAAAACAAACATTTTATTTTTCAATATTTTGTCATATCATTTTTCAGTCTATGTTAATATTTCTTATTAAATTGTAACCTAAATTTAATTATTTTTATACTATTAAATTATGATATAATATTCATATTGCCTTCAATTTGCATCAAGTGATTAATGAATCATGGGTTTGCGTTAAATATTTTCCGCTCAAATGTCAGTTGCACTATTTATTTTGTTTAATATCGTTCCATTTGTCGCGTGAAATAATTATAATAAAACAAATATGCTAAATGTAGTTCATTTACTACCAGAATACATTTTAAAAAATTTATAATTAAATAAAAAAAAAGAGTCCTAACACGTTTTACCACCGATAGATTTTAGAAGGTTTATTTGTACAGTTTCTGATTTTAAGGCCTTAATTTAAGGCAATAGTCTCCAATAAATATATTTTAGCAAAATATAAATTCTCTCAGTGTATGTAAATGTCCATCATTTGCTATCGAAGCCATCTGCAGTTTTCTCATTTGATTTTAAATTCAATAATTGATATGTGTTCGTCGTGTATGCTCACATAACTCACAATTACATAAATACATGCCTACATATGTATAGTAAAATTTATTTAATTATATGAATTGCAACTGTATCAGATAGAGTTTACACTAACTGACACAGTTTTATAATTATCATATTCATCTGTATTACACATCTACAGATGAACATGTAAAAATGGTAAATTAAATCAATGATAAAAATAATTGATGCAAAGATATAATAATTATATTTTGCATTTAGCTAGATGCAACAACTACATTTGTTTTTGTGCTGGGTTTGGGGGAAAAATTATAACACCTTGTACGAGTAAATAAGTTAATTATAATCCCCTAAAAACGAAACTTAACCTAGATATCTGGGGCATTATTATGCAATAATTAGATTCGAAAAGAAAAATGTGTGAATTTCGATATTATTTACATTACAATTTGAAGCATCTTGTTTCGATTCATACGAAACATATGATATCTACATATATGAAATTATTTGCAACCACTTCAACCTTTTAAAAATTTTCAATTTCTATACATAATATTTGATATCTTCCTGATAGCGGTTTGCTGTAAATAAAACATTGAATGGGTATGGCATACGCTCGCTATCAAATGGCATTAATTGTGATAAACAAATTTGTTTAATAGCATTTAATTTTACATTTTAGTATAATAAATATTGAATACAATGAAATCATTGCACGCATTTACCACATTTAATTACACAAATGAATTCTAATTTTTTATGTTCGATGCGTTTTCACTGCTGTGGTCATGATTGTTACTGATATATTGCATTTATGTACATAGAGGAACACCAGGAACTTAGTAATGCAATCATGGGCATAGAAAGGCTACGATGAGAGTAAAATTGAAATATCTGGATTAATTTTGCAATTGCTTGAATTTTTTTATTTTCAATGTACACAGTACGCGGCAAAAAACATCCTGGCTACGCTAATGTACGTTTGTATGTCGAATTAATAAAATAAAGCAATTAAGAAATGTACTCGATTTATTTATATGGGAGATTTTTTGAATAATTTGAAAATCATTTGTCGTTTCCAATTAAATCAAATTGTGACGATTTGTATGCTAAACTATACATATCACATTGATTTCCTTTTAGAATGTCTGTCCATATTGCATTTCCCTTATATCAATTTACATTCTGAGTATTAAATATCTCCAATGTTATATGGCATATTATTGAAATGTGGTTTTTATAATTGTGGTTAACAATGTTGTGTAGGCTTGATAGAGGCTTGGTTTGCCTCACAACATTCTTAGCTGTCATTAGTGACATACATATTTATAAAGCACTTTCAATTACTTATATGCGAGTACTTTAACGAAATATAAACACATTTTATTTATTTTCCTGCCATTTATCCTGTGAAGATTGGAAAGTATAAGTTGTACATACACGTGTGGTTTCTAGCAATTGACCTTTTTTATAATATTTTCTTTAAATGTGTGCGAGTAAATATTTTTAAGATAGCCGCGAATAAAAGTGCATTATAATCAAATGATTAAAAGTTGTGCGTTAGTATAACTTAAGCACTAAGCCGAATAATAAAAACTAGTAAAACCAATGGACAAAATCGTCCGTATTTTAGATGTAAATAATTTTACATCACTGACTTAACCATACAAAGTTTTACAGTGTATAAAGCAACTTAAATTAATTAGGTCCAATTAACAGGGTTTAGTTAACTAACGACGATATTTTAACAAATGAATATTGGTTTAACTATTATTGGTTAAACCATTATCTTTAATTAACTAAAGACTGTGAAATTGACCCTTACTGATATATGATAACTTGCCTATATTAAAATTAATAAATTCACTAAAATGCGACTTAGGCCCAAATTTACAGTTATTAGTTAATTATTAGTAAACTAAAATGATACTTATAGTTTAACTAAAACTTCATATTTACTGTGTTAATTGTTTAACTAAAATTTTTAATATGGGTAAAGTGTGGTAACCCTATCAAATATAAATAAACAAGCAAAAATAAACAAATAAAGAATATTTCACATCTTAAGGTGGCAATTTAAAAAAATTCTAAGCACACAAAGCTAATGGAGCAAATATTTTTTCGCTCCTAAAAGTATGCTTTATGCATGTAATAATTTCAAAAACATGGTTTAATAAGTATGCATGTTCAACAAATACAACAAAAAAATAGACAATGCTTGTTAACAAAAATACACGTGCTAGGCGTTGCTTATGTACAAAACTACCAACACAAAAAATAATCAGCTGATGTTATGCTGCCACCTATACACTTATTGCACCATGTTCCAAAGCATCTAACTAATTGTTAACCAATGGCATTTGACGGTTTAACTAATGGTAAACAAGCAACTGTCAATAAAATATCATTGGCTAAACTATTGTGATTAGCTAACTATTGACTGTGAATTTGAGCCTTAGACACGCATCGAATGGTTCCGTACGAACACCAAATACTTATATCCTTTTTTCGTTTTGGCAATTTTTTTAACCGACTTCAAAAAGAGGAGAAAAATTATCAATTCATCATGTGTTTTTTTTTACGGATGTTCCCTCAAAACTTCACCATTTATAAGCTAACTTCGGTTTTTTTTTCTTTATTTAAAACGATTTACTTCCAGATTGGTCCCGTTGAAAAATGGGCGGGGTCACGCCCATACGAAGTAAATAACATACCTTTTTAACTACTTCTACTCAACCGATTCTTATGAAACTCTGCACATACATTAAGTTTCTGTTTGAGTACTACATCATGATTAAAAAAGTTAGCAGTGCCACGCCCAACGACTTTTACTAAACCGATTCTTGTATACGCGAATAAATAATTGAAAAATTTTTTTATTGAAAACCAAACATCTCGATTAAAATTCTTAACTTAGCGTGACAAAATCAAAAATCTCAGGATCTGTTATATGCATAGCTGCCAGAAATACCGATTTTTTACGGTATGGCAAAAAACGATATGACATGCTGTATCGACATATCGTAAGTTTTTTACGATATGACAACACTGAGAAAACAATACACTGTGTGTGACTTTCTCAGTGTTGTCATATCGTAAAAAATTTACGATATGAGAACACAGTATGTCATATCGTTTTTTGTCATATCGTAAAAAATCGGCATTTCTGGCAGCTATGGTTATATGTTGTGTTATGAAAATTTCGATATATAAAATTTTTGCTATTTCTATACACATTTATAATTATTATTGTTATTTTTCTGTTTAATTTCATTTATTTTATTATTACAAACAATGTAATAGTTTTTGTACGATACATTACAATTATATGTACAGGCTACAGTTTTATCATAAATGCATTCTAATGGGATTCATGTTGAAATTTAAATATTTAATAAATGTATTGAGAAATATGTAGATATAAACAGAACACATATAGATACCTGTTCTTATGTGTGTGTGCATCGCATGCAACCATATACAGATAAATAATTGAATGAATGAATAGTTTGGTTGGATGATTGGTTGTTTGGTTCGTTGGTATGAATTATCCATCCAATTATTTCAAATATTGTTAAGCCTGAAACCATAACGTATATTATTCGTTATTTTTGTGCATTTCTATATCGACATTTCATTCATTAATTCATTTAATAGATACTAACATAAACAGTTTAAGAAAAAAGTATGCAGTCAAAATAATTGTTGGAAGAAAACAGATTGGGGAAGGTGACATGCTAAAAAAAATTTTTGTCTCCGATTTTATTGCTAAGAACTCCTTTAAAACAAAACCAAAGATTTAATACACCCGTTTTTGCTTTCACTTGTTTTTGGCTTAAATTCCACATACTGTTTTTCGTCTAGTTTTAATTTTTCTCTATAGCGTTTTTGATCTCATCATTGCTTAATTTACTTTTTTTCTCCTTTAGAACCCAAAACAATAACAAAAACTCCGAAATCAAATATTAGAAACTAACACAATAAAATCCATACATACAAAGTCACGAATTACAAATTTTTACATAATCTTGTATTGTTTCTTTTCAATAAAATTTTAAGCAAATGTTCTAATATAATTGCATTAAATACGACAGAAACTATTACGATTTGAGCACAATTTTTTCTTTTCGAAAAATTGTTTGCTTTTATTAAACACTCGCCTGAATTATTGGAATATATATTCAAGTAACGAATCACGAACTCTTAGCGAATTGATGAAGCTCTAGAAATGTTTCCACAAACAAATCAGTTTCACATGAATTTCATTCTTCATAGAGTTTTAATTAATTTATACTACTCACCATTTTATCGAGTTATTTTATACCACTATTTAATATTAAAAAAAAAAGTCACGAATGCCAAACAAGTCGTTGACATACTTTTAAAATAAAAATAAATAAAACCTTTTCTGTTGAATTTTGTCTATATCGTGGGAATGAGAAACGAACCTGGTATATATACTTTTATTTGCGGTTATTTATTTTTAACCGGCTTCAAAAAAAGGAGAAAAGTTTTCAATTGAGACGCTTAATGCAATGAACCGGTAAGCCACATAAACAAAATATAAAATAAATCGACATTTAAATTTTAAAAAAAAGTTAAAATTTAGGTTTTTTAAAAATTTTTACTGTAAATACGCAGCATAATTATTTACAAAATACTAGAATTTATCCAAAAATTTCTGTACGATGCAATGCTATGGTAGCTAGCAAAGGAATGAGCACATAAAACCATTTATTTTATTTTATGTGGCTTACAGAGTTACTGCACTAAGCCCTTCAATTCGTCATGAATTTTGGTTTTCTTTATGTTCTCTCAAAACTCCGCCGTTTATAAACTGATTTCGCATTTTTTTTTTTCTTTATTTAAAAGGAAGAACTTCCAGATTGGTCCTCTAGAAAAATGGGCGGAGTCACACACATTAAGATTCCGTTTTAATACTACATCAGGATCAAAACAGTGGGCTGTGCCATGCCCATGCAAAGTAGATATTCTTTTTCCACAACTTCTACCAAACCGATTCTTATGAAACTTTGCATATACATTTAGTTATCACTACAATAAAACATTTAGATTAGAAAAGTGGGCAGTGCCACGCCCATGAAAAGTAAATAAAAACTTTAACTACTTCTGCTTAGCCGATTCTTATGAAACTTTGCATTTATACTTAGTTATCGTTACAATAAAACAGTATGGTTAGAAAAGTGGGCAGTGCCATGCCCATGCAAAATAATTATTTATATAAACTACCTTTTCTTAAACTATTTTTATAAAACTTCGCACACAGTTAGTTTTCGTAAAAGTAAAGCAATATGATTAAAATAATGGGCATTGCCACGCCTATTTTTTACTCGGTTTTTTTTTGCAAGAATTATTTATTTTATTCTCTGTTTTTAGGGTTCCGTACAACAATAGTGTGAAAGAACCCTATTGATTTCGCTACGCTTTAATATACGACAGTTAAAAATTAAAGGGTGTTCTAAAGCGAGCAACGAAACATCTTGAATAACTAATATAGTTGAATATAGAGACACTGATATATAGACACTTTAAATTTCCAAAGTTAGTGTTAATTAGTGTAGTCTTTAGAATAGACTACACCAATTAACACTAATATTTAAAACATAAAAATTAAAGGGTTTTCTATAAGTTAATGCAATTTTGACTATACAATTTAGACAATTAACTGTATCTTGGAAACCGTAAGAGACAAACTCATGAAATTTGAAAAACGCTAAAAATAAAAAATTCCAATATTTAAGAAAATGTCAAAACAAAAATTCGCCAAAACGAAAAAGGCGCTTAAAGGAAAAAAACACAAAAATTAACAAAAACTGAAACGCAAAAAATCGCTGAAACTAAAAAGATCGCCAAATAATTAAATAGCCGCCAAAAACTGAAAAAAGTCGTCAAACGAAACAAAAGCACTAAAGCCTAAAAAAACGCTAAAAGCAAAAATATCGAAAAAATCCTCAAAAATAAAAAAAATCAACAAAACGCTAGACCACCAAACCAAAAAATAAAAGGTAAAACAAAAAAAGTCGTCAAAAAAACCGAAAAAAAATCCCCAAAATGAAAAAAAAGTGTCAAAGCCAACAAAAAACGCTAAAACTAAAAAAAAAATCCAAAAACCGAAAAGATACTCAAAACCGAAAAAGCGTCAAAACTGAAAAAAGCGCCAAAATTTACATAAATCGCCAAAAGTCGGCAAAAAACGAATTAATCAGCAAAATGAAAAAAGCGCCAGAGCACAAAAAATCGCCAAAGCAAAGAAAAAAATTAAAAAGCGAAGAAAAAATGTTATGTGCTGAGAATGAGATATCATTTTGTAGGCAAAAATTTCTTTCGTATAATATGATATATTTATTGCAAGTAAGTATATTGCCTACAGTAGAGGTTTTAAGGCCAGACTTTTTAAATACAAACAATTTGTTCGTTTTTAAATTGAAAAATTTTGTTTTGAAACGCATTTGAATTATTTTTCATACAAATTTGAAAAGAAATTTTTTACAAAATCTTCCTATTAATAATTTTTATCCAATACAAAATTATCAATTGTATATATTCATTGTAAACATATTTTTGTTACCCACTGTCTTATCATATATTTTGCAACGTTTTAAAATTATTGAACAAAATTAGTTTGTTTTCATTTTAACATATCTGGCGTATTTCCTGGCCAATTTAATCATTTTTATAGAAAATTTTTAGTTTGTGTATATGCCTTTTTTTCTCTTCTTTCAATTTGATTTTTGTTTTCTGTGCTGTGGGATTTTAATTATTCATAATGCTTTTTTGGTTAAATCAAATTGTTATGGTAATTTTCTGAAACCTTTTTTTTATTTTAAAATGTTGCAATCATACAAAACAAGAGGGCGATTTGAAAGTAAATCGTCCTAGAAAAAAATTTTTGTTTAATGAAACCTTAAATTCAGGCTTCTTAAAATTGTCTTCAGTGGCTTATCCCTTTTGGGTAAGAAAACAAAATGTTTTTTTCAGAAGAACTGTTTCCACACTGAAAAGTTTCTTAATTTTTTTATGGGATTATTTCATCCATTCTAACGTATAAGAAATCCCCAAGATTTTATCTCTCCTTTCAGATAACTTTTTTTTCTTTTCAGATCATTCAAGTGTAAGTGTTTAATGTATTTTTTAAGTCGGGCTAAAACTTCTCTAAAAAATTTTCCTTACACTCGGTTACCCCAGATCGTTAACTTAAAATTGCTATTTTTCACAACTTCCCCCATTTGTAATGGCTATTTTTGGGTTCATCTTTATATATTTTTGGCATACAATTCATTTCGACAGTTTTATATATAACAATGAAAAATATGTAGTTGTATTTTTATTTGAATTCAAATTTCTTTCAACTAAATAAAAGAATGAGTTTACTAACTCCCTTCTAGTTTCTCATTTTTCATTTTACCTGTTCCCTTCTTTTTTTCAATTATTAATGTTTTTCTGCTTTTTTTCAATTACATTTCCAGTAAATCTATGTTTATTTAACTCTATGATGATGATGATGATGATGATTGTGTTGGTCTTTTCAAATATTTATTTTAAGCTAAATTGATTAATGTTCTACAATTCGAAATAATGTGCAGATATAGAAGAGCGATTTATACGGCTAAGTAAGTAACTATTTGCTATTGTACTATAAGTAAATATAGGCAAAGAACAAAGAAAAATGGTGAAAAAAAATTATTACATTTTCGATGTAATTGAAACAAGGAAACAACCGTTTATTCAATATTTACTTTTACCTTGTTGGATTATTGGGGATCTAAGAGTTTCCTGAACAAACAATAATGAATTTATCATTATTTGAAAATGACTTCATAAATTATTTAATATTTATAATCGAAAGGTAAATAAAATTAATGCAAGTAACCTCTTTGTCATGCTGCTTTTGACAAATGACATTTGCAGAGAATACAAAGAAATTATTTATTTAATTAGAAGGTAACTAGTTATGGTATGATTATAAGGTAATCAGCTCTATTACACTCTTTACTACAGGTGGGAAAGCTACACTCTACAACACTTTTGTTGACAATTAGGTCGATAATAGTCGGCAACACTTTACAGATTACTATCGACGTAAAATTACACACGCATTATTTTTCAACAAAATGTTTTTACTAAAAAAAGCGATTAGCTACTTGCAGCTTAGAACCGCGACCTCCTGACTGATAGTCTGACGTATCCACCGTTCAGCCATAGCCGTATTATACTTTATGTTACATTTTTTCCACTTGGACTAAATATGCTTAAATTGAAAGGTTTTTTCTTTAATAAAATAACTACAAAATCGATGTAATTTTACACAAGGAGAAATTTTCAACACAAATTTAGACAATATATGATCATAAATTTTAAGTAATGTTTTAGAGTGTATGTATATATGTGTGTACTTCTGTATTCACTTATATATGTAAAGTATTTATATTCCATTTAATAAATATTTATTTAAGCTTACTAATGTATTACATTATTTTCAACATATAACTTTACCGCACAGTGGGGCTGATACGAAAGATAAAGTTAGACAGCAGGATCTAAGCTTGCAGAAAACTAAAGTCTTAATAGCTATGTTAAAATATATATTAAGTTAGAGGGTGTCACAGACGATCAACTCGGATATTAAAGACTTTGTCGGCGTTGTAACTTAAACAAATATAAACTGATATATATAAACACACACAAAGAAAAGATATGGTTGTGGTATGGTTGCGTCAACAATATCATGTTTCCTGATATACAGAGCTTATGGTTGTGGCAAATAAGTTATTATTGTTTTAAATAATTGTGAACCTTAAATAGTTTATGACATAAAATTTATGCTTACATTTAATCATGACATTATTAGCATTCATATTGATTGCAACATGGTTGAATTTATTGTTAAAAAAATTCTAGCTACAATCATGGTATATTTGAAAATTCGATAACAGTATGGTTCCATAACAATAAAATATGCTTCTTGTGTATACTATTTTAAAGCGGTTTGTTTGCAATCAAGCTATGGTTACAAGAGAAACATGGCTCCTTGCTTCCAAAAAAGTTTTTGTGCTGTCCTTTCGTTGAATGATTTTTTATTTGTTTTTTGTTTTACTTGAGAGCTGCTGGTTTGTTTTTTTTTTTTGACACTTGAAAAAATAAAAAAATAAATAAAAAAATATCAAAAATTAATAAAAGCCAGCAAATAATGTTCGATCATGTTTTGAAAACCATTTCTTTTTCAAACTGCAAAATTTCCAAAAAAAAACAATGTTCTTTTAATCGGACAATTTTAGTGCATTCGTAGCTTAGTTAACTTAAATTATCTGAAATATCTGAGACATAAAAATTAGCTGAACTGCTGCAATAAGTAAGCGTTTTGGTTGAATTATTTTCTGAAAGTTACCGACTAAAAAACGAAATGATTTTCAGATTATTCCCGATTGTTAATAAAACATGTGTCAAAAAATATGTATGCAATTATCTGTGTGAAAAGAGATAATACTTTTTACTTCAGATTCAAAACATTTTATTTAATATTTCAGTTCGAAAACATATAAATTTTTAGCTGCTGTCAATATTTAATCAAAATATGATTAGGTAAACAACCTTTATATGGTTATTTAGAACCATGCTATTTTTATATACAAATATAATATGATTAGTTTAAATAATAGTATATTTATATTCAATTAAACATTAGGTTGTATGAATCATATTAGTGTTATATAAGACAACAGTATATTTTCAAAATATTATGATTTAACTGCAACCATATAATTCAATCATAGTATGTTTCTCTTGAGTTATGGTTGCCTCAACCATGTTTTTTCTTTGCGCGTATAATTAATTGGCGAGAACATTTTTTGTGCAGCAGCTTATGTTCAATAGAGTGGTCGTAAAAAGTTAAAATTTGGAATTTTTTCAAGTCCCGTATCCCAAATCGATGGGTATTTTTAAATAAATCCAGTAAGGTGCGACGTTGGCTCGCACATGAACGGTTCCGTACTAATACGTACATATCCCTCTTTATTTTTGCCCTTTTTTTTCATTTAGTAAATTTTTTCGTTTTACTTTTTCGTCAATTTTTTGTTTTTTTAATTTTTTAATTTTTTTTCGTTTATTTTATTTTTTTTTTTGTGACTATTTTTAGTTTTGGCGCTTTTTTCATTTTGAAGGTGTTTTTCGGTTTTTTGCGATTTTTCGCTTTTTTTGCGATTTTTGTTTTTTGTTTTGGCCATTTTTCGGTTTTGGTGATATTTTTTAGTTTTATCGATTTTTCTCTTTACATTTGGCACTTTTTTCCATTTTTGGGGATTTTTGTACGATATTTTTTATTTTGGCGATTTTTTTATGTTTTCATACTTTTTGCGTTTTGCGATTTTTTTTACTTTTCGGATTTTATTCACAATTAAGTGGGGAAACTCAATTGATAAGAATCGTGATTTTCATACCACACTCACACGCACACACACACACAAATTGAAATGTTACTATTGTATGGCGACTTTTTCAGTTTCTGGCGACTTTTTTTTAGTTTTGGCCCTTTTTTAGTTTTAGCGCATTTTCGTTTTAGTTATTTTTTCGGTTTTTTGCGATTTTTTCGTTTTTTAACCCAACTTTTAGTTTTAGCGATATTTTTAAGTTTTGGCACTTTTTTCCTTTTGGCGATTTTTTTCAATTTTTAGCGATTTTTTTTTTTAGTTTTTTGACGATCTTTAAGTTTTGATGATTTATTGTATATGAGCGATCTATTTACTTTTGGTGCTCTTTTTCCTTTAAGCGTTTTTTCTTTTGGCATTTTTTAAATTTTAGAATTTTTTAGTTTTTAAACAAAAATTTCGCCATAGAATTTAAAATTTCAACTGTCAATAAAATATAGCTTAAGAATATAGACAGACTCCCAAACAAGAAATGAGAGACATTCAAACAAGGAATGAGAATCATCTCATTTCTTGTTTGAGACTCTCAAATTGAGCGTGCGTCTCTACGTATACGAGTTTGAAAACTTTTCAAACATGGTTATAGATCTACTGATGTGCTGGCATTAGTACCCAACGAAATGCAGGCTTATTAATAAATTTAATACATCTTTTTAAATATAGTGTTACTCCTTGATATTTCATTTTTGTTGTATAGTGTTATTTTAAAATTTTTCAAAGCAACCTGCTTTTCTTGCGAAGGATGTTTCAGACCCCTACATGCAGCTAAGGGTCTTATGTGATTTGGTTTCTTTTTAAAAAAGGCTAACAATTTCCCTTCGGCTGTTATGTGAAAAATGTTTACTTTAATTTTTGTTGTTATACTTGTTAAACCTTTTCAATTTAGCCTTATAGCATTCAAACAACTTCCCATAATAAATCCTTATTTCACATTAATCTTTTGCTATGATTTATTACTTCAGAAATTGTTGACACAAAAGTTTTTTTTCTATTATCCTTCTTAAATTAGTTTGATGAATATACGAGTGAGTGAGTGTCTTAGTATGATTGTAGTTAATGTTAAATTTATGAAATGTTGCTTTATAAAATTTTATTTGTTGAATAAAAATAATTGTTGTAATAAATTTATTTGACTTTTTTCTAAACTTACTCCAAATTTATTTTTCTCTGTTGGTTGTTTTTTTCCTGTTGTAGATTTTAAATTACTAAAGAGGGTTAGCACGACTAAACTGTTTGCTATATCGCAAAATAGTTTTTTTAAGATATCAGTTTCACTTTATTTTTGCGAGAGAAAATATTGGAAATAGGCCGCTTGACAAAATTGCTCCTTTGATGAGACGCTAACGTATACAACAAAAATGGTCGAAATATACAAAATCATCTAGAGCGGAGGGAATAGTGGGTATACGAAATATGTCCTTATAAATTTAGATCAATTTTGCTATTATTGCCATTTTTAAATTATTTGTGTTTACAAATGAGTAATTCCGTTTAGCCGGGTGTGACCATTTTACACACATTTTTTGTTATAAATCAAGAATGTAAAATGTTTTACTTAAAAAAAAGCTTACGACTCGCAAGGCCATTAAGCTTAAAGTCGTTGAATAACGGGTAGACATTGAAAGAACACGATTCCTGCTCAGAATAGCCGTCAGAAAGCTGCGACGGGTGTGACCATACTTTATGTAAATTAAATTCTGTAAAATTTTTACTATAACGTACACAATAATTTTAGTATATTGTTTGACAAGAAATCAATTTTCTTAACAAAAAACTATTTTTAAAATGTGACGGGTGTAACCGACGGGTGTGACATAAAAAGAAAATTTTAAAAAATTCGAAGAAATGAAAATTTTTATTTCATTAATATAAATAATATAAAAATAAATTATAAGAAAATAATAACACATTTAATTATTTGCTATCCATTCTATTATAGACAGCACAATACTCTAGCTGTGTATTTTTTTTTAATTCAATAAAAAGCGAAAAAAGTATATTCTTTTCAGAGATAAGGGTTTTTAATAATTATGAGATAGGGAAGAAAAGAAAATCTGAAATAAATATTAAACATACAAAGAGGGAGAGCAATATGTTTCGGGGATGATCATTTAAAAGTGACTCAAATTGCCTAAACATTTTTAAATAATGTATTTTTTTAATTTTTTTCTAGAACTGTTATGCTCTAAAAAGCATCAATTGAGAGATTTTTAATATAAATAAGAAAATCATTTTTTTCCTTGCACGGGGCCGTTTTACGTGGAATCACCCAAATAGAAAGTTTCTTAAATACTCAGCTTAAATTTTGTAAACGAAGCCAATCGCCCACCATAATCGGGCTTGCAAGCAAGTAAAAAAATTTTTAAATCCTACGATCGAGCATTTTTCACCAGTGCCTTACAGGAAAAATTACTTCCAACAGCCAATCGATTTAACACACAAGTTTTGGCTTAAGACTTCCTAATTCATTCTGTCTTTTGGTCTTCACTTTATTGCGTAATATTTCTTGTTGTTGCTGCTTTTGTTGTATTGCAGGAAACAATTTAATTTGTTTTTGTCAGACATTATACATTTGCATGTGTTGACATATAAAAAGCTATAAATTTTCCTTTTGATTTACTCGACTTTTCAGCAAACTGTACTTTACTCTTTGCATTCTCTTCTACTTCTTTATAATGCAATATACTTCATCATTATTTATACCAATACACCAACGCTATTTCGAGAGATTGTATGTATGTGTGTGTGCGTGTGCGTGTGTGGCCTGGTCTCTCCACTTAAATTCAATTGGGTTTTATTATCATTTATTCGCCCTTTGAAGAGCACTGACAACAACTGCAACACCATTCATTTAGCAAGAAAGAAAATCAGTGTGTCAGAGAAAAAAACTTATGGTTTTGGTCAAGATTAAAGTAGTTTACATTGAACACAACACAAATCAGGGATGGGAAAGGAAAATATATTTTTCCCACTAAAAAGTTTTCAGTTATCTAATGTGTGTTTCACTAGAGTCTAAATAAATTTCAAAATGGTTCACTCGCATGATTATTAAGAACAAATAAAAAAAGTAATTTTTTTATTTTAATTTTTAATACAACCAGGTTCACAAAGCCATACAAGCGTTAACATCTCAACACCTATTTTCTTAGGTGGTAGCTAAAAGAACGTCTTAAATTTAAATGCCAGTTTTTGTAAATAAAATTAAAGGTTTTTTTAGGGACTTTGAATTGAAAACAAAAACAAATTTGAGTTTTTTTATTGTTGTTTCAATATAAATTCCCTAACGAAAATTTTTATTTTAATTACAAAAACTGGCAGTAAGACTCGTACCATATTAAATAAAAACTATGTTGCCCATGTCTGCTAGAAATATCTATGGCTTGCTTTTACCTTTAAAGCAAGTATAGCATATGTACATAATAAAAATAACGAAACGATATTGACATTTTGACGAAATTTCTTTTTTGAAGCAGAGACCATCAGAAAAAATTACAGTTTTCCTTTTGATTTTTTGTCTCTTTTTATATGTCCAATATAAAAAATATTTACTTACAAAATCAACTTAATTTTAAATAAATAATTGAATTCAATTGAAAAGAAATACTTGAATCAATAAGAAATTCAAAAGGTTGAATAAAAATATATAAATATTTGAACACAATTAGTATTTTATCAGGCATGTGAGTGAGTTTGTATGAAATTAAAGAATTTAAATGATCCCAAAACGTTACAGGTTCTATTATTTTAATTTTCATATTTGTTAATGAAAAAGTTCAGGTTCGAAAAAACATCACCTGCCGACGAAAATGAAGACAATTTTTAAAATATCTAGTGCAGGTTGTAGACATATTTGTGTAGATAATTTTGCAATTTTCAGCAATTCGAAAAAAACATATCGATAAAATACTTCTTTTTTGAGACTTCAAGGATAAACCACTTTCGTTACGTTATTTTTGCACCGCTTTAAATTTTGTAAACGGTGTCGAACAGAGGACAAATAAAGCTTTCCGTGTTTATCTAAAAGATTTTATTATTACTATTTTGACGTGGAAATATAATCAAAAGAAATTTTTTCCGATTTTTTCAAGTTGCAACACTTTGGCAAACCTAAAATATGTCTAAACAAATTTTTAATGTGAAATAGTACATGAAAAACATTAGGTTAGCAACGAAATATTTTTTATTTAATAATTTCAACACAACCCGAGCGGATTATTGTAAAATTTGTTGTAAAACTCACGTGATAAGAATTCAGCGAAATTGAATAACTTTCAGGCGTGACCCAAAGTTAAAATTTTGTGAAATTTAAGAAAATGAAGCGAAAAAGAGATGCCTAAGAGCTTGCCAAATTCACTCAAATTGTTACCTCCTTAATTTTTGCAAATCTCACAAATTTTTGAACGTTGACCACTAGAGGTCGCACGTTATAGCTAGTAGAATCGGGCCAAAATTTTTACTTACGCCAAATGAAATATCATTTTATTTATGTAAATTATAGAAAATTTTAAATTTGACCTCAATGGATCTGAAACTATTGTACATTGCTTTCGACCAGATAGATGTCTACAGAAGGAATTCTTGTTCGACAGTGCGTATACGCTATACATCGAACTCTATTATTCTGTATAACATATACGACACGTTGCAAAGTGGTTCTACTTGGAAAAAAGAGTAATATTTCTATATCTACGAAACGTGTGATCACATTACAAAATAAAGCATGATGGAATCAAAGAGGATGTCATAAGATTTAAGAATATTAAAATTTGGACCACCCTGTGGAAATACACGTTGAACTACAGGGTGTCAAAGTTGACTACCTCGGCCATGAAAAACTTTATTGGCTTAATAGCTTTTAAAAATGTTATGCGAGTTCTACTAATTTCGTTTGATCGTAGATGCTAGTGCTAAGAAAACATCAACATTTTAATCAAATTTTTTCACGAAAGAGAATATGAGAAATCATAGTTCGTTTTTAACAATATGGTTAGTATAAAATTTCACCTCTGATCATTTCTCAGAATTTTCCAACTCTTGTATTATTTTTGAAGATATGCTCAAAGGTAAAACTTTATACTCAATATATTGTTAAAAACGAACTTAGATATGCCATTTTCTATTTCGTGAAAAAATTTGCTTAAATAGTTGATGTTTCCATAAAAATAATATTTACGATCCAAACGTGTTAAAAGTGAACACCGAACGCTGATGATGACAGTGTAGTGGCTGTCGAAATTAGTAGTACTAATACGTTTTGCTAGTCTGAGCAGATACTCTAATATTTCGCTCTTAATAATAATTTGGATTAACATTAATTCAAATACCGAGCTTATGCCGAAATAATCATTTTCGACTTAATCCTATTCAGTTCGCATAATAATTACGTACATGTAAGTTGCAACAAGTGCGATCGAGCTAGCGCTAAGTTGGCGTATAGACGACGCAAGTCTTATTGATCAGCTTCTTATTCAGCTGTGAGAAGGGCAGAGATATGAATACACATTTCTCTTTTTTCTCACAGCTGAATAAGAAGCTGATCAATTACACTTACATAGTGTAAACTGGGACTAAATAACAAGTACAAACCAATTAAGCCATCGGCAGCTTTGCTCACATTCGAGTGAAATACACAACCCAAATAGATCAGCAACAAATATGTCTTATTCGCAACATAATACTTGTATTGATTAGTTTACAAACTATGCGGCTTGTTTGCGAACAATCGCTCACTTGCAGCTCGTGTGCTTTTGGCATGATTTGATTTTGATCGAAACAAAACTCTAGAGTTGCTCTACGAGTATATTTTTCTGTTTTGCAAAGTATTGTTGTTCGGAGCAATGTATGTAGATTTTCTTATGCCACTTTGTAAACAAGAAACAACACGAATGAGGATCTATGTAATTTAAACGGGTTTGATCACAGGTTTGTGGCTAAAACGAGCTGCTGAACGAGCTCGAACGATTTGGACCCAAGTCTAGAGGATTACACGCAACAACTACAATAACACGAACATTTTATAGCACGTATAAATGTATTGTGTGTGTATTATAACAAGTAGCTTGCGCCGGTCATAAAGAGTCTTACAATAATGATGCGAATAGCATGTTCATTTCAGTCCAGTACGGTTACAATCATACGAAAGAAACTAATCACAAACATTCATGATCATTGCAAATACAACTGATTAAAACGGATTGTATGAAATGAGCTATTGCGTTTACAATCATTACTTTGTTGTTGAACAAAAACAGTTGTATCGCAAGAATTCAGAATACGTGATTGGATATACAGGAATGCCTTGATTTACGTCACGAATAGTTCCGGAAAATGGCGACGTAATCCGAAACAACGTAAATCGAATTTGATATTGCATTTTATATTTTTTTTTTTCTTTTTATAATTCAGGCGACTTTAATTGAAATGATGACGCAAATCGAAATGGGAGTAAACAAAAATTCCGCATAAAAACACCGAAAAATAAAGATTTTAACTAAACTCTGGGATTAGAATGGCGATGAAAATCGAATTTGAAAGGCACCAAAAATTTAACGACGCAAAACGAATGGAGACGCAAACCAAATTTAATAGTTAAAAGCCATTTGACGACGTTAAACGAAACAACGTAAATCGAGGCAACGCAAATCAAGGGATTACTGTACTCGAAAGCTTAAAACTTGTTGTTGGGTATACTCGAAAGTTTCACACTTGGCTTTGAATTTTTAAATTTAGGTTTTTGGCTTTATTCTCTATTTCGTAAATATCTCCGGTAAGTAGTATAGCCAAAATCGTAAAAAAATATATTTTATGATTTTAAACACAGTCCTTGATAACATGCAGGAAAAAATTTTTCGATATTTCAATTCATGTATTCGTGATAAATAATCAACGTCAAGACTTTGAAATGAGAGTGGAAAATTGCTAAATTTTGATAAAAATAGAGTTTAATGATTGTTCGACGTTTTTCGCGAAAAATTTTTAAAATTAAAATTTTTATTTTCAATATTTGAAAAAAGAAGTCTTCAAAAATGACTGCAGTGGAAATTTTAAGTCCATTTAAGCATGCACGCTATATCCAGAATTGGACGAAAATAGGAAAATTTATTACGAAATTCTAAATTAAATGCTAAAGAAAAAAGGCGCGCCTTCGATGGCTATAAAAATTTCTGTACATATTATATTAGATATAATTAATATAATTCATCTGGCTGTTAATTGTTAACCGCCCGTTCAAAAATGTGGCCAGTAGAGTAGATTTTCTAAAAATAGTAAAATTTTCAGAAACATTTTACCTGCATGAAAATAGCTCCCAACTTAATTTTTTAAATTTTTATTTGTTTACTATTTATTAACAAACATAGCAATCGTCTGATGTGTAAAAAATGTTAACGAAATATTAAAAGGGCATTTTTTTAATGAAATTTTAATTCCAAAAAAATATGTGAATAATTTTCAATTTATTTATGGCAGAAGTACGTATGAGTAATATGACAATACTATGATCATACTATCATATTACTCATACGTACTTAATTAATTGAAAACAATTGAACGGTTTTCCACTTCAAATTTGAAATATTTTTTTCACTATGGCATTGGAAGTATCTGTCTGTTCAATGCCACAATATCGAAGGACACTGTGAGACTATAATTGTACATTATGAACTATCACTCGAATTTCTGCTCTGAGCGGTTTCGCTGTGTAAAAATTGTCGGCCCAGGTGGCCGTAAGGTGGACTTAAAGATTTTCTCCTCTGCTTATGTCGAGTAATAATGGCTTCGCTGAGTAAAAATTGTCTGCTATCGCTTCTGCGTTTATCAAATAAAGGATTCGCCAATCCCAGATTTTCTGTTAACAGTGGACATCTTTAAAAGTGGCATAAAGTCCATGGACATTGTGACAACATACATGTAAGCTCTTTCTGTCATTTAAGGTTAAAAATAAAATTCCTGTTCAAAGTTCAGCGCAGTTGTATACCACACATTGTAATACATACACGCATATCTTTCTTTCAACTGGTTTTCTCTTCAAAATTTCTCTGTCATTGTTTTATAGAATTTATAAAATATTTTACAAACACGCACAGACATAAATTCCATAACAAATATTTATGCAATATTTACACAAATGAACTTAATGGAAATATTGAATATTATTTTGAGTTAATAATTTAATTCTGTAATTTATATGCATCTTTGTTGTTGCCATAAAACTATTGTTGTTTTTCATATGTGCATTTCATTTTGATCTTAAATAATTGCTAACACTTTTAAGAATTTGAGTCAATTAATAAAGTGAATTAAAGTGATAAAAGGAAATTATTTATGAGGAAAAAACTCTTAAGGCTGAAACAAAAGATTTGGTCTCAAACGACTCTTATAATTAATTAGAATAGGAAGTATACTTATGATAGCAGTGATAACAATAATTTGCCTGTTGCATATAAATGGAATTTTGTATGTATTGACTATTCGTAACAATAAGTAACCAGCTAATTTGTGTATTACAGCTTTTTAAATTATTATAAATATAGATTTTTATAACTAGTTCACATTGTAATAAAGGCTAATATTTGTCATTGTGATTGGCAATTGAATGAGAATGCTTTTCATTTGGAATTGTCTCATCAATTTTTAATATCATTTCTCCAAAATTATTGGAACAAATTTAATTAAAATTTATTTTTTTTTCTGCCCACGAAATGATATCTCACTCTCCATATCGACCAAAAGCGAAAAAAGCGTTAAAACAACAAAAAAAACGCCAAAACAAAAAAAAAACGCCAGAACCAAAAAAAAAACATTAAAAACTAAAAAAATCGGCAGAAAAAACCAAAAAAAAATTCCAAGAAACCAAAAATCGTCAGAAAAAACGAAAAAAATCGCCAGAACAAAATAAAGTGTCATAACAAAAATAAATCGCTAAAACAAAAAAAAAACAGAAACCGAAAAAACATCTCCAAAACCGAAAAAAGCGCCAAAACTGAAAAAACACCACAACTAAAATCAATCGCTAAAACTAAAAATATCGTCAAAAAGTAAAAAAATACTTTAAAAAAACGCCAAAACAAAAAATCGCCAAAACTAGAAAAATTGGCAGAAAAAAAATTGCAAAAAACGAAAAGTCGCCAGAAAAAAAACGAAAAATTCACGAAAATAAAAAAAAAGCGCCAAGAACAAAAAAATAAACAAAAAGCAAAACGAAAAAACTGCCAAAATGAAAAAGGGGCAAAAACGAAAAGGGATATAATCGTACATATGTGTATTAGTACGGAATAGGGATGAACAAGTGAATAAAACATATCGATATATATCGATATCGATATATTTTTAAATATCGATCGGCATCGATATATATGGAATACAAAATATCGATATATCGAAATAGCGATATTTTTCCCCAAATTGTTTTTTAGAATAAAACAAAAAAAAGGACGTTTCATGGAACATACATCAACAAAATTATACCCAAAGAATGATAATTTTTCGAACTGACAAAATATTAGAATTAAAACAAAAGACTTTGCTAGTAATATTCTATTTGTTGAGACTGAGCCGAAATGTTTTTAAAAATTGCACGAAAAACAAAACCAAAGCTTAAAAAATGTCGAATTTGCTACTGTCGATATATTTGGAAAAAAAATTTCGATATATCGATGTATCGATATTAAAAATATCGACGTTATATATCGATATATTTTTAAGAAAATATCGATATATCGATATCCGTAGTACGGAACCTTTCGTGTGCGAGCCAAAGTCGCACTTTACTTAATTTAGTTTCTTTTTGTCACCAATCAGCCAATGTATTAAATTTTTATAATTAAAAGTATTAAGTTATATGAGTACTTACCTTTAAGCCACAAGTAAAATATCTAAACAATCTTTTCATTTTATTAATGTTTTCGTTCAACATTTTTTTTTCTTTTATTTTATTTAATTTTTTTTTTTTGTCTTTTAATGTTTTCTTAATTTTCTTTAAGAATTTAAATTTAAATTACTCGTATTATTGGTTTATTTTTATTATTATTTACGTTAATGTTGCTTTATTTTTTATTACTTATAATATTTTTTTTTATTTTTCATTTTCTTTATTTTTTTACCTAAAAGACAAGTACAAAAATACTTAAATGCTAAAGACCAAAAAAACTAAAAGAAAATTAATTAAAAACAAATGTGTAAACCATAATGAAAAGAAATGAAGAGCTTAATAAAAAGTATTTACAATTAACACTTTAACTATTTACATTTACATACGTGGGTGTCTAAGTGTAGGTGTAGCAAAGTGTGGCGCTTTTATAAATGTATGTACGAGTATGTGTGATTAAGCCTGCAAATGAGGATTGGCTTTTATTTGCTTAAGAATCATTTACAGTTTTTATAACATTTTTCTTTACATTTTTTTTCTTAGTTCTCTTTTTGCTTTAAGTGCAAATAATTTTGTAAAAACTGAATGTCGCTTCATATGAAAACGTTTAAAAAAATGTTGTCTCCATGGAGGGGAGGGAAGTAGCATTATAACTGTTATTATTTAAGATTTTATATTTTCTTTGATGTGTGATCTAATATAATTCGCTTGGAAATTTTATCTTATTTCAACTTTTAGTTATCCTTCCCCTCTTGAGAAATTTTCATTTATAAAGATGATAATGCATGCAAATGTTAAAAGGTCTTTTCTGTTTTTGCTTAATACTTTCTTAAGTTACCTTGAAGTTGACAGTTTTCTTTTTTTTTCTTTTTATTTGCACGCAAATCATTTGTCGATTTTTGCTTACTCATACATTAACACGTACATACCTACATTCATGCACTCACACTCTATATAATTTTCGTCTCATACATATTATACTTACTATACATACATAATTAGAAATAACATAAAAAATCATTGTTTAGTTTCATATTAAAACTCAGCATGAGTCTTTTCTTTTCATTTCGTTTTTCTTGTGCTTGTGTTCTAAAAGTTAAATAAAACTTGAGCATTTGATTTTGATTAAAAAACATTTTGCAAGTTCTTTAAGTTTCTTCCAGTTACTGTCAACAGTAGAAGCAGTAGTAGTAGCAGTAGTAGTTGAAGTAGTAGTAGTAACCTGCAGTGGTAGCAGTTGTAGCAACAGCAACAACATTAGCAACTAGTAAACGTACACTGTACAACACAAACAAAAATATTACATGATTTTGACGACTTATTCTGGCAGCGGCCATCAAAAAATCTATAAGTGTATCGGAGCTTTGAAAGTTTACATCTGGAATTCATTTTGGAGGATATTAAAGTTACCCTCTTTGCACATAGTTATGTCGAGTCTCTGCCATTAAAAATCTTGTAATTTTTACATTTTACGTATTAATTGTGTATGTACAATGCTACGAGAAATATTTTTGTGGAACATTTTAACCCTCTAGCTCTTCGCTGTAAGGATCTTTTTATTCCCTTCTTAAATAAGAGACAAAAAAAATTTGGGGTAAAATGTTGTACAAAAATATTTATCATAAAACTCTACTATAAGTCTTTAACGACACCAAGTTACAGAGTCAACTTGAATGCCAGAAATCACTCAAAACCTAAAATGTGTTTAAGGGTTAATTTCGTACATATTCACAAATAGTACTCGGCATAGGAAATTTTGTAAGCCTTAAGTTTAAGGTACAAGAAATGCTCAACAGATTTATGTAAAACAGCACGAGGAACATTTCTGCGAAACATTTTAGCCTGGTATATCGCCGCTGAAGGGAACTTTTTTGCTCCTTTTTTATGAAAGACACAAAAAAGACCCCCAGCAACGAAAAGTTACAGCGATAAAATGTTCCAGAAAAATACTCCCCGAGGTACTTTATATAAGAACACTCAACGCTTCTTATACCTTAAATGTAAGCCTTACAAGATTTCCAATGCTACACTGAAGGAATTTCGCTTCATAAATCCAATGAAACAATTTCGTTAGATTTTCAACATAATTCTAAGGAAATATTTCACAATTGTAACGAAATATCACAATGAAATTTCATTAATATTGTAAAAGAATTTCATTGGAATTGTTTTATTGGCTTTCATAGTTTCGTTAGAAAATTTCATTGGATTAATGACAACAATATTTTGTCACTTTATGGAAATCCCTTTAAGTTTAGACAAAATGTTTTAATCGATACATAAAAAACTGTTGAAATATAAATGTATGTATCATAAATAATTTTTAGAAAATTAAAAATTTTATTTCCTTGAATGTAATGAATGAAATGTATTTCATTGTTTTGATGAAAGTTTTCATTACATTTATGAAAGAGCGATCAGATAAGTCACAAACATATTTTCTTTCAAAAAAACATTTCCTTTTTTAACCGACTTCAAAAAAAAAGGAGAAATGTTATCAATTCGCTATGTATTTTTTTTAAGGATGTTCTCTCAAAACTTCGCCATTTATAAACCGATTTCGAATTTTTTTCTTCATATAAAAGAATGCACTTCCAGATTGGTTCCGTTGAAAAAAGGGCGGGGCCACGCCCATAAGAAGTAAATACACATGCCTTTTCATCCAGTTCTACTCAACCGTTTCCTATGAAACTTTTAACGTGCATAAAGCTTCTGTTTGAATATTACATCATGATTAAAAAGTGGGAAGTGCCATGCCCATGCAAAGTAAATATCCTCTATTAACAACTTCTACTAAGCCGATTCGTATGAAACTTTCCATACACATTTAGTTATTGTTACAGTACAACATTATGGCCAGAAAAATGGCCAGTGCCACGCCCATGATATGTAAATAATAATTTAAACTATTTCTACTTAAGCGATTCTTATGAAAATTCATACACAATTAGTCCTCGTGCAAGTACATCATTATGATAAAAATTATGGGCAGTGCCACGCCTATTTTGTAGTTGGTTTTTTTTTTTTGCAAGAATTATTATTTCAACAGTTATTTCAGCTGTTTGCTGAGTAGTTGCGCGTTTGACTACAAACTCTGAAGTCTTCAGTTCAAGACTAGTTTCAAGCAAGCCAACAATATCATGCATTTTTCTCATGTGCATTGTTGTGTTATTGTGTTGGTTGTTGTTGGACTGTTAAACTGATGAAGGCATATCACTGATCACTTTGGCAGCACCGGCAGCCACTAATACTAATATATCCTAAAGCACTTTACAGCCCCCTCCTTCATCGGTATATAGCACAACCGTCGGCGAAGTAAAAGAACTAATAAAATGGCTACACACACTCTAAAATATTACTACAAATTTACGACCATATATTATCTAAATTTGTGTTGAAAATTTCTCCTTGTCTAAAATTACATCGATTTTGTAGTTATTTTATTAAAAAAAACCTTTCAAATTAAACATATTTAGTCCAAGTGGAAAAAGTTTAACATAAAGTATAATATGGCTATGGCTGAATGGTAGATACATCAGACTATCAGTCAGGAGGTCGCGGTTCAAACATGCACGCAGCCAATCGCTTCTTTTTAGTAAAAACATTTTGTTCAAAAATAATGCGTGTTGCGGACTATTATCGACCTAATTTTCAACAAAAGTGTTTTAAAGTGCAGCTTAAACAACTCAATGCCTCTACTTGACACCAGAGGGGCTTGCAAGCAACACTGCTCTACGAAAAAAACTAGCAATAGCAGAGTTGTAAAAGAATTAAGCTTCCTATCTCTCTCCCACTTCACAACCTGTTCGCTCTCTCTCTCTCTCTCTCTCTCTACACTATCCTTTTCCCAAAGAAGGTAACACATTAATTAATTAACTGGTAGGCATTAATTGCCTGATTGTTTTATTTCTGTTTATAAAAAAACGGAACAGCAAACACAGTATTGTATGTTTGTTATTGTTGTACTCTTTTTATTATTATAAACTCAAAAGGAACATTGTTCTGGCAGTGGCATTGGCTGAAGTAGTAAACACGTTGTCTCTAAAGCAAATGATGAGCATCAAGTGTATGAGTTCGATACTGTGAGCGGTCATCAACATTTCAACATTAAAGTTTTCTAATGTGCATTGAAGTCTATCATACGAACACATACATAGTCATTATGTGAGAAAAAATAAATGAGGCTATTAAGTAATATAATAATTTTGTTAAAACAATGAAATAATTTAACTATAATAATGACAGAATTTCATTAAAATAATGAAATTATTTCAATAAAATTATAAAACAATTTCATGAAAGCGATGAAATAATTTCACCAAAATAATGAAATATTAGCTTAGCAAAATTAATACATTGAATCAATGAAATTATTTCATACATTTAATGAATTTTCCATTAAAATAATTTTAACGAAACTTGTTTTATTAATCCAATGAAGCGTGACGTTGGTTCAGTTTTAATAAAGTTTTGCATTGGATTAATGTCGTAATTCATAGAATTTATGAACCAAATTCTTTCATTGTATGTTACTACAACTATGTTCAAAATAGGAGAAATTTAACTTCCGCTTAAATGAATCACAGATGTAAACTTTCAAAACGCTAATATACGCATATATTTGTTGCTGCCTCTGCCTGATTCAATCGTTATAATATTGTAATTTTGAAAATAATTGATTTTGTTGCACAGTGCTATTATTAGGAAGGGGCAACAATAACTTATTAATTTTTGGTTTTTAGGAGGGTTTCAACAAGCATGAGAAAAATAAACACAAAATATAAATGTGCTAGAAGAGATTGTGTCAAAATATTCTAACACACGAAGTAAATTATTTTATATTTCTATTTATACTTAATAAAATACTCATAAGCACATACTCGTTCATTAACTATAGAATACTCAATAATATATTGATTACTCATTCGTAAGACAAAGTAGACAAATATTGCTTTCTTTTGGAGCTTATTTATTTGGCAATTTCATATTAATTAGTTCCCCATAAAATTCAAACTGAGCTCAAATTAAACCAATTAACAATATAGAGTCACTTGGGCCGATTCAAATGAAATTTTGCAAGTTTACGAACTAACTTGCTAAAATAAAAACTAAATTACAGATTCTGAAAAAAATCGCTACAACTGCGGGGCATTTTACACACTAGAGGGCTGCAAAGAGTACTCAAGTGTATTCGTAGAATGTACTCGTATGAATTTCGTGTGTGCATACATATATATTTTCATGTAGGTACGTACATGCATGTACATGTCTGTACATACATAACCACGACCTTATACATATACACACACATACATACAAAAAAACATATATGCATACAGACACAAGCATATATAAGAATACATTCGACTATACTTGTGCAACCCTCTATTATATACATAAACACCTTTAAATGTACAAATACTTGGCATATCCTTTCTCAACATTTATAGTATACCTTAAGGCTGGTATTTGTTAGTTTTCTTGCTTATACGTTGTATATTGTAAGGTTGCCTTTGCATTTGTGTCTGAACCATATTTAACTTAATCGATACGATAAAAGTCCTAGAATGCTTTCATATATATTTTTTTCTTTAACATGCAAATTAAACAAGAAATAAGTAAAAATATTTTGCCATTTCTTCATGCTGTTATGGTTGCTTCTTCGTCTTGTTGTATGTAGCTGGATGAGTAAAAGATATATACATAACAGCTCTAAGTAGAATTTATACAGCTTGTGCCTTACCTATAAAAAGAAGAAAAAAATCATCTATATTAACATAGATAGGTGAAGAAACATTAGAACTAAGTTGAACAAACGCAAACACATAATTTGCATTTATACATAAATATACAAAGGTAATATATTATATGTATGTTATATATGAAACACAGTGGGATGCTTAAAAGGAAGACGAAACTTAATTAAAAATGAAAAGTTTACACCAAAGACAAAATTATAGATTTTTTTCGAAGCATATAACACGCGTCAAATGTTCCGTTCTTTCTTGTAAAATTACCCATATATCATATGATACCATTCGCGGAGTAGTCACCTTGTCGTGGTGCGGATGTTTATAATTGCCAGGATTTCTCCCTAGAAGGTTCAACCCTGCCAGAGCAACTAACTAAGTACTACTACCCCTTAATACAGGGTGTTATGCAACCCGTCCCGGATGAGTTGCAGCCGGGGGTAATTAGACTGTATTCTAGCGAAGCCCTTCCGATACCTGTCCACCTCGGGCAGTAACGGTGGACTCCTCATGCTAAACCTGGCTATGGTACGAGTTTACTCAAGACCCTGACACTCGAGGGATCTTACATGAAAGGAAAAAACCACGTTAAGGCTGCTTCGGCAGTAATAGCTCGGATATTCACCAGGGAACACCTGGGAATGGCCCTTATCCAGGAACCATGGACGTACCAAGGTAGAATTAAGGGACTATACTGCGGTAGCAGTATGGTAATATATGATCTTAGAGCAGATCATCCAAGAGCATGTATACTAATAAGGAAGAATATTAACTATCTCTTACTTTCAGAGTTTATATCACGAGACATGGTGCCGATAATCGTGAGATTATTCATCGCTGGCACTCATCGGAGCATAGCAGTAGTGTCAGCTTATATGGCGGGAGGTATTGGAGTACCACCAATAGAGCTGCACTGCCTTGTGGAACACTGCAGCAGAAACAGCTTGCCTCTGCTGATTGGGTGCAACGCTAATTCCCACCACACTATGTCGAGACGTAGTAACATCAACAATAGAGGTGAGAGCCTTTTAGAGTTCCTATGTAGTAATAGTCTAGACATCTTTAATCTGGGGAACATCAGCACTTTTGTAACTAGAGCAAGAGAGGATGTTCTGGACTTCACAATATGTAGCGCTTGCTGGGCGGGTGTGATCAGGCACTGGAGAGTTTCGGATGAACCATCAATGTCTGATCATAGAATTATAAGGTTCGTCATAGATGGGAATTCAGAACCGACATCTCCATCCAGAAATCTGAAAAAGACCGATTGGCACCTGTATAGGGAACACCTAAAGGTCAACTTGGAGGATAGCATTAACAGGGCACCAAGACACCAGTTAGAGTTAGAATACCTATTAGATAAGGTTAACGGGGCAATCAAGCATATGAATTCAGCTGCCCCCTTACCTCATCTAATGGAAACAAAGAGGTACAATAGTGGAGTAAGGAGCTATTAGACCTCCGGAGAAAAACGCGTAAGCTGTTTAATAAAGCGAAGCGTACTGGAGACTGGCGAACCTACACCGAAAGTCTAACAGGTGAAGAGAAATGTAACCTACATCAGAAATGAAAGAGAGTAGGCGCTACTGCTACTCTCGACTCATTTTCCGGGAAGTATATAGGAGCCGACACCAGAACCATCTACAGGACTTAGAAGAAACAAAAAATCCTGGGATGTTGCACGGAAACTATGCACCGAACAGCGCATAAAATGGACTATTGGCACCTTTCAACCGTACAAATCTCTAAGGGTGGATGGTATCCTCCCTTCGACGGAGATCAAGACTACTAGGGAACACCTCTGGTTCAATCTCCCTGGATTGAGGCATGCAAAGCTAATGATTGGAAAGTATAACCAAAATCGTTTCATAGCTCTCATGTTCCTGAGTAAAAAGAATTTAAGAATGCTCACAGGTTTACTCACAGGCCATGGCAGATTGAGAAAACATCTCAACAGCCTTGGTATTGAGAGTAACAGCCTGTGTAGATTATGTGATAATGACAATGAAACTATAGAGCATATTCTGAAGGACTGTGAAGCGTTATGCCACAGAAAATATAGCCAATTGGGCAAGTACCTATTTGAGGATTGGGAACTGCCAACACTAGACCCAATGGCAACCTTGAGATTCCTCAAGAGAGTAGGCCTAGATGAGGTGATCTAGCATCTGACAAGATATACAATAGATCTACTTCGATTGCAGTGTCCTGTGTTTCCCGTTTAGTTTAATTCATGCATTCATTCAAGTCGATGGTATACAGGAAATAGAACGACAAGTTGTATTTAATGGTCATGTGTTGGGTACTTTCTTCCTTATATACATATCCACAGTAGGGTGACCTTTACATATATGTCGATTTTTTTTTTTTTTTGTTATGCTTCTTTTACTTTATTAATTCATAACACTTTAAATTATATTAACAATTTGGCACACTCATTAATTTCTCTACTTATCTCTCATTTCAATACTAATATTATTTAGGAGTAACACTTGTTACTACTACTTGTTTTCTTATAGTTCATTTTTTCAATCTCCTTTTTATCCACTGTTGTAAATAGAACGCGTAGAGCGTAACAACATAGAAACATGCATATAATTTATTACCTCTGCTAAATACTTATTCTGATATTATTCAATTTATTATATCTTCTTTTTCCTTAAATAGTTTAAGTATTTCAACTTACCTTGGAATTGTAAACTTCAGCCCTTAAAGGATTCATTTACCCACATTATTTTCATATATTGCACATGCATTTAATACCATCGCTTTTTGTGTGGGAGTAAATGTGATGTAACCGATTGCATTGGTGTGCTTTGCTTTTGTTTTATTTATAATCAGGACTACTACAAACAACAACACACTCTTCGTTTTATTTAATTTGTTGCTCAGTTGTTGTTTGATATTATTTTTTTTTTTTAGTTCTGCTACTGGCGGTGGTTAAATGTAATTTATTACTATTTTAGGACTAAAATGTGTAGTGATAAAGCAGACTATAGTTGATGCTTGTAGTTTCATTTAATGACTCGTTGTAAAATCTAAAATTGAAAATACGCACGATTTTAAGAGAAAGAGAGAAATAGAGATAGAGAGAAAGAGAAAGAAAAAAGTACTAGATTAGTAATTTATAAAAATACGAATAAAACCGAAATGGCTTTAGTTATTTAGTTGTAAACTAAATGCGCTTAGATTTTCTTTCTTTATGCTTTATTTTTATTTTACGCATTTATTCATTTATTTTTGATGTGTAAACATCTATACGCTAGGGGGTAAAAATCTTTTTCACAATACAATCACAAATTTTGAGTAAGATTAATCTTACTATAACGCGGTGTGAGCTGTGTATGAGTGTATTAGTGTAATCATACGGACAACAAGAAGTACAGAGAAACTTAACAGCTGCATAGAAATACACTAACACTGGCAAAGGGAGTCTCAAGGTCAAACTCCTGCAGTAAGGTTGTACGTTTGTTGGTTGGTGCTGTGTTGCCGTGTTTTTGAACTGAGTGAGTATTTCGGCGTTGCCGTTTTTTATTTTTGCCGGGAACTTCTGGGATTTAGGGGATTTTGTGTACAGTGTTTCGGGACTCAGACCCGGTTCGTCTCGGATTTTGAACCTGGGTTTTTTGAAAAAAAAATCGGTTTTTCAGTTTTACCGAATTTGTTGCTAAGCTTGATGCGATATTTGGCTGACGGTTTATTGACTGCGTTTGTCTTTGACTGTTGGTTATTTTGCTGTTTAACTGCGGTAATTCCAACTATTTTGTACGGGTATATTATTATTTTTTTATTTTTTTTACTCTTTTTTATGTTTGTACACGCATAACTCTGGCATTTGTGAACCTATTTTTAAAATTCGTTTTTTTTTGTTGGAAAGGGTTTGCCTGCAGTTTCCTCCCATAATTTTTTTCGAAAATCGGATGGGGAAAATTTGCTCCCCCCATGCATAACGCTGTCAGTTGTAAACCGATTTTCAAAATTTTTGTTTTATTTGAAAGGGTTTGACAAAAATTGGTCCCAAAATTTTTTGTCGCAAATCGGAGGGGGAAATGATTTGATTTCCTACGTGAAAAAAATAAGCGTAATACGTAAGAAAACTAAGTAATTTTTATGAAATCTGTTATAGGTTTTCCAAACTTTTTAACTGCGTAATCACCACAAATGTAACAAAACACATTTGGGTCATTGAGACAACCCCTTCGCGATGAAGACATGATATTAAAATGAATTTATTTAAAAGAATGTACCGATAGTAATACAAACCTAACAGACGAAAGTACTTATGACAGCCAATATCAAGAAATCAAGGTAAATCCAAAACTACACGTAGGAAAAAAATTTAAAACATTTTCCGTGTTATTAATGCCGACCTATTGCAAAACTACTATCCAATATCTCGGCACCAAATTGTTTTTCTTTATTTGTTGACCTGTGTTATTGTTTCCAACTAGAAAATAATAAAACAAAAAACTTAAAATAGAGTAATTCCATTTAGTCGGGTGTGACCACTTTACACATATATTTTGTTATAAATAAAGAATATAAAATTTTTTACTTAAAAAAAGGTTGCTACTTGCAAGCCCATTAAGCTTAAAGTTGTTGAATAACGGGTAGACACTGAAAGAACAGGAATTCTGATCAGAATGGTCGTCAGAATGCTATGACGGGTGTGACCTTACAAATCTTAGTTTTAAAGAATTATGACTTTCAGCATAAATTCTGTAAAATTTTTACTATAACGTACACAATAATTTTGGTATAGATGTCTGTTCAAAGTGTTTTTAGCTGTATTACGTATTTACTGTTTGACAAAAAGTCGGTTTTCTTAACAAAAAACTATTTTTAAAATGCGACGGGTGCGACCGACGGGTGTGACCTAATATGAAAATTTTAAAAATTCGAAAAAATAAAACCATTTACTGATTTCATTAATATAAATAATATAACAATAAATCATAAGAAAATAATAGCACATTAAATTATTTGCTGTCTGTTCTATTATAGACACTAGAATACTCTAGCTGAGTATTTTGTTTAAATTCAATAAAAAGCGAAAAAAGTATATTCTTTACAGAGATAAGGGTTTATATTAATAATGAGAAAGGGAAGAAAAGAAAATCTGAAATAAATATAAAACATACAAAGAGGGAGAGGTAAATGTTTCGTGGATGATCATTTACAAGTGCCTCAAATTGCTAAAAAAAAAATATATTAAATAATGTATTTTTTATTTTTTCTAAAATTGTCATGCTCTAAAAACATCAATTGAGAGATTTTTATTAAAAATAAGAAAATTATTTTTTCCTTGCATAGGGCCGTTTTACGTGGAATCACTCAACAAGTGATTTTTATAGGAAATCCTCTGATCTTTTCAAAAATATATTTAAAATAACATTTCATGATCAAAGCCGGATATGACCAATTGAAATTAAAATTTGTCTAACTTGGACATTATATTTTTTTTTTACAAAATTAGCCTAGGGTGTCCTTATTATAATACAAAATTTTGATAGTGGGATCTCCATAAGCTTAAAAGCTATGCAAATTTCTTTACATGCCCCCACTTTTTGCTCATTGCTATAGAGAATCGGTATAAGATATCGTATAAACGTTACGTTTACGGTATTAGCTGTGTACAGCACTTTTATGTAAAACTCCACAGAAAATATTTTCATTGAACATTTTAGCTCTAACGCTTCGCTAAAATGTTCAAAAAGGTTTCTTAAAGAGGTTTCCCCTTCGACGGCGAGATAGCGGGCTGAAAAATCCTACAAGAAAATTCTCATAAAATATTGTTAGAAGTCTTTGAAAACTTGGGCATGATTAATATTCCAAGGAACCAGGGAAAAATTTACATCAACTTAATTTTTCAGAACAGAGTAGCGCCACTTTCGGAAGCCGCTACACTTCCTCCATCGCCAGTGCCCACGTGTATTTTGCTTATCACCACTTGTCAGGTGGCTCTGTTGAATGTGATTTTAATTCGTATATATACAACTTTTTCGTGAAAATTGAATACGAGAATTAAATTACTCTCAAGCTGATATTAACTGCACTTTCCCAGCGTTACCATCGGCTTATTTTTCTTCATTCCTTTTCAATTCTTACTAAAAAAAATCAAATAATATGAATTGTAATTCAGTTTTATTTTTGAGTTCTATTTTTTAGCTCAAAAATAACGATTATTTTAAATTAGAGGGCTGCAAAGTGTACTCAAATGTATTCGTAGAATGTACTCGTATGAATTTCGTGTGTGCATAGATGTATGTTCTTATTTATATTCTTATGTACACATGCATGTTTATTTGTGTACATACATAGCCACGACCAAATATACATATAAACATATATACATACATATACAGAAAAAACATGCATGCATACACACACAAACATACATTCGAGTACTTTATTTTAAATTTTTATTTTTTTGCCAGAAAGTAAAGATTATTTTTTGATTTTTATTTTTTCCTTACAAATAACGTTACTGTAGGTTCTTAATTCTTGTAAAATGACCGATTTATCTGAAATTTGTTAGACACCTTTACTGAGTGTTGCAATTTTGGTATTTTAGCGGTTTTCAGTGTTCACGTTATTTTCCAGGGAACTTCTGGGATTTTGGCAAGATTTATAAAAGTTTTTGAAAATCCGGGGAACTTCTGGGATTAGGGGAGATTTTTGTATAAGCTATTGGGAGTCCGTAGAACTGCTGGGATATTAGGAAGAAATATTTTTAAGTTTTTGGGAATCCAGATAACTTCTGGTATTTTGGTAAAATTTCTGTAAAGGTTTTTGCGAATTCGGGGAACTTCTGGGATTTTACGAAAATTTTTGTAAAAGTTTTTGGGAATCCGGGAACTTCTGGTATCCTTGCTAAGTGAAGGTGTCTTGGCTAAACACCAGGTGTCTCGGCTAAATTCTTGAGAAGTATCACCTAAGTATCTTCCAGGCAATATCTAAAAAAGTAACTAGTTATCAATTACTGTGAATTGAAATTCAAATGGCTTGTTGTATATGACTAATAAATACATCAACAAACAATTAAAACCTAAAATAATGATTTTTTTAAGCAAAAAATAAAAATCAAGAAATAATCGTTACTTTCGAGCAAAAATAAATAAAAATTGAAAATAATCGTTATTTTTGAGCTAAAAAATAAAACTCAAAAATAAGAACTATTTTACGATCAAAAAATTAAACTCAATTATAATTCTTCTCAATTGATTTTGTTAGGAAAAATTTTAAATTAAAGTTTATGTCAAAAACTAGTAATTTTATTGTTCAACAACTTGTTACTAATATTCTGGGATCATTATGATTTTTTGGGCAAAAATTTGTTCAATAACCATTATTTTCAGTACCTCGAAAAAAGTATTTTAAGGGTGTAGCAACTTCAAAAGAGAATTAAAAATCTCGAAAAATCCCGATCCGTCCCGGGACTCCGTGTTTTTTTAAATTAAAAATCCGGAATCCCGGGTTTCGAAAAACATAGTCCCGTTTGGCATCCCTAGTTAATATCATACTTTTTCACAATAGTACGCGCCATAAGAAATCTTGTAAGTGTTACATTTAAGGTGTAAGATGTATTCAGCTTTTTAATGTAAAACATTCCCAGAAACATGAAGAACATTTTATTTAGCCACTATATCAACACCGAAGGGGGCTTTTTCATTATTTTCTAAGAAATGTAGAAAAAGGACCATACAACGATGATTTAGAGGGTCAAATATTCCACAAAAGTGTTTCTAGTGGTATTTTACATAAAAGCTTTGAGCTCATATAATGCCTCAAACGTAAATCTGATAAAATTTCCTATGCCAAGTCACTATGAGTATGCTCAATGTGAGGGGAAGCATTAAAAACTCCGATATACATACATTTTTTTTATGGCCTCGGCCAAAGTCTGTCTTTAGAACCTTGTTATTTTGAACTTTGAAAATTTAACTTTGCTGTACAGTGTAAATCTAAGCTTTCACATGACTAGAAACTTATTTTTATTAACCAATCGAATAATTTGTCATCATAAAATACTTGGGGTATGGAAACTTAATACGAACCGAATTTTACTTGTGAAAATATTGCGTCTGAAAAAAGCACGTCATAATAACTTACCCCCTGTAAAGGCTGCCTTTACATCACACTAAATTTTTACTTATAATGTCTAGCCTAGATTTGCTTTATCATGTTATACATCAAGGTGTGATTTGCACTCTTTAACATGAATAAATAGAACAAAAACAAAGGAAAAATCAAAAGTCATGCAATTACAATTTTCAAAAAAGTTCAGCAGTTTGAAAAAAACTTGCATTGCCCTAAGGTTTTGCTTTTATTGGCTTTCTGGTTTTTATTATCATTTTCTTTTTTCTTTTTTTTTCTTCCCAAGCAATTTATACTTACATAGAAGAAGGTTAGTATCACTAAAAGGCTTCGTGGTATATACAGTCGTGACGCTAACTCATGTTGCATGGCGGCATGCTTTTCACTATTGATGATATGTACAAAAACACTGTCGCTATCTGTATAGAAAAGAAAAGGGTTAAAGCAAAACGCAAACATTAATACAAACATTTATACAACATAACTCTTATAACATAACCCTTATAAGTAAGACAGCAAGAAGAGAATGAACTTTTAACACTTGTATTTTTTTCTAGGAAAATCCTTTAACATACAAAACTTACTTGAATTGTCTGCCGCACATGTATAATTCCCCGAATCAGTGTGTGTTACACGTGAAATCACTAAATTGCTGGTTTTCATTTGTTGTTCCGATACGACACGTATACCGCCCCTTGTTGAGTCGTTGATTAGTTCACTATCTTTATACCACAACATATGAGTGTAGGGTCCGGGAGCTTGTGGTGCAATGCAGGTTAAATTAATGTCACTGCCACTTTGCACAAATAGTTCACGGTTGGCTAGAATTTGTGCTTTGGAGGCTGTTGTGTATAAAAATAAAAGTTAGGCTAAGAAAAAAAAAATTAAAAATGTTTCATATAAATACTTACTAACTACCATTAATTTGTAGGCTTGACTTATTTTTGGTTCCACCGACACCTGACACTCATACACACCCGCATCTCTCGGCTGCACCGACACTATTTTCAATATCCATTCATCGGAATTGTCTATGTGCCGCGCTAGAAACCTTTGATCATTGGTATAGGTCATTATGCCTATTGTGAGAATGTGTAGGTCCCTTTTACGTATCCATGATACTGCTCGATCACCCAAGTTTTTCACACGACAATGCAGTCGTGCTGTTGTACCCACTGCAGCTATAACGTCTCTTTCTGTTGAATTATCAAATTCCGGATGTGTATTGTCATAACTGTCTAAGATCATGTTATTATTGTGATTGAAATCGTGCAGTGTATCGTTTGTGGGCATTTTTAAAGCTTCAAATAAAAGACAAATCGAAGACAAAATTAAAATTAATTTATAGTTACTAAAAGAAAGTACTAATAATAGCACTTATACGCTATAGGAGCTGTTCACATATTACGCAACGCAATTTTTGGAGTTTTTATATGTGGCGTATAAGTGTTTTTAATAAATAACACTCATACGTGGCACAATGGCTTCTAGTATTAAAATAATTCTTTAAGTTAGGTGTATTTTTTTTAAGGCAAATTAAAAAATTATAAATTCCAAGAAGTGATCTCGAACCTTTAGTTCGAAATTATCACAAGTGATATTTTTTTTTAATTATTTCTTATAATTTAAATGTAAAATATTGTTGATATATTTGAAAAACCCCTGAAAAAATGTATACAGAAAATTTTTAATTTAGTCGCTAAACAATTAATGGGTTAACCGGTTAAATACTTAACTATTTATTGAATCCAAAAATTTAATAAATTTTAAGGTACTTGTACATCAAATGTGAACCCTATTGTTTTCGCTACCCATTCCGCCCATCTGTCTCTTTAGCCATTTGTCTGCCACAGGCTTTTATCGAGAGAGGCACAAGTGTATGAAATTTTTGCAGACTATGTGAAACTATGACCGAACCATCAACAAATATATAAAAATTTACGAAAGCTAAAAACTAAAGGGTGTACTAAAACGAGCAACTTAACATGTGGAAATACTTATTTAGTATATTGCGAACCGTAACATATAGACACTTGACATTTTCACAGTTAGTGTAATATTTTACAGACTACAATAATAAATACCAAAATTAAAACAAAATAATATTTAAAGGGTATTCTAACAATATAATTTGACAATAAGTTGTATTCTGGCAACCCAAGGGAGAAAAACCTTGAAATTTTCACAGCTGGTACAGCATTTTAAAGGCAACATTAAACCAAACAAAATAAAAAATAAAGGGTATTCTATCAGGTCCGTCATAATCAGACACTTTAAACTGTCGCAATTAGTATATTATAGAAACTACAATATGGATCAAATTTCATAATAGAAATTACCCCTTTAAGCATTTAGTTAACTAATGATGGTGGTTTAACCAATGATGCTTATGTATGAAAAATCGTTAGTTAAACCGCTTGCGTTGACAACATACTGTGAATTTGGCCGTAAATAATACAACGTACAAGACGAAAACCAAATCGTCAATGCGAACAAATCGCCACAACGAAAAAACCACCAATAAGGAAAAATCGCCAAAACGAAAAAACCACCAATAAGAAAAAATCGCCAAAAACGACAAAAAATTTATTAACCTAAAAAAGTTACAATATTAAAAATTGCCAAATCGAAAAAATCGTCAAACATGGAAATACCGCCAAAACGAAAAAATCGCCATATTAAAAAAATCGCAAAAATGAAAAAATCGCCAAACTTAAAAAATCGTCAAAACGGAAAAAAGTCGCCACAACGAAAAAATCACAAAAAATAAAAAATTCGCCAAAAACAAAATATAATAATAACTGGAAAAAATCACACAAACGAAAAAATACAAAGGATGAGCTTCTTATTTAAACATAAAGGTTGAATTCGTAAATGCAGTAACTGTGTGCAGCCGGCATACAAACTGTTGCAACACTCATAAAAATGCTGTCGTTGTTGCAACAATCTGTAGCAGCACTGTCAATTGTTTGCATAAAGAAACTTTTTATGATAAAAAGTATTGCCAAATAATGGTTTTCGCACGCAGGACTTTCATTATTGCGCAAATACTTAATTTACGAATGTACCCAAATTATTCGAAAGGTTGGTGTTGTTGTTGTCCTCTTTAAAAGCCCCTTTAGAATAAATAATCGTTCACCGCATATTTTTTATAAAAAGCTGGAAGCAAAAACTTTTTCTTATCCATTAAAAATCGCTAGATACTCCATTAAAAAAACTCAACGTAAAACTCGCTCATAAAATGGCCATTTGCGAAAACAAGTAGCTGGTAAAAGGGATTAAAAGTGCATTATTACAGCACTTGATAATAAAATTCACTTACTCTTATTGAAGAGCAAATCACACTTTTTTGCCACGATTTATTGCAAATGGTACTCTTTAGTGTTTATTTTTTGCTTGTTTAAGGACTCTTGAAACCAACAATAAAATATTTATAACTTTTGAAGTACATGCAGGTTGATAAAATAAACAAAGGTTTTTAAATATCGTCACTGAAAATGCAAAAAGCCATATCTATGTAAATTTGTTGGTCCTTTTTAGGGTTATGTAAACCAATAACCAATAACAGTGGAAAGGATCCCTATTCTTTTCGCTACGCTGTCCGTCACAGGTGGTTATGTCCAGAATTGTAAGAGGTACGGACCTGAAATTATCACAGAATATATATAACTCTAACAGCTACAACAACAAATATATGGCAGTTGAAAATTAAAGGGTGTTCGAAAGCGAGCAACGAAATATGTTAAAATGTTAACATAATATGCAGACATTTATAATATAGACACTTTAAATTTTCAAAGTTAGTGTATTAATACACGGACTACACCAAGTAACACTGAAATTTAAACAAAATAAAAATTAAAGGGTATTCTATCAGTTAATGTAATTTTGATAATAAGATGTATCTTGGAAGCCGTAAGATGCAAACTCTTAAAATGTTCTCAGCAGCATTTTAAAAGCAACAGTAGCGAATAATAAAAAAACAATACAAAAGTTAGAGGGTATTCTATCAGACAGGGTGTGTACAGACAGCGTCGATGACCTGTTGGTGATAGCTCAAACAGATCAGTGAGGAAATTTTCAAACAAATGACCGCTAAGTTTACACATAACATAAGTGGAAAACTCTTGAAATAGTAGCGTATGGTAAAATAACAAACTAACTAAAAATTAAAGGGCATTTTATTAGGTTGTGTAATTTTGAAATTAGCTGTATCTTCTCAAACAAAACAAAAAATTATCGTCAAAAACGAAAAAATCACCAAAACTAAAAAATCGCTAGAAAGCGAAAAAATCGCCAAAAAACGGGAACACGGCAAAAAGCGAAAAAACCGCCAAACGAAAAAAACTGCTAAAACTATAAAAATAACCAACACGGAAAAAGCGCCAAAAGTGAAAAAAATTTTAAAATCTAAGAATATCGTCAAAAACCGAAGAAAATCGCTATAATAAAAAAATTGTCAAAACTAACAGAAATCACCAAAACTAAAAAATCTCCAAAAAACAAAAGAAATCGCTAAAAATTAAAAAAATTTGTATAAACGAAAAAAATTCCCAAAACTTAAAAAAATCCGTAAAATCGAAAAAATCGCTAAAAGGAAAAAAATCGCCAAAACAAAAAATCGTAAAAACTAAAGAAACCAAAAACGAAAATTGAGTCAAAACTTAAAAAAACGTCAAAAAGGCAGAAGAAATATATTGTTACATTAATATAGAAGGGTCCTAACTCATTATTTTATACTAAAAAATCACCAAAAACAAAAGAAATCGCTAAAAACAAAACAAACATTTTAAAACGAAAGAAATTCCCAGAAAAAAATCCCCAAAACCGAAGAAATCGTTAAAAGGAAAAAAATCGGCAAAATTAAAAAACTAAAAACGAAAAAAAGCGGCAAAACTTAAAAAATTGTCAAAAAGGCAAAAGAACCTCTAATTTATCGAAATATGCATAAAACTCGATTTAAGAAAAAATAATAAGCTAGGGACTTTCTATATAAAGGGAACAATATGTATGTATGTATAAGGTATTAGTACGGAACCCTTGGTGCGAGTTAAAGTCGCACTTTAATGAATTTATTTACTTATATTGTAAAATTTTGCAGTAATTGTCAATATATTTTTCATTTAAACAATTTTATGCTTCTCCTGCAAAACATTTAAAATGTTAGATAGGGCTTTTAACATTTTCTGTGACGATATGTTACCCCAAAAAAAACCCCCTTTTCACAAAACTCCTTATACTCTTGTTTAATTTGTACTGGAGCAAAAACAGATGGAATAATAAAAAATTTTAAAGTAGTTGCAGTGACTCATAAAACTTTTTTTGTTCAATTGCTGATTTATTTAGTCAATTATATTTAAAATTAAGTGGCTTTAAATTACAACTTAAAGTTACTAATAGCCTATTTCACCAATTCTCTTTATAATCAATTCATATTTAAATGTCGATTTTTAATCATTTTTGTTTGAAAAAATTACTTTTAAATATGAATTGTTATTTAAATAAATTGGTAAAATAGGCAGTACGTGTTTTCCTGGAGACCTTTTAAAAAGTGCAAAAACACAAAAAAATCCTTCTATTACAGATAATTGAAAATTATTACTGGTCATCGGTGTATAATAAAACTCATTGATTTTCTATATTTATGACAGTAATTTTTAACATTTTTCTTTTCGGCTTCCTCACGTTCAAAAATTGTTTAAGCCCACGAAATTTATCAATTTTCCAGTTGGTAAAAGTCAAAAAAGAGAAAGATAAATTGTCTAAAAGGGCGAAAAGAAGCTCTTTGAGAAAAGTTACATGACCAATTTTTAGATCAAAATAAAAATACCAAAAATATCCAAAAAATTTTATAAACTTTTTTAAAAAATAAACAAAAACTTAAGGAAAACGTGTCTTTTCTGCAGCATCCCACTCAAAGTGTTGTAAGCTAAATGAACGTTTAAATATCTCGCACAAATATTTTTGTGGTGATTGGTTTGTGGGTTCTTTGTTGCTTCCTAGAAATAAAACGCCAAAAAATAGAATAAAATAAACTCTTCTACTCTTTTACTTGTTTTAAGGCAAAATATTTTTCTCATTTTTCTTTAGGGGCTTATAGCAAAATTGATTGCATTTAAGTATCAAAAAACCAACTGTCAAAAAAATATAATAAAAGTAATAAAGAGAAAAACCACATCATCAGCAAGCAGTAGTATCAAAAATAAAGCAGTTTTTTTTTATTCGATTGGCTGGCTACGTGTCATCCATCATAAGGTCAAATTAGAAAACTTTAAAATGTTTCTGGCACTGCTACAAAATAGTAACAAACAACAACTACAGAATACAGGTTTAGGCACAGAAAACATTTTTGGCCGATCTTGGTCAGAAGTCGGTCAGATAGTTTGCACAAGATGCCGAAGTCGGTCCGCAACGTACCACAAACCAATTGAGACGTTAACAAGTAAGCCGACCACTTTGTCGGAGGACTTTCTGAGAACTTAATCGAAATGTTTTAGAGAATTCTGTACGACTTCTGAAGGGAAACTCTAAAGGGATTTTCGAAATTTCTGCACAATTTTGGAAAACTTTGGAGAGATAAAAGAGAACTATTACAAAAACCAAAATCCAACAATGTACAGAAGTGGCTTATAAAAGTTTTAATTCTATGGTTAGAAAATGAGCAGACTATACTGTTACATATTTTAACGAATATTAAACTGCCTTCAGATAATGTGCAGACTAGTCCGATATTAATTTGATAATATTTCAGAAAATATGCAAATATATCGTACCACAAAACTGGGAATTTTAGAAAACTCAGTTGATTATCCAGTAAAGTCTCAGACGTCAGACGTCAAACATGTCGGCAAAAAATGTTTTCTGGTTGTACAAATGCCGTATGTACATATCTACATGGCTGATTCTCATTCCAAACGTACATTTTGTGTTTTTTGTTTGTTTTTTTACCAATGTAAATAAATGAAATATGAGACGGTAGGATTCATATTATAGTTTTCGTCTCAATGGATCCTGAAAAATAAATATTTTTCAATATTTTTAACATTTTTGTGTATTGAAGGTTACATATGCTTTCGCGGTTGTTCCGGGAGTGGTTTTTGCGAAAAAAATACTCCACAAAAAATTAATATAGGGCTTGAAAGCACTATACATCCATCTACTCTCTCAAAAATAAAAATTATAATATTCGCAGGACGAAATTAAAAGTTATGACCACTTTTTTAACTTTGACTTGGGTTCACATGGAAAAACCAAAGTTGTGGTTGAAGTCTACTGACTATCATGCTAAAGCAGTTTTCATTTTAAAATTTATGAGTTTATTTTATGAAATATTTTACTATACATACTACGGACATGAAAAAAGCATTGGAAATGAGAATCAGCGTAATACATACATATCTATGGTATAAACAAATATGAAGAAGACACACATTGGCGCACTAAATCTCATTTAAAAAACACGACAAAAAATCTAAGTTGAAAAAGCATGTATATGCTGTGCACTTACATGTGTCGTAAAGGATTATATTGACGGTGGGTCAAAATAAAAATAAACGAACTAAAAACTATACTAAAAAGGTACTTTTTATATAAGATACTTTTGATAAAAAGTACTTTTTATAAAAGGTACTTTTTATAAAAGGTACTTTTAATAAAAGGTAATTTTTATAAAAGGTACTTTTTATAAAAGGTACTTTTTATAAAAGGTACTTTTTATAAAAGGTACTTTTTATAAAAGGTACTTTTTATAAAAGGTACTTTTTATAAAAGGTACTTTTTATAAAAGGTCCTTTTTATAAAAGGTACTTTTTATAAAATGTACTTTTTATAAAAGCTACTTTTTATAAAAGCTACTTTTTATAAAAGGTACTTTTTATAAAAGGTACTTTTTATAAAAGGTACTTTTTATAAAAGGTACTTTTTATAAAAGGTACTTTTTATAAAAGGTACTTTTTATAAAAGGTACGTTTTATAAAAGGTACTTTTTATAAAAGGTACTTTTTATAAAAGGTACTTTTTATAAAAGGTACTTTTTATAAAAGGTACTTTTTATAAAAGGTAGTTTTTATAAAAGGTACTACATACATACATATTTATTTTAAAAAAATTATAAGAAAAAATTTATTTTAGAAAAATGTAAGCCACTGTGGAGAGCACAAAGGTCTTTAACATCTAAATGAATTGTAATAGTTTAACAAAAAACTTCAAACAGTCGTAATACAATATTTATTTGCAAATCCCTAAGAACTTGTTTTCCCATTGGGAACTACTGTAAGCAGTAGATTAAGTCCTTTCCGCTATTATTATTTTAGTTCCCGGTTGCTTTTAACATAAAAAGCAAAAAATAACAAAAAATAAAACAAACACAAACTCAGAGACACAAAACACGCACAAACAAAAACCAACTCTAATACAAATACTAACAAAAATAATTTCGAAATTGTTACAACAACAACAAAAAAACTACTTGAAATCAAAAGAGTTTTATTGATGTGTCAGAAATCTGCTAACAATGATGAGGTTGCTCGTTCTGCTGTTGCTGATGCTGTTTATGCTGCCACTTCAAAGGTTGGTATTGTTGTTGTAACAGTCATGGTTTAAGATGATAAAAAAAACAAAATGTTCATGATGATGTTGATGTAGATGTAGATGTTGTTGATGTTGATAAAATGAAATATTGCCATAAACTACAATAAGGACTATTAAGTAGAGCATCAAAATTTATTTATACTACATTCACTCACTCACTTATTCATCTTACAAAGCAAACAATAAAATAGCAACAGCAACAACAATAAGACAACTACTATAAATATCATTGAAAAAGGTGGGGTGGAGGGTTGCCCAAAGGCACTGAAAAAGGATATGGATTAAGTTTTACTGCATCATAATATTTGATGAAAAATAATAACTAAAAATAATAATTTTATTCTATTCTTTTCATCTAGATTTTGTTTGCTTTCAAAAGGAATTTGTTGATTTGCTTTTCTTCTGATGATTTTTCTTTTTTATTGTTTGTCATTTGATTAAAATTTTTGTGTTGGTTTTAATTTGTTCTTATTTATCTTGATTTTGAACTTGATAACATAGAAATATATATTTTTTAAATTTACTACCTATTATTTTTTCTATTTATCTTGTACAATAAAATAGAAATATTTTTATGGTTTTTTAGGGATTAAATATATAAAAGAATTCATTGGTCATATTATGTAAAATAAATATATATTTTTCAAAACTAGCAAACAGGAACCAGCAATAATAAAATGGTTTATAACACTGCAAAATTTTTATACCAATTGTCGTTAACGTGGTTATCCTATTAAAAATTTTCAATAATCAATGATTCTTTCTGTAGCATTAAGAAAAAAATCTATACGCACAAAACAACAAATAACACAATTTTCTGTCTTGTTTTGTAAAAACTCTTTGAAAAAAATTTTAAATTTTGAAGTGTAAATAAACTGTTGAAAACTAAAAACTATATAAAATATATCCAAAGAAAATTTTAATTTTTTTGGCTTGAGTTCGGTTTTAATTTAATTTTTCAATTAATTTTAATTTTTATTTAGAGATAAATGGGAAGCATGTAGACAAAAAAAATTTTGACTGTGCGAAGGGTTGAACTGACATGTTTCGATACCTCCCGTTATTCGCGCCAAAGTTCTTTTACTGCTTAGACCACTTGACCAAAGCTGGTGGCTTACAGTCAAGAGTTGAATATTATTTACCTCTAATCAATTCATACTGTCACTTTTAGAGCTGTATTTCACTAAATTTCATGAAAGAATTTAACTCTAAAGCTGACTTATTGCACCTTTTTAATTGGTTTTTATGTTTTACATGTTTGAGATATTTTATCCGAGCTTAACTACAAATACACTAAATTGTCTGTGATAAATTGTTGTGATTTTAGAACACGCCTGATTGATACTTTTTTAAATAAAACTTTGTTGAATTAAATTCAAATGTATTATTTGATAATTTTTCAGGAATAATTCTTTTTATGCATGACCAAAATTTAATATAATTTATATGCATGAAAACTTAAAACAGTTTTAATCATATTCATCTACTTAGTTATACTTACTAAATTTTCATTTTAAATCATAATTATTATTACTCATACGTCACCCAACACAAAATTCTAAATTCTGTTTTTTTTTCATCTTTTATGTATCAATATTCTGATCCAATTAAAATTTAATCTTCATCTTCATGGTTACTGCAAATGTCTTTTTTCATTGACACTTATTTATGAACAGCATAAAGTAGAAGAAAAAAAAAACAATCTTATATCATCTGAAGTGCAGAAATCTTTTATATTAAAAATAAAAATAATCTCTTACACAATTAAGGGATTTCTCTTAAAGAAAATTTAATCAAATCTTTTAATTTCGAAAAGAAATAGTCTGCTTTAAATTGTCAGCATGTGAGCATATGAGCATGTCAGCATACAAGCATGTTGAAGCATCAATAAGAATAATATAATGTAGATAGATAAAGCAGTCACATTATATGCACATACAGACACAGATACACAGACACATATATGTATATTTTTATGCACAAGGTAACCTAGTAGATTACACCTACTACTAATAACACATATCGTTGACTGGCTAGCAAAAGGAAATGAGTTGAGTATAATACAAATTAAATTTATTATATTGTGGCGACAGTAGTATAGTCAGTACTCTGGCAAAATTTTTCATACATAATGTAAGTCAACTCATTGCCGGCAGTCGGGTTGGTGCCAAATATAAATGATTTGTCTGTGATTCTGTTCTGATATCTAAAAATTTTAGATTTATATATAATTAAAATAAAAAATATATAAAAATTACTTAGGCTATTGCCTTAATTCATAAAAAATATATCTGACTTATAACAGATTAATAAAACAAATTTTCATACAAAAATTTGTCTTATAAGCCTGCTATAAATCATACAATTTGTTATGAATTAAGTTGAAAATATTTTATTTAACTTATTTTGCAGGCGCAGCCACCATATGCAAGATACATACATATCGCTCATTTACTTCAAATGTTTCATAAATCAAAAAACGTGATTTTTGAGTTAATAACACTGTACAACACGAACAAAATTTCTGGTAGACGAAACCGCAAAAAAAAATATATGTCTTTCGGCGTTTTGAAAGATCACATATAAATTTTACTGTAGAGGAATTTAAAATTGTCCCCTTTTTTTCTATTCGTGAGCATATCGGTATAAGAAACTATGTCTTCTTTATATCTCAAGTGCAAGGTATGTATGCTTAGCAAATTTATAGAAACTATTAGGAAAAATATTTTTGTTGAACATATTAACCCTCTAACTGTCTCACATAACGCTAATTTGTGGCTCTTTTCCAATAAATCACTCAATCAATAAGACACTCCAAAAAAAATGGGGAAAGCGGAGATGAAATATTCTACAAATATGCTTACCATAAAATTTTAATACAGGTCTTAAAAGACAACCGAGCTTCAGACTAGAGATGGGCGCGTGTCGTGTTTTTTTCGTGACATGAGCACGTACGACTCAACACGAAGTGTTCGTGACAGAAAATCTTATTTCGTTCGTGTTCGTGTCGTATCGTATTGAGCAAGCTTAACGTTAAAATAGAAGAAAAATATGTCTTTTAATATAAAACAATTTTGTTTTTTTGCTTTTGGATTTGATTTCGTGCGTGTTGTGTCGTGTTTGTGTTTTGAAAATTTTGGGCGTGCGTGTTTCGTACGTGTTGGACATCCGGGATTTGTGTCGTGTCCTGTCGTATTGGAAAATGTTGACTCGCGCCCATCTCTACTTCAGACTCAACTTGTACGCCAGAAATCATTAAAAACGTAAACTATATTTAAGGGTTAACTTCATATATATTCATAATTAATACCCGACATAGGAAATCTTTTAAATCTTGCGTTTAAGGTACAAGATATGTTCAGCACTTTTATGTAAGAGACTACGAGACATATTTTTCTGAAACATTTTAATACTCTAACTCTTCATGGTATGGGTCTTTTTGTACATTTCTTAAAAAAGGGTCAAAAACTCCTCTTCAGCGGCTATGGCTATATAGCGGGCACAAATGTTTTACAAAAATCTTCCTCGTGGTCTTGTACATAAAAGTGTTAACTCATCATATACCTTAAACATAAGACTCACAAGATATCCTATGCCGAGTGCGAATTGTGAATAAGTACGAAATTAACCCTTAAACATAATTTAAGTTTTTAATGATTTCTGGCGTTCCAGTGAATGATTGATATCTAGCGTACAAGTTGAGTCTGGAGCTTAATTATCTTTAAAGGCATATAATACAATTTTATGGTCAACATTTTTGTAGAAGATTTCGTCCGCCGAGGTGTTTTTTATGATATTAAATGTTTTTTTACTCTAAGTGAAATATTTTGATACCCTTACCCCGCACCTACCCTGCCAGTATATTGTTTTCAAATAAACTTGTAGCAAGTTTTAAGACTCTTACTATCATAGATTTCCAGATAGCACGTAATTATTAATTACTTTGTATGGGGAATACCCCTTCCCTCGTACATACCCCACCAGTTTTTTACCTATCTTCGTATCGCGTCTCAAACTAAATTTGAAGACTCTTACTGTCATAGCTTTCCAGATAGCGCGTAAGTACTAACTACTTTGTATGGGGAGTACCCTTTCCCTCGCACCTAACCCACCGTTTTTTACCTATCTTTATATCTTGTCTTCATATTACCAAATATTTAACTTGAAAACTCTTACTATCATAACTTTTCAGATAGTAGGTAATTACTACGTGTAGGGAGTACTTCATCTCTCGCTCCTACCACATCAGTTTTGTACATATCTTCGTATCTTGTCTTGAAATTACTTTGTACCAAATATGAAGACACTATCGTAACTTTCCAGACAGCACGTAATTACTAATGACTCTATATGGGGAATACCCCTTCCTTTGCATATACACCGCTAATTTTTGAGGTATCTACATATCTTGCCTTTAAAGTAACTCATACTATGTTCGAAGGCTCTTAATATCATAGCTTTCTACATATCACGTAATTGCTAAGAACTGTGTATGCGGAGTACCCCTTTCCTCGCAGCTTCCCAGGTTTTATCCATGATCGTGTCTTTTCTTCAAATTAACTCGTACCAAATTGAAGGCTCTTGCTATCATAGCTTTCCAGATAGCACGTAATTACTATTTACTTTGTATGGGGAGTACCTCTTTCCTCGCAGCTACACCGAAAACTTTTTTTACCTATAGGCGTGCTTTGTCTTCAAATTTACCCTTACCAAATTCTAAGGCTTTTACTATCTTAGCTTTCCAGATATCACATAATTGCTATTTACTTTGTATGGGGAGTACCCCTTTCCTCGCCGCTACCTCACCAGTTTGTTATTTACGGTCGTGTCTTGTATTCAAATCAACTAATACCAATTTGAAGACTCTTTAAGATATAATTTTATTAATAATTACTTTGTATGGGGTGTGACCCTTCCCCATGTACCATCCTACCAATAGTTTGACATACTTCGCAATTTGCTTTCAAAAGAGCCTTTACCAAATTTGAATACTCTGACTGCTATAGCTTTCAAGATACAAGATATTTCGTTCGTATGGGCGTGGCACAACCCACTTCTATATCCATTAGATTGTATTGTCATTGAAACCAAATGCGTGTGCAAAGTTTCAAGTTGATCGGACGTCTCGAATTTGGTGAAAGTTAAGTTAACAGTTTCAGTTACATTCATAAATACATACATACAGGTGAAGCTAATAAAAGCGTGTTAATAATGCTGTTGTTCTTTATATTGTTTAAAAATTTCTTAAAAATATCTAAAGAAAAGAATGTACTTTTATTTTGAACCGACTTCAAAAAAAGGAGAAAGGTTATCAATTCGTCATGTATTTATTTCTTTTTATGTTTGTTCCCTCAAAATTCGTTTTCATCTAGTTCTACTCAACCGATTCTTATGAAACTTTACACACACATTAAGCTTCTGCTTAAATACTACATCAGGATCAAAAAGTGGGCTGTACCACGCCCATAAAAAGTAAATATTATTTTCCAACAACTTTTACTTAACCGATTCTTATGACACTTTGCATTCACATTTAGCTATCGTTACAATACAACATTGTGGTTAGAAAAGTGGGCAGTGCCACGCCCACGAAAATTAAATATTCATTTTTAATATTTCTACTTATATGATTCTTATAAGACATCATACACACAATTGGTTCTCGTAAAATTACATGATGATAAAATATGGGGGGGCGGTGCCACCCCTATTTTGTAGTCGGTTTTTTTTTTGCAAGAATTATCTATTAAGTTGTATATAAAATGAAAACTTTAAAAAGGTTTTCTGCAAAACTAGTTTCTTTTTTTAAGTTATGACACTATATTGAGATAAATGAGCGATATGTAGTTATCTTATATTTGAACTTTCTAACCTTGTACAGATAATACTCGTATCTGTGTCAATAAAAATAAACTGCCAGCCAGGCATGAAACTAACAACATTTAATTAAATTTGGTGTGAATAAGTTTTAAATAAGAATCTGTCTTTATAACGTCTATGTTAAGGATTTATTCTTGATGCAAACACATACATATAAATCTTACTCATATCCTTACAATAATAAAACAAACAAAAATAGTCCGTCCAAACTAACACATAAAAATACATGTATTTGTTTAATATCAACCGTATACAGTTGTGCAGCACACATTTGTTAACTTGACATTATGTGGGAATAGATTTTTAGCAATTTTCCAAAAAAAAGAAGAGAACTTAACACACGAACAAGCAGTTCTTTGAGTTCACTAAACATCTGTTTCACCTTTTGTTTGGACCTTGTAGAATAACATTCACATTATTTTCATCATCAGTTTTATTTATAATATTATGCTCTTTATCATTTCTTGATATTGCTTAACAAAGGAGGAGTGTGAAAATCTTCTAGATTGGTTATTTTTCTTCACTAAATCATACACGGTCACGTATAAAGCAGCTTAAGTAAGTGTGTAAGATTTTACTACAAAAATTAAAAGACAGTAAGTTAATGTGTAGAGAAATATTTTGAATATAGCATGTGGTTATATTCTCACATTCAAATTAAATTTACTGATTTTGTTAATTAAAGCATGTTGTTAGCATGATATTATTGTTATTATGTAGAAAATGTCTAGAAAAAATACTAGTAAAAAAAAATAAAACCAAAAATATATTTAAAAAAAGTTTCAATGTAAAATCAACATATCGCAATGTTGTTATGATGTTATTTATTTAGTCGGAAGTTATTATTATTTTGGCTTAAGTTCACAATAATTGAATTAATGTAAATTCAAATTATTTTTAAGAGTGGAATATTAGAATATCTAATCAGACTAGCAGAACGGATTAGTACTACTAATTTCGACAGCCGCTACGCTGTCATCATCAGCGTCCTTTGTTCGCTTTTACCACGTTTGATCGTCGATACTAGTATTAATGAAACATCAGCTATTTAACCAAATTTTATGAGGAAATAGAATATGAGTCCTATTCCTTTTATTAATATGGTGAGCCGAACAAATTTCACCTTCTGATTCTTTATTCCAATTTCCAACTCTTATTTTTATTGGTTTTTGCTTGTACGTAAGCGCAGCCTACGATAAATCAAGCTATTGTTGTTGTTAAATGCAGATCATCAGGGATCATCAGGTTCCCTGATGATCTGCATTTAGCCCCAGTGAAATGCGCATAGGAACTAGCTAATACCCCTTAGTAATCAATGTCAATGTGTTTTTATAAGCAATTAATATTCTACTGAATAAGTAAAATATTAATTTTGGGAAATATTGTGATTATAAATGATATATATTAATTTCTAAAGAAAAATGTTCTTTCAAGATTATTGTAAATCATGTAGAATTAACATGAAACACCTATGAAACAATATAGCTAGTAAGAAAAATTTAAATTAACCTTGTTTTCGACAATTTATATAAGAAGTTTTTCTGTGTGTATAAAAACGATCTAACGGGCATTAGTTTAACTGTTCACTTCTTCACCCATAATATTTAATTGTCACGGGCACTCAATCTTTGTCAAAAATTTTATAAAAAACGCTTATCTAACTAGTAAAAAAAAAGTTCTAGTATGAAAAAACTTATACTACAATAAAAAAAATATAATCAAGTCATTCGCACTTATATCAAGCCATAACGATGTTATAAGTAGGGATGTAACGAATACCGATACCGATACCGATATATCGGCGATACTTCAGATTTTCCGATACATCGGTATCGGCAATATTTTACTGTCGATACGACGATACTTTTAAAATTTTCTTCAGTTTTTTTCTGACAAATTATTTATTTTTTGTTAATTTTACCATGAACTAAGCTCATTTCGTTATTTTTTAAATCTTAGTAATATCAATTTTAAAAATTAATAATATTTTATACTATTATTTTGTAAAAAAATTATTTATTTTTTGTTAATTTTACCATGAATTCAAATTCAATTCGTTGTTTTTTAAAACTTATTCCAGCAAAAAAATACACTCCAAAGAAGTCATGAAAATGTAGAGTTCGCGATCCGGAAGTATTGCAAATTTGAATCATTTCTAATTAGTTTTACATATCCTTGCCGTTGCAAGAAGTTCGGTTTTTCGATTACCAATTACCGAATTGGAAGCGGTGCTCGGACAAATTTCTTTTTCGGTGTTCTATAATGATTTTTCCTCAAGAAAAAAGGATAAAAAATTACCTATTTTTAAAATTTTTTTATGCGAGTATGGCGAGTATTTTTTAAAATTATAAAGGAATTAAAATTTTTTTCTTGCTTTTCTACTAATTACACTTTGCGACAAATAAAGACTTTTGGAAAAACACAAGAACTGGATAGCACAAGTTCGATTGTCCCACAATGGGGTAGTAAAACCCTTTACTCAGTTTAGCGAATTTGGTGGCCAATTTTTTTTATGGACCTCCAAAGTTTCTGAAAATCAGTGGGCCCTCAAAAAACGGTGTCATCAGTATTCAGCCTACAGCTAATTCAAACTTTATAGTACCGCTTAACTATATATAGCAATAATGTAGCTAAGAGTCTGTTTAACAGTTTTTTTTACATTTCATGCCAAAAATTTTTTTTCGTGAACTTTTTGTTGACAAAATTATGGAAACAATTGTTTTTTTCACTTTTTTCAGAATAACTTACAGGGACTTGTAATTTTTGACGAACAATATTTGGCAAACTTATAGTTACGGTAGAGTTGAACAGCTTTTGTGAACATATCAATACAATCTGCACGTATCTAGGCACTCTAATAGCTCACACAGACCACTTTTTACCTTAAAAATTTTAGTTTTTCACTATTTTTTATGCTAAAAAAAATATTTTTTTTTTGAAAATAGTATATTCAAGTGCATACTTCTCTGTTGTGTTTCACTAACATTTTGTGCCCAGAAAAATAATATGTTTCTGCACTTTTTTTTAAAAAAATTAAAAAAAATTATTTTATTCACTTTTTTCAGTATAATTAATAGGGACTCCAAATTTTTCATTACCATTATTTGGCAAAACAACAAGAAACAATAAAAAAATAGTAAATACTAAAATCAGCAACATAAGAAGTGGAACAATAAGAAAGAAAGCAAAAAAATGCAATAAAAATATAGCCTAACTCGTAAAAAACGAAAACTTTTAAGGTAGAAATTAGTTTTTCTGGGCTGTTTAGGGTGCCCAGATACATTCAGATTGTATTGATATGTTCACAAAAGTTGTTCAGCCTTAACGTAACTATAAGTTTGCCAAATATTGTTAATAAAAATTTACGATTCCCTGTAAGTTATTCTGGAAAAAGTGAAAAAAAAATTTTTTCCTTAATTTTTTAAAAAAAGTGCACGAAAAAATAAGTTTTTGGCATAAAATGGCAATAAAATCTGTTTAGCGAACTCTTAGCTACATTATGGCCATATATAGTTAAGCGGTATCACCAAGTTTGAATTTTCTGTTGGCCAAAAGTTGATGACACCTTTTTTTGAGGGCCCACTGATTTTCCAAAACTTTGGAGGTCCATAAAACGAAATTGGTCACCAAATTCGCCAAGCCAAGTATAGGGTTTTATTACACCGTGGTAGTACAATCGAATCTATACTGTCAAGTCCGTGTGTTTTTTGGGCTGTTGCACTGTGTTATCTGCATATTTTTAATACAGATTTTTTGGAAGCAAAGAAAGTGTAGCTCCTTAAAAAATACTTCCAATTTTTTATACTGGGTTAAAATCAATTTTAAATATTAATAATCTCTTACATTGTATTTTTGTATAATAAAAAAATTGCACTTGAGTTTTGTTAATCTAAACTTGAACTCAATTTCAATATTCGTATCGGTATCGGTATCGGCGATATTTATTTTTAAGTATCGGTATCGGTATCGGATCGGCAAAACGGCGTATCGTTACATCCCTAGTTATAAGTGTACTAAATGCAGAATTTCTTAAGACAAGTACATAAAGCTTTATTCGAATATTATGGATTCGTCAAAAGCGAAATTCTTAATTTCAGTCATTATTAGGGTATTTATTTTAATCGACTTTTCAATTGATCGATTAATCGATTAACCGAAATTGAGGTTTTTAAGTTAATCGAACAATCGAGCTAAATTTTACTGCTAAAAAATATTCGAGTTAATCGGAAATGTTTGAGTTAAGTCGGCTTTTTGTAATTTTTTTTTTTTTGCAAAAATAAAACCAATCAAGTTTTTTCACGATTTATATATATCTAATATATAATAAGGGTTCCTTACGAATATATCCCTTTTCGTTTTTGCCCTCATTTCATTTTGCCAATTTTTTTTCATTTTGCTTTTTCCTTCAATTTTAGTTTTTTTTTTACTTTTTAAGTTTTTTCTTGATTTAGCGATTTTTTTTTTCATTTTGATGTTTTTTGCGATGTTTCGTTTTTTACAATATTTTTTGACGATTTTTTTTATTTTATTGATTTTTTCGTTTTGGCGTATTTTTTTGTTTTAACGTTTTTTCTATTTTTGAGGATATATTTAGTTTAAGCCATTTATTTTAGTTTTGGCGCTATTTTTCAGTTTTGGTGCTTTTTTCGGCTTCTGGTGATTTTTATTAGTTTTTAGCGTTTTTTTTTTTTTTAACACGTTTGTCGTTTTGGCGAATTTCGCGGTTTTTGACGATTTTCTTAGTTTTGATGATTTTTTTCCATTTTGGGCAATTTTTTTCGTTGTTTGACGATATTTTTAGTTTTAGCGATTTTTTTAGGTTTAAGTGCTTTTTTTCGTTTTGACGACTTTTTTCGTTTTTTTAGTTTTTTGGCGATCGTTTTATTGTTGGTGATTTTTTTGCGTTTTAACGATTTTTTTAATTTCGACGTTTTTTTTATTTAAGCGCTTTTTCATTTTGGCATTTTTCATTTTGAAATTTTTTAATTTTGGAATTTTTTAGTTTTAGCTTTTTGGGTAATTCCATTTTAAATCAAGTAAGAGTTAGACACGACCCCTTTAAATTTTGCTGAAATTTAGTCAGATGTTGTCATTCATCCTATAACGAATTTATGTTAAAGGAAATAAATTAAAAATGTTTATTTCAAAAGTTATGACATAATCAAAATGTCATTATTTTGCCAACTTTACAGAATGTGTTGATCTTAGTTTTTAATTATCTCTAAAACTATTTTATGTACAAGGATGTTTTGTATGCCATTTTAAAGAGGATATTTGGGGCAACAAAAAATACATAGAACAAAAATTTGTTTTGTGAAAAATTAATTATCTGCAAAGTTTTGAAAATTTCAAAGCTGACTAAATCAAAAACCTATATATTTTTCGGCTGAATTTTTTTTTATATAATACCTCTAAACTTCCTTAATAAATCGTGAAAATTTGGAGGAGGTGTTTTTTTTTTCTTTTTTGAGATATGATTTTTGTCTTTCGCAACCATCAACAATATAGTATCAAAAATAGTTTAAATTTGTAATTTTGAGCAATATGCATTAAATTTGATATAATTTAAAGTTTTTGAATGGGAAAAAGTAATAACATTGACAAATTTTTGCATTTGTTTGAAATTTTATGTTGGAAATTTTGTGTTACAAAGGTACATTTTTTGTCATATCTCATGAAAGAAAAAACAGCTCCTTATAAATGTCAGGATTTTTTAAGGACGTTTAGAGATATTATATAAAAAAATTCAGCCAAAAAAAATATAGGTTTTTTATTTAATCAGTTTTGAAAATTTCAAAGCTTTGCAGATAAGTCATTTTTTTAAAAACAACTTATGCCCTATACATATTTTGTAGCTCCAAATATTCTGCTTAAAATGACATACAACTTAATCTTGTATATAAAATAGTTCGCGAGATATTTTAAAACTAAACTCAACACTTTCGGTAAATTTGGCGAAATAATGATATTTTGGATATATCATAACTTCTGAAATAAACATTTTTAATTTTTTCCCTTCGGCATAAGTTCGTTATAGGCTTAAAGAACACATCTGAACAAATTTCATGAAAATCGAAAGGGATCGTGTCTAAACTATTAGTTGATTTGACATGGAATTACCCTTTTTTAAATTTAGAAGATTTTACCTCTTGCGGTTTCCATTGTCTAAATTGTCTAAATTACATTTTCAAAATTACATTAACAGATAGAACGCCCTTTAATTTTTATTGTTTTAAATATCAGTGTTAATTGGTGTGGTCTATTCTACAGACTACACCAATTAACACTAACTTTAAGAATTTAAAGTGTCTATAAGTGTCGGTATATTGCATTAGTATTTCAACATTTTTCGTTGCTCGTTTTAGAACACCCTTTAATTTTTAGCTCGCATATATTTGTTGTTGTGGCCAAAGTGCTACATATTCTGTGAAAATTTTAGCCTGTGACTGACAGACAGTCAGACGGACGGACCCTGCGGAAAATTTGGTGACAATTGATCCAAAAGTACTCGTCCTATGACTTGAGAAAATGAGACTGGTACCAAAAATAAGGAGTAGTGAATGATGAAAAAAGACATATTAACCATTTTCAGTCAATTTAGTTGGTATTCCGGCTAGTATTGTAGTAAACGGCACTGAACAAATTCGATGCACCTAGATCTAAGGGCTATCACATAGTATCTATAAAATATTAATTGTCTCACTTCAATGAGACTGTCATGCCACTCAGGAACCTGTTTCGTAACTATATTCAAATATTAACTCCAGCTTAACTGGTATTTATAACATTGAAATATAAGCTCCCCTGTGGTCGAGTGGGTAGTGTACTAGCCTGTCATGCCGAAGGTTGTTGTGTTAGAACTCGGACTGGTCCCTACCACCTGGGGACCGGTCACGTGACTTGATTTGTGTCAGTTCCATTTACCGCAGGGGATAGACAGACGGACAGCGTAGAGCATATAATAGGGGTCATATATATACTTCTAGTGTACGGAACCCTAAACATTAATGCTTGTTTGTTCGTATTTATGCCCGGCTAAACCGCCTATCCAATCACAATGAAATTTGGTGCACTTAATCTATGAAACGCCGGGAAGGTTATAGGATATGATTTTTTTTTTTAACTAGGACCAAGAGGGCAATTTGTGGGAAATTTCTGCCTCTCCGAAACATGCAAACCGATTTTAATGAAATATAGAACATAGATAGATAGATCTGCGTCTAAAAAGTCACATAGACTTTGCGTATTTTCAAAGCTAGGACCAGGAAGGCGAAGGGAAGAAAAGTCTGCCTCTCCGAAACGTTCAACCCGATTTCAATGAAACTTGAAACATTGATAGAACTGCATCTCGAAAGTCACATAGGCTATGTAAATTTTTAAAAATAGTTTCAGGAGAATGTAAGGGCACAATTTCTTCCTGTCAACTCTTTTTTATTGAAATTTAAAATATAAATACTCCTTCGTTTATAAAGAGATATATGCTATGTACCTTCCCAAAAGTAATACCAGGAAGGGGGTATGGGGACAATTTCTGTACTCTAAAAACTTTGAAATTGATTTTAATGAAATTTAAAGCAGAGGTACCACTTCTCTTAGAAGAAGACACATGCTATGTACTTTTACAAAGTACTTTTAAAAAGTACTTTTACAAAGTACTTTTACAAAGTAAAAAGGGCGTAAGAGAGGCAATTTCTACCCCTCCGACACTTTCAGATGGATTTAAATGAAGTTCAAAACATAAATATATCTGCATCGATATAATCGATTTGATTAAACTCAAAACACGCAGAGAAAGGATATGGTTGTGGTATGGTTGCGTCAACAATGTCATGTTTCCCGATATAGCTTGTGGTTATGGCAAGTAAGTTATTATTGTTTTAAATAATTGTGAAGCTTAATTAGTTTAGCATTCATATTAAATGCAACATGATTGAATTTATTGTTTAACAAAATGCTGGCTACAATCATGATATATTTGAAAGCTCCACAACAGTATGGTTGTATAACAGTAATATGTGGTGCCAGATGTAAACTTTCAAAACGGCGATACACGTATGTATTTTTTTTTTTTTTGGTAACTTCTACCAGAATCAGTTGTAAGTAAGAACCTTGTTATTTAGAAGAAAAATAGATGATTTTGTTGTACAGAGTAAATATTCGCAATTTTTGGCAAAAATCAAAGGACTCCACTTTATTATGAATAAACTCAATATTTATCTATCAATTTTCATGAAATAAAACTTATTTTATTTGTAATACATGTGGCCTTATGATCACTTAATAAAATGGTAAGTTTTTACTATTTTCGATTTTTTATAAATTTTTATATAATGAAAATTTTTCAATTTTGCACAAAATATATATATTTTTTATTATCGTGTTCTGATTAATTCCGAAACTATTACGGATGTGAAAAAATAATGTTAGAACAGCTTAAAGGTAATTTTATTTCAAGTCTTTTGCTCCTTAGTGCTTTTTTACTTATTACTCCTTTCCAACTTATGATGAAATTGCTGTAGCAGCCTCTTAAAAAATCCTTAATTTTAGAAAAATATTAAAAAAAATAAAACGCCATAGAATCTAAATTTCAACTATTTTTGTAGTTAGGAGACCGACCATAACACATCAAAAAAAAATACAGTGGTAATCAAAGGTCATGAGAAAGGTTTCATTTTGTTGCATAGTGTTATTTACTAATCATACGACCCAGTACCAAGCCCAGTACCAATCATAATGAACAACAATACTTGAAAATATGCAAAAAAAAAGTGTCTACCTTCAAGCTTTCATAACAGTCAATCCTGCAGCTACATCATGCAATTTTTTCTCTGTATGATAGCTAAACAGTCATAGAGTTGAACTTTTGACACGAAAAGACTAGAGAAGTGACGGATTTGGAGCACCAGAGCAACTTAGTTTTCGTTCCATAGTAAAAACAACACATTTGCCATCATATTTCGTTACATATTAGTTTTTCGAAAAAATTACATATGTGACATTCTCCGAGAAAAAGGACCTAGTGTGTGAAAATGAAGTTTTGAGAAAAATGCATTTCACCTTATTCTACACTCTTTTAGGTACCAGAATCCACCCTTAAGTCCAAACCCGTTTTTTGACACACTAGGTCCCTTTGTTCGGAGAAGGTCACATATAGTAAAAGTTGACTGTATTGATGGCCTCTTTCGACTGGTATAACAATAAATTAGTATTTCGATAAAAAAAAATCGTAAATTCCTTTTCCCAGATTTGGTACACTGTGCGCCTCAACTCATTGGCCTGAAATTTTTTTCAGGTTGTTTTTTATAAATACCCAACGATTTTAAGTATAAGACTTAAAGATATCCAAATTTTAATTTCTTACGACCATCAACAACAAGTTATTATAAAAGACTAGCCACTTAATGATTCGATTATCTAAGAATCCCTACCTCTGTTCATCTGTCCATATTTGCAAAAAATCCGGCAATAAAAAGAACCCAACTTTAAATTAAATTTTTATAAATTAGTTTTTCATTTTAATTGAATTTTTCGCTATAAAAAAATTGCTTAAAACTCAGTTTTGGCTGTTCATTATAATCTCTTATTTTATGTAAAACTGTCGTACATATTTTATTCAAGTTATAATGGGTGAATTTACTTAATCTGCTAAAATTAAATGCAACACATACACTTACCTTGTACTAAATATCGAGTCCTTTCACCATGTGTCGTTAATCCAAAAATAAACAGCATCGTCAAATATTCCAGCAACATTTCATGTGAATGTTTTCACACAAAAACAAAACGAATAAATTATATAAAATTTATTATGCACAACTACATTCAACATATAAACTCAATTGCGAGAAACAAAAATAATGTATGTATAAATATGTATTTAAGTGTTTTAGCGTTTCTTCTATTCACTTCACTTGTTCTTGTTGTCGTATGCAAGAGAACTGCATTGCCAACAACATTAGCATCATCGTATGCTTTATTGCCACTAAGAACGATGATTGCTTAGGATGCTGGTAATGAAAGTTGTGTAACTCGTGCACATACACACATACACACACACACTCCCATAAGCCAACAGCAGCTTGAGCATACAAACGGAAAACGGAAGTATTGTACACATACACTCTCACTTTTTTTTATTGTATATTATCTGTTAAATTTGTTTTCTTCTACTTTGCACAAATGTAGTAATCGTTAAAAAAACAACCAAATGCAAAAGTATTTTGTAGCGATTAAAACACTGAAGGGTGACTGACATTAACATCACATATTACAATAACAACAGCAATAAAATTTATTAAAAAGGAATGTTATCTTTGCAACTTATTATATTTGTATAATAAACATAAAGATTTAGTTTTTTTTTAATATATTTTCTATTTTATTTCACAAGTTAACAACGTACACACTTGTGCTGAATTATTCAAATTAAATGGGGCGTCTAGCGCCTAAAAGGCGGCTTTAAAAAATGATTTCCGCTTTATCTGGTTTATTTATTATCTTTTTATTTTGATTCCTTTTCTTTTGTTTGTTTATTTATTTCGATAATTTTGGGTTTTACTTTTTTAAACTTTAACCTCTTATAGCTCACACTCTGAATAAAACAATTTCAATATGCTTTACAACTGACAGCACAAGACAGTTACGATAATTATCCAATGGAAAATATTTTTTACTTTTCAAAAAAAATTCTTTAGAATTTTCTCACATCCTTTTTATTATTATGTATAGACTGGAAAATTTTCCAACTTGTTTCACATACTTTTTTAATTTGATCGTTTACAATTTCCCTGATTGTAGAAAACTTTTTTTATTAATAACATATTTCTTTATAGCCATATCATATATATTACTTTTTTCTTTAGACAATTTTAACTCAATATTAATACCATTTTAATGTCAAGGCAGAGAAGTAGAGGTGGTGTTAACACAATGCGAAAATAAGTTTTCTTATTTAACAAACAATTTTACAAAAAGAATATGACATTAAGTAACTTTGTTTCTTGCGGAAATTGTTGTTGTCTTCGCAAGGATGATGGTGGCAATATTTCTGTTGTTGTTGTTGCTGCTGCTGCTGATGATGATGAGGATAATGACAATTGTAAAATTTTAAACACTTGCTCATGCTGAGACATGTTTTTAAATTCAATGTATAAGAAAAGCCCCACAGATTTGGCATAAGAAGCACTACACCAACAACTCACTAGCTTAAATTATAATTTTCTTTTAAATTTCATTTAGAAAACATTAGCAGCACATTTTTAAAAACATCGTTGGATTATTTTATATTTCTTCTTTGAGAAATCAGAGCACACCTAAAAAACACTTCAATTTAAATAAGGTAACAGAAGCCATCGATGCATTAACACACAAACACATAAGGACAATGCCAACGACTTTAAAATATCGAATACAACAACCAACGACAAGGACGACGGTTGATGTTGTTGTTTATGTCGCTTAAGAAAGTTAAGATGATTTTTGTAACTGGGCCACGACTCTTGAAATTAAAAAACGATTCATTTTTACTCGTCTACTATGAATTCGGCTTAGAAGGAGTTTCAGATTCTTTTTTAGCCGCTTAATAAAATTTTCGACGACCTATTATAAGCACGTATTTTTAACTACTAAATATTGTTTGGCAAGCGTAAAGAATTTGTATGTTGTCTTAGGACTACTGTTTAACAACTCCAATGACAGCGCATGTCCTATACAGCACAGGAGAGCCTTAACTCTAAAAAGAGTGTGTTAAAACTATTCTAGGTCGCATACATTTTAAAACAAACAATGTTGATAAACATTAAAACTGTTCAAAATTAAATAACAGAAAATGGTAACATTGGTCATACATGTACCCTCAAACAATCGTAGCATGACTGCTATACTAAAACACAGGTTAAAAAATAAATAAGAGTATTTTGGTGAAAAGGTTTTTCTTTATGAAAGACAGCTTTCATAACAGGTACTTTTTATAAACGGTAATTTTTATAAACGGTAATTTTTATAAAAGGTAATTTTTATAAAAGGTACTTTTAATAAAAGGTACTTTTTATAAAAGGTACTTTTTATAAAAGGTACTTTTTATAAAAGGTACTTTTTATAAAAGGTACTTTTTATAAAAGGTACTTTTTATAAAAGGTACTTTTTATAAAAGGTACTTTTTATAAAAGGTACTTTTTATAAAAGGTACTTTTTATAAAAGGTACTTTTTATAAAAAGTACTTTTTATAAAAGGTACTTTTTATAAAAGGTACTTTTTATAAAAGGTACTTTTTATAAAAGGTACTTTTTATAAAAGGTACTTCTTATAAAACATACTTTTTATAAAAGGTACTTTTTATAAAAGGTACTTTTTATAAAAGGTACTTTTTATAAAAGGTACTTTTTATAAAAGGTACTTTTTATAAAAGGTACTTTTTATAAAAGGTACTTTTTATAAAAGGTACTTTTTATAAAAGGTACTTTTTATAAAAGGTACTTTTTATAAAAGGTACTTTTTATAAAAGGTACTTTTTATAAAAGGTACTTTTTATAAAAGGTACTTTTTATAAAAGGTACTTTTTATAAAAGGTACTTTTTATAAAAGGTACTTTTTATAAAAGGTACTTTTTATAAAAGGTACTTTTTATAAAAGGTACTTTTTATAAAAGGTACTTTTTATAAAAGGTACTTTTTATAAAAGGTACTTTTTATAAAAGGTACTTTTTATAAAAGGTACTTTTTATAAAAATTAATTTTTATAAAAGGTACTTTTTATAAAACATACTTTTTATAAAAGGTACTTTTTATAAAAGGTTCTTTTTTATAAAAGGTACTTTTTTATAAAAGGTACTTTTTTATAAAAGGTACTTTTTTATAAAAGGTACTTTTTATAAAAGGTACTTTTTATAAAAGGTACTTTTTATAAAAGGTACTTTTTATAAAAGGTACTTTTTATAAAAGGTACTTTTTATAAAAGGTACTTTTTATAAAAGGTACTTTTTAAAAAAGGTACTTTTTATAAAAGGTACTTTTTATAAAAGGTACTTTTTATAAAGGGTACTTTTTATAGAAGGTACTTTTTATAAAAGGTACTTTTTATAAAAGGTACTTTTTATAAAAGGTACTTTTTATAAAAGGTACTTTTTATAAAAGGTACTTTTTTATAAAAGGTACTTTTTATAAAAGGTACTTTTTATAAAAGGTACTTTTTATAAAAGGTACTTTTTATAAAAGGTACTTTTTATAAAAGGTACTTTTTATAAAAGGTACTTTTTATAAAAGGTACTTTTTATAAAAGGTACTTTTTATAAAAGGTACTTTTTATAAAAGGTACTTTTTATAAAAGGTACTTTTTATAAAAGGTACTTTTTATAAAAGGTACTTTTTATAAAAGGTACTTTTTATAAAAGGTACTTTTTATAAAAGGTACTTTTTATAAAAGGTACTTTTTATAAAAGGTACTTTTTATAAAAGGTACTTTTCATAAAAGGTACTTTTTATAAAAGGTACTTTTTATAAAAGGTACTTCTTATAAAACATACTTTTTATAAAAGGTACTTTTTATAAAAGGTACTTTTTATAAAAGGTACTTTTTATAAAAGGTACTTTTTATAAAAGGTACTTTTTATAAAAGGCACTTTTTATAAAAGGTACTTTTTATAAAAGGTACTTTTTATTAGGGATGTAACGAATACCGATACCGATACCGATATATCGGCGATACTTCAGATTTTCCGATACATCGGTATCGGCGATATTTTACTGTCGATACGACGATACTTTTAAAATTTTTTTCAGAGTTTTTTTTTAACAAATAATTTATTTTTGTTCAATTTCACCATGAATTAAATTCACTTCGTTATTTTTTAAATCTTATTAATATCAATTTTAGAAATTAATAATCTTTTATGCTGCTATTTTGTAAAAAAAAATATTTATTTTTTGTTAATTTTACCATGAATTCAAATTCAAGTCGTTGTTTTTTAAATCTTATTCCAGCAAAAAAAGACACTCCAAAGAAGTCATTAAAATGTAGAATTCGCGATCCGGAAGCGTTGCAAATTTGGATAATTTCTAATTAGTTTTACATATCCTTGCCATTGCAAGAAGTTCTGTTTTTCGATTACCAATCACCGAATTGGAAGCGATGCTAGGACAAATTTCTTTTTCGGTGTTCTATAATGGTTTTTCCTCAAGGAAAAAGGATAAAAAATTATCCATTTTCACAATCTTTTTTATGCGAATTTAAACTCAAAACTTTATTTTCATGTAAATTTAAGTGAATAAATATAAACTTTTTGAAGACTTTTAATAATTAAGCTATTAAGTTATTTAGAAGAATATTAGTTGATAAATGCTCTTTAAAAAATCGATTTTTTAAAAAGCATGGCGAGTATTTTTTAAAATTACAAAGGAATTTAAAAATTTTTCTTGGTTTTCTACTAATTCTCTGCATATTTTTAATATAGATTTTTTTGAAGCAAAGAAAATGTAGCTCCTTAAAAATTACTTCAAATTTTTTATACTGAGTTAAAATCAATTTTATATATTCTCTCTTACAATGTAATTTTGTATAATAAAAAAATTGGACTTGAGTTTTGTTAATCTAAACTTGAACTCAATTTCAATATTCGTATCGGTATCGGAATCGGTATCGGCGATATTTATTTTTAAATATCGGTATCGGTATCGGATCGGCAAAACGGCGTATCGTTACATCCCTACTTTTTATAAAAGGTACTTTTTATAAAAGGTACTTTTTATAAAAATTAATTTTTATAAAAGGTACTTTTTATAAAAGGTACTTTTTATAAAACATACTTTTTATAAAAGGTACTTTTTATAAAACATACTTTTTATAAAAGGTACTTTTTATAAAAGGTTCTTTTTTATAAAAGGTACTTTTTTATAAAAGGTACTTTTTTATAAAAGGTACTTTTTTATAAAAGGTACTTTTTTATAAAAGGTACTTTTTATAAAAGGTACTTTTTATAAAAGGTACTTTTTATAAAAGGTACTTTTTATAAAAGGTACATTTTATAAAAGGTACTTTTTATAAAAGGTACTTTTTATAAAAGGTACTTTTTATAAAAGGTACTTTTTATAAAAGGTACTTTTTATAAAAGGTACTTTATATAAAAGGTACTTTTTATAAAAGATACTTTTTATAAAAGGTACTTTTTATAAAAGGTACTTTTTATAAAAGGTACTTTTTATAAAAGGTACTTTTTATAAAAGGTACTTTTTATAAAAGGTACTTTTTATAAAAGGTACTTTTTATAAAAGGTACTTTTTATAAAAGGTACTTTTTATAAAAGGTACTTTTTATAAAAGGTACTTTTTATAAAAGGTACTTTTTATAAAAGGTACTTTTTATAAAAGGTACTTTTTATAAAAGGTACTTTTTATAAAAGTAACCTTGACTACAGCTCATGATTCAAGAAGCCTTTGTATCCCTATTATTTTCAGTTGTAATGGCTCGAGTACGTTCAAGACAATTGTTACAAAGTTTGCAGCAAGATCTTTAAAAAACTGTATTTCTCGTCCATAGCTAAGGTCTTAGCCTTCTTAATTAATTTCAAGTAAATAATTCAAATTAAATAAAATTTTTTTTATATCTTGACAGATGTTTCCGAAAATTGTAAAACGTAAAACTTAAATAGAAATTAATGAAACTTATTTCTTTGCGTAGCCAGCCTCTTTGAGTTTTACACATTTACACGCACAACAATAGCCAATATCTTGTTTTTAGACATAATTTCTTTTTATTGCAAATTTTACTGACTGTCATATTGTGACATATTTTGGTAAAATCACACCCTTGTAATTCATTTTTAATAGCATATTAAAATCTTTTGATAACCAGCTGTTTAACGACAAAAATTATATTAAATAATATTATTTAATATCCTTATTTGGATTATATTCAACTCCTAGAAGATGTGTGAAAAAAATTTTTATTTTACGTAAGAGTACAGTGCATATTGATATATACTTATAAATGCAGATTTATGATAACACGCATACGCAGATATAAAAGCCCATGTATAAAATTTCCCCCCTCGAAAATTTTTGTTAAATTTTAGAGACAATTTTTGTGTCAATAATAAATTAAAGTATAAAATTAACTTGAATGATTTTGCAAAGGATAATGCAAATGTGGGAGGTAAACCTGCATCTATTAGCAACCATTCAACAGGCGGATAATCGCAAATCCTTGTACAAGGAATGAAAGGAAAACTTTAATGTTATTTTGAGGAAACGGCAATAAACAACCGCAATACACTTCTCTAGTGTGTGGCACACTAACAACACAGAGCCACTCAATAGCAACAAATCAGTGTATGATTTTAGGTTGAAGTAGATAATTATGTCATGTGTGCTCTATTTCTATTAATTCAACTCTTTTCAAATTGTTCGTTTAAATCTGTAGGTGGGAGGTAAACTACATTAAATCACATTTTGAAAATTTTACAGGAGACGTCAAAAACATGTTTACATCGCGAGCTGTTCTATCTCTGTATGATTAACAATTTGACTTATTCCAAATATTTTATAAACTCTAATATAATTTTTTTATATCTAACATCTTCTTAATAAAATTACTTCGTGTTTTTACCTCCCAGATGGATTTGAGCTGTGCTACTGTCCCTTGAAACATATGACTTATTGGACTTCACCTATCGATAGAGGAAAAAGTGTTTGTTCCCATGGTATAAAAAAGCACACTTGAAAAAATGTGACTTGGTGTAGCTTGCCTCTCACCTACAGAAATATTGCTGTTGATGGTTTTGCATCATTATTGTTCTGCTCAATTGAGTTAAGTTTCATTGCCTCCAATTTTGTCTCTTCACATTTTCCCTGGTTGACCAGTTAATAGTTTTCTTGTTTTTTTTTATATTTTCCTAAATGTTTTCTAAACTTTATACCTTTCAAGACTCTTAAGAAATTTGTATTCAAACAATATCGAAATTGAAGTGGTAAACAAAGCAAAATTCAAACTCATTTTAGTACTACGACATTTTCAATGTGTTGACACTAATACCAACATTATCATCCTCATCATCATCAGAATTATATGCAATTTGTAAGTAGTAAAGTAATGCTTTGGATAGTAGTAGAGAGGTAAGTATTAGTTTTTGTTTGTGTGGTAAAAATCAAACTCGTTTATATTTCAAGGACACAAAATATTATGCAGTGGGACTAATTGTAAAATAAACTATTGAAATATACAAAAACTTTTACCATCCCTTTTAACCGACTTTAAAAGAACAAAAAGTTATCAATTCGTCATTTATTTTTTTCTCATGTGTGTCTCACAGAACTCCGTCATTTATATACCGATTTCAGATTTTTTTTTATTTGAAAGGATCTACTCCCAGAAAAAAGTGGGGAACCTAACAGGTTTTTATGAAACTTTGCATACACATTAAGCTTTCATACACATTAACCCTTATGTGCGCACCTAGGTACCCGGGTACCTTTGGCGTGTTCAACCAAACATTTTTAATTGAAATTAATAATCTGCATATCTGAAACTTTTTGAGAACTTCTAACTTTCAAAAAAGTTTGTATTTTTGCAGCCGTATAGTTAAAAAAAATTTTGTAATTTACGTTAGATACCAATTTACTCTTAACACCCTTAAATACGCACCAAGGTACCCGGGCACCTGTATGTGTTTTATATGGGAACGAGGCCATTGTAAGTACTTATATTTGTTGTTAGTTATTAGTAGCTCTGCATAAATAAATAAAAGTCTATATAAACGTGGTAGACGTAGAAATTTCTAATCAAATTAAGCATAATTTATGTGCACGACAAAAAACACCTTCTATTGCGCCGCAAGGTACCCGGGTACCTATATAAAAGTTACGTTGAAAAGAAGTACTTTCGCACTAAATATCAAGTTGAAACCTAGTAAAATATATATGAGATTGGCTACAGATATATATTGTCAATCCCATATTTATTTTATAAGTACATATTTAGTGCGAAAATATTTGTTTTCTACGTAACTTTTATATAGGTACCCGGGTACCTTGCAGCGCATTATAAGGTGTTTTTTTTTGCCGCGCACATAAGGGTTAAGCTACATGATGATTAATAAATTGAGTAAAGTGCGACTTTGGCTCGCACACGAAGGGTTCCGTACGAATACCATATACATACGTTAATCCCTTTTTTGGTTTGGCAATTTTTATTAATATATTTTTTAGGCTTTTTAATTTTAGCGGGATTTTTTTCGTTTTTGCCGTTTTTTTGTTAGCTTTGGCGTTTTTTTTTACTTGTGGCGATTTTTCTCGTTTTTAGCGATTTTCTGTTAGTTTTGGAGTTTTTTTTTATTTTTGGCGATTTCTTTTCGTTTGTTGGCGATTCTGTTAGTTTTGACGACTTTTTTCGTTTTGGCGAGTTTTTCGATTTTTGACGATATTTTTTGTTTCGGCGTTTATTTATTTTTGGCGTTTTTTTATTTTTGGCGCTTTTTTCATTTTGGCAATTATTTTAATTTTGCCGATTTTTTCGTTTTTGGCGTTTTTTCATTTTTGGCGATTTTTTTCATTTTGGCGATTTTTTTCGTTTTGGTGAGCTTTTCGGTCTTTAGCGATATCTTTGATTTCGGCGATTTTTTTAGTTTTTGCATTTATTTTCCTTTTGGCGATTATTTTAATTTGGCGATATTTTTTCGTTTTGGCGGTTTTTTTCGTTTCTGACGATTTTTTTCTTTTTTGCGATATGTTCTTTTTTATTCGTTATTTTTTGTTTTTGGCGATTTTTTTAGTTTTTGCGATATTTTTACATTTTACCGATTAATTTTCGTTTTCTTTTACCCTTTTTGGCAATTTTTTAATTATGGGATTTTTTTACAAAAACATCTTAAAGATATCTTATCAGTATAAGTATGTGCAAAAAGGGCTTACAGTTAATTCCCCCTAAAATGAATCTAAACATGATTATTCGTGTTGTTTCAATATCAAATTGACGTTGTTTTAACTTGAAAAAAACTTTGATTCAACATGATTCTTCGTATTAAATTCACGTTGTTTCAACTTGAAATATTATTTCAGTATTACTATTATTTCAGTATCACTTTCATTTTGACATAACTATACTGGAAAATTAAATCAACACGAAATATGTTTATTTATGGTTATAAGCATGTTTTCGACGATTTTAATATGAAATTTTTCAAATCAAAAAAAAATTATAATCTTACAAATAAAGATTAAAAGACTTTTTTAGAAAACAAAACTCTGAGCAATAAAAGCAAAATTATGAATTTTTCCCACTGTTCAGCTTAATATTATTGCCAGTTTTTAGCAAAAAATATCTCTACAGAATAAATACAAAATAGAAAAACTTAACGAAAATTCTTATAAAATATGCATTAAATATTCTAAGACAAAAAGTGTTAAACGAACATTTTCTTAAATTGCCAATACTGATGCAAAACACAGATATCAATTTAGACAAAAGTTATTTGTATAAAAAGCAAACATTTCTAAGATAAAGTTACATTAAATAAAGAATATCTACCAGAATCTTTGTGGCTTTTTACGATTCTTATACTTTTTCCATTTCAACACTTGCCATTGTCCGAGCTCTCCTTTCCTTTTCGATAAAGGCTACGACGTAAATGAAAGTTTGTTTGCAAAACAAAAAGAGCAACAACAAAGAAAAAAAAGTCAAAAATCAAATGAAAATAAAATTACCATGAATACATTCAATAAGTATTTTTACAAATTTGCTGCAATTACCCGCATCTAAAGGAGAAGATCTATTAAAGAAATTTTATTATATTTCGTTTGAATGGAAACTTTTTATTGCCACTGCTTCATAAATTTTGCTCAATATAATAATTTTATCATAAATAATAAATCAAAAGGAAACTTTCAAAATCAATAGTTGGTTCGCAAAAAAATAATATGGCAAGGACCTTTTTATAGAATTTTCTGTTAGCTCTTTTTATTTATTTCCAAGAATAATATTTAAATCGAAATTATTAGCAAAAACTTCAAGTTAAACAAGGATATGCCAACATTTGAATGTAATTAAAGTTTGAAGGTAAAATAAAATTTTAAATATTTGTACTATAGAAAAATATTTAAATGAAGCAAAAAAACTGTGAAGAAAGAAAATATGTGGGGTAATAGAAACAAATATGTGGGGCTAATAGAAATAAGCTCTCTAAGAAAACAATGAAACGCATTTTACATTTCAACAATGTTCTAATGAGTCAGTAGAGTCGCATCTCCTATTCTGAACGATGAGCTCTTTGCCCTTTTCTATACTGGTCATGTTGCTTTGATATAGATCTTAAAACACCGCACAGTGGTTGCAATTAGAAAAAAAGGGTAATAATTGTGTATCTTTGAAATATCTGATCCGATTACAAAACGATGTATGGAAAAATCATAGAGGTGGACGACCTAAGCTTTAAGAATGTTGAAATTTGTAACACCCTGTTAAGACACACGGTGAGTTACAAGGTGTCAAAAATAATTACCCCAGGCCTCATAAATATTATTCGATTTTAAAAATATTTCTTCCGCATACGATAATATATTTAATGCAAAATAAGTACTTTGCCTACAGTAAATGTTTTAATAAGTATTAAAAACTGATGAGCCAAAAAATATCAATTTGTTTTGAATTTAACCTATTTGCATATTACTAAACAAACTATTAATCAATTTACTTGTCCAATCAATTGTAAATTTTGTGAAACTACAAACACGTTGAATAAAGTTGACTTTTCGATGTCAACAAGTGTGAAATATTTCGGCAATTTTTGTTGATTTGATCCTTTTTTAATGCTTAATCGTCTCTACACTATACAACAAAAGTAATTTTTTAATGGCACATGATAACTATGTTCCTGCATTTACAAAAACAATGGTAGCACTATGCAACAAGAAAAATGCCAAGTAGTTCCACTATGTCTGTCTGTCTGTCTGTCTGTCTGTCTGTCTGTCTGTCTGTCCGTCCGTCTGTCTGTCACAGGCTGTTTTCTCGGGAACTATAAAACGGACCTGAAATTTTCTCAGAATATGAAAAACGTTGGCCTCTACAGCAACATATGTATGCCAGTTAAAAATTAAAGGGTGTTCTAAAGCGAGCAGCGAAAAATGTTGAAATACTAATGTAATATACAGACACTTATATTTTCAAAGTTTGTGTTAGTCTATAGAATAGACGACACCAATTAACACTGATATTTATAACAATAAAAATTAAAGGGTGTTCTATCAGTTAATGTAATTTTGACTATGTAATTTAGACAATTTGAAATCTTAAAATTTTAAAACACTCAAAACTAAAAAACTCCAAAATTAAAAAATGTGAAAACGAAATATCGCCAAAATGAGAAAAGCGCTTAAAGAAAACAACGCACCAAAATTAAAAAATCGCTAAAGCGCAAAGAATCATCAAAATTAAAAAGATCGCCAAAGAAAACTAAAAAAAAAACGAAAAAAACCCACAACACGAAACAAGTCGTCAAAACGGAAAAAGCACTAAAACTAAAAAAAACGCTAAAACTAAATACTCGTATATCATCAAAAACGAAAAAAATCGATAATAATTTTAAAAAATAACCAAAACGAAAATAAAAGCGCCAAAGCAAAATAAAATCGCCAAAAACCGAAAAAATCGCCAGAAAGAAAGTGTCAAAACAAACAAAAAAGTCGCTAAAACTAAAAAATCACCAAAACCGAAAAAAATCCCCAAAACCGAAAAAAATCCCCAAAAACGAAAAAAGCGCAAAACTGAAAAAAGCGCCGAAACTAAAATGAATCGCTTAAACTAAAAATATTGTCGAAAACCGAAAAAAAAACTTTAAAAAACGACAAAACAAAAATCGGCAAAGCTAAAAAAATCGACAAAAAACTGCAAAAACGATAAATCGCAAAAAAACAACGAATATGAAAAAAGCGTCGAAAACAAAATAATAGCCAAAACAACGAAAAAGAACTTAAAAAATAAAAAAACAAAAATTAAACAAAAAGTACAAAGAAAAAATTGCCAAGTTATGATGAAAAAAAAATTACTAAAGAAATAATAAAACTAAGAACTAAAATTTGTATATATTTGAAAATGTTTAATAAGAAAAAAACACGTTTTTTCTATGGTTTCTTTTTTAGTTTTCTTGTTGCGTAGTGTTATTATTCAAACTGTTTTGCTGACTTTTTTAGATGCAATCAGGAACATTTTGCAAAAATTGTTATATATAGGAAGTTAAACCCATATTTATCTATGGTTAAACCCTTTTTCTAAAGGTTTGTTTTATTTTTTATATTTTAGCTTTGTATCTTATATTTCTTATATCATTGTATGTTTACAGTTTATTGATTGAACGATAACGTTCAAACGTTTAAATAAAATTATATTCACAAGATTTTTCTTCTCACTCCTCTTTTAAGAAAAACACCAAAAAACTTTTTGACTTAAAGAAAATATAAGTCGTTTATAAGTATTTTTATAAGTTTTACAGTTGAAAAGTGAATATAAAAATAAGAAAAATATAGGACTGATTCTCATTCTAAATGTACATTTTTTGTTTGTTTACCAATGTAACTAATAGAAATATGAACAGCTATGATTCACTTTATAGTTTTTATCTCATTTAATGGATCCTGAAAAAAATTATATTTTTAAATTTTTTAACATTTTTGTATATTGAGCGTTCCATTTGCTCTCGCGAGTGCTCTGAAAATGATTTCTGCGAAAAAATACGTCACAAAAAATTACAATAGGGTTTATAAGCACTATACATCTACTCTCTAGAAGCCAAAAAAATTATAAAAATCGCAGAACGAAATTAAAAGTTTTGAACACTTTTTCAATTTTGACTTGGGCTTACATGGAAAAGTAAAAATATTTATATGTTTTAAAAAAATTCCCTACTAACATTTTAGCATAAAAGCAAAAAGTAGGCTAACTCTTCTTTCAAATAAGAGTAGCTATTAATAAACACAGAAATTTGTCAACAGATAATGTTCTTTATATCGCTTCTACTCTTCGGCAGATTTTAACTTTTTTTTAAAGTCCTAAATTTATAAATAAATTGTACATAAAAAAATTTTACGTAACTCCCAATACAATTTTATACGAATTCAATATTTTTTCACAACACGCTTTATTTTGATTTCAATACAGTTCAGATGTATAATCTTAGATGTAGTTTAACATAACCTCCATGGTATTCACGAAAAAAATTTCAATTATATTAAAAAAATATGGATAACACTCAAAACATTTTGTTGGATACAAACGATAGTTAATTTCTAAAACGTTTTGCAACATAGTATTTAACAAAGTACTAAGAAAGCTTAACGCTCAATACACAAAACTGCTAACAACAACAATTATAAAAATTTGTAATATTTGTCCAAAATTTCATATGTCATATAAGAGAATCAAATGCAAATAAAAATTTAATCTCGCTTTTGGAAAAATTCATACTTGCTTAATGTGGAAAACCAACAGCATGCATTACGGACATGCCATTTTGTATGAAGAGAGTATAAAAAATCTTTTCGTTCTTCGTTTGTAGGGCTCGCTACGCTGTCCGTCTGTCTGTCCGTCCGCCTGTCTGTTTTTCTGTCGGGAACCGTAAGAGCTATGGACCTGAAATTTTTACAGAATATCTAAAACTAAAGGGTGTTCTAAGGCGAGCAACGAAACGTGTTGAAATACTAATGTAATATACAGACACTTATATGTATGTGGACACTTAAAAATTTTAAAGTTAGTGTTAACTGGTGTAGTCTGTAGAATAGACTGCACTAATTAACACCGATATTTAAAACAATAAAAATTAAAGGATGTTCTATCAGTTAATGTACTTTTGACTATGTAATTTAGACAATTTGCTGTATCTTGGAAATCTTAAAAAATGCTAAAACTAAAAAATTCCAAGATTAAAAAAATTTTAAAACGAAAAATCGCCCAAATGAAAATTAAAGGAAAAAATCACCAAAATAAAAAAATCGCTAAAACGCATAACATCACCAAAACTAAAAAGAGTCGCAAACAAACTAAAAGACCCCAAAACCAGAAAAAGTCGTCGAAACAAAAAAAGCTCTAAAATCTAAAAAAAATCGCTAAAATTAAAAATACCATAAAATCGAATAAAAATCACCAAAAATGGAAAATTTTCACCAAAAGGAAAAAAGCCCCACAAACAAATAAAAAAAAGCCAAAACTAAAAAGAGTCGCAAGTAAATTAAAAAAACCCCAAAAGCAGAAAAAAGTCGTCGAAACAAAAAAAGCACTAAAATCTAAAAAAAATCGCTAAAATTAAAAATACCATAAAATCGAATAAAAATCACCAAAAATGGAAAATTTTCACCAAAAGGAAAAAAGCCCCACAAACAAATAAAAAAAGCCAAAACTAAACAAAAACGCAAAAGCCGAAAAAAGCGGCAAAACGAAAAAATAGTGTCAAAACGAAACAAAAATCGCTAAAACTAAAAAAATCACCAAAAACCGAAAAAAAAACACCAAAACCGAAAAAAGCTACAAAATTTAAAAAACACTAAAGCTTAAATAAATCACTAAAACTAAAAATATCGTCAAAAAGCGAAAAAAACGTTAAAAGAAGAAGAACCCTAAAACCAAAAAATCGCCAGAGCCAAAATATCGCCAAAACTGAAAAAATCGGCAAAAAAACAAAAAAAAAAAAATGCAAAAACCAAAAATCTCAAAAAAACCAAATAATCAGCAAAATGAAAAAAAGCGCTAAAACCAAAAAAATCGCCAGAACAACGAAAAAAAAGTTAAAAATAAAATTCAACAAAAAGCAAAACGACAAAATTGCCAAACTGAAAAAAGAGCAAAAACGAAAAGGGATGTATGTGTATTCGTACGGAACTTTTCGTGTATGAGCCAAAGTCGCACTTTACTGCATTTATTAACACATAAAGGACAGTCTTATACAAAAAAAGTGATGTACATATATTTTTAATCTATTAAATCCTGCTAAAGTAGTTTTCATTTAAAATTTTATGCGTTTATTTTATGAAATATTTTACTATACTTTCAAAAGATACTAAAAAAGCATTTGAAATGAGAATCAGCTATATACAAAAATACAAAAGAAAAATGTTGTTTCAATTCAAATATGTTTAAAGGTATTTATGTTACTTTGCTTGTATTATACCAGTCATTGATCCTACTAAAAATCTTCATTTAAGCGGAAAGTTTTATGTATGAAAATTTGAAATTGGTGGTAACGTTTTTTGCAGCAATCCAATAAGAAGACAGAAAAATTGTCTCACGAATATTTTATACTTTTGACAATTATATGACAAGACAACAAGATTTTGAATTTCTTTAGTCAACAAGGAATCACAGTGTTTTCACTAGCCATCTATATGTAATTTCTTTTATCTATTTTAGCTGTATAGTATTTCACAATGTAGTGGCTGCTGGCATACACAATCTGTTGGTTAGAAGAAACATCTTTATCAGAATTGCAAATTACATTTTATTTCCGGCATTTTTAACGCTTGAATAAACAAAATTATGTACCGATAACGAAAACTGTTTAAACATAATAGAAAAAAAACATAAAAAAACATGTCAAAATCAAAAATATTAAGGGTTTTATTTTATACACATATTTTTGCTTTTTTGTGGGATTTTCTTAACTAAAACATATAATTTTCTTTTCCTTTTTTCATCTCTTCTTTCCTTTTTACTTTTTAGTTAAATTTGAACACAGAAAAAAAGTAGACCAAGTGGTAGTTTCCTTGAAAAGGACATTCTAAGTGGCACAAAAAAACTTATGTATAAATGAATCTATTTCCCTTTTGTGTGTCTTTTTTTTCGTCGTGTTTTTGTATTGTAAATTTTTTTTGTTAAATTAACAATTTTCTTTAAAAAAAAAGAAAAAAAATATGTTAACGAAAACTTGTTATTTCCCTAATAGTCTAGGATTTTGTTAAAATAAAATGAAAAAAAAAGAATGTACAAATTGTTCATATAATCGTATCTAATGATGCAGTCACAAAGTTTAATAAAGATAATTTGCAGGAAAAATGTAAAAACATATTTTTTGTGTTGTTAAATGAAATAAAATACTAAGCAAAATACTTCAATAAATGCTTAAGGGTACTTAGGAGATTTTCCTTTTTAGATTCCTCTTAAGCTTAAAGGAAAATTTTAAATTTAGTTTAAATCATTTTAACACAATCATAAATGAAGTTTTTATTGTTATTATTTTAAGCGAATTTCGCAAAACTTAAATTAATGAAGTAACGAAATCAACTAACAAAAGCAAAGATGTACAAACACACAAGCTGTGGTTTTCAAAATTTGAAAGGGATGACCAGTCTAGAAAATGTTTAAACGCAAAAAAACATGGTAAAGTCAATTAAAATCTGACGGCAAGAGTCTGGTGCTAGCTCATATTCTTATTAAAATAAATCTATTATAAGTGATTTCAATTCCGTAAGCTGCTTTTTCACAAAATGAAAAACGAAAATTTTCTTCATAATCAAACCACTTTTAAGCTTCATAGTTTAATTGAAAAACACTTTTCTACTGACTTCATTTGCAGTAAATACTAAAAAATGTGCATACTTTTGGGAGCGTCAAATAAATATTTGGTAATGAGATTTCCATGTTAATAAAAAGCTATATGAGATCTTTGCATATAATAACAACAGTAAACAAACGCCTCAAGCTATAAAAACTTTATCATTTTAAAAACGAAATACAAAATAAACGCAATCTAAAGCACCAAAAATGTACTTGTTCGGAATGACAACTACGGAATCAAAACCAATCCGAACGGAATCTGTGACACGGCTGAATATTATGTTATTTTTAGGGATGTAACGATACGCCGTTTTGCCGACCCGATACCGATACCGATACTTAAAAATAAATATCGTCGATACCGATTCCGATACCGATACGAATATTGAAATTGAGTTAAAGTATAGATTAACAAAACTCAAGTGCAATGTTTTTATTATACAAAATTACAGTGTAAGAGATTATTAATATTTAAAATTGATATTACCCAGTATAAAAAATTGGAAGTATTTTTTAAAGAGCTACACTTTCTTTGCTTCCAAAAATCTATATTAAAAATATGCAGATAACACAGTGCAACAGTCCAAAAAACACACGGACTTGACAGTATAGATTTGATTGTACTACCACGGGGTAGTACACTTAGCTTGGCGACCAATTCCGTTTTATGGACCTCCAAAGTTTTGGAAAATCTGCGGGCCCTCAAAAAAAGGTGTCATCAACTTTTGGCCATCAGAAAATTCAAACTTGGTGATACCGCTTAACTATATATGGCAATAATGTAGCTAAGAGTTCGCTAAACAGATTATATTGCCATTTTATGCCAAAAAATTATTTTTTCGTGCACTTTTTTTTCCAGGATAACTTACAGGGACTCGTAATTTTTTATTAACAAGATTTGGCAAAGTTGTAGCTACGATAAAGCTGAACAACTTTTGTGAACATGTCAATACAATCTGAATGTATCTCGGCACACTAAACAGCCCAGAAAAACTAATTTCTACCTTAAAAGTTTTCGTTTTTTACGAGTTAGGCTATATGTAGTTTTATTGCATTTTTTTTGCTTTCTTTGTTATTGTTCCACTTCTTATGTTGCTGATTTTAGTATTTACTATTTTTTATTATTTCTTGTTGTTTTGCCAAATAATGGTAATGAAAAATTTGTAGTCCCTATTATACTGAAAAAAGTGAATAAAATAATTTTTTTTTTTTAAAGTACAGAAACATATTATTTTTCTGGGCACAAAATGTTAGTGAAACACAACAGAGAAGTATGCACTTGAATATACTATTTTCAAAAAACAATATTTTTTTAGCATAAAAAAATTGTGAAAAACTACAGTTTTTAAGGTAAAAAGTGGTCTGTGTGAGCTATTAGAGTGCCTAGATTTTTTTAAATTTTTTTTCAAAAAAAGTACAGGAACATATTATTTTTCTGGGCACAAAATGTTAGTGAATCACAACAGAAAAGTATGCACTTGAATATACTATTTTCAAAAAACAATATTTTTTTAGCATAAAAAAATAGTGAAAAACTAAAATTTTTAAGGTAAAAAGTGGTCTGTGTGAGCTATTAGAGTGCCTAGATACGTGCAGATTGTATTCAAATGTTCACAAAAGTTGTTCAGTTCTACCGTAACTATAAGTTTGCCAAATATTTTTAGTTAAAAATTACAAGTCCCTGTAAGTTATTCTGAAAAAAGTGAAAAAAAAAATTGTTTCCTTAATTTTGTCAACAAAAAGATCATGAAACAAATTTTTTTGGCATGAAATGTAAAAAAAATCAGTTAACCAGACTCTTAGCTACATAATTAAGCGGTACTATAAACTTTGAATTAGCTGTTGGCCAAATACTGACGACACCGTTTTTTGAGGCCCCACTGATTTTCAGAAACTTTGGAGGTCCATAAAAAAAATTTGTCACTAAATTCGCCAAACTGAGTAAAGGGTTTTACTACCTCATTGTGGGACAATCGAACTTGTGCTGTCCAGTTCTTGTGTTTTTCCAAAAGTCTTTATTTGTCGCATAGTGTAATTAGTAGAAAAGCAAGAAAAAAATTTTAATTCCTTTATAGTTTTAAAAAATACTCGCCATACTCGCATAAAAAAATTGTGAAAATGGGTAATTTTTTTACCCTTTTTTCTTGAGGAAAAATCATTATAGAACACCGAAAAAGAAATTTGTCCGAGCATCGCTTCCAATTCGGTGATTGGTAATCGAAAAACAGAGCTTCTTGCAATGGCAAGGATATTTAATGATCCAAATTTGATATACTTCCGGATCGCGAATTATACATTTTCATGACTTCTTTGGAGTGTCTTTTTTTGCTGGAATAAGATTTAAAAAACAACGAATTGAATTTGAATTAATTTGATATTAATAAGATTTAAAAAAATAACGAAATGAGTTTAGTTCATGGTAAAATTAACCAAAAACAAATAATTTGTCAGAAAAAAGCTCTGAAAAAATTTTTAAAAGTATCGTCGTATCGACAGTAAAATATCGCCGATACCGATGTATCGGAAAATCTGAAGTATCGCCGATATATCGGTATCGGTATTCGTTACATCCCTAGTTATTTTTTCACATTTGGATAATAAATTTGATTCCTATAACAAACAGTGGCTCTGTTTTCCATTACTATTTCTTTATGGGTAAATTACACTGGTTCACAAAAAAAATGCACCTCAAAAATGAGATGTTTTTTTAAGCTAAATTGGGGCTGCTGATCACGAATATGGCAATAATTTATTTTTCTTAAGAACCGTTTTCGAGATATTCGCGAAAAACTAGTTTTTTTGCAGTCTGTAAAGATATTTCCAAAAATCTTGAGTACTGTTTACTTGAATTGAGCATAGATATGTTTTTCCTCTTTCAATTCATATTTTTGTTGTGTTGATCAGAACAAAAAATTCACTGAATTACAAGCCTTTAGATTTGAAAAAAAAATTCAATTTTTTGCGTTTTTTTTCAAAATTCACTATTTTGAAATGCTCCATTAAAGCAAACAAATAATTTTAAATTTTTGTTTTGACCCATATCTTAAATAAAATTTTGTTCCCAACGTACAAAAAGTAAAGTTGTTAGCATCGGGCAAAAATTTAGAAAGTTACAATAGATTTAGTGAAAACAGCCGATTTTGAATTTTAATAAAAAAAAATTTTGTATGGATTATGAGTATAAGAAAAATGCCAGTGGGGCAAAATTAAATGTTTTGGAAACATATCAACCATTTCTAACTCTTTAGTGCGATCAGTATAAAATTTTACAAGGAGGTATCACAGGAGTGTTGTTTAATTTAGGAATAAGAGCTTCCCATATTTCTTACCCTGCGGAAAATTAGGAGACAAATGATCCAAAAGTACTCGTCCCATGACTTGAGAAAGTGAGACTGTTACCAAAAATAAGGAGTAGTGAATGGTGAAAAAAGACATATTGTGTAAATGGTCACATATTAACCATTTTCAGTCAATTTAGTTGGTACTCCGGATAGTATATTAGTTGACGGCACTGAACTAATTCGATGCACCTAATGCCTATTACATAGTATCTATATAATATTAATTGTCTCCCTTCAATGAGACTGCCATTCCACCCAGGAACCTGTTCCATAACTATAAGCAGATATTAATTCCAGCTTAACTGGTATTTACAACATTGAAATATAAGTTCCCCTGTGGTCGAGTGGGTAGTGTACTAGCCTGTCATGCCGGAGGTTGTCGGTTCGAATCCTATCAAAGACCCCGCTTAAAAATAAAATACAATTTCTACTTCGATTTGTAACAATAAAAAAATATATTGGTCGATAATTACAGCTGAATTTGGGAATAATATTTATATATAATCTATATTATTCTACACCGATTAGGACTCCATAAGATAGTTCAGAGACAAGTTACAAGGTGCATACAAAGTATCAATTAACCCCATCCTAGGCCATCCCCATGTAAAAGTGGCTGGTCCGCTTCATAGGAAGTGTTAGAACTCGGACTGGTCCCTACCACCTGGGGACCAGTCACGTGACTTGTTTTGTGCCAGTTCCATTTACCGCAGGGTAGGTTCAGAGGTATGTAGTGCAAAGTAGTGCACTTCTGTCATGTAAAATTTTTCAACGCTTGTCTGTTTCTCACTCGATTCCAAACATTTTTTGTGTCCTTGTATATCATGTAAAGTTCTAAAAAGTCTTTGGTTAAACAAATATATTGTATAGTTAGCGAGGTACACTCATTTTAATATTAAAATTTCTAAATTTTTAAAAATCCTTGGTCCAGTATTTTTAAGATATCGGATCCAATTATTTCTTTGTTACTTAAACGACAAACTTTCGAATAGTTAAAAAAATAGTTGATGGAAGTATTCTTTCAGAGTAGGAAAATATACAATCTTTAATTTGAAAATTGAAATATTTTGAATTTATGACAATTTTTGCCAAAAAAGCACCATAATTGTTTTATCTATAAAATTTTTTTCTCAAGGATCAAATAATTATTATATACACGTCTAAAAGGTGTCTTCACAGACATGATTTTAGAAAAACAAATCATAGCTTTCTATACTTGCTGAGTATTAGCTACATAAATTTCTATATAACTGCAAAATTTTATTGGAAAATATCAATAATGAACGATTTTATAGCATTAAGAAAAAATTTAATGTGCACAAAACACCACATAACACCATTTTTCCAATTGTTTTGCCGTAAGTCTTTCAAAAAAATTTTAATTATATAGCTCTGAATACAGTGTTGAAAACTACACATAATTTTGATAACTTTGATATGCAATATGTCGACCTTTCTTTTTCAAACGAGTAAAAGTAATGGAATGGAAGCAGCAACTCGTACTGACCTGAGGACCAAGGAATGAAAATTAAAATTTTGATGTGTTCACTAAATATGTTCTAACTTTCTCATATTTGGTCCGATGTAACTAATTTTAAGCTTGCTATATTTGTAACAAAATGTTCTTTAAGATGTGAGTCTAAAATAAATTTAAAAAAATTTATTTTGCCTTACTGGACCGTCTTAAAATTGTAAATTTAAAAAAAAAACGTGTAAAAAACAAATTTTTTTCAAATCTAAAGACCTGTAACTCATTGAATTTTGATCCGATCAACACATTTTGAATATGGACTGAAAGAGGAAAAGCATATCTATGCAACAATGTCAAATTTGCTTAATTCAAGTAAACGGTACTCCAGATTTTGGGAAATAGCCTTATAAACTGCAAAAAACACGTTTTTTGCGAATATCTCGAAAACGGTTCTTATGAGAAATATATGAATCTCATATTCGTATTCAGTGACCCAAAATTACCTTAGAAAACGTTTCATTTTTGAGGTGATCGCAAAAAGTGGAAATTTTGTGAATCAGTGTTATTTATTGCACCTTTAATTACACTATGCAACAAGAAAAATTCCAAAAAGTACCACTTTATATTTTTTTTTTGAGGTGTTATGGCCCCCTAGCTACAGCAACAGTCTAAATTTTAAATTTAATAGATATTTTTCCTAAAATTCGGGATTTTATCATAAATTGGAAAACTGGGAATAAAATTACCTTTAAGTCGTTTTAACATTATTTTTTATATACTCAATGGTTTCGGAATTATACAGACTGCAATATTGAAAAATATTTTTTTTATACAAAATAGGATATTTTTAATTTTTTTCAAATTTATAAAAAAAATCGAAAATGGGAAAAACTTACCATTTTTATGAATTTATCATAAAGCCTACTATTTATAAATAAAATAAGCTTTATTTATTGAAGGCCGATGGATAAATATTGATTTTATTCATAATAAAGTGAAATCACCTGGTTTTTACAAAAATGGCGAATATATACACTGTACAACAAAACTATTATTTAAATAACAAGGTTCTAACTGCTTATTCTGGTATAGGCCACCAAAAAAAAAAAATACATATGTCCGTGTATCGGTGTTTCGACAGTTTAGTTATGGGATTCATTTTACGGGAGATAAATTTCCCCCTCTTTTGCATATAGTTATACTGACTCGGCATTGATTTCAATGAAAAAATTCATTGCGGCAATTAAAAAATTAATTAATTTTGCACCAATAAACGAATTGCTAATATTAATTATATCTTTAACACCAAAGTTAATTAAATAATTTTTGATTAAATACCATTAATACTAACAATTAAAAGTTTAATTAAAATATTTAATTAAAAAATGTAAAAACAATTACTGCTTGGATTGGACAGAATAGTGGATAAATTTGCTTGTTCCATATGGGAACCCAGTGTTGGATACTTATTAATTTCGCTTGTTATTGTAATCTCACCGGGGGTTCGCTCCTTCTGGTTTGAAATCCAACGAACAAACCACTCAGCCAAAAGATTGTTTTCAAATAGGCCAGAAGAAGTTAAAATAAGCCCTTTCACTGTCACTGAGTACATATTTGGCTTTTATTTATAAACGGTACACATGGTATAATGATTATACAGGTGCCGGGAGCCGATTATTTTTTCTGTTAGTTTTATGTATACCGTACGTCAAAAACGTATATTATTTGACAAGCATTATCTAATTTTTGTTGTACTGTAGTATTTTTATGCTTTATGCGGCCACCTTGTATACTTGTTAAACCATGATACAAATACATGCATAGCATTGAGTGCTTGTGCTACAACCCAGCAGCTAAATTTACAACTAGATACGTTTTGGGACAGTCATATACTAGTTGTAATAATACTAGTAAAAAAACGACAGTCATATTACTAGTTGTAACAAGACTAGCAACGATACTAGTAAAAAAGGACAATTATATTACTAGTTGTATCGAGACTAGTAAAAAAAGGACACACTTTTCGGGTATAGGACTTATACATAAAACATATTTTTAGCTCTTGAAAAAATAAGTACAAAGTGGCTCAGTGGGAAGAGTACTAACCTTGCAATATGGGGAATGTGTGTTCGTACCCGGGCTGAGCCAAAGTTTTTTTAAGAAATACAAAACGATAAATAAAACAAACTAGTAAGAGCACTACTTTACAACAACTGGTATTCCAGCTGGGATATAACTGGATACAAATGAACTAGTTGTGCTGCTATGACAACCTACTGCTAAAATCGATAATTCGATATATGAAAAAAATACAGATAGGAAACTAGTCTGAGTTAAAAAGCAACTAGTATATTTCTAAACACATACTACTCATTTGGTATGCAGGGAATAGATCGTAGAACTTCTTGTTGTTGTACATATTCGCTATCATTTGTATGTATGCATGTACACTTGTATATATGAACATAGGAATAGAAAATTTGTGTACAATGTACACTGTACATAAACAAAAGAAACAAGCGTGCAATCAATCTCCAGTTTTTATATTTCATAAAGAAAAACATTTTTTCTTCTAGCTTTAATGGTTATTGGCATCATGTGTTGATACTAATAATTAAGTATTTAATTATATCAATTAAGTTATTAATTGATAGCCTGATTTTTTGCAATTAATGATTTAATTTAAAAAAAAAACTTGTAATATTTTTTTTCTCTGTACGTGCAAAAGAGGGGAAAATTTAACTCCTTCCAAAATTAATCCCAGATGTAAGCTTTCAAAACGTCGCTGCACGTACATATGGATTTTTTTAGTGGCCTCTATCAGAATCAGTCGTCAGAACCTTGTTATTTAAAAAATATTAGGTGACTTCACTTTATTATGAATAAAATCAGAATTTATCCATCGATTTTCATGAAATAAAGCCTATTTTATTCATAGAATATGTGGCTTTATGATCAGCTAAATAAATATTAAGTCTTTTTCGATTTTCTATAAATTTTTAGAGAATATAAATTTTCCAATTTTGCATAAAAAATACATTTTTCATCATTGCGGTCCGTATAATTCCGATATTATTTAGTATATAAAAAATAATGTTATACCGGCTTAAAGGTAATTTTATTTCAAGTTATTTTAGTGTTTTTGTTCTAAAATTGCACAACCCTTTCCCAAGTTATGAACAATCCCATATATTCATACAATTTTAAATTTCGATTGTTTTTGTAGTTAAGGGACCATATTACACCAAAAAATATATAGTAGTGATCAAGGGTCGTGGCAAAAGTTTCATTTTGTGGCATAGTAATATCAATGGCGCTACGTTGATTGTGTTCGACCGATTTCTGGTCGGTTAGATTGATCAAATAATTATATGTACAATGTAAAATGCTGTATTTTCCTTTAAATAATCGTATTTCCGAAAAAATTTGTTGAATTATAATTTTATAAAAAAAAACTAGCAGCCCAGTCAGACGATGTCCTGCCAATCTCTCTTCACAACTATAACATGAAAAAAATCCTTCAAAATTATTATAATAAAATATCCCGACAATAATAGCATCTGTCGTCTACAAAAATATCCTATCTATCAATTTGGAATCAACCAAACACACTCACAAAATTTGATTTAAATTTGTTTGACGGCTTAGAAGATTGGCGTAAACGACAATGCAGACATGAGATTTTTATATATTAATATTAAAGTGAAAAATTCTTTGGATGGGAACAGAGCTCAAAAAATAGTAACTGCTGTAAGGTAGCTTTAAAAAATTTAGCTTTGTTGCATAGTGTTACAAAACAATGAAAATTTAATTATATAAAGCTTTAAATCTCTACCTTAAGTAAAAACAAGCCAAAGTTCCATAACAGTTCTGAGGAAAATTAACAGTATTTTCAACTTTGCAAAGTAATAAAATGTTGTCTGTATCTTATTACAAGACGACCCTCCCTCCTTTGCCTTGTTTCCCAAAGCTTAAAGGACCAAGTTGACCCTTTTAATATTTAATAAAACAAGATGATTTATAAGTTATTTTCAGGATTGTTTGATATGGTACGATAGATAACAAACAATATAAATTAATTTTTTCTTCCCTTTTTAGCTTCATATTTGTTAGTTTATACTGGCATCGAGTGCTGAAAATGGTAATAAATTTTTATTCGCTTTAATTAACCAACCTGAAATCTGTCAGGACTCTACGTTAAGGGTTATGTTATTTGTTTTCCGTTTCGTTTTTACTTCAGTATTTAACGTTCATTAACATGGCGAAGGGAAATTGCAAATGTTTTAGTTATTGACGAAGGACAACAGCGATCAAATTGTAAAACAGGGTGTATATATAGAGAGAGAAATTTTTTAATCGTTTACAAAAAAATAAAGCGGTAGTAGATAAATATTTAGATAAAATTCATTTGATATCGTACAAAAGGACAAAAAAATTTATACATAAGTGATTCCACGTAAAACGGCCCTATGCAAGAAAACAATAATTTTCTCGTTTTTAATAAAAATCTCTCGATTGATGACAATTATAGAAAAAATAAAAAAACCCCTATTTAATATTTTTTAATCAATTGGTTGCAAGCCCGATTATGGTGGGCGATTGGCTTCGTTTACAAAATTTAAGCTGAGTATTTAAAAAACTTTCCACTTGAGTGATTCCACGTAAAACGGCCCTATGCAAGGAAAAAATAATTTTCTTATTTTTATTAAAAATCTCTCAATTGATATTTTTTAGAGCATGACTATTATAGAAAAAAAATACATTATTTAATATTTTTTAAGCAATTTGAGGCTCTTTTAAATGATCATCCACGAAACATTTTGCTCTCCCTCTTTGTATGTTTAATATTTATTTCAGATTTTCTTTTATTCCCTTTCTCATTATTAATAAAAATCGTTATCTCTGAAAAGAATATACTTTTTTTTGCTTTTTATTGAATTTAAAAAAAATTTATATTTAGCTAGAGTATTCTGTTGTCTATAATAGAACGAATAGCAAATAAGTTAATGTCTTATTATTTTCTTATGAGTTTATCTTTATATTATTTATATTAATTAAATCAATAAAAAGTTTTATTTCTTCAAATTTTTTAAATTTTTGTACTAGGTCACACCCGTCAGTCACACCCGTCTCATATTAAAAATAGTTTTTTTTTATAAGAAAAATAAATTGTTGTCAAACAATAAATACACAATACAATTAAAAACACTTTGAACAGATGTCTATACCATAATTATTGTGTACCTTATAGACAAAATTTCACAGAATTTATACTCAAAGTCATAATGCTTTAAAACTAAGATTTGTAAGGTCACACCCGCCGCAGCTTTCTGGCGACTATTCTGAGCAGAAATCGTGTTCTATCAGTGTCTACCCGATATTCAACGACTTGCGAGCCGCAACGTTTTTTTAAGTAAACAATTTTATATTCTTGATTTATAACAAAAAATGTGCGTAAAATGGTCACACCCGGCTTAATGGAATTACTCATATAAACTTTATTATTTTAAAATTTTAAAGTATATAATGAAGGAGGAATTGTATGTAGATTGTGGAAACATAATAGTCTTTTATGCACATGCATTTTATATTCTTTTTTATTACTATAAGATGTTTGTCATTCGTTACCTCACTTTAGGACGATATGATTTCTATATTGTCTCACCTTATTTTAATTGCTTAGAACATCTTTAAATCAAAGCCAAAGAATTAATAAATAGCATAAGTTGTTTTAAGAGCAATCCTTACCTTTGTTTTTTTTTCTTTAATTCAACATACCATTTTACGTCTAGTCACTGGTTAATTTAGTTTTAGAAAAATACCGAAATCCGATATTAGAAACTACTACAACAAAATCCATACAAATATATAAAAAAAAGTCATGAGCTATAATTTTTTACATAATTATTTTTTTTCCCAATCAATTTTAATACAATAACTTTATTTTGCATTGCAATTATTAGTCATAGGTTATTAATTACTTTACACGACTCACTATTCTATTGATTTATTTGATAATATTGTTTAATATTAATAATATTAAAAAAAGTCACGAATGATAAACAACTTGTAGACATACCTTTAACATTAAATACAAAGCCTTTGCTATAGAATTTGCTCTATTTTGTGGGAATGAAACACAAAACTGATATGTTTACTTTTATTTGCGGTTATTTATTTTTGCATTTGTTCTCTATTTGCACCTTAAGGCGGAGATAATAAAAAATTGTATAGAATGATAGTGATATACCATTTTGTAGGCAAAAAAATAACAAAAAGGCTTAAATTATTTTTATCCAATACTATTGGAGAAATAGTATTAAAAACTGATGAGATAAAAACTATCAATTTGTTTTGAGTCTAACCCATATGCATAAGGATCTTTCAGAACTCTTCCAGAAAAGATCTGAAGCTAAAACATTTTACAACATATGAAGAAGTCAATTATGAATTCAACAACTTTGAAGTTTTTAATTTGCGCCCTCTTTCGTTAATAAACCTTTCAATTATTGTTAACAACTTTATAAGGACACCTCCTTTTTCAGGTTAAAATTTCGCATTTTTCATAGTGTATTACTAGGCCAGCAACAGCATGAATTTCAACAGGACTTCCACGTTAAGTAAAAAAGAGAATAAAAATAGCAACAAAAAAAAAGACAAAAAACAAAAAGCCGCCAACAAGCAACAAGGACAAATTGTATATGACTAAAGAATCAGTCATAGTAAGTGAAACAGTAATTATGGAATACAAATTAATGGCTCAACATATCAACACACACACTCACGACAATACTCTTAAATACATAAAAGGAAATACAAAAGATACACAGTTTTAAATACTCCTACGTAGAAATATTTGCAAATTTATCAATGTCTGCACATAAATTTAATGGTTAAATGAATAAAAACATTCAAGAAAATACATAAAAAGATATTAAAGGATAAAAGCACACATACACTCAAACACACATGGGCAGACAAAGCGGCAGCAACAATGGCAATAGTGGCAATGAATTCATTTCATGTTGATGTGGAGCATATAAAAGCGGTTTTATATAAGAAAGTAGCGGAAAACCATGAAAACCATAAATGAAAATGATTTTAAAAATATGTATCGTATTTAAATATTTTCTACACAAGTATGTGAGTATATACTTACAGAACATTCAGAATTCCTTTTTCAATAAATATATTTTTGAGGAGGCTGCATGTTGTTGGTTGGCATGCTTATGAATATCCTGGTCGTAAGTATTCCTCAATTAGTAACATTGTAAAGTGCTTAATTTATTTTTTGCTTCTCAGTATTTTTTTTTCAAGATTCTTAAAGAGATTAACAAACATGATAACAAACACTCATAAATTCATTATTACACATACAAACTCACAAAAGCCCTCATTATATTTATAAGCTGCTACCATAATTACAACAACTGATGATGTATAAGTATGTCTTTATATATAAATATATTTTAATCCTTAAAAATATTCATATTTGTTGAGGCAACCAAGATATGCGTAACACAATCACTGTTATACACTCATCGAATTTTAGTTAGTAATTTTGTATTTCGTGAGTAAAAATCGAAGGGCGATAATAAAAATAGAAAGGTTCTAATCGATGATTCTGTTAGAAGGGACTCAAGGTAGATTTATTTACCAGGTACTCTTGGTTTCACAGCTGCTTACTCTTTTTTTTTATTTGTGGCTGTCAATTTTGTATCAAAATACACAATTTACGTTGCGTATGTGTTTTAATAATTTGACATTTTCAAGGAACTGCAACTACCTGGTAAATAAATCTACCTTGGAAGGGACTAAAAGAAATATGTGCATTGACGCACAGTGGTTCAAATTGAAAAAAAGTGTAAAAATATCTGTATCCTCAAAACTTTCGATTCGATTACAAAACAATGTATGTAAAAATCATAAGTTTTAAGAATGTGCAAAATTGGACCACCCTGTTGAAACACACTTTGAGCTACAGGGTGCTAAAGCTAACTACCTCGGGCATAAAAAGATCTTATCGGCCTCTTAACTTCTACAAATATTATATATTTAAACTTGCTTTGAAGTTTACAAATAGATAGAAAAACATACAGTTTATTTTGAATTTTAAAATTTTCGTTTTTGGCCCCGACTTCGTTCTATATTTCGTCAATATCTCCGGTAGTAGCATAGCCAAAATTTTCCAAAAAAAAATATTTTATTATTAAGTCAAATTTTTCTTTGTCTATTTGCTTCACAAAAGGTAAACTCTTGGAATTTAAAAAAAAACGCTAAAACTAAAAAATTCCAAAATTAAAAAAATTTTAAAACGAATAATCACCAAAATGGAAAAAGCGCTTAAAGGATAAAAACACCAAAATTAAAAAAAATCGCTAAAACGCAAAAAATCACCAAAAACTAAAAGGATCGCCAAAAAACCTAAAACGACCGCCAAAAACCGAAAAAAGTCTTCAAAACGAAAAAAAGCACTAAAACCTAAAAAAGTCGCTAAAACTAAAAATATCATCAAAATCGAAAAAATAATCGTCAAAAATGGAAAAAAAAATCACCAAAACTAAAAAAATCGCTAAAAACCGAAAAAATCGCCAAAACGAGAAAGTATCAAAACCCAAAAACGCTAAAACTTAAATAAATTGCTAAAACTAAAAATATCGCCAAAAAGCGAAAAAATGTTAAAACAAAAAAAAAGCCAAAACCAAAAAATCGCCAAAACTTAAAAAATGAACAAAAAACGATAAATCGCAAAAAAAACGAAAAAATCAGCAAAATGAAAATAAGCGCCAAAACCAAAAAAAATCGCCAAAACAACGAAAAAAAGTTAAAAAATAAAAAAATACGATTAACAAAAAAAGCTAAACGGAAAAATTTCCAAAATGAAAATATGGCAAAAGCGGAAAGGGATATATGTATATTAAAACGAAAGCCTTCGTGTGCGAGCCAAAGTCGCACTTTACTTAATTTATTTTATTTAATTCTATATATATATATATTTTTTTTTGCTTACAAATGTAACTAAATGAAATGTGAGAAGGTAGGATCCATATTTTAGTTTTCGACTCAATCAATGGATCCTGAAATGAAATTATACTTTCGATTTTATTAAATTTTTTCGAAATGATGTTTTGGAAAAAAAAACACAAAAATGAGTATAGGTTAGGTTAAACTGGGTGGTCAAAGACCTCGCATACACCGGAGTTGACCCTTAATGATCCCAGCAGATGACAAGAACCCTGTAAGTATGGTAGCCTAGTTCGTGGTGCCCATTGCGAATGACTTCCACACAGACTTAAAAAATCTCAGTAGTCTACACCTTCCCACTCTCGGTAGCAGTTCGAGACTCCGGAAGGTGTGAGCACCAAGGTAGTTACATCTTGTGCGGCTTAGAGCCGCGCAGTCGCACAATAGATTTTCTTAGGTCTCATTTATCCCAGGCTCCTTACAATCAAGTATTTGTCCTATTTTGGCAGCCGTCCAGCAGTACCCCGTTAATGCACACCCCCCCCCCCCCCCCCCAACCCCCCACGAACTCTACAGATCATAAAAGAGAGCTCCACATGATTTTGGAAGTTTTACAAGTTTTCGTTTCACACCAAAGTTTCTTCGATTCCTCTTTCATCCTACAGTCTATGATCCCCTTCAGATGTTGCATTAGTATTTGAACTCTCACCATTTCTTCAACTGGTAGTTAGGTCCCCATTTTGGCTAGTGTATCGGCCATTTAGTTCCCATCAGCTTGTCTTCCAGCACATAATGTATTTAGGGCATCCCTGCACGTAAGCACAATCGACGAGTAGTTGCAGTTTTCAGCTATTGCCTTAATTGCTGTTTTACTGTCAATATACATATTTACGATTATATACACGATTTCATGCTTTGAGGGGTGGGAGCTAATTCTACAGCCATTTGGGCAGCATAGATTTCCGTCTGGAAAATACCGCAGTAATCAGGAAGTTTATAAGATTCCTCTATACCGAGCTCCGAGCTGCAAACCGCAGCTGTCACCCCTCCTTCTATCTTTGAGCCGTCGGTGAAAAAGGGGAAATTAGCGCCACTATAGTTAAGACCTTGATGATAGCCTTCATTTTTTATAGTGATAAATACTTTGCCACCGAATTTTATAACTCGAATAATGTAGTATGTGCTACAATACATATCCTTTAGTATTTTGCTATGACCAAATGGTTTGTACGACATCTGTTCTGTAGCCCTAAGCCGACTAGTGGATCTGCATGCCACCTTCATAGCAGTTAGTCTAATTGGTTTAAGGTCTAATATAACGTCTAATGTTGCAGTGGGTGTGCTTTTTAGAGCTCCAGCTATGCAGAAATCTGAAAGTCTTTGGATACTATCTAGCCTTTTCAGATATGCCTTTATCTCAGCTGCCCTCCACCAGACAAGTCTTCCGTAGAGCAGTATTGGTCTAGCTACCGCTGCGCAGGTCCCATGTGTCAGATTAGGCGAAAGACTCCATATCTTTCCTGGCATCTTTTTACATGCATTTAAAGCATTGTTGGTCTATCTTCTACATTGAGTTTCCAGGCTAGTTTGCTATCGAAAATGACTTCCAGGTACTTTGTATGTATTTTGGGTGCGAGCAAAGTACCATCTAATCTTGGTGTTTTTCATTCCTTGACTTTTAACCATTTTCCCTATCGATGTATATCTATTTACGTAGATTCCATGATGAAACTAATTTTGTCGAGGAACTTACCAGTTATGATAATGGCTATGTCGTCTGCATATGCCGTAATCTTAGCCGCTTTTCCCTAGAGTTCAAAGTTTGACCTGCGGCTGAGCGCCATTACTACTAGCAATTAAACCGAGGTGAAATAATATAGAAATCATATCGGACTAAAGTGGGGTAACGAATGACAAAAATATTATGCGTTGATATGGTATAACAGAAAACCCATATTTTTAGGAGACTGTTGGTCATTCTGTGCATACTTTAAAATTTTTATATAACAAAGTTAATTTTTCAACGTTTTTTTCCTCTTTGTACGATGTTAAATGTCTTTTACCCATATAATATTATTTATACTTTAACTGCGACTGTTCTAGTTACTTGTTATAGTTAATAAATAAATATTAATAAAATTATTTTCGAAATACGTATGCATCAAATAAATTAAGTTTGCTGTTGAGGGAGGGTGTCATAAAAAATCTGTGCAATTGATTTAATGGTGTATTGCAAATTCTTTAACAAATTACATACAATTTTTCTTGAGTCTTAATATAACCAAAAATCATAAATTAAGGTTACTTTTTTTAGTTGTACTGCTTTGTCTTGCAACAACGATACCGAACAAGGATGATGCTATTGGAAATGAAAGTGGATGTGAAACATGTAGAGAGTATATCATTCTTAAGATATGTACAAACTACATATGATGTACGCAATCAGTAAAATTTATGACTTGTGTGCCAACGAGTCAGTTGTGTGTTTGTTTGTTAACATTCATAAATACATATTTATGTTTGATGACTAAATAAATAAATATACATTATATGCGAACGTAAAAAAACAACAAAATTATTTTAACCATAAACCAAAAGTCGTGATACCACCATGTTACCAGAAATGATACAACCAACACAGACACGCACACACACACACACACACACACACATATCATATTTATTCATGTAATATGAATACGATGGGTATGAATGATGAAAGCGAAAACAGTAAGAAATTTGGCACCCAAAACTTTTTTTGTATTTTTGTTTTGTTTCTTTCCTTTTTATCTGAGTTGTGTGCTGAAAGTCAAGTTGCCTTTTAAAAATGTCATAAGCTTCAATTTATGAGCGGATCAACAGAATTTATGTCATATATTTTTGTTAACAACATTTAATGTTCAAATGAAAACACAGTGATTATATTGTATACACGGTTACTTTTTTTTAATTTTTGTAATATATAGGGTGCTTTTTTCTAAGTATGATATATAGCTTAATTTATTGCAAAGTGTTTGTTAAAATCAAACCTCTGGATTACGCGCCAGCACTAAATTAAATATATAGTATAAAAAAATATACGGCAATCTCATTGTGTGGCTCACTCCCATTTCAAATGCTTTTTTCCTGTCCGTTGAAAGTATAATAAAATATTTTATAAAATAAACGTGTATATTTTAAAGTGAATTTTAAAGTGATTTTAGCATGACTTAATAGATTGTAAAGTGTTTTTGGTCTAAGACTGTCCATTATGTGTTAAAAAAGAAAAACAAATATGCTGTTTTTCCCCTCTTCATACAAAATGACGTGTCCGTAATGCATGGCGTTGATTTTCCACACTATGAATTTTTTTACATATCAAATTTTTGAAAAATATTACAAATTTTCATTTATTTTTTCAATTGTTGGTGTCCGCAGTCATGTGTATTGAGCGTTACAAGTTTTTACTACGCTTCATTACTCAGTTTAATTATTAATATTTGCATTAACAACATACATTAAAATAATAGCGTAGGTTTGTTTGTACTTCTATATATTTAAAACTTTTGTGTATTGAGTGTTATACATATTTTTCTTAATATAATTGAAATTTTTGTGAATAACTAAGAAGCTTATGTTAAAACACATCATAGATTATACATCTGAATTGTATTGAATTCAAAATATAGTGTGTGTTCTGAAAAAATATCGAATTCGTATAAAAATGTATTGAGCGTTACGTAAAAAATTTTTTTTAATATAATTTATCTATCAATTTTTTCCGTTAAAAAAAATTAATAGAAGCTGAAGGGTAGAAACTATATAAAGAACATTATCTGTTTACAAATTTCTAGTTTTCTTTGCACTGTGGGCTGTTATATTATCGAAGAATGTATTTTGCAACAAAAAAATTATTTGAAATTTACATAACTTTTGACATTGTTGGTGGATTGTATTAAAATAAGTTTCATTTGAAAGAAAAGTTAGCCTACCTTTTGCTTATGTATAAATGTTAGTAAATAATTATTTTAAACCATACCAACTTTTTATTTTTCTATGTTAACCCAAGTCAAAATTGGAAAAGTGATCATAGCTTTTAATTTTGCTCTGCGATTATTAAAAGTTTTTGATTTTGAAGAGTAGATATATAGTGCTTTCAAACCTGTACTAAATTTTTGTGATGTATTTTTTTCGCTTAAATCATTTCTGGAACAACCGAGAAAGCAAATGTAACGCTCAAGACACAAAAATGTTAAATAAATCGAAATATATAATTGTGTTCGAGGTACCATTGAATTAGACAATTTTTAACCGAACAAGCTGGCTTCCGCCCAAACCGTTCATGCATGGACCAAATTAACAGCATTTGTCTAATAATTGAGTAGTGCAATGAACACAACTCCACCCTTTATCTTATATTCATCGACTTCGAAAAAGCATTCGACGCTATCGATGGAAACAAAATATGCTATGCCATCGCGTTGATTTAACTTTACTGGAATATTAAATCAATATAAAATATAACTATTTGGAACTGAAAAATGTTTTTTGAAGATCATGTAGAATCAACATGAAACGTATACAAGGTGGGCCAAAAGAAATCACCCTATTGGAAGATGCTCATTTTTGCAAATGGCGGCCAATGTCAAATCTGTTTTGACATTTGTGAACTAGACAGATGTAGAATACAAGTGAACAAGCCATAGAGCGATACACTCCCCAAGAACGCGAAATAATCATGTCTATCGAAGTTTTTCATTTAGAAAAAAAATGAGAGCCAAACAACATCGGATGACTTCTTTTGGCCCACCTTGTATGAAGCTCACTTTTTTCTGTGTGTATGCTAATAACCATCACGTAAGTAAAATAATTAATAAAATAGCTACAACAAAGCCATGTTGTTCCAGCTTGCTATAACTATAATTCAACATGATTCGTAGTGTTGTTTCAATATCAAATTCGCGTTGTTCCAACTTGAAATAACGTTGATTCAACATGACTCTTCGTGTTGTTCCAATATCAAATTCACATTCTTTCAACTCGAAATAATTTTTATTCAACATGATTTTTTGTATGATTTCAGCATCAACTTCATTTTGATTTAACTGTACTGCAATATTAAATCAACATGAAATATATTTAATTCCAAAAGATAAATGTTCCTTCAAAACTATTGTAAATTATGTTGAATTAACATAAAACGCCTATGAAGCAAAAACACTACCGAAAAATGTTAAATCAACCTGGTTTTCGAATATTTTGCTTTAAAATTTTTCTGTGTGTAGTTACACTGGTAAACCGTATCAGCCGTATACCAAAAATACTTTTCTGTGTTTCAGCCTCCGCCTTTAATTGAAACACCCGATATATATGTTTAAGCAAAAAAAATTTGTATACTATGCCTTATTACGTTTATGATTCGTATATGATACTTATTTACGTATAAGATATATGCTAAAAGTTTCATGCTTGCGTACATAGTTCAAAAGATATTCTGCATGTGTGTATTTTATTACGTCTTATATCGTCTCCATACCATCCCAATTTCATTGACATTATAAACAGATTTACACAAACATTATTTTCTTTAATAAGTATACAAATCAAAATACATACATACATGCATAGTTAAATAGATTCCATTAATTTCAAGAAGATATATGTACATATATACTTTTCGGGGTTGCCTTTAAAACAAATATTTGAATTCAAAGTAAATGATGAATGTAGAATGCAATAGCTTTTTACTGTGTTCGCCGGTAAACTAGTCTCATCTGTAGTGCGATTCTCTATTCAATTTTAACAATAGTTGTCATTGTTGAAAAAAATGTCACAAGCAAATTAACGATTTTGCTATTCTGTAAAATTTTTAACAATCGGTGTTGTCGTTTAACTAGCGACAATAATTTTTCTGTTGTTACCAAGTAGACAAAAGTCAGCTGTGAGCCGTAGCAAGTATGCCAACAATTCAAGTTATTCTTTTACAACAATGTTTGTATATTGTATTATATAAAACTTTTACGTATGAATAATAATGTTTCTATTATTTAAAATTTTAATTTAATAGTTATTTTTCAAAAATAAAGACATGTTTGGCAATCATATATTCATTTGTTTTTGTTGCATTCCTCTTTGAGCTTTTCATTCGATTTGAAATCGGCACCGGTTTCAAAAACAAATTTATTGCCCCTTTTAAATTATTTACCCCTTTTAATGTTTTCAAGGCTTAGGATATTTTATTCGAATATTTTTTTCGATACAAAACAATAAAAAACGTAAATTTAGTCATCTTTCAGCAGAATTTGCTTTTAAGATTGGCGCTGATTTAAATCGGTCGATTTCCAAGTTGTCAGAAATGCTGTTGACAAGAAGTAACAGAAGCGTACAATCGTTAGTGCAAACAACTTAATAAGTTGACAATATAACGACTATTGTTATTGTTAAAAGTTACAGGATCTCACTACTTAATGGTTTGGTCTAGTCTTTTTCATTACAACAAATGAAGAATCCCTTTATTACTGTGCTAATAATTAATTCTTTCTGAATTAAACGTTACAAACCTTAGTCTAAAAATCGATTTGGATTCATAAGCAAAAACGTTCCAAATAATCATATTAGCAAACACTTAGCTACTGGCTTGAGCTGGTCACATGTTTACATGCTCATATATACTTAAGTATAAAATCAAACCAAAAAAGTTTGTCTTGAGAATGAAAAAAAGTAAACCGCTGGGAGTGTGCTCTAAAGTGATTTAATTCTCGTATTAAATTTTTCACGAAAAAGTTGTATATAAGTAATTCCATTTAGCCGGGTGTAACCATTTTACACACATTTTTTGTTATAAGCCAAGAATGTAAGAGTTTTTATTCAAAAAAAAGGACATTAAGCTTAAAGTCGTTGAATAACGCGTGGACACTGATAGAACACGATTTTCGCTCAGAATGGTTGTCAGAAAGCTGTGACGGGTGTGACCTTAAAAATCTTAGTTTTAAAGAATTATGACTTTCAGAATATATTCTGTAAAATTTTGACTAAGGTCTAAACAAAGGTAAACAATAAAAAAACTATTTTTAAAATGAGACGGGTGTCACCGACAGGTGTGACCGACAGGTGTGACTGACAGGTCTGACCTAGTACGAAAATTTAAACAATTTAAAGATATAAAACTTTTTATTGATATAATTAATATAAATAATATAAAGATAAACTCATAAGAAAATAATAAGACATTAAATCATTTTCTAAAAAAAACATCAATTGAGAGATTTTTATTAGAAATGAGAATATTATTTTTTCTTTGCATAGGGCCGGTTTACGTGGAATCACTCATATATAAGAACTAAAATCCCATTTAACAGATCCACCTGACAAGTCGTGATAAGCAAAACACACATGAGCACTAACGATGGAAATATAGTGGCTTCCGCAAGTGGCGCTACTCTGTTCTGCTGTGTACGTGGAAAAATTAAGTTGATGTTAATTTTTCCCTTGTTCCTAGGAATATTAATCATGCCCAATTCTTTCTGAATTAAACGTTACGAACCTTAGCCTAAAAATCGATTTGGAAAAATAAGTTTTATTTTATGAAAATCGATGGATAAATATTAATTTTATTCATAATAAATTGATGTCCACTAGTTTGTGCAAAAATTTCGAGTATCTTTGTTGTGGTAGTTTCGATATTTATGTTATTGTTTTTTTTATTTTAAAGAAAAAGAAGTCTAAATAAAAAGTCTAAATTTCTTAAGTGAAGTTTTCTTAAATTATATTAAGAACAATTTATATTAAGAACAATTTATATTAAGAACAATAACATATAACATTTTTCTCCATTCTCCTAACTCAGTAAATTGAGAACAAAAGCCATACGCTCATCCTACTTATATATTGTTTAATGTCATAAAACTTATTTATAATCCTCTATCTTCCTTGCTAAATAGCAAGCTTATTACAATTATTATTATTTCTTGTTAATAGAATAATATAGACAAGTTGTTCGTAAGCAAAAATCTTTTAATCGAACCTTTACCTCTGGGACAAAATAAAAATACATAAAAACAGACAACATTAAATGAATAAAGTTAAACAAAAATACATATAAAGAAATAAAATAAAAAAAGGGAATAAAATTTAGTATTGTACTTAAATCAGAAATAAAACACAACAACACAAAAGCCAATAAATTAAAAGAAATTAATGAATTGTTTGTAATAAAAAATTTTTAATGTTGGATTGAAAAAATAATGAGCACATTTATTGGGGTAACAACGTGTTACTAAAGTCATAAATATTTTTAAGGGAATTTATTAAATACACAAGAAAATTGTAATTAAATTTACATTTTTAAATTGCCATAAAAAAAATTAATATTTTATAATATGTATATTAGGGTAAGCCAAATTTGTATGTATGTAAAAAATAAAAATAAATAATCGTAGGGTGGGAAGTGATGCAACAACAAATTGTAAGCAAAACCATTTGTGGGAAATGGATAAGTTGAGTTGTAAGTTCATATAAAACCATCCACTGATTGTGTTAGTCCAACTCCAATTGGAACATAAATGGGTATGGCTATTTAGTATTGTACAAATAACATTAAACCAAAAATCGAAGAACTAGCGCCAGTGGTTCCCAAATTATCACAGCTTTATTATAAAAAAAATGACAGAAAGTGCTTAAAGCAGTTTATTCCAATAGCAAAAAATAGCGTATGAGTATTATTATTTAATGAATTGATTAATTATTAAGTACACGTCAAAGTACTTCAAGCACTTTTTGTCATTTTTCCTACTATAAAGCAGTAATTAACCTCCCTACACTCACGTCAAAATATGAAACACGTATACTCGCTCGCGGCCTGCCAGACCGATGTTTGTAGAGCCTACAAAACTTACATTAGCTTAAAAAAGTTTTAATAGAACTCCATTTAGTTTTGGAAATGTATGTTTTTAGTAATATGAGCACAAGTTTTAAAGAAAAAATCTTTTTTATATATGACTGATAGCCTTTCACGGCACTCCTGGTAAAATATGATAAAATTCCTAAGAGATAAAAAAACATCAAAAAAATATATTTCTATTCAAACTAAGCAAACCAAAATGCAATAATTCCGAGAAAGTAACACAGGAAATTGAAAAAAGTGTAAACTAAATCTAAAAATAACACAAAATTAATATATATGTGCAAAATATAGCCTGCGAAAAAGTGTTACGGCAATACTCACGTCGGTCTCGCAGACCAATTATTGCTATGTACTCACACCCGCCTTATTGGCACAAACTTTGTAACGTCCCTAAATTGAAGTTTATTGAGAATGATGAAGCTAACAGAAATTACAATACTTTCGCGTTTCTCGTTCTTAAGAAAAAAAAAATAATGTACTATAAGTCGGTCTCACAGACCGAATGCGTGAGTATAGAAAGGTTAAACATATTTTGGAATTTACAATAAGCTAGAATACTTCGTAGACTCATATTTCTATTAAATACTCATTCAACTTGATGAGAAGATATTAAAGCTAAAACAAAACTTCTCAATCAACCTTGTTTTAAATTTTCCTAACTTTTAAAAAAGTTTCAACAGTTTATACTATTAATTACACTGTACAGCACGACTCTTCTGGTCGCGGAGACAAAAAAAAATATACGTGTGTCGGCGTTTTGCAAGATCACATCGGATTTTAATTTTAAGGGGGGTTAAACTTTCCCCTTTTGGCCTGTTCGTGCAGCATTTCGGTATATGAAACTACGTGTTCTTTACATCTGAGGTGTAGGATATATTCAGCAACTTTGTAGAAAATATTAAGGCAAATACTTTTTTGAAACCTATTAACACTCTAACTCCCCCACATAAGGGTAATTTTTTGGCTCTTTTCTAACAAATCGTAAAAAACAGCCCTAAAAAGAGGGAGTGCGGTGATAAAATGTTCCACAAAAAGGTTGGCCAGAAAATTTTACTATAGGTCTTCAAGGACAACAAAGCTTCAGATTCAACTCGTACGCCAGAAATTAATAAAAACTTAAGATACGTTTAGAGGTTAACTTCATACTTATTCACAATTAGTACTCGCCATAGGAAATCTTGTAAGTCTTACGTTTAGATTATAGCCTGTGCTTAGTACTTTTGTGTAAAACGCTACAAGAAAAAATTTTCTAGAACATTTTATCCCTCTAACTCTTCGTTTTATGGGTCTTTTTATACATTTCTTAAAAAAGGGACAAAAAACTAACCTTCAGCGGCGATATAGGGAGTTGAAATGTTCTAAAAAAATATTTGCCATAAAATTCTACTATAGGTCTTAACAGAGATTCAAGGGCCAAACTTTACTCGGACGCTAGATATCCTTTAAAACTTAAAATGTATCTAAGGGTTAATATCGTACTTATGCTTTTTTATGTACAAGACCAGGAGGAATATTTTTGTAGAAGATTTTTTGTTCGCTATATCTACGCTGAAGGGGAATTTGTTCCCTTTTTTAAGAAATGTACAAAAAGATTCATAAAACGGAGACTTAGAGGGTTAAAATATTCTAGAAAAATGTTTCTCATAGTGTTTTACATAAAAGTGCTGAAGACATCTTATACCTTAAATGTAAGAATTACAAAATTTTCTATGCCGAGTAATAATTGTGAATAAGTATGAAGTTAATCCTTAAACAGAGCTAAAGTTTTCAATTATTTATGGCAAACATGCTATAATAAAATTTTATAGAACATTTTATCCCTACACTCCCCCTCTTTAGGGCTGTTTTTTACGATTTGTTAGAAAAGAGCTAACAATTATCGTTAAGAGGGGGAGTTAGAGGGTTCATATGTTCCACAAAAATATTTGCCCTAATATTTTCTATAAAATTGCCGAACATATCCCACACCTCAGCTGTAAAGAACACGTAGTTTCATGTACCGATATGCTGCACGATCAGGATAAAAGGGGGGAAACTTTAACCCCCTAAAATAAAATTCACATGTGATCTTGCAACAATCCGACTCACGTATATTTTGTTTTGGTCTCCTCTACCAGAAACAATTTACAGATTTTGAAAAGAATTCGAATTTGTTGTATAGTGTTATTAAACATAATGAAATTTTATTTTACTACTGAAAATATTTATCTAATTTAAAAAGGATCTATACAAGTGCTAAGGACCATTAAAGTTTTTGTGTACCAAAACTATATTTTAATTAAAAATTCACTATTGTTCTTTTAAGTCTTCCTTTTTAGATCTGAATGTTTAATAAGTTTTGCTAATGCATTCTTGCATATTCACAAGGCAGTTATATGTATATTGAGCAAACTAAGGTCTAGAGCTTAGCACTATCGAATATATGATACCCTGCACTAGGAAGGAAAAATAAATGCTTTGGTATCACCAAACAGAAACAACAAGAGCAAATTGTTTATGGTACTTCGAATCGAATTCATATTTCTTTTGGTTGCCGGTATTCAGGACGCTGCCACTGATGCTATCTAAATGAAATGTAATGGCCAACGCTATAAATTTGTTAATTATTAATTTTAACCCAATCAATCAGTACAGTTTTTTACCCCTAAACTTATATTGTTATGTTAACGCAACCGAATGTCCTAGGAACAACAAATGATATAGCTAACACATCATATATCCTTTATGCTATTTCCGAATGTGGTAAATTATATTGAGAGGCTTTTGAATAATGAAAAAAACTCCTTTTGCATTTAGTTTTTGGTACCTGGAGAGCTTCTGTAATGTCTTGCACATTATTAAACATTATTTTTCAAATGTCTCTTACACATACATACTACACACGTGTACAGCTTTACAAGAGTATGTATGCGTTAAGCAAAGTGACCTAACTTAGTCAAAAACTCTTTAAAATAATTCCTGTATACCCAACAAGCAAAATGGTAAGTGTTTTAAGTCCAATGCTTTTTAGCGAGGATCCAGTTAAAAGAGAAATACAATACCTCTATATCAGTAATAACAATAGATACTATAGTTGCCTTTAAGGTGGAGCACTAAATATCCTTTCCCAACCCTCGGTCCCTTAGTGTATGGTTTTATCATATGACTTGTACAGTTGTGCTCAATTCTTGTTTTGCGTTTGAAAGTCTAATTTTTCTCCAACTGGTTTTATTTTAAAATCAAACTCCAAGTGTTTGTTTGCTATGTGAGTTATAGTCTTTACGCAAAATCTATTTTCGGGATGCGTATGTCTATTTGTAAAGTAGATTTTACCGAAAGTTTTATGTCCTTTATGCTCGTGTTCATCTTACATACTATGTTGTCATGTAAATTTCGATAAAGTTCATGTGTAACATGTATTATGACAGGGTATGTCTAAATTAACTATTTTAAATAATAAATAAAATGGCTTCGAAACCAATAGCTTGTGACAAGATTGTTAAAAGTTTATTAGTTGGAAGAATGGGCGTATACGTAACGCAAAGCTTTGGAAAATTTTTATGTAAAGTATACGCAGTGGTGAGCATTGTAATATATACATATATACGGCCATGTCACAGAGTTCAATTCCGTTCGGAAACGGATTTCAATCCACCCCAAGATGTTAAGCATTAGCCGGAGCATACCCCAGCATACCAGCGCCGCCAAATTTGCGTATTTTAGTTTTCTTTTTTAGACACCACTTGCTATAAAAAAGGAGGGTGCTGTGAAGTGCATTAGTACATTATGTTAGTATTAATCGCTGCCGGTACTGCCAAAGTAATCAGTGATATGCCTTCATCACTTTAACAGTCCAACAACAACCAAACCAATAACACATCAATTAACATGAGAACAATTCATGAGATGTTGTTGGCTTCCCTGAAACTAGTCTTGAACTCAAGACCTCAGGGTTTGTAGTCAAACGCACTAACTACTCAGCCAACAGCGGCCTTAATTTAAAAGTCATTGAAATCTGTTTATTATTGTAACGCCTTAAGAGCAGTCAGTAAAAGGCTTTTAATGCCAGATGTGCATCAATTTGACATCATGTAGCTCTTAGCATGCTGCTTAAGCTAATTTTACACTTTCCCACACTCAGAATATTCTGTACTAAAAATTAACTGAAATTGCTATATAAAATGAGTTGAAACTCAATTAAAAACCAAACAACTTATTTTTCATTTGAGATTAACAAAAATTTTATTAAACTTTAAATGTTAAAAAGTTAACAGACTTAAAACCAAAATAAAAATTATTCAAAAGAACTAAAGCAGCTTCCGTAAAAATAAGAGAAGCTTCCTTGTTCCTGCTATTTTTACTGTTGTATAATCAACCCCAAAGTTCCGTAAAAATAATTGATTTTTGCTTGATTTTTAAAACAAAAAAAGCACTTAAACCTAAAAAGATCGCTAAAACTAAACCTGCGTCAAAAACGAAAAAAAATTTCCAAAAATGGAAAAAAATCACCAAAATGAAAAAAAGCGCTAAAAAAGCGCCAAAACTAAAAAAATCACCAAAAACCGAAAAATTCGCCAAAACGAAAATAAAGTGTCAAAATCAAAATAAATCGCCAAAAACCGAAAAAAAACACCAAAAACCGTCAATAAGCGAAAAAACGTTAAGACAAAAAGATATGTCAAAACGAAAAAATCACCAAAACCTAAAAAATCGTGAAAAAGCAAAAATGTATTAAAAAACGAAAAATCGCAAAAAAATAAATTTAAAAAAAACACCAAAATGAAAAAAGAGCCAAAACCAAAAAAATCGCTTAATCAACAAAAAAAAAATTACAAAATAAAAAAAAACTAAAATTAAACGTAACGGCGAAATGATAAAACTGCCAAAATAAAATAAGGCAAAAACGAAAAGGGTTATATGTGTATTCGTACGGAACCCTTCGTGTGCAAGCTAAAGTCGCACTTTACTTGATTTTTTTGGTACTTATACCATAAACAAGGGCCAATATTAAAAGCATCCGAAAATCCCTATTAATGTATCTTAAGAGTACCATCCATCCATCATACAAATTTATTGCACATGTTATTGGACATATTATCGTCACTTTGATCTATACTATGCAATAAATGGCACAATACTTTATAAGAAAATATTGCCCAGTTTTTCTGACAGCGAAAAAGTAAACACAATATTGAACAATGTTGCCAACATATTATACAATTTTCTTGATTGTATAATAAAAATCAAAAGTCTTTAGATTTTTGCCAATATATTGTACCACCTACAATACGAAAAATTGCACAATTATATTGCAAGTGGGTGAGCCGGGCCGCTTTATTTTTTTTTCTTTATTGAATGTTAGAATCAGCTAAAAATAAGATTGCTTAGAATGTTAAATATTTACTCTTTTAAAAACGATTGCACGGATTACTTCTTGAACAAAATACATTCCGTTACACTCACAATATTATGAGTGCACAAGTTGTTCGACTTCTGTATAAAATACAACCCTGATATAAATGTGTCACTATTGTTTTTCAGGGTTGCATTTTCTACAGAAATCTAACGGTTTGTGTGATAGTGTAAAAAAGCTATAATGAAAGAGTATTATCCAATGAAAGAAGATATCCTACTCTATGACTATTTTATAGCATTTTATATTCCGATTAGTAATTTTAGAGTTAAATAAGGAGCATTCCACGCCAAATCAGATGGTTTAAAAGCTGTTTTTTGAATTTTTCCAATTTTCTGATATTTTTTAATTACTGTTAAAACTGCCAAGAAAACTATGAGCATTATTTTTCGCTATTTTAAATTAATATTATACAGTTTTTTATTGTTAAATTAATAACTGCTTCTTTTGAAATCCTCTTTCTACTTCTTCCCAAGAAAGCTTACGTTAACCGTATTTGCAAGTACTACGAAATGGAAATAAGTAAGAAAACTTATGAAACATTGCAAACGCAACATGAGCATGAAATATTAAACTTTCTATTTTCACATAAAGGCATTTTAATACTTTTTTCCCTTTTGGGATTTATTACCAGAAATAAAACCAAGGAAAAAAGTAGCCAACAACAAAAGAAAATATTTGTTTTTATAGGTTTCAACTTAAAAGAGAAATAAAAATATTATAAAATAGTTTTAAAAATATACAAAATTGAATCACAAAACTGTTGCTTTACGAGAAATTCAGGGAAAATGTAAATGAAGTAAAGGGATTATTTTTAGTATTTAAAAACCCATTAAATAAAGACCTACCTAAAGGATATTATGCTATTAACAACATTCATTTGCGAAAAAAACCATATACCAAGCTTTTTCATATAACACCAAAAACATTTTATCAATATTTAAATACACCTTAAACATTGTATTAAAAAAGAACCAACCCATTTTTGAAATGAAATAAAACTAAGTAACATTCAAAAAGTGATTAATTTTGCCAAGGGAATTTATATTAAATGTTGGATTTTTTATGCTTGAAATAAAAAATGTATGCATTTATCTGGCATGTGGGATATATATGCACACGTACATATTATACCTCTTACCACACTAACACATAAACAACGAGCTGTCAATTTATAAATTCCTTTGGAGTTGCAATTAGTTTTAAAAACATGCAATTAAATTAATGTTAGTTTAGTTCCTCATTCCATTTTCTAAAGCAACAAAATTCTATTTGAACTTCTCACACTGCACATCAAAAATACTTCATCATTTTTAATACTCTTGCACAGTGGGATAATTGTTTTTTCCCCCTTTGGTATGTGGTCAGTTTCATTTGTCATATCCACACATCTATGCATACATTCTTTCACACATACTCTGCCTGTTGCGTACTTTTACTGATATTTTATTGTTATTGTTTTAATTTGTTTGCTATTTTGAAATAAAAATAAAAGATTTATGCAACACTAGTACACTTTTGCATTGAGAAATTTTTTATAAATGTTATTTTGTTGTGAACTTTTTTTGAGTTTATTTTTGTATTGCATGCAGGTTATTCTTGTGTTATTTTATGAATTTGTGTTTCTGGAATTTCTACGGTCCAAGCAATAAATGATTGTACATTAGACAGGCTCATTGTTATATTTATGCGTCTATTGAAATTAGCTTTTTGTTAAAACAAGTTACTCAAAAAATTTTAATATAAAAATTTTCCAATAAAGTCTGCTATTTAAGTCACTGCGATTTATGTCTCTTCCAAATCAGCTACAAAAGCTTTTCAACAACAAAACTTTTTTCTAGAAAGAACTTAATAAAAAAAAATGTGCTGAACTATCTACTATGTCATGCGATTTTAAAAAAGCTTTGCATGTATAATAAAAGCTTTTTTAGAAATAGATGCACAAAAAAGCTTTTTAATAAAAACAAGGCTTTATGATGAAACCCTTTTTCAATAAAAAGATTCTTAATGAAAAAGCTTCTCATTAAAAACCCTTTTTAATAAAAATATTATGAATAAAAATGCTTCTTAATAAATCAGTTTTTTAATAAAAATAGGATTCATATAAAAAAGCTTTTTAAAAACAAAAAACTTTTAAGAACAAAAAACTTTTGCCTTTATACAAAATTCGTTGCGTGTTCTAAACTGATAAAGCTTTTGTAAAATTTTTTAGCTCTAGTGAAAAATGGGTTTTCACGATTAATTTACTCTTGCCCAAGAACTTGTTTGCAATAAACTTTTTTAATCATTTTAAATATTTTTTTTACTAAAAAGCCTAATAAAAACTCTTGAACAAAAGCTTTTTAAACAAGAATGTGTTTTAAGAAGAATTTTAGTGGCAATTTAGTATATTTAATAAATAACAAAAACTTCGTTTTATTTTAAAAAAAGCTTAGCTACGTAACAATTGGTCTAAGCCATCAGTACAATGTGAGAGTTTTTACAAAAGAGCTTTTTGCTTTCACACCGACGAGAGCACAACCAACATCCAATCAGATTTCGTCAACGACAATGCAAGCTGCTTACTTTGCAAAGAAACAACGGGAAACAAAATCAAACAACTAGAGTTTTCAAAACTGTTTATCACAAATGAAAACATCAAGGAATGTATGTTTGGGCGTAGCTGGCTTAGAAGTTCTTGTAAAATAGTTACCAACTAATGAATTTCTGAAAATGTCTATTTTAAACTAAAGCTTACGTGCGAATTAAAAAATAGATGTTAATAGATGTTTGTTATAGAACATAAGGTTCCAAAGGAACAGAATTTTTAGTTAGCTTTTTTCATAAAAACTCTTTAAAATACAGCATTTGTTTTTAACAAGAGCTATTTGTATCTTATACCATCACAAAGGTGATCAAACTTAACCGAAAGCTCTTAATAAAAATATTTCATTTATAAGAGTTTTTGTATAAGTTTTGGTTAACTTCGTGCACGTACAGAAACAGTCTAATAAAGCACGTTTCGGTGCGTGCACGAAATTACACAAACTTAAACAAAAGCTTTCAGGGACGTTAAAAACAGAAGTATAACATGTCTTTCTTTGCGAGCAAGAATTTACGCAAAACTTGCCCAAAGACTTCTTTCAATACAAAATGTTGGGTTGGTTTGAGTATTTACTCTAATGTACAGGAACAAACTTATGTTAAATCTGTTTCTATACGTGCAGAAAGGAATGTACGAGGGTAGGCAAACTTACTTTAAAGCTTTTCTTAATACAAATTTTGTATTGAAAAAACCTTTTTCGTATGTTTGGATGACTTCGTGCACGCAAAGAGAAACATCTGTTATATCTGTGCCTGTACAATAAAGTTTTTCTAAAAAGTTGTTTATTTTATAGCAAACTTTGGAACTTTCCAAAGGTATATTTAATAGATGATTCTTTAAGAAATAGTATTTGAAAAAATTTTGTTTATTTCAAACCTTTTAAGTTTGTAAAAATTGGTCTCGTCGCAAAAACCTTTCCAAAGAAATTTAGGGTTTTCAAAGGCTTCTTTTACAAAACAATTTTTTACAAAAACATTATAATTTTAATTAATATGATTATTTCGAACGTATTTGCTTTGTGAATCCAAATTGACTGTCAGGCCAAGGTTCGTAACGTTATATTCAGATTGTAATTTTAAAATTTTTGTAATATATCACCCTACTGTATATGTCTACATTGCATTTTGCACAAACAGTAGACGAAGAAAGAAGAAAAGTAAAAATATTCGAGCCACACATGATATTAAGTTTATAGACTTGGTTTTTTGTTTTCTACATCACTCACAGTTTATGGGTAATAGTTGGTCTATAAATCACAAAGTACCCTATATAAAGTTAAAATAATTCAGGTTCTTAACAAATTTTATATGGCATTATTAAAAAAGAGCTAAAGTTCTATGAAACAGCCACAACTTAAAAAAAAGGATTTTCTTAAAAAAAATTCATTGCTTAAACAGTGAATACCATTCGTTGTTTATGCTTATATTTTTCTGAAATTGTAATTGAATGCCATAACGAACCTTATGTTCGTTTTACAATAATCAACTTTAACCTCAATTGCTTGCTCAATGCGGTTTTTATAACAAAATGGTTGCAGTACACATACAGGCACACAAACACACGTACTGGCCGTATTTCTTATTTTACGGAAGTAAAAACATTAAGAAAGAAAAAAATGATAAGAGTAAAAGGCCATAAGAATGCAAGAGGAAAAAGTTTCGACTCTCTGTTATTTTTTTTTTATTTAAAAAATTAAACACACACTTCTGGTAAATTAAAAGTTTGCGGATAGTTGCCGCTGTTGCAAGTTTAAGTCATTAAATACACATTCAATGAAATTTGTAACAAATACAAATCACACAACTTACAACTGAAACAACATAACAGCAAAAAATTATTTTTACCAAAAACTAAAAACCGAAAAGGAAGCTAAGAGTTTTTAAATGTAAAGTGTTCGAAAACAAAATACATATCAAAAGGTAATATAGAAAATTGGCAAAAGAAAATTAATGCAATTAACTTGTAAACATTTTTGCAGTAGCAAAAGCATTTAAGTAAAGGATTAAATAAATTGCAAAAACTTTTATATTTTTTTTTTCAAATACTTTTTGCTTGTACTCCATGGTTCAACTTAAAAAAATCACTGGTATTTTATAGCAGTGGATAACAGTGGTTGCAGCAAAAAGTTTAAAAAATCCAAAGGATTTAACGTGTTCATGTATTAGTCGGCAACCATGTTCGCAAAGTGATTTATTTTCAGTGCACAGAAAAAACTGATTTGGATTTTCAGTAAAGGAATTCAATGAAATAGTAAATATTTTGTCTAGAAACAGACCAACAAACAAATTTGTAAATATGGAAAAAAATATCTCAGAAAATTCAATTGAAAAAAAACCTGTTTTTTCAATGAATAAATTGTTAAAATCTATAAAACAATTTGTCTAAAAATTTTTACAAATTGTAAACAAAAGAATTTACTAAATCAAACAAAAAGATTTACTGGATTTCCTAAGAAATATCAAAAAATTTTTTTGTCTGAATTTATAAAACGATTAGTCTAAAAATACTAACAAATATTTGTACGTAATTATTATTCGAAAAAAAATTTGCCACGGCACGCTTCGTTCTTCAATCCAAAATATTTAATATACACTGTAAGCTTTTGTTGGTTTCCTTCCTCTTACATAGATATTATTTCATTATAAGCAACAATAATTTTAAGAAAAAGAAGAATTTTGGTGTGCCAAAATCAATACTTCTTAGGGTTCCGTACACCAAAAGTGTAAAGGAACCCTATTGTTTCCGCTACGCTGTCCGTCTGTCTGTCTATCTGTCTGTCTGTCTGTCTGTCTGTCACAGGCTGTTTTCTCGGGAACCGTAGGAGCTACGGACCTGAAATTTTCACAGAATATGTAAAACTTTAGCCGCTACAACAAAAAATATATAACAGCTACAAATTAAAAGGGTTTCTAAAGCGAGCAGCGAACAATGTTGAAATGCTAATGTAATTTACAGACACTTATATATAGACACTTTAAATTTGCAAAGTTAGTGTTAATTAGTGTAGCCTGTAGAATAGACTACACCAATCAACGCTGATATTTAAAACAATAAAAATTAAAGGGTGTTCTATCAATTAATGTAATTTTACCATATAATTTAGATAATCTGCTGCATCTTGAAATTTTCAAAAGCGCTGAAACTAAAAAATTCCAAAAAATTTCAAAACGAAAAATCGCCAAATTGAAAAAAGCACTTAAGAAAAGCACAAAAATAAAAAAATCGCTACAACGCAAAAAATCACCAATACTAAAGAGATCGCCAAAAAAACCAAAAACCGCCAAAAACTGAAAAAACTAGTCAAAACGAGATAAAGCACTAAAGCCTAAAAAAATCGCTAAAACTAAATATATCATAAAAAAAAAACGAAAAAAATCGCTAAAATTGAAAAAATGACAAAAACGATAAAAAGGGCCATAACAACAAAAACGCCAAATCTAAAAAAATCGCTAAAACCAAAACGAAAAAAGAGTCAAAACAAAAAAATCACTCAAACTAAAAAAATCACCGAAAACCGAAAAAAAAATCCCCAAAACCGAAAACAGCGCCAAAACTGAAAAAAGCGCCAACAAATTTTTAATATATCGCTAAAACTAATAATATCGGCAAAAGTGAAAAAACGTTAAAACAAAAAAACGCCAAAGCCAAGAAATCGCCAAAACCAAAAAAAATTTAACAAACGAAATATCGCAGAAAAACGAAAAAAAATCACCAAAATGAAAAAAGCGCCAAAACAACGAAAAAATAATAAAAAATATGAAGAAACTAAAATTAAACAAAAAAGCTAAACGAAAATAATGCCAAAAAAAGGGGCAAAAACGAAAAAGATACACATATGTGTATTCGTACGGAACCCTTCGTGTGCGAGCAAAAGTCGCACTTTACTCAATTTATATATGTATATAAATAGATTTTTACTTCCGAGAATTTCACGATAAAATTTATTTTCAAGAATAATTTCTAAATTAGTTTTATTTAAAAATGCTGCCTCGCATAACCTTTTTTCTCTGTTCAAATGCAATTTTACAAAACTTTTTTAACATGCTTTTCTATCCTTTATCCTTCATGGTTTGTCGCATATACATTTTATTGCTTGATTAACTTTAATCAATGTCTGCAAACGTTTTCTTTTAGAATTGTTCAATTTGTTACTGATTTATGGAATGAAAATAATACACGTGTATGCAAACAAAAAACACAGCTAATTTTATTTAACACAAATGCAAGCAAACAAACTTGAGAGTCGCCATTTGTCTTTTGTGCAAAAAATACACTGTGAAAAATAATTTCTATAAAAACTTGTATCTACTTTAATTTAATTGAAAAATTTGTTTTAGATATTTGAGGGATTTTTTTTTTAATTTTTTAGCTTAATAATCTTCAAAAGTGTATAAATCTTAGGCTCTTTATTTCGCCCAAAAACTTTCTTGATATTTTTTTTAGCTGAAATTATAAGCTTAAACAATTTTTATTGCGAAACGAACACAGGAAATGCTAACTAAGACAGGACGTTACGTCATATTGATTTCACAGGTTGTCTGTCACACCACCCATTATATTTGATAAGATTTTTTTATTCTGCTATTTAGATAACCGTCAGTTGTTTAACAAAATTTTTCTACTAATATAGTAACACCAGAATTTTGTTTTCTCAAAAACTCTGCGTAAGGAAGCAAAATAATTTTTCTCTTTATATAAAAAAAGATGTTCCATTTCCTTTAATAAATTAATTTTTAAACAAACTGATTTTACACCCACTTTAAAAGTGTTTTACAAAAATACTGACCGGAACAACGACAACAATAATAGTATCATTGGAGATAAAAATAAAAAAACTTAAAATTTTTAATGTATTTTTTCATACATGCAATTTAGTTTTTACCGTCCAATATCCGGATTGTGTGAAACATGATATTCATTCCTCTGCTCATTCTTTCCTTCACACACACACACACACACACACATGCTTGTACGCTAACATGTCAGCATAGAAAACTACAAATACGAGCCCAGTGACTGCATGATAACGATTGAAAGTTTTATCAAATTTTATTGAAGCGTAAAAAGATTTATTGAACGATGAAGTCGATTTTTTATTAATTTCCGTTTTTGACTTGTTTTTTTATATATTTTCTATTTGGAAACATTGAATTATTATATTCGTTACGTTTTCCTATTCATACATCTAAAACACAATTTGACTGTTTGTGCCTGTTTCTCGCGAAGCTTCTTGTGGTCTTTTAAGCTTTCATGGTTTCTTGTGACACACTCTATATACGCAAGAAGCATAACACGTTATATTCATAAATTTTTATTCTCTTGGTCAAATTAACACCGATAAATAAATAATTTAAGTAAAGTGCGACTTTGGCTCGCAAACGAAGGTTTCAGTACGGATACATACACATATGTATATCCTTTTACGTTTTTGCCCTTTTTTTATTTTGGGAAATTTTCGTTTCGCTTTTTCTTTCAATTTCAGTTTTTTTTAAGTTTTTTTTTTAATTTTTTAACGATTTTTTTACGCTTTTTTCATTTCGGTGATTTTTTCGTTTTTTCCGATTTTTCGTTTTTGCAATTTCCTTTTTTTTGCTTTTGGCGATTTTTTTGTTTCTACGTTTATTTTTTTAACGTTTTTTTCGGTTTTTGACGATATTTTTAGTTTTAGCGATTTATTTTGGTTTTGGCCCTTTTTTCGGTTTCGGGATTTTTTTTTTCGGTTTTTGGTGATTTTTTACAATTTTAGCTATTTTTACACTCTTTCCGTTTTGGCGATTTTTTTTTTTTTTTGTTATAGGGCTTTTTCTCGTTTTGGTGATTTTTTCCTACTTATGACAATTTTTTAGTTTTTTGACGTAATATTTAGTTTTGGCGATTTTTTTTAGGTTTAATTGCTTTTTTTCGTTTTGACAACTTTTTGGGTTCTGGGCGTTTTTTTTTTAGTTTTTTGGCGATCTTTTTAGTTTTTGCGATTTATGCGTTTTAGAGATTTTTTTTAATTTTTTCATTTTGGCGATTTTTCGTTTTGGTATTTTTTTAATTTTTGAATTTTTTAATTATAGCGTTTTTAGGTTTCCGCACACCAAAAGTGTAAAGAACCCTATTGTTTTCGCAACGCTATTCGTCTATCTGTCCGTCAGTCTGTCTGTCAGTCACAGGCTGTTTTCTCGGGAACCGTAAGATCTACGAACATGCAATTTTCACAGAAACTTTGGCCGCTACAACAAAAACTATATGACAGTTTAAAATTAAAGGGTGCTCTAAAGCGAGCAACGAAATATGTTGAATTACTAAAGTAATATAAAGACACTTTAAATTTCCAAAGTTAGTGTTAATAAGTGTAGTCTATAGAATTGACTACACCAATTAATACTGATATATAAAAATATAAAATTTAAAGCGTGTTCCATCAGTTATTGTTATTTTGACTATGCAATTTAGACAATTTGCTGTATCTTGGAAACCGTAAGAGACAAACTCATGGAATTTTAAAAAAAGCTATATATAAAAATTCCAAAATTAAAAAAATGTCAAAACGAAAAATCGCCAAAATGAAAAAAGCACTTAATGGAAAAAACACCAAAATTAAAAAAATCGCTAAAACGCAAGAAAATCACCAAAACTAAAAACATCGCCAAGAAAACTGAAATAACCACAAAAACCGAAAAAAGTCGTCAAAACGAAAAAAAGCACTAAAACCTAAAAAAACCGCTAAAACTAAAAATATCATCAAAATCGAAAAAAATCCTCAAAAATGGAAAAAAATCAGCAAAACGGAAAAAGTGCTAAAACAAAAAAGTGCGCCAAAACTAAAAAAAAATCGCCAAAAACCGAAAAAATTGCCAAAACAAAAAAGTGACAAAACCAAAAAAGTAACGCCAAATATAAAAAACTCACCAACGAAAAAATTCCCAAGCCCGAAAAAAGCGCCAATACTGAAAAAATCGCCAAAACTTAAATAAATCGCTAAAACTAAAAATATCGCCAAAAAGCGAAAAAAACCCTTAAAACAAACAAACGCCAAAATAAAAAAGTCGCCAAAACTTAAAAAATCGGCAAAAAACTAAAAAATCATCAGCCACATGAAAATAAAGCATACGTTCGTTTTCAACTACTTCTACTCAACCGATTCTTATGAAACCTTACACACACATTAAGCTTCTGTGTAAATACTACATCAGGATCAAAAAAGTGGGCTGTGCCACGCCCATGCAAAGTAAATATTCTTTTTCAACAACTTCTACTAAACCGATTCTTATGAAACTTTGCATTAACCTTTAGTTATCGTTATAATGGCCTCATCACATATTACGTAATGCTATTTTCGAAGGTTTTATACCCCCCCCCCCCTATCCTAACGCTTTTTACAAAATTTTCAATATAAAGTATATTATCCGTAACAAATCATTAACCCCCCCTACCCCTCCCCACGGGTCGTTACGTAATATGTGAATGTCCCCTAATACAACATTATGTTTAGAAAAGTGGGCAGTGCCACGCCCATGAAAAATAAATAAGCATTTTAACTTCTTCTACTTTCCCGATTCTTATAAAACTTTGCATACACATTTACCTATCGTTATAATACAACATTGTGGTTAGAAAAGTGGGCAGTGCCACGCCCATGAAAAGTAAATATTGGTTTTAACTAATTCTACTTATCCGATTCTTTTGAGACTTTGCACACACAATTAGTTCTCGTGAAAGTGCATGATGATAAAATATGGGGGCGGTGCCACGCTTATTTTGAAGTCGGTATTTTTTGCAAGAATTATTGTACACGCAGATCTGATCAGAATATATAATCATTTTTAAGGAATTTTCTTTCAAGAAAAAGACAACTTTTGAGACCAGAAAGGAAATCAGAAATGACAGTAGAAATAAAAGTGAAGTCACAGAGAAATTCCATAAAATTAACCATATGCTCTGAATATTCCTTACATGTAATGTCATGTCATAAAATGTTATGTAAACATGACATAACGAAACATGCAGGTTTATTTCTTATTACTCGTATTTTAGGTAAATAGATCTTAAGAACCTCGTTCCTGCAACGCCGAGCATTTTTGTTTTTCTCAATGTCAATTAAGGTTTTTCTGCAGCTCCTGCTAACAGTGGCTGCAACTTTAAAGCCTTTAAAAAGAAGAGAGTAGGCTTATTTACTATATTTTTTCCAATTTATAAAATTTCAATGTAGAAGCCAACCTTTTTGGCAATATTCTATAAATCCCTGGTAGATTGCCATCTGGAATTTGTTTAAAAAAACCCCCCAACCTTCATTGTACCCTAAATCCTCAAATGAAGGCTGCAAAATTTTATTCTGGCTTCAGTAGCAAAGATAAAATAACTAAAAACGAAAAGTTAAAAATTAGTAAAGTAACATGTCAGTATAAATAATGTATTTTTGTATGCCACCAAATGTTGCAGTTGCTCTTATGAAAAATGTACAAAATGCGCTTCAGCAGGCAAAAAAAAAAGTAACAATAATAAATAAAATAATCTAGCATACAAGAGGAGCATAAAGTTCATTTACTCGTACAGCTGCTGCAGTAAAAATAATATAAAACAAAAACTTCCCACAAACACTCTCATTCTTGCACAAACGTGTTCGTGTCTACATAAAACTATTTGAAATTCAACGCTTGATTTACGTTCAAAATTTTGACATTATCTCTGTATTGAAATACATACTAACTAACTACCTTCCTTTCAAACCGTAGCAAAACAAATGTACGTAAAACGTATCGTGAAAATTATAAATGACTCTGCAAGTCCGTAAAAAAATCATATGGAAGGGAGAGAAAAAAAAAAGGATTTCAATTTGAGATTCGTGCGTTATATTTTGTTTGTATGAGTTTACGCGTAACTCATTGCAGAGTATGTGCTTCAAAAACTTTATTTTTCGCGAATACTGTTTTATTTTTCTTTGCTACGCAGTGTACGTGTTTTTGATAAAATATCAACAATATTATAGCAACCTGAGAGTTGTGAACGAGAGGTATGTTTCAACGTCGAATACTCTCTTACACGTATGCTTCAACAAATAATTTTTACAAGCTGATTTGTACACACGTTTGTCTTTAAAGAAAATATTTGATTTTTTTTATGTGATTAAAGAAAGTATACATATGAAGTTATTTGGAACGTTTTTAACACGTGGGAAATTTTAATTTTTATTCCAAAAAACTCATGTTTTAATTTCAAAGTAGGGATAGAATTGTTGACAACATTACACTGACGATCATTTCTGTATACGAGCAAAATAAAGTTAATCATACAAGATCCGGCTCGCTCATGCAAGTAAAATACTGTCTCATCAGCTTATTCAAACTGAAAAAAAGGAGCAAAAATTTTAAGGTATTTCTGGCTTTCCTGCAAAAACACTTAAAGACTTTGAGGGGAATCGAACTCGCAAGCCCTCAACTGATAGTTTGACCGAGTCATCTTATGCCAAAATTTACAGTCAATATTTAATTATTAGTAAACTAAAACGATAACTATTGTTTAACTAAAACTTCATATTCACAGTTTATTGTTTAGCTAAAAATTTTAATATGGGTAAAGTAAGGGTTACCATTCTTTGGAATATTATTAGGAATATCAAGTTTATATGTAAACAAGCAAAAATAAAGAAATAAAGAATATTTAATTAGTCTTGGCTTGAGTTTGGTTTTAATTTAATTTTTCAATTAAATTATATTCTTATTTAGAGATAAATGTGAAGCATGTAGGCGAAGAAAAGTTTGACTGCGCGGAGAGTTGAACTGACGTTTCGATAGCTCCCGCTAATCTCATCAGAGCTCTTTACCGCTGCAACTCTTGACTGCAAACCACCGACTTTGGTCTAGTAGTCTAAGCGGTAAAGAACTCTGATGGGATTAGCGGGAGCTTTCGAAACGTCAGTTCAACCCTCCGCGTAGTCACAGAATTTTCTTTGTTTACATGCTTCACACGCTTTAAATGAAAAACAAACTTTTTGTCTGCAGCAATTTTAAATTAAAATAGAAAAAACAACTGATATTAATTTCTTTTTAGCATGTAAACATTATACGAAACAAAGAATGCAGAAGAAAATGCCATTAAAAACTCGCAAAAATAGTTTTATTCGTTCAACAAACAAAAGAAAAGAAAAGAAAAAAAAAACATAAAAGAAAGCCTTTCAGCCAATATCAACCTTTTAACCACTTTAGTGCCTATAAACCATTATTGCCGTTGTACAAAAACAGACAGTCTGTTAAACCGCCAGTTAGTTACAGTGTAGGCACCAATCAGTGTTTCCTGCCGAACTAGCAGTGCATGTCATTGAAGGCCTCCTTTTTTTGTTGCTTTTTTGTATCCTTTTATATGTCCTCTAGCCAAAGAACCAAAAGTAAACTTTAAATGAATTTGCCTTGAGCGAGTATACCAGCATTTACAACGTTAATCAATTTCCCCAGTCAGGTGTTAACACAGCCACACCTGTCAGATGGTGTTTGGCGATACACAGGTGCAATAGACAATATTTGTTTAGTTGGATTGAATAACGATTTTTAGCTAGAAAGAGGTTGTTGCGATGTAAAAATTTATATTTTATTAATTCCAGATTTTAGCTAATTTTTCAAGGACTTTTCGGGGTTACAAATAAAAGGTTTTTTGGCTCAGAAAACATCCACAGAACATCCACACAAGTAGAAAAATTACCATGTGGCAAATGAACAATACCCATTGATAGCTTTTCATCATCCAGGGAATTTTCCAAGAGCAGAGTTTCTACTAATCCTTCATTAAAAATACGAGCTTTAAATCTATTAGTAAACTTAGCCGCCCCTCGATCAACAGCTATAATTTCTTAAAACATTGTAATCAGTTAATTTTTGCAATTGTTTTTATTATTATAAATAAAAACATTTAACATGTTGGTTGCATTCTGAAAAAATATTGAATTCGTATAAAAATGTATTGAGCGTTACATAAAAAATTTGTAAATATAATTTATTTATAAATTTTAGGACGTTAAAAAAGTTGACAGCAGCTAAAGGGTATAAATGATATAAAGAACATTACATGTTTACAAATTTTTGATTTTCTTTCCAAAAATTTTGCTTCTACCGACCGCACTGTGGGTTGTCATATTTTCGAAAAATCACCAAATAAAAATAAAATCATCAAACCCCGAAACAAATCGTCAAAACGAAAAAAAGCACCAAAACTAAAAATATCGTAAAAAATACACCAAACCAAAAAAGCACCAAATCTAAAAAAGGCCGCCATAACTAAATAAAATCACCAAAAAGCGAAAAAAGTCGCCGAAACGTGCCAAAACTAAAAATAAATCGCTAAAACTAAAAAAAAATCACCAAAAACTTAAAAAACGCCAAAGGGGAAAAAAGCCCCAAAACTAAAAACGCTTAAACTAAAAATATCGTCAAAAAACTGAAAAAATCGCCAAAATAAAATAAAAGCTCCAAAACTAAAAAAGCACAAAAACTAAAAATGCGCCAAAATTAAAAACAAATCGCAAAACCGAAAAAATTGCCAAAAACGAAAAAATCGCTATAACTAAAAAAATGCTAAACTAAAAAAATCGCAAAAGAATATATTGGCTAAAACAAAAAACATCGCCAAGAAATAAAAAAATAATCAAAAAATGAAAAAAAACGAAAAAAATTGCCAAAACAAAAAAAATCACCAAAACTAAAATAATCGCCAAAACGAAAAAAGCCCCACAACAAAAAAAAAATCAAAGAAACCAAAACCATCGTCAAAAACCGCAAAAACGAAAAAATCGCCAAAACCAGAAAAAAATCGCCAAAACAAAAAAAAAGTCAGAGCTAACAACAAACGTCAAAAACTGAAAAAATCGCACAAGCAAAGAAATCGTTAAAACTAACAAAAAAATCGCAAAAAAAACAAAAAATAGCCAAAACTAAAAAATCTCCAAAACGAAAAAAATCGCCAAAGCTAAAAAATCGCCAAACCTAAAAATATCGTCAAAAACAAAAAAATGGCAAAACGAAAAAAAGATTCCAAGACTAAAAAAATCGCATAAAAGGAAAAAGGTTACCAAAACGAAAAAAATCGCGATAACATTAAAAGACCAAAAAAAAAAGAATTGCCAAAATGAAAAAAGGGATGTACGTATGTGTATGGTATTCGAGGGGAACCCTTTATTTATTTGTTTTTAGAGAGTAGATGTATTGTGCTTTCAAACCATATAATCATCTTTTGTGATGTATTTTTCGCAAAAATCATTTCCAGAACAACAGCGAAAGCAAATAAAACGCTCAATACACAAAAATGTTAAAAAATCGAAAAATATAATTTTAATTCAGGATCCATTAAATAGGGCGAAAACTGAATATGAATCCTACTCATATTCCTATTAGCTATATTGATAGACAAAAACACAAAATGTACATTTAGAATGAGAATCACCCTTATATATAAAAAGATTTTGCTAACACTCATCGAATATTATCTATCTGTTAATTTAATTTGTAGGGCGTGCTTAAACAAAATATGGCATTCATATAAAAATAGAGCGTTACTTTAACAAAATACAGAAACATGATAAGGCCGAGAATTTTAGAATGTTAAAAAGAAATTAATACGGGCAAGCTAGAAAAAAAAACCCAGCAAAAAAAATGATATGAAAAAATTTTCTGATATTTTTATGACAAAAATTTTTTAGTTTTTAATAAAACTCTTCCAGAAACCAACAGCACAGCACGCATCAACTGGCAATATTATTTAAAAAGTAAAGTTATCTTAAGAAGGAAGAGTAACGTTTCCAATTTTTTACAAGACTGGTTAAATATTTGAGGTTTTCCTGTGAAATTAAATTATTTATATTGATTTTTATAATATATTTTTGTTGTGTATTTCTACAAAAACAAAAATTACTTGATTTCTCTTGGCCAATTAAAATGTAATGCCTCATTAATTTTTCCATGGTCATAAACTCATACAAAAATTTATTATTTTATATTAAAGCAATACAAATACTCAAAGCCATTTATATAATTTTCATGTGGCCAAAAACACTCGTATTGAAAATCGCACACATACAAATGCATTCACATACGGTCTAACACAGAGATAATTTCAAACAAAACAATGGAAGTAACGGAAATGGCCATTGGCAGAATTTTTTATTGCTTCAAAAAGCAATCACATGTAAACGCGTAGTGTTTTCAGTGTGTGTGTGTGTGTGTGTGTGTGTGTGTGTGTGTGTGTGTGTGTGTGTGTGTGTGTGTGTGTGTGTGTGTGTGTGTGTGTGTGTGTGTGTGTGTGTGTGTGTGTGTGTGTGTGTGTGTGTGTATTACAATTAATACGTTGCACAGAGGTACTGATTGCAAAGAAATGGTTATGAATATGGTTCGGATCATACAGAAAAGCATTTTTTGGTGATATGACCTTTATCCTTAATTAAAGAAGAAACTTTCCAAGTTTCAAATAAAAATATTACAAGCCTTTTACGAGTTCCATATTTGATACTAAATATTTTGCGGCCGAGCCCACTGCAAACTGCTGCTGGTTGGTTAAGCGTATGTGTATTGACTTTTCATCTCTATATATTTAATTTCTCCCTAGAAAATTAATCTAAATACAAGAAAATCAAATACAACGAAATAAAAACTTAAACACTTAAAAAAATAGAGAAAAATATGAAAATGAAACGGAAACCTTTAAACAGCAAATTTAAAGAAATTGCACAGTTTTTATTTGAAAATAAAAAATTAATGACCAAATCTATCATATTGTGAACAAAAATCCACACTAAAAATTAATAGTCTTACCACAAAAGACTTAATTCAAACTGCACTTTGTTCAACAAAAATATTTTGTCACCAAACAATGAAACTTTTTGAAAATAGCTGAAAAAATAGTTAAATCAATTTTACATTAGAAATGTACAGCATCGCTTCATAAAGTTATGATAAATGATCAATTTTGTTAATGAGGTGTATGTGATAATCGTGTGAAATGACAAGTAAAATTGTAAAACTTTTTTACTGTTGGCTGCTTAATACACTATTTTCTCTTTGTCTATTGATATTTCTGTCTGTCCTGTTCAATGTAGTTTACATTCTGTTGTAAAAAAGAACAAGTTTTTATTTCGTCATTTGATTTGTTTTTATTATTTCAAATTCTTTTCTTTTTCGATGCTCGCGCCAATAATGAAAAACTTTATTATATTCCGCTTCCGCCCCATCCCTTCCGTTTTCCTATTTTCTCTTATGTATAAGTGAAATGTTTTAACTGAAACTATTACCATGATATCATTAAGTTCGCTGACTTTTTTTTTTCTTCTTTATCGTCATTTTTGGCTTTTTATTTGTGAAATGTTTTAAGTGAAATAAAAATTCAAATAGTTGCTACATTCACGCCAAAGAAATAAAATTAAAGTGAAACGAAAAAGAAACCTCAATAAAATGAAAAACTTAAATTGGCAAAATAATATTCATCGACTTAATATGGACATCTAAAAATCATAAAGAAATTTATACTCTCAATGGCTGCTGTTTTTAAATCTGATTATACACTAAGGAAAAACATTATCTTTAAAACGAACAACCATACATTTCATAAAATACTTATGAAAAAAGTATCTATTAAAAAAGTACCTTTTAAAAAAAGTACCTTTTAAAAAAAGTACCTTTTAAAAAAAGTACCTTTTAAAAAAAGTACCTTTTAAAAAAAGTACCTTTTAAAAAAAGTACCTTTTAAAAAAAGTACCTTTTAAAAAAAGTACCTTTTAAAAAAAGTACCTTTTAAAAAAGTACCTTTTAAAAAAAGTACCTTTTAAAAAAAGTACCTTTTAAAAAAAGTACCTTTTAAAAAAAGTACCTTTTAAAAAAAGTAACTTTTAAAAAAAGTAACTTTTAAAAAAAGTACCTTTTAAAAAAAGTACCTTTTAAATAAAGCACCTTTTAAAAAAGTACCTTTTAATAAAAGTACCTTTTAAAAAAGTACCTTTTAAAAAAAGTACCTTTTAAACAAAGTACCTTTTAAAAAAGTACCTTTTAAAAAAAGTACCTTTTAAAAAAAGTAGCTTTTAAAAAAAGTACCTTTTAAAAAGAGTACCTTTTAAAAGAAGTACCTTTTAAAAAAAGTACCTTTTAAAAAAAGTACCTTTTAAAAAAAGTACCTTTTAAAAAAAGTACCTTTTAAAAAAAGTACCTTTTAAAAAAAGTACCTTTTAAAAAAAGTACCTTTTAAAAAAAGTACCTTTTAAAAAAAAGGCCATAAAAAAGTACCTTTTAAAAAAGTACCTTTTAAAAAATTTATTTTTTAAAAAAAGTACCTTTTAAAAAAAGTACCTTTTAAAAAAAAAACACATTTTAAAAAAGTACCTTTTAAAAAAAGTACCGTTTAAAAAAAGTACCTTTTAAAAAAAGTACCTTTAAAAAAAGTGCCGTTTAAAATGGGTACCTTTTAAAAAAAGTACCTTTTAAAAAAGTACCTTTTAAAAAATGTACCTTTTAAAAAAATTACTTTAAAAAAAAAGTACTTTCAAAAAAAAGTACATTTTAAAATAAGTACCTTATAAAAAAAGTACCTTTTAAAAAAAGTACCTTTAAAAAAAGTACCTTTAAAAAAAGTACCTTTTAAAAGAGTACCTTTTAAAAAAGTATCTTGTAAAAAATACCATTTAAAAACGCAGTTTTCATTTTAAAATTTATGCGTTTATTTTATGAAATATTATACACAAAAAAATCTTTTAAAATGAGAATCACCCACATATATCATTTGCCCATTCCTAATGCATATTTTTACTAATACCCGTTTAAAATACTTAAGGAAGTATTTTGTCAAAAATAACTTTTAAAACTTATGGCGTTTTCTTTTCTACAAAAATGTATTGCACTATTTGCCCTTTTTAATGAAAATTTGGAATGTAATCATGTTTCGAAGAAGTGAATTTATTAGAAATTATTGTATCTTCCCTTACGAAGGGAAATTTTTCCTTTAAAGGAATGTTAAATTGCAATTTTTTTATAAAAAGTAAAAAATTTCACATTTTTTGTAGAATAGAAAACGCCATTAGTAGTTTTAATGAAGTTTCTCTGAAAAAGAGATCAAACTGAATCTACATAATGTAGCGATTCATAGTACAATCATTCAAAAACAACATGAGAAAAAGCAAAATGAATACAAAATTTACACTGCAAATAAAATCGTAAAATTGCTTTATTGCGTGAGTGTGAATTTTCTTCCTACGCACACACATACACACATACGCGTATTCGATGTATTAAATAAACCAAAAATGTTGTATTTATTGAATTGAATTTTTATTAAACCATACACCATAATCTGGTGTTTTTAGAATGATTTATTAATTGTTTGTTTGCTTATTTATTGTATGTATTGAAGTAAAAACGTTGTGTTTTTGGGTTTAATTTCATTATATTTTTTTTTTTTGCTAGTTTTCCGATTTCATTTTACTCAAAGCAATTTATTATTAAAGTTTTTATTTGTTATTGTGTGTTTGTTTGGTTAGTTTTTCATTAGAAATTCTGCAATATTTATAAATGTAGGTCAATAAATTAAAATTTAATTGAAATAGATAAACATTCACAAGTACATAATAAATATTTAATGAGTGTTAATCTACAAATTACTGCTAAATACAATATAATTCATCTGGGCATTATGCGACATTTTTAGTTTTCCGCTTAAATTCCAAATAAATTTCTTTTGGTGTACGATTTATTTTAAATGCAAACTAAATGGCAAAGCAACATCTTCAAATAAAAACAATGCCAGTTAAGAGATCCTTTGGGAAATGAATTGAATGAAAGCAAAACCAAGCTAAAGAAAAATACCAAACTCAACAGAACACAATAACAATGAAATAAGTATTCTCAATTCAATTCAGATTCTAATGCATACTCATCCAACAATATCAACAGAAAACTTAAACTTTTTGAATTGCTAAACAGTTGACATTAAAGGATTTGTTAAATTGAAAATTTTCTTTTATGCTCAAAGACATAAAGACAGAAATACATGTATTAAAACATTCGCAAAGAAATTAGAATGCACTTGTATGTGCTATTTAGGTAAAACTGCAGCTATGCTAGATGTCAAACAATAAATGTACTTTGTAGCCACAATGAACAATTGCTTGGAACATACAGAAATGGATATTGAAATTTTGTTAAATTAAAACAAACGCAATTTTGAGAATGTAGCATTTTCAAATATTTGAAAAGAAATACATAGTTGTGACTTAGTTTGGATAACCATATTATGGTTAAAAACAGCCATATTATGGCTTCAACAACTATATTATGGTTGGGACAACTAAATAACTAGAGCTCTAGCAAACAATATTAAATATAGTCTTAACTATGATGAGAAAAGTGTCATGATTTATTGAAAGTCTAAAAAAAATTATTATCTATTTTCTCTGGGACTCATTTTAGGGGAAGTTAAATATAGCCCCTTTTGGACATAGTTATCGAGATAGGAAATCTTGTAACCTTTAAGCTTAAGGGCTTATTCACATATTACGTAACGCTATTTTCGGGGGTTTTACCCCCTTTTACCCTTTATATAATATTTTCAGTATAAAGTATCTAGTCCGTAACAAATATTTAACCACTCCCCTCCCTCCCCCTTGTAAAGTAATATGTGAATGGCACGGCCCCTAAGGTATAAATTGTGTTCGTAATTTTATTTAAAATACCACGAGGAACTTTTTTGTGGAACATTTAAATCCTCTAACTCTTCGGTCTTTGTTCTAAAATGCTTTACGAGAATATATGTAAGAAAATATTTTAAGCCTTACGTTCATGGTATGAGATATCTTCATAACTTTTGTATAAAACTCCACGATAAACAGTTTTGTGGAACATTTTAATCCTCTAACTCTTTGTCGTATGGGTCTTTTTGTAACTTTTTTTGTACCTTTTGAGCAAAAAATCCCCTTCGGCAGTGACATTGCGTGGTGATATGTTGTACAATAATATATGCCATACAATTCCATTATCGGTTTTTACCGGTTTCACCGCTGAAGGTGATGCTTTTGTGGTTCTTTTGAAAAAATAGACAAAAAGACCCATTCAACAAAGAGTTACAGGGTTCAAAATTTTCCACAAAAATGTTTCCCGTGATGTTTTACATAAATATACTAAACACATATTATACCTTTACCGTAAGGCTTACAAGATTTCTTATGCCGAGTCACTATAGGCACGTACAGAAGAGAGGTGGAGAATTCACATACCCCTTGATTGAATCCCAGATGTAAACTTTAAGATGGCTGATACTCGTATATATTTTTTAGCGACCTCTACTATAATCAATCATTAGAACCTTGTTGTACACAGAAAGAATTTTGGTCATAGAGCCTGTGAATTTCATCATTAATCCAATGCAAAACTTCATTAACATTTAACCAATGCCACGCTTCGTTGTATTAATGAAACAAGTTTTGTAAAAATTATTTTACTAAAAATGTCATTGTACATTATAATATAATTTCGTTGGTACAATGTAATAATTTCGCTAAAAATAAGAAAAATTAAGAAAATTCATTCATTATTTTAATGAAATTATTTCATTATTTTATTGAAATTATTTCATTGTTTTAATGGAATTATTTCATTATTTTGATGAAATTATTTCATTATTTTAATGAAATTATTTCATTATTTTAATGAAATTCTGTGATTATTATAATAGTATTCTGTCAATATTTTAATTAAATTATTTCATTATTTTAATGAAATTATTACACTACTTAATAGCATCATTAGTTTATCTCTTTTACTGAATATTTTAATTTACTGACAATTCCATGCTAAAAATACGTACGATAGACGCCAACGCACATCAGAAAAATGTGTAATGCTGACGACCGCTCACAGTATCCAACACAGACTTTCGATTCTCATCATTTTCTTTATAGGCTACGTCTTAATTAATTCAGCCAACAGCACTGCCAGAATAATGTGGCTATGAGTATATAATAATAAGAAAGATTACAACATAAGCAAACATATGAAACTATTTTGTTGTTCGCTTTTAGTTGCCAACTGTCGAAAAATATAAGAGTATGTTTAAAAGAAGTATATATGTATATGTGAGTTGTTTGATTGGTCTTTCATTAATGCAATGAAACTTTTCATGAAATAAATTTCATTGAAATTATGACAGTCAGGGATCTAAAATTTTGATTTTTTTTATTTATTTCCAAAATTTTAAATATCGATTAAAACATTTTGTCAAAAACAAAAGGGATTTCCATAAACTATGAAAGCCAATTAAGCAGTTCCAATGAAATTCTTGAGAAATATTTCATAAGAGTTGTGACAAAAATCTAACGAAACTGTTTCGTTAAATTTATGAAGCGAAATTCTTCCAGTGTATTGCTAATACCTATTTAATACATTCGAAAGAAGTTCACAATCGTAGTCGTTTAACCATCCCTGACATAACTGTATATTGTAATGTTTTGTTTATGAATATATATGTGAGCATTGTAAATGGCTGACTATGTGAGAAATGTATCTACTAAATGTGAGCACAAAGTGTCAGTTTGAAAGCTTCAGTTTGTGAATTACAATCACCCCTTGCTATGTTTTTCTGCTCATTCTAAAAACAATATTATGTGTGCATGAATGTACTTATGTATTTAGTATGTATGTAATTTGTATTTTATTATGCAGAAAGGCCAAAAAAAGGCTTAAGATGTACATGTTTGTATCTTTTTGAAGTGCATGTGAAATGATGTCAATTGTGAATTGTACAGGATTTTTATTGTACAATTGACACAAGTGTCTATTCAATATTTGTACAATGAATTTATGCATTATTCTTTCAATGTTCTCTATATCTGCTTTACACTCAATTCGAATATCAACTACAAACAATATATGTGCTTAAAAAAAATTAAATAGTGTAAATTTTTTGGGGATTGCGCACACCTTTAGTATCTACTCATGTGCGTGTGTGTGTGTGTGTAAAATAGAATATATATTTCCTTCTCTTTGTATTAAATTCAATGTTTAGATTTTTACTAGAATTGTTTTTTTATTTATTTCTAATGGTTTATTTCTATTCCTTCCTTTTCCTCAAAACTTTTTGTTGCTATTTACACTCCTATTATTGTTGTTCTTTTTTTTATATTATGCTGGTTGTTTTAAGCTGAAACTAAATTTATGGAAGTTCCTAATCTGAAACTAATTCAATTGTTGTTTCGAAAATCACATTTGCCATTTGTAGTTATTATTGTTACAACTTTTTTTCTCTCCCTCTTTTTGTTACAATCGCTGTTCATTTCTGCTATGAAAAGTTAGTAAACATTTATGTGTGCTGCTGCTTTCGAAAAGCCTGGAAAACAGTTAGAGGCGTAAACGTAATAAAACTGTTACGAAACGCACTTGAACGTGCTCAACTTAAAGTTGGTTGAATTTCTTTTTTCATAACTCTAACATACCAAAGAGAAAAACAATTTAACTTTTTTTTACTAGAAAAAAAAAAGTAAAATAAACAATACTAAATTCAATAGACTAATGAAATATTTATTTTATTCTGGTAAATCTTTCTTCCGACAATTTTAATGTTATATAGTTTTGGGCAAGTTTGAAATTGTTAATCTAGGGGTTAGTTGACCTTTAAAGGGGGCTTTTTAATGCAAAAGGAAACACAGAAATTAAAAGGTCTTGTTTTTTCTCTGCTTACATCAGCACGTTTTTGAACAAATTTATTTTTATGGCTTGTTAAAAATATAAGATAAATTACATATGATTGAACAGCATATTTGAGAGCAAATAACACTAACCGGATATAAAAAAAAACGTATTTTTATTAAAATTCGCCGTTTAATTTAGTATTCAATAGAACACTGAAGATGGCACATAGCCGAAACCGGTCTGTTTACAAACCAAATTTGACGTGGGATGACGGAAAATCGTTCCAAATTTTATTTGTTCTTCTTTCGCTGTTGTCTCGTGATTAAATTCAATCGATTTCCAATATTAATAATATTATGTCAGCAAGATATCATAAAGCAAATATCAACATAACTATGCTAAATAGAATTGACAGAGATTTTAGTGAATTTTTGCCTGGAAATCAATACATCCAATGCCGCATTGTATCCTGTCCCATACGCAAGAAATGAAAATTTTCATATATATATATGAAATATTTTTCGACATGTGTATAACAAATCTAAAATTATGTTTGATAGCCCTGTGGTGATTTTCGTTTCACAAGGAGCAAAAATATGCCCGCATCCTTACAATAATCAGAATTCCTTATATATAATCAGGACTCACTAAAACCTAATAACTATTTTTAAAATAGTGTTTAATAACCCTGTGGTAAATTTCGTTTCATTTGGAGCAAGGATGCGCCTACCTCCCATATATCCTTTTTTTCAAAAATTTAATTTTTGCTAGATTAATTAGAATTGACTAAAAACCAAATTTTTTTACTCAAATTATGCTTAGTATGCTTGTGGTAAATTTCGTTTTATTTGATTCATTTGTTTATATGTACGTATATCCAGATTTTCAAAAACAAACTTTTTGCTACATAAAAGATCAGAATTAACTAAAAGCTAACAACTATTTCTAAAATTTTGTTCTACAACTCTGTACTGAATTTTGATTTTTCCGGAGCAAGGATATGACTACCTCCCATATATCCTTTTTTCAAAAATTAAATTTTTGCTAAATTTATAATCATATACATATATTTTTAAAATTATGCTTTATAACCCTGTGGCGAACTTGGTTTCATTCGCAGCAAAGATATGCCTACCTGCCATATACATATCCTTTTTTAATTAATTTTTAACTAAATATATGATCAGAATTTACTAAAAAACTAAACATGTTTCCTTAAATAATGCTTAGTATCCTTGTTGTAAATTTCGTATCATTTGAAGCAAGGACATGTCTTATCACCCATATATCCTAATTTTCATAAATAAAATTTTAGCTTCACTTATAATAAGAACTAACAGCTATTTCTAAAATTATGGTTATAACTTTATTTTGATCCTAGTTTCAGTCGAAACAATGATATGCCTACCTTCGATATGTCCTTATTTTCTAAAACGAAATTTGAGGTACATTTACAATCAGAATACACTAATATATAAATTTCTAAAATCATGCTTAATAACGCAATTATGTGCTTTTTTTTGCATTCGCAGAAAGGATAGGCGTACTTCCCATACATCATTGTTTTTAAAAATTAAACTTTATTTACAATAATATTTATAACTCAGTAAAGACCAACAAATATTCTTTAAATTATATTTGAAAACCCTATGCTGAATTTTGTTGCATTTGGAGCAATTATATGCCCATCACAAACACATCCTTATTTGTGATCAGAACTCGCTAAAACATAACAACTATTTCTAAAATTATGTTTAATAAAATTGTGGTGGATTTCGTTTCGATCGGAGCAAGGATATGCCTACCTCCCATATATCCTTTTGTTCAAAAATCATTTTAGCTACATTTGTGATCAGAATTTACTAAAAGCCAACAATTTTTCCTGAAATCATATTTAATATCGTTGTGGTAAATTTCATTCGAGGCAAGGACTACTTCTCATATACATATGTATAGTGTTTTAAAAAATTAAATATTAGCAAGATTTATGTTGATAGCTAACTAAAAACTATAACTATTTCTAAAATTAATTCTAATAACGCCGTTGTGAATTTGGTTTTATTTAATGCAAGGATATGCATGTCTCCCATATATCCTTTTTTTTCAAAAATTTTATTTTAGCATTTGCTAAAACCTAAAAATTTTTCCTCGAATTATGCTTAGTATTTTTGTAAGAAATTTCGTTTTATTTGAAGCAAGGATATGCAGCCATATATCCTTATTTTAAGAAATCAAATGTTAGCTACTCGTATATTTATGATTGATAATCCCGCAGTGAATTTTGTTTCTTTTAGAACCAGGATATGCCTACCTCCCATATATCCTTATTTTCCAAAATAAAATTTTAGGCACATTTATAATTAGAATACATTAAAAATGCATATATATTTCTAAAATCTTGCATAATAATCATATGCGAAATTGTTTATCACTCGCAGAAAGAGTATGCCTACACTTCCATATATCCTTATTTAAAAAAAAACAAATTTTAGCTAGAGTTATAATCAGAATACACTAAAAAATAATATATACTTAGCTTTAAAATTATGCTTAGCAACCCTGTGGTGAAGCTCGTTTCATTTGGAGCAAGAACGTGCCTGGCTCCCATATATCCTTATTTTCAAAAACCAAACAACTATTTCTTAAATTATGTTTAATAACCCCGTGGCGAATTTCGTTACTTTCGGTGCAAGTATATGATTGTCTTTCATATATCCTTATTTTCAAAAATTGTGTTTTAGCTAATAAAAACTGACAGCTATTTCTAAAATTATGTTTGACAACACTGCGTTGAAATTTGTTTCATTCGGAGCAATTATGTGCTTATCTTTCATATATCCTTATTTTCAAAAATTAGATTTTAGCTAAATTTATAATTGGAGTCCACTAAAAATAACCAACTACATTTAACTAGATCTATGCTCCATCATTTCGTGGTAAATTTCGTTTCATTCGGCGTAATGGTATAATAGCTCTCCCGTATATCCTTAATTTCGAAAATTTGCTTTTTACTCTATTTAGAATCAGAATTCGTTGCATTTGGAGCCAGGAGCTTACTACCTCACATACATCCTTATGTTCAAAAATTAAATTTTAGCTACATTTGAAATCAGACCTCACTAAATCTTAAAAACTATTTATAAAATGCTATTTAATAACTTTGCGGTGAATTTCGTTTCTTTCGGAGCAAGGATATGCCTACCTCCCATATATCCTTATTTTGAACAATTTAATTTTACACTAAAATACTCTCGAGTACACTAAAAATCTACAAATATTTTTTAAAACTATGCTTAATAACAATGTGGTAAATTTTATTCCCTAAAAATGATTGTTACATAGCAATTAATATTTAATCCTTTGATTGCAAAAGATGGCTCGTACTTATAACCTGATTATTATTTTTCAAAGTAGCTAGAGACAAACCAAATATTGCTTAAATTATCCAATAGATGACTAGAGGTTACATTGTAGCTTATGTACAGGACAAAACGTTACTTACACACACGCTTTTATATTCAAAAAATTCATTTATTGACTTTTTCATAAGATGGCTCTCAAAACCTTACGAAAATTTTGCTAAGATCGTAATGCAAAATTAATTCTTTTAAGCTAAAAGATATGCTTTGACTATTTAATTTGCTTTACTCAATGACAACGAATCTGCAATAATAATGAAAAAAAATCATGAATTTCTTCCTTCATTAATTATTAAATAATCCTCTGCCAAATTATACTCGTCTGAGTATTCTTATGCTCTTGTCAAAATTAACTTGATAATATTGCCGTCAGGGAAACCAGCTGAAAATACGTTTTTTCACTCACACACTTGTCGCATTTTGCAGCCCAAAGTGGGCCGGCTTTTTGAGCTTTAGTCTGAACATATTTAAGCTGTCTTTGACATTTTCAAAGTTTTTACAATAATGCTTAAGTAGAAATGAATTCAGATGAAATGACATCAGTTCAGTTTTATTCCATCAGAAATTTTCTTTATTTTGCATTCATTGTCATGTTTCACAAAAATATTTCATGTTTCTCTTAACATTTTAATCTGTAAATTTATTTTTTCTCCCCCCATTTCGATACAATTTCTGTTTAATTTTTTTTTTAATATTTGTTGCCTTGTTAAACGCATGTGTCTAACATCATACACAGAAATGATGCTTCCACTCAAGTTTGAACAGGCATTTCATGTTGAGGCACTTGTGTTTGATTTAACGAAGAAGAAATTGAACAAAATGGGATGAGGATGTAGTTGATGATGTTGTTACTTCTGTTGCTCACATATTTGCAACATTTTGCAAATCATCAAATATCACATGTCCTATTCCATTGTCGATTATATAATGGATTTTATTGTTAAAACGTGCTACTCGTGTATTGGATGTGTTTAAAGGACAGATGCTGCATTTAATTTTTTTTTTCTTGAAAATATATTTCTTCATTTTTTTATTTTTAGTAATGAAAACAAATAGAAAATACTTTGGACTTAACAGAAAAAATAAGCAAAAAAAAATGCTTCGTAAAGCAAAATAACTTTCTTGGTTAAAAAAAAACAAACAGAACAGAACGCTCAAGAATTCAATACACCTTAGAGAAATAGCTTTACATTTGCACTTAACGGTTTTTTTATTTAAATCCTTGCATATGTTGTAAAAAGTTATTGTTGACAACACCAACTTGTATTTTTGAATTTTCGACATGACAACAACACCCTTGGCTATAATTCTGTAATTTGAAGTGCTGAAAGCTGCATATCAATTTTCAGAAAATGTTGAAACAATTATTGGGATTTGAATGAATTGATTTCAATAGAGTTAAATTTGAAGAAATTATTATTAAGGTGATGAAATTTCAATACAAAGATGATGAAATTTCATTACAAAGAAAGCAAAAATGTCATATATGTATATAGTATTTTTGTTAAGAAAGAGGACAAGAAGGAAGGACGTTAATCCTTTTTGAGGAAGAGAACTTTAAATTGCAATGAAACACTGAAAAATATTTTCAATAATAGTGCGAATGATTTAAATGTACGAATATGATTATTGCAATTTGGCCAGCAAGCTCAATGCTTTGTCCCCATTTAGAGAGTCATTCATACTAAACGAGACTACTGCTTATATCAGAATTAAGAGAACATTGAAGTTTGAAACAAATCATTGCAAGAACTTGCCCACCTCCCATGTATTGCTAGTTCTAAAAATTGTATTATTGCTACAATTGTTATTGGAATGCAACAAAAACTAGTTACTATTTTAGAAATTATGTTCTTAAGGCCTGTGATAAGTTTCATTCGAATCAGTGCAAGGACATGCCTACCTCCCATATATCCTTTATTTTAAAAACAAACTTCAAGCTACAATTATGATCAGAATGCAACTAAAATTAATCTGTTAAACTTCTTAGAAAAGGTATTGGAAATCCACGCAAGGAAATGCATACATTTTATATACATCCTTAATTTTGAATATTAAATTTTAGCTAAAATTACAATCAGATTGCAGATAAAAAGAGATAACAGCTTGTATAATTCTGCGGCCAAGCGATACGCCGAATTTTATTTTAATCGATACAAGGACATCTTAGCCTCCCATATATCCTTTTATTGAAAAAAAAACCTAAAGCTACAATTATGATGGGAGTTCAACTTAAGTTCGCTACTATTTTAAAACCCGTGATCTTAAATTGGAATCGGTGCAAGGAAATAACAAGCTTTTTACTAAATCAAAATGAAAGTGGTATATAGGTTATGCCATCCAATTCAAACAGAACCATGAACTTAGTAGTCCATGAAACTATGTAACATGCGAGTAAGTATTAGCATCGGCTTATAAAATCAGTGCAAAAATATCAGTGTTGCTCTGTAAAATTTCTTAGTTTTATATTTCTGTTTTTTTTTTAATTTCTTATAACGTTAAAACAAAAGTATAAAGAAAATATTTATATAAAAAATAAGTTCCAGCTTGATAAAAACATTTTCGGAGAACTAATAAAAGTGTGAATAGAAAAATTTTTAGAATGCCAATAAATATTTAAATTAAATTCAGAAAAAGACAATAAAAATCTATACTAAAAATTAGAAATAATTTTTCACCAAAGACCTCAATTCAAAGGTCTTGTTAGTTAGAACTTTTTATTTTAAAAAATTTACTATAGATAGATTTTGTAAGAAACTTTTATAATAAATGCAAAAATGTTATGTCCAAATAGTTGACTGTAGTAAAAAATTAATTGTTTGAATAAACTTCTTATAAAAATGCAGGTATTTTTGCATATGCAGGCATTATTCTTACTAAAAATTTTTGTAGTTTATTTTGTAAATAACATATTTAAATATAAAAATCAGAAATATATTTTATTATTTAAAATGCAGGTGTTAATATAAAATTGAGATAAAAATAAGCCCAATTGAAAAGGATAACATAGTAGGCCAATAATATGTAGGTCATTCAACGCCAAATTGAATGTTTTGAAAAAAAGTTTTTGGAACGAAGTTGTATATGGCACATTGTGCTTATGATATGCAGCATATCAATGTTTTCTATGCTGGGAAGTACAATTTTTTTTCTTAAATGAAAAAATACTTGTAACAAATACTGGTAACAAATACGTGTCATGAATACTGGTAACGACACTTCAAAACGAAGGATACAGGACGAAGCGATGGCTAAATTCTTTTAAAAAAACTATGTGATGCCGCTTCGTTATATCCGCGTTTTTCAGAGTTTTCAGAGTTGCCGTTGCTTTCCGCGGAAGTTCTGGGATTTTGGGCAGATTTTTATCTTTGTTTATGGGAGTCTGGAGAACTTCTGGGCTTTTTTGGGAGATTTTTGTCATCGTTTTTGGGAGTCCAGGGAAGTTTTGGGATTTTGTGGAGTATTTCGATCTAGTTTTGGAAGTCCTTTGAGGAGATTTGTGTCTGGGATAATGATTGCTTTCCTTGCTAAGTGAAAATGTCTCGGCTAAGCACCAGATGTTCGGCTTAATTCTTGAGACGTATCGCCTAAGTATCTTCCAGGGGATAATGCTTTTTTTTTGATGACTTGTCTTCTTTTTTCATCCAGGGTTTGAAATTTCCATCTTCATTTAATTGGTGTCTTCAAGGTAGGTGAAATGTTTGATTTTAAATTGAAATTTTTATTTTTGGTGGTGATCAGGGCGATAAAGATGAGAGAGAGTCTGACATACCGACCGAACGGGGCCGACCGAGGGTGGCCGAAGGCGACAGGAACATCGTTCCAACCCAGTGTCCCATGACATCGTGCATTCTTTTATTTTATTTCCCCTTTTTTGTGATATTTTTAATACCCCTCAAAAGATCCTTTCCTGTAACTTTTGAGATTTTATTGACTATTCCTTCAAAAGATATTAAATTTTCAAAAAAAAGTCACTTTTCTTTAGAGTTTCGCTCATAACTTTCTTAATAATGATTCAAATAATAAAAATTTTTTTTTAATATATTTTTAGATGTTTTTTACAGGAAAAAATAGAAAAAATCTATGGTTCTCTTGAATATGTCTAAAAACCAATTTTTTCAGGAGAGCCAAAATACTTTATTCTTTGGGAAATGTGCTCACGAGTAACAACGCATGTGGCTATGTGTTTTTTTTTTCAAAGGCAACAAATGCCAGCACGCAATTCTACGTCGATTAATTCACTAGAGCTGAAAAATATTTAAACAAATTAAGAAGTTACATTGTTTTTAGAAAAAACAATTCAGAAGTGGTTTATGTTATTAAAAAAATCATATAAAATAATGTAATTTGGCATAAATAAGTCAAAATCGACGAAAATGGGCATTCCAAGTGTACTTGATAAAAAAAAATTTTTTTAATTGTAAATCGAGTATTTTGAAAATGAGTGTATTGTTCGTTTTTTTTTAATTTGTAATTTTAATCTTCTATCCACCCAACAACATTTAAGGCTAGACCGGTCCACAACTACCAATTTTTTTAATCTCTTATAACAAAATCTTTACGAAAAAATGCAAAATGTTTGTATTACCTACTGTCCTATTCCTTCTTCAAAAATTTATTTAAAATAACTAAACTGTGTGTCCCACGATGTCGAAAAAATTCTTTGTTTCGTACAATTACATATTAAACACAAAGATAACTTAACTTTAAGAATGCTAAGGACATTTTAGCTACGTATGAAGTTTTATTACTTCAGTCCTTAGCAAATGGCAACACGAATTTCCACCTTTTATTTCTAGTCAAACCTTTTGATATGTAAAACCACATTATGTGTCATGGGCCTATTAAAATTGAATTACCTTTAAACAATAAACTGTAGAAGGCAATAACCATTAATTGACAATTTAGATTAGCCAAGTAGTGTAGACGATAAGATAATGTCCCAAGGATATCATTCAAACAAAGCCTGCTCACACACTCTAGACTAAGAAAACTATTTTACTATTCAGCTCACAATTGCTGACACTGGTGAACACTTTACCTTTACCTGTATGTATGTATGTATGTAAGTGTCCAGCATATCGACCCCTTAGCGCCAAATGATCGTAAGCGACATTTTGTAAGAAACTAATTTTTTATTGAAATTTTATCGCAAACGACAGTTTATGAATATAAATAATGTTTAAATATAATAAAACCCCTTCTCCTGAAATTTTAATTTTTGTCGCTTACGATAATTTGGCGCTAAGGGGTCGATATGTCCAATTGCCCACACTTTTCTTCCTTAACCTATTTATTTTGAAAGCGAAATTTAGCTTTAGTGGAACTCTATCGATATAACACAATATGAAAGTGACATACAATTGTTTTTAGCATCTTTTCATATTTTGTTTCATAATACTCATCAATTTTTATTTAATTAAAAAGCTTAAAAAACATCGCATAATTAGAAATTTATTTAAAACTTAATATTTAATATAGCAACTACTTTCCATAATACATAAAATAGAAAAAATCAACATTCCCACATCATTAAGTATATTCGCTCGTTAATTGATTAAGTTGACAGCAAACGAATCTAATAATTATTAGTTGTCTCATTATAGTTGATAATTTATTATTGTTATTTTGTCATTTAAGAAGACAAAAAACAAACAAATAAATTAAGCCATAATCAAATGGCTTAAAACTCATATGGGTCACATAGTGAGTGTGTGTGTGTGTATGGCTGTTTGTGTTGTTGCTGTTTTCATCTAAGTTTTGTTTTGTTTTTTCTTTTATTTATTTATTTATGACAGTTATGAAAGTTAAAAAAGTTTTATTGAATGTTATTCGCTTAATTAAATTCCTGACTTTTGTCACATTGCGTGCCGCCTTTAAAACAAAATTAAAACAATTACTTTTTAGACACATATACAGAGATACATGTCGGCGCACCCAGCAAACATTTTGAATTCCATAACATGAAATTAAATTCACTATTCAAATTTTTCTTTAGAAATTTAATAACATAAGCTATAATTTATATTTAAATAAACAAGTATAGCCAACAGATGACACAATCACCTATATTCTAAATGTAAATAGTATTTTTAGGGCTCATAGAAAAATTATCCGAACGTCAAAAAAAATCCCTTTAAAAATCAGTCAAACAACTATAATTAGTTAATGCTACATAGTAACTTTTTTATACTGAAATTAAAAAAACAAATAAGATAACTCAATTAATTCAACTCTCTTCCCTTTTAGCCTTAAACCTTTCCTTCAACAACGCCATGGAAGAGAAAACATGTACAACACATGGAAAAGAAAACAAGCTATTAACTTTGTAAAAACGAGCACACGTACATGTTTCTTTAACTCACATGCATTCGTACTGTGTGCGCATGTACTAGTAGCAACTTTAAACACTTATAGCTCCTAACAAACTGAACCAATTTTAATTGAATAGAGATTGTGCACATCTATCTAAAAATATCTTTAAATTGGTATATCATTTCTTATAATCGGATGTATAATTTGATTATAAATTGAATAACAAAAAACCGTCTTGCATATTAAATAGTTATATAGTTAACACCGGTCGATAAAGAAAAACAAATTTCTTGTTTTTCGATTTTAATGCATCGATCCTGATTCTAGACACTGAAAAACGTCTAAATATTGATGCTTAGTTTTTAAAGTTTGTTTTTGTCTATTTTACATCCATAACAAAATTAGGGGCTTAATACGAGAAACTCCATGCAAACATAGATTACAAAAAATATTAGTTTTTAGCTTGATTTTTTATAATTTTATATTTCTAAGCTATTATCAATTATAATTCTTGAAATTAAAAGACTGCGATGTTTTAGAACAGCATTTTTTGCTTGTAATGTACAGTAAAATTTTTAGGAAAACATTGGTTTAAATTTTGAAAATTTGCTCTTATATCTACAAAAACAAACTTTAACAAAAAAAATGCTATTCACTTTATAAGTAACAAAAAGAAACCCAAAATTTGATATGCAGAAGTCTGACTCAAAAATCGTGTCGACCGGTGTAATTATTAAAAGTTACAAATTATTGATTTTTTTTCTCAAATTTGTCTAAAAAAGCTTTGCCACAAAAACTTCAAAAGTGTCCCCGAAGAAAATTTAATACAAATATTTACTCTTCTACCTAAAAGTATGCACCATTGTTATGTTTTTTCTTATTTCTCAACTACATCTTTATTTGAGAGCTTTAAATTATTGAGTGTTTTATACTTCATTATTAAAAATTACAAATTATCGATTTTGTGTCTCAAATTTGTCAAAAAAAGCTTTGCTACAAAAACTTCAAAAGTGTCCCCTTGGAAAATGTAATACAAATATTTACTCTTCTACCTAAAAGTATGCAGCATTGCTATTTTTTTCTATATCTTTATTTGAGAGCTTTAAATTATTGAGTTTATATACTTCACAGGAACATAGAGCTGACATTCGAAGGTTTTTTTACATTCTTCAGATTCCGTTCATTTTGTATTTTGATCTTACAGCGATAAAGTTGTATTACCTCAAATCAACACTAAACTTTAAGTATTGAAATGCAGAACTTTGGCTGAATGGTGCTTGTTTTGTCGCCCCGAAGAGAGTGCACATTTTTTTCTCCAAATTAAGGTACCTGAAAAAGTTATCCCAATTCCAATTTGAAAAATAAAAATGGTTTGATTCTAAAAAATATTTTCCTTTGCCGTTTTTGAAGAAGCAATCTAAGGAATTAAAAGCAATTTCAATCAATAGGATATTCCTTAACATGGCAGTATATATCCTTTAAAAGTATGTTCATACATTTTTATACGTTTTGGGAGAAAGAGACGTGTTTTTGTGTTTGTTGGGTATTCATATAGACATAAACTAGTGGTTGAATTTATAACCGCATATGTCGAAAAACTATTTTTTAAGAAAAACCAATATATATTTTTCACCTTAAGTGATTTTCATATGATAGCAATACTCACACGACATTTGCATCACTGCCTACATTCATACTAATCACAACAAATTTCAGTGTTGCCGTTGGTTTATTGTTCCTCATGCCAATTTTTATTCTACTTAAGTCAAACTTTGCATACTTTACAACGGCTGTTAATTGAACAAGTTTAATACAGGTCATTATTATAAACCAAAATATTCAGTAAAATGCAACTTTGGCTCGCACACGAAGGGTTACATACAAGTAAGCATATATCCCTTTAAGTTTTTGCAATTTTTTCATTTGGAAATTTTTCGTTTTGTTTTTTCATTTAATTTTAGTTTTTTTAGCCGACTTCAAAAAAAAAGATAAAGGTTTATCAATTCGTCATGTATTTTTTTTAAGGATGTTCTCTCAAAACCCCACCATCTATAAACAAATTTCGGATATTTTTTTTCTTTATTTAAAAGGATGCACTTCCAGATTGGTCGCGTTGAAAAGTGGGCGGGATCACGCCCATACGAAGTAAATATACATTCATTGACATCTACTTCTACTCAACCGATTCCTATGAAACTTTGCACACACGTTAAGCTTCTGTTCGAATACTACTACATCATGATTGAAAAAGTGATCAGTGCCACGCCCATGCAAAGTAAATATTCCTTGTCAACAACTTCTACTAAACCGATTCGTATGAAACTTTGCATACACATTTAGTTATTGTTGCAATACAACAACATTCTGGTTTAAAAAGTGGGCAGTGCCACGCCCATGATATGTAAATATTCATTTAAACTACTTCTAATTAACCGATTCTTATGAAATTTCGCACACAATTAATTCTCGTGAGAGTACATCATTATGATAAAAATTAAGGGCAGTGCCACGCCTATTTTGTTGTCCGTTTTTTTTTTGTAAGAATTATTATTTTACACAAAATTCTTCAATTATTTTGGCTTTAGAAAGAAATTCTAAAACATGTAATAATTGAACATTCAAATTTTCAAAATTTTGGCTGTGCAGAAGGTTGAACTGACATCAGATGACAGTCTTCTCATCAGAGCTCTCCGCGTTCTAGGGGAAAAGAGCTCTGATGAGAAGACTGTGGTAGTCTCGAAAGATCTGATGTCAGTTAAACCTTTCGTTCAGCTAAATTTTGCCTTAGAATTTCTTTCTAAAATAAAAATAGTTTAATCTAAAGATTAAATTGAAAACGAACCAAAATAATTAAATAAATTTAGACAAACAACAATACAGTTCGACTAAATTCATAACTTTATTGTTTTTTATTTTTTAAGTTTTTTTTTGGCGATTGTTTTTAGTTTTGTTGCTTTTTTTCATTTTGAAATTTTTTTATTTTTTTTTTATTTTGCTATTTTTTTAGTTTTGTCGATTTTTTAGCTTTGGCGTTTTTTAAAATATTTTTTTCGTTTTTTTCACTATTTTTAGTATTGACGCTTTTTCAGTTTGGCGCTTTTTTCGTTTTTGCGAGTTTTTAAATTTTTTGTACCTTTTTTAGTTTTAGCGATTTTTTTGCAATTTATCCGTTTTGACGATTTTCTCGTTTTTCTGATTTTGTTTGCTTTTGGCGGTTTGTTTTAGTTTTTTTTTTTTTGTTTTTGTGATTTTTCCATTTTTGGCAATTTTTTTATTTTTTTTAGACGATATTTTTAGTTTAAGCGATTTTTTTCAGGTTGTGATGCTTTGTATTCGTTTTGGCGATTTTTTCGGTTTTTGGCGATTTTTTTAGTTTGGATGCGATCTTTTGAGTTTTGGTAATTTTTTGCGTTTTAGAGATTTTTTTTACTTTTGGTGCTTTGTTTTCCTTTAAGCCCTTTTTTTAATTTTGACTCTTTTTCGTTTCGAAATTTTTTTTAATTTTGAATTATTTAGTTTTAGCGTTTTTTAGTTTCAAGAGTTTGCCTCTTATGGTTTCCAAGGTGAGAAAATTGTCTAAATTACATTAACTGATAGAATACCCTGTAATTCTTATTGTTTTAAATAACGGTATTAATTGGTGTAGTCTGTATAATAATAAACTAACTTTGAAAATTTCGAGTGGCTATATATAAGTATTTGTATATTACATTAGTATTTCAGTATTTTCGTTGCTCGATTTAGAACACCCTTTAATTTTTAAGTTTCATATATTTGTTGTTGTAACGGCCAAAGTTGTACATATTCTGTGAAAATTTCAGATCCGTATCTCTAACAGCTCTCGAGAAAACAGCCTGTGACAGAGAGACGGCTGCACAACTTAGCGAAAACAATAGGGGTCTTTACACTTTTGGTGTACGAAACCCTAAAAAGGGGGAAAAACAAACGTAAAATTTACTTATCATGGTAAAAAAACCCTTACTTTGTCCTTCTTAGAGAATAACAAAAACTTATAGCTTAAACAAATTAATTCCTCTACTTGACACCAGAACGCAGCTCTATAAAATTTAAAAAAAAATGCGCAGTAGCAGAATTAAATGAATTAAGCTTTCTATCTCTCTCTCTCTCTCTCTCTCTCTCTTATAACCACCAGTTCTCTCTACAATATTCCTTTCCCAAAAAAGATAAGCACAATAATTAATTAACTGGTAGAGGCATTAATTGCCTGAGTGTGTTACTTCTCTTTAGAAAAAGTTGTCCAAGCCGAATAGAAGGAGTAAACTATACAACTTTGTAGACAATATTCTGATAAAAAAAACTCTTCGTTTTTAGGGTTCCGTTACACCAAAAGTGTAAAGGAACCCTATTGTTTTCGCTACGCTGTCCGTCTGTCTGTCCGTCTGTCTGTCACAGGCTGTTTTCTCGGGAACCGTAAGAGCTACGGACCTGAAATTTTCACAGGACATGTAGAGCTTTGGCCACTACAACAACAAATATATGAGAGTTAAAAATTAAAGGGTGTTCTAAAGCGAGCAACGAAAAATGTTCAAATACTAATGTAATGTTTTCTCGGGAACCGTAAGAGCTACGGACCTGAAATTTTCACAGAATATGTAAAACTTTGACCGCTAGAAGAAATAATATAATTAAGTTAAAAATTAAAGGGTGTTCTAAAGCGAGCAACTAAAAATGTTGAAATAGTAATGTAATATACAGACACTTACATATAGCCAGTTTAAATTTTCAAAGTTCGTGTTAATTGGTGTAGTCTGTAGAATAGACTACACCAATTACCACCGATATTTAAAATAATAATAATTAAAGGGTGTTCTATCAGTTAACGTAATTTTACTATGTAATTTAGACAATCTGCTGTATCTGCGGAACCGTAAGAGCCACGGACCTGAAATTTTCACAGATAATGTAAAACTTCGGCCGCTACAACAACAAATATATGAAAGTTAAAAATTAAAGGGTGTTCTAAAGCGAGCAACGCAACATGTTTAAATACTTATGTAATATACAGACACTTATATATAGACAATTTAAATTTTCAAAGTAAGAGCTAATTGGTGTAGTCTGTAGAATAGACTACACCAATTAACACCGATATTTAAAAAAATAAAAATTAAAGGGTATTCTATCAGTTATTGTAATTTTGACTATATAATTTAGACAATATGCAGTATCTTGGAAACCGTAAGATGTAAAATCTTGAAATTTTAAAACACCTAAGACTAAAAAAATCCAAAATTAAAAAAATTTCAAAACGAAAAAAAAGGTTAAAATAAAAAAAGCGCTTAAAGGAAAAAAGCGCCAAAATTAAAAAAATCGCTAGAACGCAATATATCACCAAAATTAAAAAGATCACAAAAATAAAACTAAAAAAACGTCAAAAATCGAAAAAGTCTTCAAAACGAAAAAAAGCACTACAAAATCGCTAAAATTAAATAAATCATCAAAAAATGAAAAAATCGCCAAAAATGAAAAAAAAATCACAAACGAAAAAAACGCAAAAAACCAAAAAAAAAAGACGCCAAAACTAAAAAAACGCCCAAAACCAAAAAAATCGTCAAAACGAAAATAAGTGTCAATACAAAAAAAATCGCTAAAACTAAAAAAACCACAACTAAAATAACTCGCTAAAACTAAAAATATCATCAGAAAGTGAAAACGTTAAAAAATGTTACCAAAAAATCACCAAAACTAAACAAATCGGCAAAAAACAAAAAAAATTTCTATAAACGAAAAATCGCCAGAAAAAAATGAAAAAATCATGAAAATTTAAAAAGCACCAAAAACAAAAAGAACCCTAAAAAACGACGAAATATACTTAAAAAATAAAAAACTAAAATTAAACAAGAAAGCACAACGAAAAAACTGCCAAAATTACAAAAGGGGCAAAAACAAAAAGGGATATACATATGTGTATTCGTACGGAACCCTTCGTGTGCGAGCTAAAGTCGCACTTTACTTAATTTTTAAATATTTTGATAACAGACAAATATTATCAGTAGTTACTTAAGATATTCCCTATATACGAGTACTAACATTTACATATTTTGCAAAAAAAAATTAAAGAAATTGGTCATCGATGGCTTAAAACCTAAAAAATAGACATAAGCTGTTATTCATGAAACCCGTAGAAATATTAAATTTAATGGATAATGCAACTGTGTAGTACAAAAAGTTTATATGTTTGTACTAGAAAATACACTAAAAGAAATTGTGGGTTTATTTATTAATTAAAACAATCTAGTGAGAAAAACTTTGACAAAAATCTCTTAATGAGCAAATCGGTAATTCAACGAAAATGATAAGTTAAGCTCATAATACCCTACAGGATTAAATATACAAATATAAGTAAAATTTTCTTATTTTGGGGTAAGCCTACGAATTGGAAATGACATCTGAAATTCTATAACTGTCTTAAAAGACGCCAAAGAGAAAAATACCCCAGAAAAATACTATCGGACATCAAATGGTGATGCAATAAATAAAAGAAGAGGAGGATTCATTTTAGGTCATGACAGAAATATTTTCAGCAGTTGGTTAGTGACTGCAATAAATCATGTGAAAACTGGTGTAGGTTTATGACTGTACTTGCTAAGCCAAGCTTCCCAATTTGCTTTTTATATCACTAATTAATTTTTAAGGGTACACTTCCACATTGGTTCCATTGAAAAGAGGTCAGCGTCACGCCTATGCAAAGTAAATACATATTCTTTTGCAACTACTTCTACTTAACCGATTCTTAAGAAACTTTTTACACAAATGATGTTCCCGCTACACTATTATTATATCATGATAAAAAAGTGGGCTGAGCCACGCCCAAACTCAGTAAATATTCCTTTTGAACTACTTATATTTAACAGATTCTTATGAAACTTTGCACAAGCATTAAATTCCCATGGTAATACAACATTATGACTAGAAAAGTGGGCGGTACCTCGCCTGTTTTTTAGTCTGTAGCTGTCCAGTATTTTAGCATCACAATTAATACAACTTACTTGTCACAGTGTATATGTTAGCTTTCTAATTTTTTTCATTTTTCTAAAACTGATTCTAAGCCAAAGAAAAAAAGGGAAAAAATATATCCTAATACACAATGGCTGGCTGTAAGCCAACATCATCTCTTTTAGTTGTTTAATTTTTCTTTTAGTTTTTATTCTTTGCCATTTTAAATCCCAATTGTTATAAAAAAACTAATGTTTTGCTTATGTTGGTCTGACTGCTGACATGTTGTTTCTTTCTCTTTCGCATCATACATTCTCCCCAATGACTTTTTTAGGGCTCTTTCTTCCATCATGTTGCCTCAGTATGTCGTCGTCGGCTCAGTGCAGTGAATTAAAATAATAAGTGACTTTAAAAATATTAAAAATAAAGTTAAAACCAAAAAAAACTTTTTTGCTGTTGCTGCTATTTTCATATTTTTGTCTTATAAAATTGAGGAAGAAGAAACGAAAAAGAACTTAAATGTTTTAAAGTAACTAAAGTTGTTTGTTGCCTCCTTTTTCCTTTGACTTTTGCAGTTTTAAGCATTTTTGTCTTTTAGCCAACTTAAATAAACTTCTAAATCGCTTTTTATTTTCTTCATTTGGCTTTTGGCAACATTTGCGTTGTAATTTCGATTACATGAATATTAACAATAATGTAGAATTATTTTTATTATAAAAGTTTTGTGCAATCAATCAAAAGGAAAAAGTAATAAAGTAACTAAATATAAAAAGATTTAAGAATATTATGTAAGAAATAGTAAAGCTTCTAAAGAGATAAACTTTTTATGTCTAGTTACATTGATATTTTTTATTGTGGTTTTTTTAGTTACTCCCATCCTCAGTCACGCACATGTGAACAGAAAAAAAAAAGTTCACAAAAGAGATTAAGCCGAAGAAACACAGGTGATCACTTGAAAACTACAACAATCTGTTACTTTGGGTTTTTTTCCTATTCTATACTACCGTTTTCGTTGCGTGAATGTGGTTACAGCAGAAACATAAATCCTGATGACTTTAAGCAGCTGGAGTTCTACAGTTGAGTTATTTTTATAAGGAATTGTTAAGATTTAAAAGGAGTTTAGGACAAAAATTTTAAAAATTAAAACAAAGTTTACATCATGTTCATATTTTTAAGGAGAAGGTATTTATCTCCTATCAAAAGGATTTCAACCCATGAAAATCACAGAATTATAGTCTAGCTTAAGTTGTTTCTGTATCATCCATTGAAAATGAAAAATCGTATTAATTAAGATGATCTTTCAAAACAATATGCGTAAGGAAGTTATGCTAGATTTGCAGTAGAAATGCATATCTTCCTTGATGCAATGCAAGTCAACAGCAGCCAGCATCTTTTAGTTAAGAAAAATTTAATGCAATAATCATCTTTATATTTAACCGAACAGTTGATAGGAGCTCCACACGATAGAGAACTATTTTCTTTACAATTCCTTTGTCATGTTCCATCATAGGATTGCTCAAAACGAAGTGATGCCTACTTTGACCAAGCATTTTAATTTTATTTTTTTACATTATACTTGCCGCACTGTGTTTTACTCCCATACAACCCACAGTGGTTGTATCTTTGAAACTTGCGATCAGATTAAAAAACGATGTATGTAATAATCATGGAGCAGGATCTAAGCTTTAAGAGTTATGAATCACACCTTGAGCTACGAGATGTCAAAGTTGACTACCTCGTACATGAAAACTTTTTAGATGGGTAATTGTGGCGATCTACCTGTTTTGGGAATTCAAAACCGGGAGAAACAAAAAATGTTGGCAACCCTGTTACAAATGGGCGATTTTGGGGATTTTCATTATCTGATCAGGTGATCAGCTATCTGAACAGGTGAACAGCTATCTAATCAGGTGAGCAGCTATATGGTTAGGTGATCAGCTATATGAACAGGTCATCAGCTATCTAATCAGGTGATCAGCTATCTGATTAGGTGATCAGCTATCTGATCTGGTGATCATCTATCTGATCTGGTGATCAGCTATATGGTTAAGTGATCAGCTATCTGATAACCTGATCATATAGCTGATCACCTGATCAGATAGCTGATCACCTGATCAGATAGTTGAACACCTGATCAAATAGCTGATCACCTGATCAGATAGCTAATCACCTGATCAGATCATGAAAATCCCTTATTTGTAACAGGGCTGCCACCATTCTTTGTTTTTCCTGGTTTTGAGTTCCCAAAAGAGGTCGATCACCACCATTACCCATCTACTGGCCTCATAAGTTTTACAAATCATATCTGATTTTAATTAATTTAAATTTGTTGTAAGGTTCGTCAACAGATAAAGAAAATACATTTTATTTTTTAAGATATCTATATTAATAAAAGAGTAACGTTATTGAGTGACTGACTGACTGACTGACTGACTGACTGACTGATTCATCATCGCCCAGCCCAAACCACTAAAGCTAGAACGTTGAAATTTCGTATGTGGATGTATAGGATGTACATATCCACTAAAACGCAGTTTTGGGAAATTCAAACGCTAAGGGGGTAAAAGCGGGTAAAAACGGGTAAATTCTGTAACCTTATATCTCCGGATCAAACTAAGGTAGACATAAAATTCCAAAAACAGCATAATAAGATCAAAAAATAAGCGGGTGTTTAGTACTTTTTTTTTAATTTTTACATATAAGGGCTGAAAAAGGGTAAAAATATAATTTTGATACTTTTTTGTTAACCGTTTATCTCCTAAAGTAATGAAGATAGAAATTAAATTTAAAATGAATGCTTCTATCCTTACGAAGCCCTCAAATATGTTTTGGTAGTTTTTTATAATACGAATATATAAAGGGTAAAATCGGTTGCTCTTTTGGTACTTTTTTCCATACAACTATTTTTTATGCAAATTGATGTACATAGTGAATGAATATGTTTGTATATTTTCACTGAGAGAAGATTTTTGAAAATGTTAATTCTAAGAGGATTAAAAGGGGTAAAAACGGGTAAAATCGGTAACCTCATATCTTCGAATCTAAGTAAGGTAGAAATAAAATTCTAAAAGCATCATGATAAGATAGAAAAATGAGCGTACAGGGGGAAATATAATTTTGGTACTTTTTTTGTTAACAGTTTATCTCCTAAAGTAATAAAGTTAGAAATTAAACTTGAAATTCATTCTTCCCTCCTTAAAAAGCCCTCAAAATCAGTTTTGTATTTTTTCAAATTTGAATATATAATGGGTAAAATTGGTAGCCCTTTTTGGTACTTTTTTCCATACAACTATTTTTTATGCACATTGATACACATACTGAATGCATATGTTTGTATATATTCTCTAAGAACGAATTTTTGAAAACTTAAATTCTAACGGGATTAAAAGGGGTAAAAACGGGTAAAGTCGGTGTTCTTATATCTTCGAATCTAAGTAAGGTAGACATAAAATTCCAAAAGCGTCATGATAAGATAGTAAAATGAGTGGATAGCTGTTTGTACTTTTTTGAAATTTGTACATTTAAAGGCCGAAAAAGGGCAAAAATATAATTTTGGTACTTTTTTTGTTAACCGTTTATATTTTAGAGTAAAGGTACTTTTTCGAAAACCGAATTTTTTGAAAATGTAGTTCTAAGAAATGGTACTTTTTGAAACATATTTTTTGGAAAGGGTGCTTTTTGAAAATGGTACTCTTTTGAAAATGGCTACTTTTTGAAAATGGCTACTTTTTGAAAAGTTAATTTTAGGAAAAGGTTCTTTTTAGGGCTCTGTACACCAAAAGTGTAAATTAATCTTATTGTTTTCGATACGCTGTCCGGCTGTCTTTCTGTCTGTCACAGGCTGTTTTCTCGAGAGACGTAAGAACTACGGGCTAAAGATTAAAGGGTGTTCTAAAGCGAGCAACGAAACATGTTGAAATACTAATGTAATATACAGACACTTTTATATAGACTCTCGAAATTTTCAAAGTTAGTGTTAATTGGTGTAGTCTGTAGAATATTTAACACAATAAAAATTTAAGGGTGTTCTGAAAGCTAATGTAATTTTGACTGTGTAGATTAAACAGTTTGCTGCATCTTGGAAACCGTAAGAGGCAAACTCTTGAAATTTTAAAAACTCTAAAACTAAAAAATTCCAGAATTAAAAAAGTCAAAACGAGAAATCGCCAAAATGAAAAAATCGCTAAAACGCAAAAATTCGCCAAAACTAAAAAGATTGCCAAAAAAACTAACCAATTTTATGGTTATTTTTAAATGAGTTAATTAATTTTTCTATATCTGCACAACAATGGGGTAGCGAAGCACGCCGGGTAGAGCTAGTATTTAATATTTTCAACGATATTTTGCTTTGAATTTTAAAATTTTGGATTTTGGACTCGACTTTGTTCCTTATTTCGTAAATATCTCCGGTAAAAGCATGGCCTAAATTCAAAAAAAAATAACTATTTAGGATTTCTAGCACGATCCGTGATAAAATGTAGAATTAATTATCTCAATTCATCTATTCGTGAAAACGAATCAAAGCCAAGTCTTTGAGAGTGAAAAATTGCTAAGTTTTGACAAAAATAGAGTTTAATTGTTCGCCATTTTTCTCAACAAATTTCAGTGTTAGTTGGTGTAGTCTGTATATTAATATACCAACTCTGAAAATTTCAAGTATCTATATATATATATATAAGTGTCTGTACATTATATTAGGATTTCAACATATTTCGTTGCTCACTTTAGAACACCCTTTAATTTTTAGCTGTAATATATTTGTTGTTGTAACGGCCATAGTCATACATATTCTGTGAAAATTTCAGCTCCGTACTTCTTACGGTTCTTGAGAAAACAGCCTGTGACAGACAGACAGACAAACAGGCGGACAGCGTAGCGAAAACAATATGGGTCCTTTACACTTTTGGTGTACGGAACCCTTAAAAACGTATCCATAGAATTTTAAATTTCGACTGGTTTTTGTAGTTGGGAGACCATAATACATCAAAAAAATGGTGATCAAAGTTTCATCTTGTTACATTTTTAGGGCAAAATGTTGCGTATGAGTAATATAGTGATACCACAATGTTACTCATACGCACTTCAGTGTGTATTTTGTTAACATATTAGTTCTAGTTAAGTGATATTCTCGCTACCCGCTCGCTAACATATTGTACCACACCTATTTTCACCAGTCATAGGACAAATGCGTTAAAAACAATTGGTACAAAATTTGCCGCACAAAAAAGTTATATGTCTAGAGAACTAAGTTCATTAAAAAATGTGACATTAAAAAAAGTTTTTTTTTCACAAGTATTTTGCTTTACTTCTTTGGCAATCACATCTTTATTTCATTCATTAAGTTGAAGGCTTAATTTGAATACAAAGTTTTTAAATTAATAATTCATATACAAAAAGATTTTAACTATTATGATGATCATTACAATTCAAACTGCTTACTTACTCAGTGGCTTAAGGAAATATTAAAAACACAACCTCTTTTTTTTCTATATTATTTTATTATTTCACTACAGTTGAAGTTGTTTTCACCTCCTGCCACAGGAAATCTCAAAGTGCTTCATCATTTTTTTTTTTCTTACCAAAAATTGCCATTATTTTTTTCTTTTACTTTATTCTCTCTCCTCCTCCTGCCCTTTTGCTTTAAAAACTTAATACAACAGATAAAAAGGGGAACGCTTAGGGTGTATTAAAAACGACAATGTTGTTGGTACGACTACCGTACTAATACCAAAACACTAGAAAGAGAAAAAGGAAAGCAACAAAATAAGAAAAACTTATATTTTCTTATAGTTTCCTATAGTTTTTCCTACTTGTTTTTTTTTTTCTTTTGCTCTTGGAGCTTTAAAAACAACATGACGAGGCAAGTATCAAGTTTAATATAATGTAAATTTTATGATTACACTGCGTGGGTTAGTAAGAACAACAAGGACAGCAACAACAACAACAACAACAAGGAACAGCAACAAGGATAAAGCCAGTTTTGGTAACAAGAGCAGCAACTTAACTTCATTGTAAGTTTAAGCAGGAAAATGTAGCTGAAATCAACTCAAGTTTCTTTTTTATTCTATCAAAGATGCTCGCATCTTGTATCTAGTATCCTTTTTCATAAGCCAAGCATTCTTCTGCTAGTGCTATTTTGTTATTATTATTGTTTCCTTAAACTACCTTGATAGCTTATCAAGTGTTGGACTGTTCAAGTTTGTACTAAGAAATACTCTGGCATACTTTTTTTATGCGAATGCAGGAAGAGCAACTGAAACGTACGAGAAAAAGTGACATGTTAAAAATAACTTTTGTTTTTTCATATGGGATTTTCCATTTTAAATTGTTTTAAATATGATGCATAACTTTTTCTATTTTATTTTTTTTTTTTCTTTTAGCAATATCAATTTCAAATTAGTATCAGCCCCAGTTGGTTTGTTTTTAAATTTCTCACGCATAAATATTCGAAATTCCCAAACAAGAAAAACTTTCTAAAAATTTGCTGTTAAAGAAGTGGCCACAAAACGGATGTTTTCTTTATTGCTGTGGCTGGCTGCATGCTACATGCTGCTATTAAGAGTTGAAGCTGCAGCTGTTTGGATATTTATGTTTATAATTGTTTTAGTTGTTGTACAAACTTTCTAGTTTAAAGTTTAATCGCATTTAGTAGATGATATAAAAAAAATTTAATTTATTCTATCACAAAGTTTGGCAGATGGCGTTTATTTTGTTTGTTGCAACAATTTTAACACTTTAAGTTATTAAAGCAAACATTTGGACTAAGTTAAAGTGTTGGGCATGCTAAAGAAATTAATAAGTTTTAAATAGAAAATATATTCAACTTTTAAGAAAAATTATATTTTCTAAGAGAACTAAAACAGAATACACAAATAGGGGCGGGCGTGTTATAAGTATGAGGTATTCATCTCCTGCGGAAGATTTTGTACCAATTGTGTTCAACGTACTTGTGCTGATGGCTGATGAAAACGGGACAGGTACAATATGTTCCCGAGTCGTGCTGTATCTTGGAAACCGTAAGAGACAAACGCTTAAAATTTTAATAAACGCTAAAACTAAAAAATTCCAAAATTTAAAAAATTTTAAACGAAAAATCGCCAAAAACGAAAAAAGCGCTTAAAGGAAAAAGCACCCAAATAAAAAATCGCTAGAACGCAAAAAATCAACAAAACTAAAAATACCATCAAAAAACCAAAAAACGCATAAAGCCGAAAAAAAGTCGTTAAAACAAAAAAAACAGTAAAACCTAAAAAAATCGCTAAAACTAAAAATAACGTCAAAAAATTTTAAAAATCGCCAGAAATTAGAAAAAATCACTAAAACGAAAAAAAATCACCAAAAACCGAAAAAATCGCCAAAACGAAAAAGTGTCAAAACCAAAAAATCAAAAAACGCATAAAGCCGAAAAAAAGTCGTCAAAACGAAAAAAGCAGTAAAACCTAAAAAAATCGCTAAAACTAAAAATAGCGTCAAAAAATTTTAAAAATCGCCAGAAATTAGAAAAAATCACTAAAACGAAAAAAAAATCACCAAAAACCGAAAAAATCGCCAAAACGAAAAAGTGTCAAAATTAAAAAAAGTCGCTAAATCTAAAAAAATCACAAAAAACCGAAAACTCCCCAAAACCGAAAAAAAGCGTCAAAAGTAAAATAAATCGCTAAAGCGAAAAATAACGTTTAAATAAATATAAAAAAACACAAAACCAAAAATCGGCAAAAAAAATGCAAAAAACGACAAATCGCAAAAAAACCAAAAGATCACCAAAATAAAAAAAGCGCCAAAACCAAAAACAAATCGCTAAATAAGCAAAAAAAAAACTTGAAAAATAAAAAAACTAAGATCACCAAAAAATTAAAAAATCGTCAAAAACCAAAAAAATTACCAAAAGGAATAAACACCATAACTTAAAAAAATTGCTAAAACTCTAAATATTGTAAAAAAAAACGAAAAAAATCGCAAAAAAGAAAACAGGCGTCAAAACAAACAAAAAAGCGTTAAAACTAAAACAAAACCTAAAACTGAAACAAAATCTCCAAAAACCGAAAAAATCGTAAAAACGAAAACAGATGCCATGATTACAAAAATAATCACTAAAACTAAAAAACCGCAAAAACCGAAAAAATTACCAAAATGAAAAGAAGCTCTAAAACTCAAATAAATCGCTAAAACTGAAAATACCCTCAAAAAACGAAAAAAATCGTTGAAACAAAAAACACCAAAACTAAAAATTCGCCAAGACTAAAAAAATTTATAAAAAACAAAAAACATAATCTTCAAAAATCGAAAAATCACCAAAATAAAAAAGCGCTAATATTTAAAAAAATCGCCCAAAACGAAAAAAAACTGGAAAAATAAAAAAGCTAAAAATAAACGAAAAAGCAAAACGAAAAAATTGCCAAAATAAAAAAAGGGCAAAACGAAAAGGGATGTATATGCATTCATACGCAACCCTTCGTGTGCGAGCCACATTCGCACTTTATTGAATTTATTTAATGGTATTTTTATTAATTACATATACATACATATATACTAATTATATATATGTACGTACTATATAAAAAGTACTTCGTAAAAAGTCCTCTTTAAAAATGTATTTTCTGAAAATGAACTTTTACAATAGCTACACAGAAAGAAAAACTCCGTACTAAATTCAAGTATTTTCTATTTACTTTGAGCACGAGTCGTACTCAAAAATTTAAGTAGGATTAACACTAAAATGTACTTAAATCAAGCCGGAAGCGTGAAAATCACGTAAAAAATCTTAAATCAATATCAAAATTCTTAAATTGTATACAAAACTTATTTTGTTGGTTTTTTTGTGTTTATGTTGTTGTTTTATTGTTGGTTATTCTGTTTGTTCGTGCCGACTAATAGCCTACAAACGTCGAATTACATGCTGCTGGTTCATACTGCATTTTAGCTGTCGTTCTTTCTATACTGAGTTAGCTGAGTAGTCTAAGGCGTTGGTTTACATACATGATGAGCTAAGTTCAATACTAGGAATGAACAAAAATAAATTTTAAATTAACACAAGTACAAGATACAAGTACGCGGTGGGATTGATTGAAGTATATAGCGGGCTTGAATCTACATTAATACGGCGTGTGTTAGCTACTTGTCGTGTATGCCCGAGCAATGAAAATAAACAACAACAAGAACACAACAGTGACTTGTTACTATCATCAAGCAAACAAACACCAACACAGTACGAGTACGACTGTGTATAAAGTCTATATACATATTCGTACTGAAAATAAAAATTTTTTTATATGAGTGAAGTGTAATCAGGCTAAAATTAAGTATTTTGCATTTGAATACTCCGCCTTGAATCAATCTTTCTGTACTTGATTTCAGAAAAACCGGGACTACCGTACTTTTGACACCGCTTGGGATTAATCTAAGTACGGATGGCTTGATTTTTCTTTTCTGTCGACTCTACATAAAAAGTAGTTTTTTTAAATATTTAATTTTGAGCATATTTCGCAATTACAACTTAGCCATAGTCAATTAAATTTTTCGCTTTCGCTTTCATTCTGTTTATTTGCTCTTGTTTACTACCACTTGTTGCTTTCAATCAGTTAGGAAAAACATGAAACTTAATAACTTTATTTTACGATAACAAATTATTAGTAACTGCCAATTAGTGGTGTTCTTACTGAATTTATTTAAGTCAACAATACTTTACAATCTACTATAATTAAAAATAACAAAACAACAGCCCTGATTGCATCATCATAATGACGGTTTTAAATGGGGTTGCCATTCGTAGCGTTTTTTATAAATGTTTGCAACTTTTTAAGGAATAAAAGAGGGGATTGTAGACAATGAAAAATAGTAAAAGTTTTTTACTTTTTGAAACATTTTTAGCATAAATAAATGGTGATGATAAAAATGAAGTCTGGCTTTTTCAGCGAATAAAATATTTTGTATTTATTTAAGATTTTTAAATCGCCTTTAACTAATTTTCAATTTAATTATAAATTAATTAGAATTTAAGAACTGACTCTCTTTTTTAATGTACTGGTTTCACAAATTTAAATACTGGCAACCCTAGAGTTTTATAACGGAAATGAGTTTTGTTGACCGGATCTTTAATTTAATAAACGTTAAAAAATTACAACAAGTACAGGAAAGATAGGGGAATAGTTAAGGAAATTTACTATGCGTTTTCCTTCTTACATTTTCTTAGCATTTATTTTTCTTCTTATACTGACCCGATGTTGGCATGTTTATTGAAGAGAACCGGAACTTGCAAAATATACAAAACAGTAAGAGTTTTTTTTTTGTAAAAAAAAGTTTAATGTTCTCTTAACGAGCAAAACACAACAGAAAACTAAATTTAACAGAGTTTTTATTTACTGCTAATTGTAAATTATAGTAGTTTTGAAAAATGAAAACAAAAAACAATAATTACAGAAAAGCAAACAATACAAAAACAAAAAAAAATTTGCATAAAACAAAATTTTCTTTTTAATTAACTATTTTCTATTTCCTTTGTTTTACAATTTTGCATTGAATTTATTTAAGAAAATTAGCACATGGCATTAAGTTCTCAAGGGAATTGTATTTTTCATAATTGAGAGCCCCCTGTCAGGGAATTATTTTCTTGCTAAATAACACAACAGTACAATTTTGCCACTTCCCACCATTGCTAAAGGGCAACAAAATACAAATTTGTTAATCTAAGTGTTTTATTTATTTTTTTTAGCAGCTAATTTACTTTTTTTTTAAGTATGTAGTAAGTATGAAATAAAATAAAATACTCAAACAAAAAATAAATTGTAAAAAATACAACAAAAATTTTATATTTTTCCAGTTTTCCCTTTTCAAAGTTGTTTCGTTGTTGACAACATAAAATTGGCTAATTAGTGACAAACATCTTAACAACATTTTGTTGCACATCGCCGATGTTCTGTGCAAGATAACATTAATGAAGTCTTGAACATTCATTAAAAAAGTTCAAAGAACTTGTTGTATCTTCTTTAGTTTTCTGTCACCCACTTATAAGTCAACCCAATGTGCATTTCTATAGTACGAGTATCTCGCAAAAACAACTGCTAGTGCTGCTATTCACAATACTTAGTATTTAACACTACCCACAAGAGCAGCAAGTGAGGGTAGATTTTGCATACAACAATTTCTATAATCAAATTCAAATAATATAAATATTATTTAACTGTTATTTTTTAACCCTCCCTCGTAACCCCTGTTAATGACTATTTTAAGAAAACTGTATTAAATACATTATGCGACAATCATCAGTAAAACGAAATGAGCCAAAAAAAAGGAAAATAAGTAAAACGTACTTAAAACAAAAACACTAAAAGAGCCATTTACACAAATCTTAAGAAACTGTGAAAGGCATTTAAAAAAACTACTAGTTTTCCACAAAAAATGGAATCCGTGGCACATTGTAAAAATGTTGTGATGTTTAATTTATCACTAAGATTTAGAAAGAAAAAAACTGAAAACCACTTGTATTTATTGTCCATGACAAAATATTTTACAAAGAAAGGTCATCGTAAGGAACTAAGGAGACTTAAAATTTTAAATTTTTTAAAAAGAAAGAAGTACAACTGTAGGTGGATGCCAAAACTGACCGTTTCCCGTGGTAAATGTTGTCTTCAATGTACTTATCATATGGCTGGTGAAAATGTGAGCGATACAATATGTTCCTGAGTCTTGAATGGTGAATGGAGAACACATCACTTAACTAGAACAAAAATGTTAGCAAATATACCCCTGTAAAAACAGATTTTTTCGAAATCAAAAATATTTGTTTGAAGTAGAGTAATTTGACTAGTGTTAAAGAAACCACCACAGGACCAGTACCTGAAGTTTGGATCCAGAACCTATCGCTAAGTATATTAATTATATCAATGACAACGCCATGTCAAAGTGACAGGTCCGGTCTCTCCGATATAAATTTGGAGAACTCGAACCGGTTGCTAGTCAGTAGAGAGGAAGAGGTAGAAAGGGATTGTTTGCAGTTTGCTGCCATAGTTTTTTTTCGAAAATCGTGGAGGAAATTTGGTCCCCCTCGCCTAACGCTGTAATTTGTCAACCGATTTTCAAAATTCTTTCTTGGTTTGAAAGGGGTTTGCTAGCAGTTTGGTCCCATAATTTTTTTTCTTCAAATTCGGTGGGGAAATCCTAATAACTCTATTCCTTGGGAGCCACTGAAGTGACTTGTCTTTTAATAGACTCTCTTCCCTTTAGGGTTACTCCTTTGAGATCCGTTTTGACCCCTGGTTTCCGTTTCCTACCTTCAGCAGGTGATTCAATGCTTGAATCCACCCAAATATGTTCGATTAGTATGTGAATACACTTTTGTAAAACACTTTTGTTGAAAATTAGGTCGATAATAGTCGGCAACACTTTACCGATTATTATCGACCTAAAATTACACACACGCATTATTTTTGAACAAAATGTTTTTACCAAAAAAAGCGATTGGCTGCTTGCAGGCTTGAACCGCGACCTCCTGACTGATAGTCTCACGTATCTACCATTCAGCCATAGCCATATTATAATTTATGTTAATATTTTTCCACTTGCACTAAATATGTTTAATTTCAAAGTTTTTTTCCGTAATAAAATAACTACAAAATCGATGTAATTTTAGACAAGGAGAAATTTTCAACACAAATTTAGACAATATATTAAATTTGAAGTAATGTTTTAGAGTGTACTCACCGTTTTTTCTCCTTTCGAATTCATGCATAGTAGGGTAGCTCGAAAAAAGTGGAGCCAGCCACCTCGTAGTGTTAAAGATTAGTTAAAAACAATTGCAGAAATATTTTTTGCCAGGCCCCTGCATACCGCCCTTTATTTTTTTTTTTTTTTTGTATACTGCATCACCATTTGTGGTCCAATCATAACATAATGCATATAGTTGTTCATGGCTTGACTATGGCTACATTTTTGCTTCAGTGAATTTTGAATCTCACATGAAATTTAGGGTGACACTTATGACATCTCGTATCCTTCCCCACTAATGTCCAATTTTTAGCACGTAGCAGGAAAGTCCTGCTGAAACTTAGTATGTCTAGCTTTTAATAGTCTCACTTTTATGCCATCTCTCAATAGTTTGCCTCTTTTTAGGGTTCCGTACACCACGTACACGTAAAGGAACCCTATTGTTTTCGCTACGCTATCTGTCCGTCCATCCGTCCGTCTGTCTGTATGTCACAGGTTGTTTTCTTGCGAACCGTAAGAGGTACGGACCTGAAATTTTTACAGAATGTGTATAACCATGGCCGCTACCACATCAAATATATGACAGTTAAAAATTAAAGGGTGTTCTAAAGTGAGCAACGAAAGATGTTGAAATCCTAATGTAATATACAGACATTTATTTATAAATAGACACTTGACATTTTCAAAGTTAGTGTATTGTCATAGAGACTACACCAATAAATACTGAAATCTAAACAAAAAAAAAAATAAATGGTATTCTATCAGTTAATGTTATTTTGAAAATTTGTTATATCTAGGAAATCGTAAGAAGAAAACTCTTGAAATTTTCGCAGCATTTTAAATGCTAAAATAAAAATGAAGAAAATTGCTAAAACTAAAAGTCGCCAAAAATCGAAAAAAGTGTCAAATAACGAAAAAAATTTACAAAACGAAACAAAAAAACTTTTTTAAATCACTAGAATTAAAAAATCTCCACAACTAAGAAGATCGGCAAAAAATCGCCAAGAACGAAAAAAATCGCCAAAAACCGAAAAATTACAAAAAAAAGAATCCAAAAACTAAAAAAATCTAAAAAAACGCCAAAATCAAAAAAATATCGTCAAAAACCGAAAAAATCGCCAAAACTAAAAATAGTCAGCCAAATTTAAAAATCGCCAAAAAAAAATTTTTCAGAAAAAATCGCCAAAAACGAAAAAAATCGCCAAAAACTAAAAAAATCGCCAAAAACGAAAAAAATCGCCAACGCTGAAAAAAATCACCATAACTAAAATAGTCGCCATATACCGAAAAAATCATTAAAACGAAAAAAAACGCGCCAAAATAACAAAAATCAGCAACAAAAAAAATAAAAGTCGCCAAAAACAGAAAACTACCAAAAATTCGCCAAAACTAATATAATCGCCAGAGAACGAAAAAATCATTAAAACGAAAAAAAACGCCAAAACTAAATATAAATTAAAAACAAACGAAAAATCCCAAAACGAAAAAAATCTCTAATTAAACGAAAAAATAAAAGTCCCCAAAACCAAACTAAAATCACCAAAAAGCCAAAAGGGATATATGTATATATGTATTTGTACGGATCCCTTCGTGTACGACTCAAAGTAGCACTTTAATGAATTTATTTATTTTTCACATAGATATTACATTTAAACCGGATCGATCAAAATCAAAATGCTTTAACATGTATGATAAAGAAAGGTCTAAGCTTTCAGAAAATTAAGGAACTACAGGATGGTTTGCTGAGTGTCAAACTAAACCATTTTGTGTTCTAAAGATCTTTCACAGAAGGTGGCAACATGCGCCTAAAATTATATTTTCTCCTACATTTTGTAATACAAAACATTTACAATACAATATATTAGCCCAATTCACAATCTTGTGCAAATGGTCTTGCATCGTTGTATTTGCAAAATGGTATAGTATATTATTAATATGATTATTTCGAACGTATTTGTTTTGTGAATCCAAATTGATTATTAGGCTAAGGCTCGTAACGTTATATTCAGAAAGAATTAGGCAAGATTAATATTCCAAGAAACAAGGGAAAAATTAGCATCAACTTGATTTTTCAACGTACACAGCAGAACAGAGTAGTGCCACTTTATAGTATATTGATACTCACCACTTAGCAACTTTTAGTGGTGAGAATCAATTTACTATACCATTTTGCAAATGCTACGATGCAAGACCAATTACAAACTATTGTGAATTGGCCTATTGTGTTATGCAGCAATAAATGTATTTCCTTTGAAAGCTACAATTTAATTACAACGCCTTTGTTGCAGCAATAATTAAAGGTGTAAAACTTTATTTATTTTACTTTTTTTTTGTAATTTAACATTTCGAATTAAATTCCACAAAAAGGCAACAAGCATCTTAAGAAATGATTGCTTAATAATGAAATGTGTGATGAGTATGTTGTTGTCACAGTTGTTTGCTCACAGCTGCAAATAATATACCCAAAAACACATAAACATCATTTGTGTGTGTGTGTGTGTTTGTGCATAAAAGAACCAACATTTTACCTTAATGTAGTGTTTGCATGGTTTTCATATTAAAAACACAATTACTTATACATAGAAACATACACACGCACAGATACACGCCCCTACTTATTTACTCAACAAGAAGTTACTTTGTTCCTTTCATTTTCCTGCTAATTACATTTCCTAAGTTGCATATTATCATTTGCTTTGACGTTGTGATTGTCATCACTAGGGTATTCATTTTAATCGACTGTTCAATTTTTCGATTAATCAATTAATCGAAATTGAGGTATTTAAATTACTCGAGCAATCGAGTAAAACTTTTATTTCGTTCGAGTTATTCGAGTAAGCTTTACTGCTTAAAATTATTCCAGTTAATCGGAAAGTGTTTGAATTTAATGGGTTTTTTGTGCATTTTTGTGGACAAAAATAAAACAAAACAAGTTTTCTTCGCGTTTTTATATATTTTAATAATAGAAACAAACAAAAAACAACATTTCTACATAAATTAGATCATAAACTGATCCCTTAAAATAGTTTTTTTCACTATTCAAATGTCGCGCTTTGAGAAAATTTTACGCCAGGAAATATTTAGTACCATTCCGACCTATCCTGTATTCAAGGCAGAATAAAATTAATCGGAATTGGCATAACATTATTGCTGTTATAAATATAAATACGGTTACACTTTGGAAATATTTACCCAAAAAAACGTAACCACTACATTTGCTCAGAGTTAGTTTGATTTATTTAACTTGTTTTTTATATCACAAAATAAGTTATGCTGCAAAAAACTATTTTTATATTATTTTTAATAAATAAAAAAAAAATATTGTAATTAAAGGAAATACAATTTTAACTTATCTGTGGGTTACGTTTTTTTCGGCAACTATTTGCCAAGTGCGACCGTACCTTAAGGCTTTTATAATTCCGAACATTACATTCGATATTTTACGAAACACCTAGTTAATTAGTTCTTTATTTCAAATAATTTTTGTTTGATGTTTATATTTCCGAATTTTTTTTAAGGACATTTGAAGTTGGTCTCTTTCTCCCTATTATTTACTTAATTTTTTGATCATGCAGACTATTAGTATGAGATAATGTTCGAATTGAATGGCAAATTTCATATAAATTAAAACATTTTTCCACTTTTTATTAAGAAATCTACAAAAACTCATTAAAAAAACAAAATTTACATAAAATTTTTTAATCGAGTTATTCGATTAATCGACCGAAATAACTCGAAGAAATTTTTACTCGAAACTTAAATTTTTTGTTTGATCGAACATTATTTGACTTTAATTATTCGATTAATCGAGCAAACATTAATCGAGTGAATACCCTAGTCATCACCATCAGCAGCGTCATCGTCGTTGTCATCACCCTCATATCTAGCCATCATCATCATCATCAGCGTTAACGTGATACGAGTCGCTTAAAAAAGTTTTACTTCTTTCATTCTTTCTTTCAAAAGTGTATAAGATTGTGTTTCTTTTTCAACATTTAGAATCTTTTGGACGTTTTTGTGCAGTTGTCAAGTACAATGCGAGTACTTACAAGAATTCAAATCCAACTATTCTAAAAAGTACGTGGATGCAGTTAATGCAACAGAAATTAAAAATAATTATGCCGTTCCATTGATAGTTTTAATTTTAGCAACGTGTAGTTAATTTGTGTACATGTGTGAGTGTGTGAAAGCACAAGTATGTTGCCTACATTTTAAAGAGAAACAAGCTAAGGATTTACAATAATTTTTTTTCTAATTTTCAAGTGAGGCACGTTTTTGTAGCCTTTATCAGCAATTCAATTCATAGAATGTACTTTTATGAAGTGCTGAAATTAGGTGTTCTAAAAAGTTATATGGCTGGCTCATTCTCATTTCAAATGCTTTTTTCCTGTCCGTTGAAAGTTTAGTAAAATATTTCATAAAATAAACGCGTAGCTTTTAAAATGAAAACTGCTTTAGCAGTAGCTAATAAATTGTAAATAATAATTTTTGTGTAAGACTAAAAATAAAAATACTGTTTTTCACCTTTTCATACAAAATGGCGTGTCCGTAATGCATGGTAATGACTTTCCACATTAAGAAACTATGAACTTTTTTCAAAAACGAGATTAAATTCATAACGGTTTTAGAATATTAGCATTTGGTTCTCTTATATCATACATCAAATTTTTTTTTAATATTAGAAACTATAATCTTTTTTAAATGGTTGGTGCCCGGAGTCATGTGTATTAAGCGTTACGAGTTTTTAGTACGCTTCATTACTCAGTTTAATTATTAAAATTTCATTAACAGCATACACTAAAATAACAGCTTAGGCTTGTACTTCTATATCTTTAAAACTTTCGTCAATCAATCATAGTTTGTATCCGAAAAAATGTATTGAGTGTTATCCATATTTTTTTATATAATTGAAATTTTTTAGTAAATAACTAAGGAGGCTAGGTTAAAATACAATGAAGATTGTACATCTGGATTGTATTGAATCTAAAATAAAGCATATGCTCAGAAAAATATATTGAATTCGTAAAAAAAAATGAATTGAGCGTTACGTAAAAAAATGTTTAAATATAATTTATCTATAAATTTTAGGACGCTAAAAAAAGTTAACGGCAGCTAAAGGGTAGAAACGATGTAACGAACATTTTCTGTTTACGAATTTCTGATTTTCTTTGAAAAAATGTTGCTTCTTTCTCGCTGTGGGTTGCTATATTTTCGAAGAATATATTAGGTATATTAAAATAAGTCTTATTTGAATGAAGAGTTAGCCTACTTTTTGCTCATGTATAAATGCTTGTAAAGTACACACAGAAAAAAAGAATGTGAAATCAACATGACGCAACTGTGATTTGAAATCATATTAAATTTACAAGAAATAATTTGTCGTTTAAGTGTGTTAGTATTTATTTACTTTGTTCATTGCTACAATTCACTGTTGTGCTTAGTTGTGTGACTTGTTGTTGTTTATTCTTACATGTGTCGGCTATGTAGACGACAAAAAACGAATTACCAGCGAAAATTTACTGCTGCTGGCTTAAAACTAGCATTGTTTCTTATTAGATATAAATTAAAATGTATTAATCTAGCCTTAAATCTCTTTGATTTAAAATTGTTCACTGTAAAAACATCTCTGTTATAAACGTTACATTTCATTTTAAATCAACATGACTATAACTTTAATTTCAAATAAGTTTTATGTTAAATAATAATTTAAATTATGTTGAATTAAATTTAAATTCATTTTACATACGATGGCTATTTATTTAGTGTTTAGCTAGAATAAAATTTGAAGCTGTTGTGGCTGAAGTGGTAAGCGCGTGGACTATCATGCAAGTGGCACGAGGTCAAATCTTGGCTGGGGCAGCCAAACTACAACACTTATAGAGTTTTCTTTTCTACAAAAGTGTGTTGCACTATTTGCCCTTTTTAATGAAAATTTGCAATATAATCATGTTTCGAAGAAGTGAATTTATTAGAAATTATTGATTCATCCCTTACGAAGGCAAATTTTTCCTTTAAAGGAATGTTAAATTGCAATTTTTTTAATAAAAAGTAAAAAAATTTAAAATTTTTTTGTAGAATAGAAAACGCCGTTAGTTTTCTTATGTCTATGCTAATAATCATCACGTACGTAAAATAATTAATAAAATAGCTACATTAAAGTCATGTTGTTTCAGCTTCATATAACTATAATTCAACATGATGCTTAGTGTTGTTTCAATATCAAATTCACGTTGTTTCATCTCAAAATAACTTTGATTCAACATGATTTTTCCTATTATTTCAGTGTCAACTTCATTTTGATTTAACTGTACTACAATATTCAATCAACATGAAATATAGTTAATTCAAAAGGATAAATGGTCCTTCAAGATTATTGCAAATCATATTAAATTAACATGAAACGCCTATGAAACTCACTACCGAAAAATTTTTAATTAACCTGGTTTTGACTACTTATTTTTTGGCTTCAAGTAATCCAAATAATAAGTAGTTAATTGCTGTTACAATGTAAATATATTTGTAAGGGGTGCGCCTTATTATTTTGACTTCTCAAACAAAAATAAGTAGTTATCGAGTCAAATTGTAAGTAGTTAAGATTTAAATCCTCATATATGTACTTTTTTGCCTATCAGTAAGCAAAATTTTTGCTGGAATACTTTATTAAAAAACTCAAATATATGAAGAGCGTATATATGTATTAGACATCTGCAACAAGCCATTTGAAACGACTATTAAATCATACTATGTTTTTCCAAATAGTGCTTTGATTTGACTTGAAATTTAAATGCTAAAGCTGTTTTAGGCTATTATACGAGCTGTTTGACTTCTGCACAAAATGCAACCCTGATATAATGTGTTGTTATTGCTTTTCAAAATTTTCCATAAACTCATTAGATCAGGGTTGCATTTTCCACAGAAGTCGAACGGCTGGTAAGTAATCACACCATCAAAAAAAAGTGTTTCAAGGCTTTTAGTGCTACCGTTGTTTTCCGGGGAATTTTTGGGATTTTGGGAAGATTTTTGTAAAAGGTTTTGGGAATCCGGGAACTTCTGGGATTTTTGGGTGATTTTTGTAAACGTTTTTGGGAATCCGGGAAACTTATGCGATCTCGGGGAGATTTTTGTCCTAATTTTGAGAATCCGCGGCACTTCTGAGATTTCGGGGGGATTTTTGTGTAAGTTTTTGGGAATTCTTAGATCGGTTTTGTGTTTAAGGGTGGTGTCCTTGCTAAGTGAAGGTGTTTCGGCTAAGCACCAGGTGTATCGGCTAAATTCTTGAAAAGTACCAACGCAGTATCTTCCAGTTAATATTTAAGAAGTATTAATTTTTGTAAAATAAGATGTCGGCTATGAAACGCTGTTGCTTAAGATTATTTTTTAAATATATTTTCTTCATATTAATCTTAAAACGTTATTTGTTTTGCTTTCATTCAGTCTAAGCAAATGACAAGTGTGACTTATTTGTTTCAAATCATTTTGATGATTTATAAGTACTTCTTGGTCTTTGTAGGTGTGCTCTTTTCATTTGAGAAAAACAATTTATGTAATAAATTGATTCCCACGAAACAAGACATGATTTGAATCTCTAAGAACTATTTGTTTCTTCCATTTGTTTTGCTTTGCTTTGCTTTGAGTTTAATGTTATGAATTACTGTGAATTGAAATTCAAATGGCTTGTTGCATATGACTAGTACGTATATCAAATATTCGGTTTCAGTTTAATTTTTAATACTACAGAGATAGAATCAATTGTGATTTTTAAAATGTTTTTGCAGTCTCTTGTAAAATTTTTAATATGTGAAGTAGTGCAGTTCACTTTCCATCAACAGATTTTACTTCCTCATATTTTTAATACATATTTTTTTTTAAGAAATCAAATCATTATCAAACAAAATGAGAATCAACAGCATACTTTTATACATATTTTTATATTTCACCTTAATGCATACACATATCTACTATACCAATCCCATTTTCACTTTTAATTTAGTTAAAACCAATCATACAAATTATATGTAATTTCAAATGGAAATATTTCTCTTTACTTGCAGGACTCAAATATCCTTTTGTGTGTGTGAATGTATGTTACTGTGTTGGAACATGTGTGCTTTATTAACATCATTATTTGAGGCAAATTGCATATAAATTGTGGTTTTTTCATAATTTTTGTTGGTTTTTCTTTTCCCAATAGTGATGACAATTCTCTGAAAGTTGGTTACGACAATGATGTGACAACGCACATCATTTTTGATGACTGTCATAATCGTAAAAGATATAATAATAACGATAATGATAATATTAATAATGTGTTAAACAAACTAAAAAACATTCATACTGGTAAAATAGATGTAGAAATTTTTACTGATTACATACACACTCATACATATTGCCATTAACAAAATTTATCTTATATTTTATAACTTGATAGCAATGAAGAGAATGCAACAATCAAATTCTCTTAGCAATAACTAAAAGTCTTAGTAGGAAACATAATTTGATATACACACAAATGACATTTCTTAATATGCAAACAATTTTACGAGGGTGGTTTGTTATTGGAAATTAAATAAAAAGAACATTTGATCGCTTAATAGAAATCAATTAATATTTTTCCAACCTTTGCAAATGAAATCATAATTTACTTATACGTATATTGGGAATACTCGCACTCTGTAAATTTTCGTATAATGAAATCAAGGCGGAGCTACTCTGTAAGAAAAACTGTTCAAAGTTGTTAGTTATTTACATAGGAATTCGAAAAGATTTTCTCACCCCCATAATCAAAAGATTGAACAAAATCGATGCACGTATGAGTAGTTTTATTTCAAAAACCAAGACATTCATCATACGTCACAGGGCACCTCTTATGAAGAACTTTTACTTTTTAAAAAACTTCCGTACAAAAGACAAACACTATACAACAAACTTAAATTTTTGTCATGACCTTTGATAGCCACCACATTTTTTTGATGGATTATGATCTGATTTCTCAACTGATTTCATCATAACTTAGGAAGGGGCTATCCAATTTTTTTTAATGAAAAAATCATTAGAAAACTTGAAATAAAATTACCTTAAGGCCGTTTTAATATTATTTTTAACCCCGGACCAAACAAGATGGGTGTTATAAGTTTGTAGTGTGTGTCTGTGTATCTGTGTGGGTGTACAAGACAGCGTACAGCCAAAACGACTGGACCGATTTTTATTTAATTTTTTCTGTTTGAAAAGTGACTTGATCGAGAGTGTTCTTAGCTATGTTTGAAGAAAATCGGTAGAGCCGTTTGGATGATATCATATCTTTTCTGGATGTATCCTGTTGAATCTCAGTGTCTTTGGCACCGTAGCCGCCAAACGACGAGATCGATTTTAATTTAGTAAATTTTGTTTAAAGGTTACTTGATCCAAAATCTTCTAACCTAAGTTTAAAGAAAATTGGTCTAGCCGTTTTAACGTTATCATCTATTTTCTTCAGGGGTTTTTAAAATCTTTAATTTAATGTTATTTGTATACTGAACGGCTTCGGAATGATTGTGATCGTTATAGCGAAAAATGGTTTTTTGGGAAAAACTGTAAAGTTTTTTTTTTTAAGTTTATAAAAACTGGAGAGTGGCAAAAACTTTTTTTTTGAATTGACTGATCATAAGCCCACATATGCTACAAAGAAAATAAATTTTATTTTATAAAAATCGATAGATAATTATTGATTTTATTCATAAAAAAAGCGAAGTCACCAAATTTTTTTAAAAATTTCGAAACACTGGACTTTTTTCGACTTCAAGAATGCAGATAATAAAAATTGTTTTCTCTAGTTTTACTTAGAATTTTGTCAAGAATCGAATTCTACCTTTTAAATTAAAATTTAACTGTAAACTGCAAATTTATAAGGAAAAAATTAAAAAAAGTCAAGGCAAAAAAATACTTTTTTTAAGTCAAATAAGCTATGAGAGATATACATAAACACATTTTAAAACATTATTTCTTATCATATTTTCGCTAAATTCAAAGCGTTTAAATTTTTAAAATCAGATAACATTTGAAAAAAAAAGTACAATTTTTAGATGTTTTTTTTTTTAGTCCCCGGTGGACAACTTTGGTCCACTGTAGTTCGTCTCGTGCTGAAAGCAGAAGATCACCAAGATACGCGCTACAAGGCTGGACTCCTCCTCTAAAGATGTTTCAAGTTTCAGCTAAATACAATCAGCAGTTTCGACGGACCAGATTTATTACGAAGTCACCAAATTTTTTAAAAAAATTGCGAATATTTACAATGCACAGTGGCCTTTTTCTGACTTCAAATATGCAACTAATAAATTTGTTTCTCTATTTTTACTTAGAATTTTTGCAAGAATCGAATGCTGCCCTTTTAAATCAACACCGAATTGTAAACTAAAGAATTATTGGCAAAAAACTAAAACAAGTCAAGACAAAAAATAAAGCTTTAAGTCAAATATTTTCTAAGATATAAATACGGAAACACATGTTAAAACATAACTTCAAATTACATGCGTTTAAATTTTTAATATCAGATAATATTTACTACAAAATAGGCGTGGCCCTGCCACCATATTCTATAATCATGTACTTTTACGAGAACTAATTGTGTGTGCAAAGTTTCATAAGAATCGGATAAGTAAAAGAATTTAAAATGAATATTTTCTTTTCATGGGCGTGGCACTGCCCACTTTTATAGCCACAATGTTGTATTCTAACGATAACTAAATGCGTATACAAAGTTTCATAAGAATCGGTTAAGT